>OW679198.1:130483353-130612732 GCA_940337035.1 Agriotes lineatus | reverse complement strand
GACCGTAGAAAAATAATAAAACTCGCATCCTCATACCAAAATGGCTCTCTTTACACACTAAATACACAAATATCTATTTGAAGCATAAGAACTTTAAACTGTTACATATGGTTTTTAAATTTCCTGGTTTGCTGTAATATTCCTGTAGTTGTTTAAACATTTGAGCGAAATGTGAAAACACATTTTATTTTAATTTTGTAATGAAACAAGAGATTTCAAAAACTAAAATGTTATTCTTCTTTAAATTTGTTACAAAGGAAAAACCAAACAAAACAATAAACAAATAAAACATTCAATCATCCAAAAATTAAATAGGTTTTTTTCTGGATTGGGCTGCTGCAAATTCTTATATAATATTGTCAGAATCAATTTTATCGAGGATCTCTTGCTCTATAGCTAAGATTGCCAAATCAGATAATCTTTTTTGTAACATGGTAGGCCTCAAATACTTTTTAATTTTGAGAAGGATCTCTCACCAGAAGCTACAGACATAGGTAAAGTAAGAAGGATTTTTAATGAAATGGTAATATTTGGTAGAGATGAAGTTAGATTGTTTTCAAATATATATTGAAGAATGTCGAAGGGATTTGGCGCTTCAGGTAATAAAAACAATCTTAGGGCTTTTATCTCGTTAAACAAATCATTTTCTTCTACGCAAGCCTCCTTTTTCTGATCAGTTAGCTTCTGTTGTAGAGCACGGCAGCTTTTTAAAAGATCCTCGTCAATTAATTTAAAACTATCACTAAAAACCAAAAACGTTTTCGTAATCAGATATCATTTCAAATCTACTACTTAAAGAACTTGGTGTTTGATCAATTATTTTTAAAATAGTAAATTATTATACAAGACGATAAAGTTAAATTTTATCCACGAGTGAATCGTTTAACGTCGAGACGAAGTCGAAACGTTAATGATTCAAGAGTGGATAGTAATAACTTTATCGTAGTGTATAATACATTTTTTTCCTATAGGAAGAACTTTAACAATTTCAAAAGAAAATAAGGAAAGTCAATCACATTTTAAAATCTCAGAAGCTAGATTGGGTTGCTAGAATAATACGAAGCTGTAATATTTAATTTAAATAAACGTTAGAAAATTAAATTACTTTATTTACCCTCGATGTTAAAGTGCTACCTTATTTACCCTTGTTGTTAAACACTTGACCTTTTGTTTTGAGTCGATTAAAGAGCACTTTAACATTTGCTATGCAAAAAAAATTATTATAAACTCGGATCTTGAGGTGTCTCATCCCTCTGTTCGTAATCGAACAATTTTGGTTTATACTTTCGTCTAACAGTTTGGCGCCCCTTTAGAGTGGCGCTCGCGTGCGATGCACGCGTTGCACGCGCCGTTGCGGGGGCCCTGCTTATATGTAACCTATGACCCATCGAAACTATTAGAACTTAAGGGCTGGTTTATACAGCTGTCTTAGTCATAACATTAGTATTAGTATTAGCCCTAGCAAAGATGAATCATTCA
Organism: Agriotes lineatus; assembly: GCA_940337035.1. Classification (NCBI taxonomy): domain Eukaryota; kingdom Metazoa; phylum Arthropoda; class Insecta; order Coleoptera; family Elateridae; genus Agriotes; species Agriotes lineatus. Next base: position 130,611,253 of record OW679198.1, on the reverse strand, counting down.
GTTGTCACTGACACATTTATACTGTCTCAACTTAGTATTAGTCCCAGCTGTTCCTAAGACTTGACCTTGAAAGTTCTCCAACTTTTAACTTAGTCCTAAGAATTTCTTAAGGCGGCTTTGGAGAGCTCATAGATTTCCATAGCGGGTAAGGTAAATTTTCTTTTGCGCCTTGAATTTCATGTCTAGGCAACTTTAGATACACCTCTTTGCCTTCAATGGAAATGTCGAAAGCGGATTATATCGCTAAGTACCTTATCTGTTAATCTACTACCTGTGAGGAACCTTCTATTTAAAACCAAGTTAGCCCAATACATCCTTACATTTGTTTTCGAATCACCAAATTAAATAATTTTAACTGAAATCTTTTGATGCAATTAATATGTTGTAATCAATAAGTTGGGGACTAATATAATTAACTATTTATAGACAGAATTCTTATGCTTTTCGCATAGGTAATTAGTAGACGAATTTGAAAACATCAATTACTATTATAAATGAGAGATGACTGCTACGCTAATGACAGCGCCGTAGCTACAGGCTTGGGGGCCCTGGGGCAACAAATAATTATGGGGCCCCCATGTTATCTTCCCCTTTACCTCTACATCACTTTCATTTAGTAAGACTTTTTTAATAGGGTTACTATTTGGTGTTTTTTTCTGTTAAGATACAAGAATGGGTATTTAAAACAGACAAAACACATATTTACTTCACATTGAGTTTAATACCGGGTGACTATAAATGATTGAAATTTTTTTTCTTAGGTTGGCACTGTTTATGTTGGTGGCACTGTAAGTCTATGTCAAATTCAATGTTCGCAGGTTAGGTTTTGCGTCATTCTATGTCAAAACTGACTCAAAACCTAACCTGCTAACCTCGAATTTGACATAGACTTACAGTGCTACCAACATAAACAGTGCCAACCTAATAAAAAAAATTTCAATCATTTATAGTCACTCGGTATAAAACTGTATTTAACGTTTAAAGGCTAAGTTTAGTTCAAAACGTTTTAAAGACAATTTCGTAAAAAACTTCCTCCGTCTTCGGGGGCCCCTATGTTCGGGGGCCCCGGGGCACTGCCCCGGTTGCCCCGGTGGTAGCTACGGCCCTGGCTAATGATCCTTATCTGTATTTAGTATCAGCTACGGAATTTCGCCCTTTGTTTGTACAGGTACTTATGCCAATTTAACCTGGTTATGACCAAGCAAGTAAACGGTATAAGGCGATCTTGCATTTTGAAATAACGATGACCCTAAAGTTTCCAGAATCAACTATTGTAATTTATTTCGCAAAGTAGAAAATGGAGCATACATATCTTTCGCATAAATAATTTTTAACAAAATACGTTCAAAGCATGAAAGCTTACATAGCTATATTTTTATAGTTTAAGTTCTATCAATTTATCCAAAACAAACTGCAAATACATTGATATACTTGACGTTTTTTTATGATGATTTATAGTGACACCAGGTATATTAAAAAAAAAGTGATTGATAGCAGTAATCAAATTACAGGAAAAAAGATAAACTTTTCGTTAAAGAATTCCTACGAATGTAGATGCAAAGCTGCAGCTATATCTTATAATACTAAAGGCAATTTTTTATGTCAAATTGAAACATCTATAGTCAGCGAAGCTCCTGGATATTTTACTAAACAACTTTTTACGCCACGTCAAAAACAATATACTGGAAAATTGAACAGCAACGTTAAGTACCTATAATGGATTGTATGAGTAATAAATGTACAGTTAAAAAACCTCAAATAATTATGTATTTTAGGGAAACCTTTTAAAAGGCGAACTTTTGCTACAGTTGAACTGTAAAAGGCTTTACCCAGAACTTACCTCATTGACATTGTGACACTAAATAATTTGAAAAATCAAATTAAGTTAGTAGTAAAAATTAGTGATGTCGTACCCAGTCTAAAATGAAACCCGGGTACCCAAAAGCAGTACCCGGGTAAACCCGGGTACCCGAAATATATAACAAAAAAGTTAGTGTATATCTGAACATCTGAGGTAACTACTATTTCATTCTTTTACGGCGCGAGTTTTAAGGTGTACTAAATTAAAATAGTACCTACTCACCAATTCAAATTGCAAGTCGTCTGTTATTCGTAAATATTTTCACACTTCCAAGTGCTATCAAATTCAAGTAGTACGTGACTTTTTGTGCGAAATTGGTAGCAGCATCAACATCACACAGAGGATGTTTTTTTTACTTCACCCATACTGACCCGAATTTATGGTAGGTACTATTGACGGGTTGAATATTTCCGTGAAGCGAATTTATTGCCTTATATGAAAAAAGAAACAACATTATGTGGTATGGATGGGGTGATTCTTGTTATTACTGCATGGTTATGTTTTTCCACAACTTATTCCTATTGTTTTTAAGTTTTAATTTAAATAAATCCTGCAGCAGAGCGGAGCATCTGTCGCCGTGGGTTATGGTGTGACAGCTGCTGCTGTGGCCTGTGCTATTAGCTCGGGTGTTATATACAGAATTTGAACGACACCTTCGAATTTTTTAGCATTTCCTTGCACCACTTGACACGTGCCGACATGCCAATCTGATAATAGTAATTTTTGTATTAAGTGCTCGAAATGAGTGTTTTTTTATGGCGCGTGAGAATGTCAATTTTCAAAACACGAATTTTGCCACGAAATACAAACAACGTTTTTCTACAGCCGTCAGAATAACAGATTCTCTGCAACAAAATCATACGTATATAGCAAATAAGTAGAGTAATATTATTATGTACGTAACGTTTTATATGTGTTGTAACTAAGGAAATGGTGTTTGTAATAATAAATTTAAAATCTAGTGCGTAATAGTTATTTACTATACAAGTGGGATAACAGCATCATTAACACGTTAATCGCCGCAATACAAATTCAGAAATGGGTCTCAAGGGCCAACTACGTAGAAAAAACAATAAAACATATCTAATATTGAAACGCCTATAAATAGGCAGCCAAATACGCTATCCAAGGGGTAAATGTGTTGTTGGGTATAGAAGGCCACGTGCATTAGGCAAAGCATGTAAAGTTACGCACAATGAGAAGCTACAGTAAATCACACGGCCACGAAAACTTTTCAACGTGAGATGCAAGTTAAGTTAGCATCACACGGCGCTGTAAATAAAAAGATTGAAATGCACGTTAGCTTCACGTGGCGATTAACGTGTTAATATACGTGTGTGTAAGTTACAAAATTTTATCTACTCTAGTGGGATAAGTAACTCATTACGTCACTCATTTGACACTATTTCAGTTACGTAATGAAGCTCATTACACAACTCAGTTGCGTAATGGTTTCATTACGCAGCTGAGTTGTGTAATGGCTTCATTACGTAACTGAAATAGTGTCAAATGAATGACATAATGACATTTGCCTACTAAAATATTTTTGAAAATGACAGATCTGACATTTCGCTTAATGCACTTTTCTCAATTTTAGGCAGTCGTAGATAACATTTTGTACAATACATGTGTGATAATGCATCATTAATATACTTGTGTGCTTACATACACGTATATTAATGATGCTGTTATCCCACTTGTATAGTAAATAATAGGGATGTCGTACCCGGTCTAAAATCAAACCCGGGTACCCGAAAGCAGTACCCGGGTACCCCCGGGTACCCGAAATATATAACAAAAATGTTAGTGTACATCTGAGGTAGCTACAATTTCTTTCTTTTACGGCGCGACTTTTAAATTGAACTAAATTGAAATAGTACCTACTCGCCAATTCTAACCGAAAGTTGTCTGTTATTCGTAAATATTTTCACACTTCCTAGTACTACTATCAAATTCAACTACGTGACTTTTTGTCCGAAATTGGTAGCAGCATCAATCAACATCACACAGAGGATGTTTATGTTACTTCAACCCATACTGACGCAATTTAATGCTACTATTGACGGGTTGAATATTTCCGTGAAGGGGATTTATTGCCTTCCTTATATGAACCAAAAAACATTATGTGGTATGGGATCACCCCATCCCATTCTTGTTATTACTGCATTGTTATGTTTTTCTAGCGCTTATTCCTATTGTTTTTATCATCTTCTCCGAAAAAGGCTGACTTCCTGGAAATTACATAATTTACTAGTCGGGTACCCGGGTCCTGAAACTACACCCGGGTACCCGCCGACATCCCTAGTAAATAACTATTATTTCCGATCTAGTGTGTGAAACGCAATTTCACGCACACTTATTGAAACGTTAATGTCACTTTTATGTGTCAGTTGTAGAAAAAATCATTTCACGCACAGCATCGATATTTTTCGCGACAACAGAGGTGGATGAACGACCTTCGCGAAGATAGTCATCAAACGTTGGTCTTCCACGCTTGAATTCTGCGAACCATTTGTAAACCGTAGTTTTGGATGGTGTTTCATCCCCAAATAACGAACTAAGTTTTTCTACACATTACTGCGGTGTTAAACCGTATCGACATTCATAAAAAATCATCACTCGAAGATCACGATTCGAAATTTCCATTTTTCACACAACTAGTATTCTGTCAAATTCTGTTGAAACGAAACTGCTCGGTTTGAAATCGAACTGTCAACTGAATTATAGATTAATAAAGTCAAATTTTACGAATATTACAATTGCAGGACGCTGGCAATGCAAGGAGTACTCGATTCCGCGAACTTTAGCAGTGTACCTCGTATAGTAGTGTAAAAAATAATATATGAACCGCTGTTGAGAAGACTATTATATCCTTGCACTTGTTTTGGTTAATTGGATTTTGATCATCATTGAATATCTTGGAGGTGCAACTCTTCTAGGATAAGCTCTAAACAGTTAGAACAAACTACATGTAAATCTATAATTTAATTATTGTTTTAATGAATTTAGAAATGGAAGCTGAGTAATTATTTAAACATAACTAATGTATTGCTTTTTATTGGTAATTTCACTAAGTCAACACCCTTTGTTGCAATTTTGAAAACATAAGCCATTCACAAAAACAAAAAAAGATTAATTCTGTCTTAGCTGACAATTTCCGTAAATTTCTAATTTCTATACAGGTAGCCGACTTCTACTAATAAAATAATAAGTTTCTGGTCAACAAATGTATTACAATGTTGTTAAAAAATAAAATAAAGGTTTTTGATACACTATTACAGAAGATAATTAATTTTGTCATTGTAATTATACCGAACTGTTACTCAAATTATTTTTGCATAAACTCATCCTGGTCAGTTGTATATCAGGTAAAGTTAATGACCTGTCAATCACTTATAATCCTCAGGTAGTCAAGTTAGAGATTGTCATTTGGGTTGCCTGAATTTCGAATATATCCTCGAAACCTCCTTCATGTGAAATACTGAATCGACGATTTTGTATAGTTTTTTCACGATTCTAATTGTAAATAATTATTTAATAAAAATCCCTCTCGACAAGTTATTCTAAATTGCATTAACATTTTTACTTCGAGACAAAATTTTCAATTTGTTGGCGTAATTTTGTTATATCAACAAAACGTTAAAAAGTAATTAATCTAAATATACGGTTATCTAATAACTATAGGAAAAAAAATCATCTGGAAGTACCAATTATATTGCAATTACCAACATACTAAAGCAAAGAGAAATTTTCTAAATTAATTCCTATTCTTGTAATCGTGAGCAATAGTTTATCAATTTTGTGCTCTGATTCTCACAGTTCGCCGCGTCTGTCCTAAGAAGCCTTAAGGCAGAATTAAATTTGACAAGCGCGCATGCAGTAGTAGCCAATGAGGCGGCAAAATTTGAATGGTTCAATACCTAGAATATTTTTGAAGAACAACAATAATTATTAAAAGTGCATCATTGTGAGCTATAATCTGCAAAAGCAATTAGGGAAGTACTGAGGCATCTGGTTTATTATAACAAAGGTAAGCTTAACATTCTTCCTTGAATGCAATAAGACTAGGCACATTTAACATTTGGAAAGTTTATGATTCATTGCATACGAACAGGGATCGACCAATACGGGTTTTTTGGCTGATACTGATATATCGCCGATACTGATATAATCGAGGCCGATACGCCGATATATTCCCATTGCTCTCTTCTACTACTTTTTGACTACATGCATGCATGCTTGCTGTATTCGGGCGGGGTAATCCCCTAAATATGAACTCATGCTTAGGTTTATTTATGCAGGTGTCTTCTTGTCATTTCTTTTTAATAACTGAAACTGATATATTCTGGAACAGCTGGCGGCGTCAACATCGCATGCAATCGCGTCCCAGTTTTTAACAGTTTTAAATAGAAATCTTATAAAATTCTAATTGCATTGTGAAATAAAGTGAGTGTAAGAAGAGTCTAGGTAAAGTTTCCGTGAGCAAACAAGGTACAAAACACAAACAGAAGGAAACCGTGAGGTGAAAGTGAGGTTAGGAGACAAATAGGCAAGCGAGATCAACAGCTCAACTCTGCGGCAGACCGAAAAGCAACGTTGCCAAGAGTACAAAATACAACCAGATCGCAAGAAAACTAAATGAACGAAAATAAAAAGGTCAAAGAGCGAAAAAATAGCCTAGGATCCTTAGAAGGTTGTCAAGAGGAAAAAACGAGAACCAGACATCGAAATAGATAGCAAAACAGAAGCAGAAGCTTTCAAAAAATGCAAAGCAACAATAAGATCTTACAATAAACAATAAACTAAGTGATAAAAACAGCGAAGAAGAGATGGAAATATTACAAAAACTAATTGAAAGCATGGCTAAGGAAATGAAAGAAATAAAAGAGGAAATTAAAGGCACAAGAGGAGAAATAAGGACTAGTAACGAAGAAATTAAAAAATATGGTGAGCAAATTAGAGCAATAAAAGAAGAACTGATCAAGCGAGAAGTAGAATGGGCAAAGAAAAAAACCGACCTGCAACGCAAAATTGAAGGTTTACAGAAAAGGTTGGAAAGTCAAGGGAAAAATAACAAAAAAAAACAATATAGTAATAAAAGGAGCACCACTTTAAAACGGAAATCTAAAGGAAACAGTTAAGGAATGGATAAAAAAACGAGATGGGAGTCACTGTAACTGTGGAAGCAGCATACAAAGTTGGAAAACATGAAGATAGAAAGTTGATAGTGGTAAAGCTAAAGGATTTCAAAGAAAAAACAAAAATACAAGCTAGTAGCCAGGAAAATATTCATTGGCAGTGACCTAACAATAGAAAAATAGAAAGTACAAACGGAAATTAGGAAAAGGGCAAAAGAAGAAAAAGGAAATATAATAAAAATTGGCTAATGCAAAATTGAAATTGAAGGAGTAAATTACAAATGGACAGACAAAAATGGAGGCAGTTTAAAACGAATTGACACCACCACAAAAAAGTAAGAACACAATTAGAGGATGGACCCACAGTAACAAAAGTATGCTCGAAAAAGAACACTTCAATTTTTGGTGCCTAGTTTTGAAAACTAAAATTTTAGATAAGTTTGATGAAACTGTCAGTTTTTTGAATAAGGATGTTTAATAACAATAATAATCTTCGATTCAAACGTTGATTTTTTTTAAAAATATTGATAAATAGCTTATTTCAAAATGCATCTTCAGCTGTTAATATTTCATAGAAATGATTGTGAAGATTTTTTTTGTGATTTTTCCCGTATTCCGCTAGTAGTCCCCAAAAAACCCTTCAGAGGAAATGCGCCATTTTTTAATCACCCTGTATACAATATTTCGTGTTGTATAGTGGTTCAGATATTCACAAATGTTAAATAAATTTAGTTTTGACATTTGAAGACATATTAGTGTGTGAATCTATTGTAATATTTTTTTAATAAAAGCATTTGCACATCTTTGTTCTTTAATTTTTTTCATTTTAAATTGTCTTTCTTTCGTGATAAATAACTTTCTGCAAATTTAATATGGTACGTAATTATATATTTATTTTAATCAAATGCATTTAATATTGCAGTGGAACTTTGCCAACAACGTTGGACAACCCTGAGGCATAGATATGCCAAGAAAAGAAGGAGCGTTTACAGCATTCCTACTGGGTCTGAATCGTACACCATCACATGGTCTTATTAAAAGTGCAGCTTTTTAGACAATGTGGTGATCCTCCGAAAGTAAGTTCACTATATCGAAAATGATTATGTAGGCAGTTAATTTTGTGTAATATGATTTCAGTACTATTGGTAATATTACCAAAAAATTACACCAGCTTCACCAAGGTGCAGTGGGAGCGGTAGCAGCAAAAACACAAATTCAGTGTGGAATTCCTTTACGGAAATTGTTGTACATGGCTCTCCATCACACACAACTCCAGAAAGGGCAAGTGAGAGCTCATCCACGTACGAAGAGGAAGAGACAATGCAGGAAGAAGTAGAATACCACACAACACAAGAGGAACTATCAACTGAAACCTTGGTACAACAGCGGCAAAAAATTTCCAAAGCAAGGAAAACGTTTAAAAAAAAACTAAAGTTGACAGCGACTTTGAAAATTTGGGAACTACCACTTCTGGGGTGTTTCAGAAGCTGGATAGCTGCTTGTTAGCAGATTCACCTTCTGAAACTAACTCAGTATTAAGTGACGAAGATCATTTGGTCACTCTGTGGCTTTATCATTAAAAGAAATTAGGTCCACTAAACAAAACTACTAGTTACAAAATTTAAAAAAAAAGTTGCTACTAGCAGAGGCTGTTGAAGGTTTTATTAGAAAAAATTGTGAATTACTTGTCTATCAAATAATTTAATGAGTTTTATACGAACAATTAGTATACTTATGTGAAACTTACATTAATTTATATTATCTACAGTAATTTAAGTTCAAGTATTTTACTATCTTACGAAGTTTTTTTTATTGGAAATACTTAAAAACCCCTAACTACACAAATATTTAACAAATACGTATTTCGACAGCTAAACTGTCATTTTCAATAGCCTTGGAGAGAAACTAAACACGACAAAGTTGGCCGAAGATACGCTCTTCACCAAATCACCCGTGAAAGTCCAGCTATTTATACTGACCTGGAAGGCATGCTCTAAGGTGCCAATCAGGTGTCAACTTAATAATAGAGCCTAAAGATCAGAGTGGGGAATGGGTCTTTATTCAAAATTTTATTATCTTAATTCTTAAAAATAGTCAAACTTTCAAAAGAATTTAGCTGCTTTGTTGAAGTTAACGCCTTCACAATTTTTACGTCAGTTTCCGTAATACTATATTACTATTTGAATCACAGTGTATTACTGTTGTTTACAGTATTTACTGAAGATGTATTTTCTATATATTTCCATTTAAATACTCAGGCAAACCGAGCAGCTCATAGCTTTTACATAGATTTAGAATCTGAATTGAAATTCCCTTTTCAATATCAGGTTTGATAAGATTTATTATTGCAAATAGCATAGTTATAAAATATATTTCATTTGTTTTATTAGAACAAGTATGCATAAAGTTTAAAATTGGGCAAGATCAGATACTGCATGGTTGGTCGATCCAACACAAATTACCTACATGTCCCAACTCTCACATAAACAGGGACTCTAGGCAAAGTTATAAGCAAACAACTATTTTTGCATAGTAGACTAAGTAAAAGTATTCATCGAAATAGAAGAGAATGATTGCTAGTACACTTGGAAAGTTTTATATTAATGTCTTATTTACTTAATCCTCCGATAGCCTAAACTTGGTCTCTAAACTTTTGGTTTTTTAAAATAGTTTTCCTATTCTTCTAAGTTACTATTACGCACGCTACTTATGGAAAATGTTGACTTAAATTGAATGTGCTTTTCTGGAAATAATAGACTTAAAACCCAGTTTTACCTGATAAATGCATAGGTAATCAATACGTTCATTCATGGTTCATTCGCTAGGGTTTGGTGGGCATGACATGAAGTTTCTTATCTTATCTTATGTGTTGACACATAGTAATCTGAGAATACGTTACATTTGTATCGATTTATTATATTTTTAGTTCCCAAACAAAGCTAATTTATACCAAGTCATAACCCATTTCGACAGTTCATGGAAATTAAAATATTTTAGCTGTTGGATGGTTAAGATAATTATATGTTTTCTATACTTTCAACTGCAACTATTGAGTGTTTGTATTAATTATTCATTTATAATTATTATTAGATATTGCTGAGCCATAGCACAGTACAAAAACTTTTAACTGGTAAATATTTATCCATGAAAATATAGATGCAAATTCATAGATATATTACAGTACAGTGATTTTAAATTATTTAATAAACATGTAATTGTATAAGAACAATTTTAATTTAAAGAAATTCACTGATAGTTAATCCTTTTGAATAAAAGAAAATGTTTTTCAATAATTCCCATTAACTTATCAGGGCATGTAAACCTACCAGAAACCAAGTATCTAAATACACAAAAGAGAAAAGGAAAGTTACCAGCAGAGTTGCTAAAAGCTGGGAGTGAACACCTAACGAAAGTATATACTAATTACTCATTGGTATTTGGAGAAAAGAGAAACTACGAAATGAATGAAAAAAAAAATCTGCTGTAGGCATAAAAAAGACGGCTGCTACAACCCACTTATAAAATATTCGCACATATTATCAGGAAACCAATTACACCATTCGCAGAAGAGTTGCTGAGAGATTATCAAGAAGGTTTTTGCAAACGACATCCTTCATGATGATGCTACAAAAATGCTGGGAATTTAATATCTACGTTTTACAATCAAATGTTGACTACTAACAAGCATATGACAGCATTAACCGCAAAATCATGTGGAAAATAAATAATACAAGAATTTAATCTCCCACCCAAATCAAAAGACTGATAAAATCTACATCAACAGACACCCAAGCCTGATGCAAAATCGGCCAGGACCTCTCCAGCAATTTCAAAATTATTGGTGACATGAGACAAGGACATTAATATTGTTACCCATTCTCTGGAAGTGGTGGGAGGAATTACAAGGAAAGTACCAATAAACATGGGAGGTACAATATGTAACAAAAGCTCATAATCTGGTGAGCGGTCCCCGGCTACCCCGCTAACATCTGTGGTAGTCGTTCTTCTTCACTTTCGACAGGCAAGGCTAACCACCTACCTGGCCTAAGGGCAAAGAGGGCTCATAGAATCACTTTGTGGTTAAAACAGGCCACTGGCTTATAATAAGAGGAAGAAGAAGAAGAAGAAGCTCATAACGTCTTGCCTATGGCATGATGTAATACCAAGAAAACAAGATTGTAAACAGATGTAATTGAAAATTACAGAATGTCAAATTCGAAATTAGCAGGTTAGGTTTTCTGTCAGTTTTGACACAGACTGACACAAAACCTAACCTGCTAACCTAGAATTTGACATATACTAACAATGCAAATTGGGGGTGTTCTGCCTCCAATACCGCCATCAAGGATAATCGTTACAGCTGCCACTTATACATGCCTCCAGCAACATTCTCTCAAAAATAGGCCTTAACTAAATGATCACTAAAAAATGTCACCAGCTCTCCTACTATAATGCTCTATGATGAACTAAAAACCTATATATGGAATACGTTATACAAAGGACTGTTGATTAAAACACTCTTTAGATTTTATGCCCCCCTCAGTTAGCTGAGTACCACCTTCATATTTGACAAAAAGTATCAGCTAATGAAGAAAACAGCAAAGTGCTAAGAGCTGGAGAAGCTTTCTCTTTATGAGGTTACACAGAAGAAAGGTTTCTGCTTCAAGAGGCCTGAGTGTAGCTGGTGAGCAAATGAAATTACTGAAAGTTTACCAAGGAGCTTTCTAAACATGCATGGCATCTAGTTTTACATTGTTGCCCTAGATAACGAGTGTTTCAGAAAGAACGCAATTTTTAAATTTCGCACCATTTCTTTTCTGTAAAAGTTGCAACCCTAATAATTTGACATCTGTCATCTATGATTGTTGTGATTTTTAGTTATGGAGCGCTACACGAAAGAACGACGCTGAAACCGTTTGCAAAGTTCGTGGAATTTTCAGTCATGAAAGTGCACCAAATCTGTCCACTTTTCAAAGATTGATTAAGAAATTGTTGAAAATTGGATCAATTGTGGACAGTAAATCTCCTGTACATTGTCGTTCCAGTCGTTCTCTAGAAAACATTGCAACTGTGAATGTGAGTGCTGCTGAAAATCTGCGAACGTCACTACACATGATCACGGAGCTCTTGTGGCCTCAAGTGGAAGGTTTGGACCTGGAAAAAATGTGGTTTCAGCAAAACGGCGCAACCTGCCACACTGGGCGTGCAATAATTGAGTTATTGGGAAAACGATTTTTAGACCGAATTGTCTCCTGAAACGCCATGGGGAGCTGGCCACCGAGATCGTGCAATTCTTTCTTTGGGGTTGTTTGAAATCTCAGGTCTATGCGAATAACCCTCGAACAATTTCTGATGTCAATACCGATATCTAATTCGTAATTAATGGGATAGAGCCGCAACTGTAAGAAAACGTCATATATAATTACGTCAAAAGAGCAAGGGTCTGCGTCCATAGTCGCGAAGGCCATTTGAAGGATATTTTATTCCAGAATTAATCAAAACATTTCTACTTTAAAATTCAATAAAAATATCAGCAATCCCTCAAAAAAACTTGCCTTTTATTTTAAAATTAAAAATTGCGTTCTTATTGAAACACTCTTTAGAACCAGAATGTTATAGTGGAGTGTATACTACAAGAAGCAGTTCAGATAATTTCAAATTTAGTAATGGATAGTAAATTTGTAGAATCAGGCCATACACACATCCAGTGTGCACACTGCCATGGAAGGGTATCAGCTGGATCAAGGGGTTGTCAAGGTTGTCTAACAAAAAAATCCCTACAAAATGGAAACAACTGAAGTTGTATAATAATTATATTCCTACAAATGGAAAGAAAAGTAAGAATTTGCAATGTGTGTGGGGGGATGCTATAGCACAATCTGAATATAACCAGTTTTATATAGTCTCCCAGTACTCAATCAAGCTAAAGGTAATGAAGGTGATTCCAAAGACAAAATAGCGTTACAAGCTATCAGATAAAAATTTCTTCGAAAAAAAAAACCTACTCAAAAAACATTTCTAGTTCGTGTAAAGTTTTAAGGTTGATCGCACGACTAGGGATTTAGTAACATATTATGTTGGTAGCAACAACGGTTTTTTGCTTTGGTTACTATAGTTACGTATATTATACAGTTGTTTGTACGAAGCAGTGTAGGGCTGTGACTGCAGCCGCCTAATTTTTTTTTAAGATGGTGTGACAGTAATGATTTGACAGTTAATAAAACATTTTCTTTTTCATTTAATGAAATGACGAAACAAAAATGAACTGTCACGAAAACATAACTCCCCTAACATCTAAGATGGAAAATAATATGTACAGTGAACCATGTATCAAAGTGTATAAACTACTTCAAGAAGGTGTGAGATCAAGATATAGGGCTTTAATAAGTAGAAATCTCAGTAGTGTTGACTGGGAAGGAATCAAGGAAGTGGAGACATTGCGGAAAACATTCAAAACAACTACCTGCAAGGCTGCGGAAGAGGTATGCGGTAAAACTAAGCGAAGAACGAACAAATGTACTGCTTGGTGGAATGAGGAAATCAAGACTGAAGTCAGAAAGAAAAATAAGCTATGGAAAACATACCTCAGCAATAAGGCTGCAACCGCATATCAAGCATACAAAGAACAAAAGAAGATAACAAAAGCAAAGGTCATAGAGATGAAACAAAAAACATGGGAAACTTTTGGACACAAGATGGAAGAGAACAGCCATGGAAATGCAAAAGTACTTTACCGTACACTGAAGAATTTAAGAAAACATAAAGGGGGAGGAATTAAATGTATACAGGACAAAGAAGGTAACATAATAACTGATCGTAAAGAAACTACTGAGAGATGGCGTGAATATTTCTCTGAAATATTGGGAGGTGGTACAGAGACGGTGAACTTTAACTAAGACCAGTTAGTACTAATGGTATGGAAACACATGAAGAAATAACACTAGTGGAAGTATATGAAGCTGTGAAAAGACTAAAAAATGGGAAGGCCGCAGGACATGCTAACATAAAAGCAGAAATGATTAAATGCATAGGTGAAGAAGGGTTGGCATGCCTGCACAAGCTACTCAATCTGGTATGGAAAACCAGAGTTATACCCCGAGACTGGACAATAGCTATAATACTTCCAATATTTAAGAAGGGAGATGCTAAAAACTATACAAACTACAGGGGAATTCCTATACTTAGCATTGCATATAAGGTATACGAAATAATTCTGGAGAAAAGATTAAGACAAGTGATTTAAACAACGATCGATGATAACCAATGCCGTTTGTATCTATGCTTTATTGATCTGATTAAAGCCTTCGATAGTGCACCACGGGAAAAAATTTGGGAAGTATTAGAAGAACGAGGAGTTGATAGAACACTGGTGAGAGCTATCAAAAGTATATATCTCGTTACAAGAAATATAATTAGAACAAATAACCTAAGTTCTACTGAATTCGTTACTACTATGGGAGTCCGGCAGGGAGGAGTACTAAGTCCTCTCTTGTTCATTGTCCTAATGGACAATATATACAGAGCTTGTAACCAACAATTAAAACCCGCAAGATTAGGAGTCCATAAATTACAGCTAGTTTACGTGTCCGAGTTGATGTATGTGGATGACTTAGTAATATTTGCGAACACTGAAACAGATTTACAAAAGAATGTGCTAATATGGAATCAAGAACTAAGGAAGAATAAAATGAATATTAATATTGAAAAATTGGAAACCATGGTAATAAGTAAAAACGAGGAACAACTGGAAGTAATATTAAATAATATGAAATTGAAGCAAGTTGACAAGTTTAAATATTTGAGTTCAGTATTAAATGCCAGGGGAAGTATAGAAACGGAAATTAGCAGTCGAATATCAAATGCCACTAAATTATTTTACGCATTGAACAAAGTATTCATAAGGAAGAAAGAAGTAAGCAGCTCCACAAAGGCCAAAATATTTAAAAGTGTATACATCCCTGTATTAACTTACGGAAGTGAGATGTGGGCCCTGAGTGACAGAGATAAGAGCAGAATACAAGTAAGCGAAATGTGCTATCTTAGAGCAGCAGCTGGTGTATCAAGAAAAGACTGTATTAATAATAATGTAATTCGCAAGTGGTTTAATGTTAAATCAGTGCTTTCGGTAATCGAAACGCGACAACTAATGTGGTTCGGTCACATGGTGCGTATGAGTGAGAACAGAAAAGTTAAAGTTATATGGAAGACTGAAATTGATAAGAAAAGAAAGAGAGGCCGGCCAAATAGAACATGGAATAGTGAAATAGCTAAGACTCTACGAGGAAAGGGAACTGATTGGAGGCAAGCCGAGAGGATGGCTGCTGACCATCGTGTGTGGAGGCATCACTGCCGTGACACCTCTACACCACAGAATAATACCCTAAATCAGAATGGCCTCTCTGTGTCGGCGCTTTTGATGTCAGCATACTCAATTTTTGTGACCTTGAAATTGTCCGCCATGATCCTAGTGGTGTGCAGAGGCGGTAAATTCAAAATTATGCGCCTAAATTTTAAACTGAACAGAAATAATCCGTACGTTTAAAGTCCATGCAATTTATATGGAAATATATAGTACCAAAAGATCTTTTCTGTTAATATTTTAAAACCACTTGCATAAAAAAACATAACCTTCTTATAAGGGGTCATTGACCGCCACAAATACGCGTGTAAAATATGGAAAACAGCTAACTGCACACCACCAGAACTCGCACATGTGACAGGCCATTCTGTATTATTCTGTGTCTACACCGTAAGGTAGAAGAGGAACCCGATTATGTATGTATGTATTAATGAAATGACTGCAGACGTAGAAAAAGTATAGTACACAACTCGAGATATAGAGCAATTACATGCTTGTGAAATTACACATGCACTGCTACGCAGCTTGTACGTAACTTTTTCAACTCGTATGCAATATGCTTCCTACAGCTCTTGTTGCATAATATACTATTAAACAATCAAATACATATTGCAAAAACAAATAAAATCTTCAAACCTTTTTTTGTTTCCTGAAAAACATGTAGCTTTAAATAATTATCTACTTTGGCTTTTTCAATTAATACTGATTTATCATCAGCCTTTCTAGTGAATTATACCCAAAAAATAAAACTAAAAACTTAAATGTTTGCACTCTGTAGTGAAAATGTAATAAAAATATAAAATTTAATTGTGGATCATAAGAGCATTTGGGGTGCTGTTAACCGAATCTATATCTCCTACCATTTACGAGAATCCCATACAGAATACGATGTTTTAGACACACTGTATACATGTATCGGTACTTAATAAAGTTTGATTTAGTAAAGAATTTCCCACATTGAAATATGCATTTACTTACATTCAGTTGCATAAAAATTAAATGCATATATTCAATACAACTTTTAACAGAAACATAACTACATATTCAATTTAAAACTAATTTTACCTTTAAAGGAGCTGGATACAACCCTCCTGATTGCTTCATAACTTGCTGTCGGGCCTTGCCAAAGACTTTATCTTTCACCCATGTATATTGCAAGGCAAATCCTAGTATTTTATCAGGCAAACTTTTCTTTGTTCTATCAATTTTCATTTTTCCATTTGCTAGCTGCTTGGCGACAGTAACAGCAGTGTCCTCCAGATATTTTTGTGTCTGCTTTTCTGGGAAGTCCAAGCCGGGTCCCAAGGGATCAACCAACAAATCCACAATTCCCAGTCTTTTTGCTCTATCAGCTCTGACGGTTCTTCCGGTCAATGCCAAATCTAACGTGTTGGGAATAGAGGTAAGGCGCTGCAACCTTTGCGTGCCGCCAGCTCCAGGTAAAAGCCCCAACATAACTTCGGGCAGTCCTAGACCAGTCTTTTTGTCTTTCACAGCTATTCTGTAGTGGCAAGCCAGTGCAGTTTCCAAACCTCCACCCAGGCAAGAGCCTTGAATTGCCGCCACAATTGGTTTTTTGCTATTTTCGATAGCTTGGAGAATTTGTTGCCCTGATCGGGATACATTGGTGGCTTCGTCTGAGGACTTACAGGTGGCCAACATACCGATGTCGGCACCTGCTATGAAGCAGCCTGGTTTGCCTGATATTAGTACAGCTGCTTGAATTTGTGGGTTGGCTTCTATGTCATGCAAGAGACCGTCAAACTCCGACATTACTTCATGGTTTAACGAATTTACCTACAAGGGCATAACCAGTAGTTGCTAAAAGTGTCTCAACCAGTTAATGGTTGCAATTGCAATTAATATTACCTTCACATTTGGTGAATCGAGTGTGATAACAGCAACATTATCAACAATCTTAAGCGTGGTGTGTTTTCTTTCCTGTGCCTGCACAGACATAAGTCGGGTAAGTGCTAAAAAAATGCAAATTTTAAGATTATTATTTTTAGGTGCAAAGTGCAGCTTTCATAACAACCGCAAGTAGAACAGTTTTTCTGAGGCTAGTGTTTTTACCTGCATAATTAAATCGAATATTGTTGTAGGTGACCCTTTTTAGCGCCGCAAAAACCCTCAAGGAAGACATCGCGACTGTTTAATTTCAATATTGCACCAAAGAAGCCACTCCACAAACCTACTTGCAGACTCGTCCGCAGCCCGAGTAAGCAAACCCTACTAACGTCCTGAACTTTGGACCGGCAGAAAGTCCACTTTATATTTTAACAGAATGGTGACGGCAATCGCTAGGTTAATTTTGACAAATGCAGAGTTCAATGGGTGCGTTCAACAGATTTGTGGATGTCATGGGTTCCCATTTGACAATGTTCGTCGATTATATTATGATTTAATAGTCACTCGGAAAATACACCGCAAGATTTTCAAAAAATATATTATCGCTGTTTTCTCCGAATATTTATGTAAAATATCCGAATCGGTTTAAAAAAACGGACCCTACACCGAATGGTAGGCGGGGTAGCAAACAGGGTGAGACAAAATTCGCTCCCCAGCAGTGGGATATGTATTCTATAAGAAAAAATAAAGAGAAAAAAAAATACAAAAATCTCGAAAATAGTAGTTTGTATACCAAGGCACAGAAGTTTAACTTTTTATCACGAATGTGGATTTGGTTGCCGAGGCCCGTAGGGCGTCAAGGCAAATAAACCACATGAGGGATAAAAAGAAACTTCAGTGCCGAGGTGTACACTATGTGACTATGTTTTATTTGAAATCAAGAAATAGTGAAATTACAACACTTTAACCAACTTTTGTAGGTTATGTTGACGTCGGTTGACGTTTATCTGTCCCCTCGCCACCTACAAAAAAGTCGTAAAACAATGGACTACTTCACTGCCGATTTCTCGTATTTTAATGACGATTTCGGCGTACTTCACTGCCGATTTCAAATAAATGGTTTTTTAATCGACAGTGAAGAACGCCGAAATCGTCATTAAAATACGGGAAATCGTGAGTTTATTCTACGACTTTTTTCAGCTGCCGGGGTGACATATGGGTGACAGAAAACGACAACATAACCTAGAGAGTTGGTTAAAAATATTATTTTCACAATTTCTCTATAAAAAAATAATGTGCACCTCAGCACTGAAGTTCCTTTTATCCTTCATGCGGTTTATTTGTCGCGGTCTTACGGGCACCTGCAACTAAATCCACGTTCTTGATAAACAAACGTCAGTGCCTTGGTATACAAGTAACTATTGTTTTTCCAGGAGGAGGGAGTTTTTCTAGAAGATATGCACGAATGCTTTTGTTAGAAAAAATTGCTGCAGATTTTCTTTAAAATATTTTCATATGAAATATTTTATGCACGCCTTATATTTTGATAGAGAATATCACGAATGAAAAAATACAGAAGACATTTTTATTAAATATTAAATTAAAAATATTAGAGCCCGAATTACGTCTTTTTCGCACGTTGCCATTGGTGGCGTGATTTAATACTATATTAAAACACACTTGCCGTAAATTTGAATGTCAACATAACCTAGAATATCTAACACAATGTGACGAAAAAGTGTCAGAGAATTAAGTATTTATATTTCTGTTACGATCGTAAAAGTAGCGTATCATACACGTATATAAGTGCCGTTAAAGCACTAGCGAAGTTAAACTCTTTAAATCGTCGCAGGTGCTTTAAAGGCGTACTTATATACTAGAATCAAAAAGCATATATGCTCTTTGCTAGTATCATAATATACTATTATGTGCAAACATAATAATAAAATACTAAATATTGTTATTTTTCTTATTTTATTCGTACTCAGCCAACAGCCGTTAGGCCAATTATAGGGGTCGCTGTACATTATATGAGGACTTCCAACCCCACTAAAGACTATCATATGTTATTATGACATCCGGGACCAACTATATCCGTGGCAGCCGTACCACGAGGCTCCGAGAGAAGCAGCCGTGAAACTCCCATCCAAGTACTGACCAGAAAGAGCGTTGCTGAACTCTACTGATCGTACGTGGACGCTTGTTCAAGCGACACCACCCGGGACCTGTATATATAATATATATAATCACGAGGAAAACCTTAAAACTTTACACGAACTAGAAATGCTTTTGGGTAGGTTTTTTTCGAAGAAATTGTTATGTGATAGCCTGTAGCGCCATTTTGTCTTTGTGATCACCTTCATTACCTTTAGCTTGATTGAGTACTGGGAGGCTTCATAAACTTGGTTATATTCAGATTGTGCTATAGCAACCCCTTCACACATCTCTTGCAAATTTTCTTTTTATTTGTAGGAATAGGATTATTATATAACTTCAGTTGTTTACATTTTGTAGGGATGTTTTTGTTAGACAACCTCTTGACCCAGCTGATGCCCTTCTATGGCAGTGTACACACTGGATGTGTGTGTATGTATAGCCTGGTTATAAAAATTTCCAATTCACATTTGTGACAAACAAACTTCAGTGCCTTGGTATACAAATAACTATTGTTTTTCCAGGAGGAGAGTTCTTTTCTAGGAGGCATGCACGAATGCTTTTGTTAGAAAAAATTGCTGCGGAAATATTTTCATAGATATGTTTTTATGCAGGCGTTATATTTTGATAGAGAATATCACCAATGAAAAAATACAGTAAAGACATTTTTATTAAAAATATATAATACCAACCTAATATATTTTTTGTTAAATCTACAGTAAGTGGATATTTTCCGGTATGTATGTATGTATGTATTATCTGTAACTTCATTTACTTTGCGGTGTAGAGGCTGGTGCTTTATGCGCTGGCATCTGGCGGTACAATGCTCAACTTGCCCCAGATTCTGGATACAGAGTTGGAGCGCGCCTTTGGTGCTTGTGAAACAAATCTTTAGCTCCGGCTATTTGTTTCGTCATTTATTCATCTATTCCGGGCCAGCCTGTATATGTTTACTCGAGTTATAATTCGCTGTATTTCAAATAATATCAAATCTTGTTTCGCGCAAGAGTCCTGGTTTTGGTTTTTCCGAAATTCACTTGTTATCTCTCCGCGCCAGCTGATAGCTATTCCATCGCTTAGCGGGCATTCGATTTCCGCATTCGGTTGAAGTAACTTGCTTCTACGAAGGCATTTCCGCGTGCTATTGCACCGATTATTAATTAACTTCGTTTGTGAGCTGATGACTAAAATCAGGTATGTCTGAGCTACTTTGTTTGATATTCAAGTTTAGTAATTTCCTTTTCTTGTTAGCTCTTCGACGTCATTCTTAAACGCCATTCTTAGATGCCTTTTTAGACGACTTCTTATTTGGGTCTCCTTATTTAACACCATAATTAATAACTTGGACCCGCAACTTCTTTCTGGAATGTCATTTTGAGCTTGCCAGTTTGTAACAAGGAGCGTCCGTTCCATTATCAATTTCGGCCACGAGGTCGATGTTGCTGTTGGCTGGAACCCTAAGATAATCCTGGACCAATTCATCGCCTGCATGCGACGTTTTTTTGTCACAATCCAGGTTAGTCTTATTTCAACGTTTGTTGATAACTCCGTCCGCCCATGAATTGTTGGCTGAATCGATTTCAACGACGCTTCACCACCGTTAACAGATTTACAATTTACAAATTTAAACTACGTTAAAACGTAATGTATTAATTGTTCACAAATCTATGCTTTACAAATTTAAAACATAATGTATTAATTGTTCACTAATTTACAATTCACAAATTTAATTTATTACTAAATGCTCATTTGAATACTTATTAAGAATTTTGTAAAAAGTGCCCTCACGCCATTTTATCATCATTACCGAGATAACGGTTAAAACATATGACAGTGGTAAGCTAACTCCTTCATTGAGTTGTAATCATATTCAATCCAAGAGCCCAAAATAGGTTCACATATTTTTTTGCTGTGCGTGCTGCATTTTCAACAT
The DNA here is from genome assembly GCA_940337035.1 of Agriotes lineatus. Classification (NCBI taxonomy): domain Eukaryota; kingdom Metazoa; phylum Arthropoda; class Insecta; order Coleoptera; family Elateridae; genus Agriotes; species Agriotes lineatus. The sequence goes on along the minus strand of OW679198.1, from coordinate 130,589,960 downwards.
AAGTAGTATACTGTATTCAAACATTTTAATATTGTGATAAACAATTTACGGACTTTATACCGATGTTGCAGGCAACTATTAATTGTTGATTGAATAAACCTAATTGTTGCTATAATTTTATTTATTTATTGAAATTTGTGATTTCTGGCGCCCTGTGTTTTTTTATTATTAAAAGAGCTTGCAGCAGTACAGCTGATGATAGGAATCTGCGACCCAAAGCCACCTAGATTGAGTTAGCTAGGTCATTGCGGTGAGTAAAAACATTTCAGAGCTACCGTGGTGTATAAATGATAAGGGGGTTGATCTGCGATTATACTACCATTGATTATTATTAGTAATCGATCGCAGGTTGGCTTCTTATTGTTTCACTTGCGCAACAACCATTGTGTAAGGTGTGTGTCTTAGTGATGTGTTGACCTTGTTACTCTATCTTTTAGGTCTGTGGTTCTGAGTAGAGCACAGTTAATTTGGTGCCCAACTGTGAATGGTCTCACCGTGCCCGCAATCGCCAAGGCTACGGAAAAATTCCAACCTCCTCGGGATTCCAACCGAGGACTTGCTTAATGCTTCTTTCCAGAAATTTCCAATTGTTAATAATCGCCGTCGCTATAGAAAATTTCCAATTAAATATGCATAAGAGAATATCCCCTCAATAAGAAGTACAAAAACGCCGTATTTAATTATGTTTAATCTGGTTTAGTCAAACTATCATAGCAAATTCAAATGTCAAACAAAAGCTAGACATTAACAAAGTGGTGATGTATTGGTAGATTATTTTACAACTAATAATTTAGTATAGTAGAAAAGTAATAGTGATATCTGTTTATAGCCCAGACGGTTTAATCGATCGCCCTCGAAATGTATGATCTTTGTTTTTAATGTAAATTCGGGGTTAAAATCGGGCAACCGTTTTGGTGTAAAATTGTATAATTTCATAAAAATTAAATTTCATAGAACAAGATCATATATTGTGCAATGATCTACAATTTGTCCCCTAAAACTCCGTTTTGCGTATGTACCTGATACGTAATATACTATTTTGATACACGCTCCGCAAAATGACACCTTAACAAGCTCGTTTAAATCCTCAAAATGCTATTTTAGCAAAATAGCGGAATAGTACCGTAATGGATTTTGGCGGACTGTGTTGAGTACTTTAATAAGTGTTAGCGGACTGAAATAGTATATTACATACCGAGGTGAAAAGTGTTTCATTCCTGTCGAGAGATTAAGTAGTTAACCGAGACGCGTAGCGTCGAGGTCAACTTTATCTCGAGACAGGAATGAAACTTTTCACCGTGGTATGTATACTATTTTATTCGCAACCACTTTATTCTAAACAATAATTGGAAAAATTATTATATTATGATACAACAGGTTGTGACGCGCATGAATGGATGAACGAGATTCCCAGTGTCCCTACCTACACAACGGTCGCGAATGGATGGCGCATGAATGGATGAACGAGATATCCAGTGTCCCTACCTACACAGAGTTCGGCAATTGATTCATTTCCAACCTCTGCGATGGCAATCACTTTTCCGACCGGTTGGAAAGTCATAACTTATGACTTTCCAATTGCCGACCGCTGGTAGGTAGGGACACTAAGGTCACTAATAAATCACGTTAACTGTGCGAAGCTAACGTGATTTAGTGGCCTTAAGGGACACTGGGAATCAGAGCTCCATAAAAGCATTACTTGTGAATTAATGTAGCCATTTAAGTAAAACAACGACTCATCAGCAAAAAAAGTTAAATCCAAAACATCATTATTTAAATTTTGCGAAAACCAGTTACAGTATAATAGTAGATTATATTATAAGTGAGAGAAATGCATCATTATTTGCGAGTGAGAATTTGGAATCGCGAGTGCCCCAGCATGAGCGATACAATTTCTCAAGAGCTTATAATGGCATTTCGCTCACGTGTGATATACGACGTTTTATCTTACAGTAGCAATTCTTGTGCCTTAATAGTTTGCGCAGTCAGAATATGTCGCGAAATAAATTTATAATTAGTCGCCTATGATTTGTGATATACGTTTGACAGTACTGAAGTGTATTGGCAGTACTGAAGTGTATTGTCAGTCTATGTCAAATTCGAGGTTTGTAGGTTAGGTTTTGTTTGTTATTTGACACGGCCTCCTGGATTAGTGCGAGACTGACGTCTCTACGCGGCCCGCCACATTTGCATAATTTTTGTGATTCTGATGCCAACGTACTTTGGCGCCATCTGTTGGGTTTTTGATAAATTATCTGTAACGTAGGCGTGACTTTCTAGATTAATATTAATCCAGGAGGCCGTGGACGTATGGAACCAAGGGCACAAGCGCAATAGAGTCCCTGTATATCTTACTATATACAGGGACTCTACTATATACAGGGACTCTAAATCGCAACGTACTGTAGCGCCTCTACAAACTATAAAAAACGCCTTGAACTAAAAATGCGGCGGGCCGCGTAGAGACGTGAGTCTCGCACTAATCCAGGAGGCCGTGTTATTTGACACAGACTGACGCAAAACTTAACCTGAAAAATACAAATTTGACATAGCTTGACAGTGCTACCAACAATGCAGTAGTATAAGTAATAAAAACTCACTTGTGAATAAAACTTCATTTTAATCACTGAAAACAGTTTGATAATGTATGGCAATAGGCGCTACTGTAAGATAATAGCTATTTTTAATACTAGTGAGCAAAGTAGTGTATTTAATCATTAGTCCAGAAATTGGGCGCCCGAGCCGTAGGCGAGATAAAGTTGACCTCGACGCTACGCGTCTCGGTTAACTACTTAATCTCTCGACAGGAATGAAACACTTTCCACCTCGGTATGTAATATACTATTACCGGTCCTTGATGCCCGTTTTCCGATCTTGACCGGCAAAACGTTACTTTCTGGCGAAAAAATTCTCCAGAAACTGCATATTTTCTGGTCGGTCGTAAAAAAATAGTTTTAATGTGAAACATCAAATTGCTGACGATATTTTCAATTTTCAGCAATAACCTTCAACATTCATTTTTAATCACATTTAATAAAAATACGCAAAAGAAAGTTGACACAACTTAAAATTGAATTTTCAATTGTCACATCAGCATTACAATGTTACAAACCACCACAAAATTCCCAAGACGTTATAACTGCAACTTTTTGTAAATGGCATAAGAGACGCACAATAGAAAAAATAGTATAAAAAACTCGTTATTTAATAGTGCGTTAAAAAAAACTCTATCAAGTGGCCTTGTGTCAAACAGTAATTTTTGAAAGTCATGTCGTAACTTATTTTGTACAATTAGTTTTGAAATTCATAGTTTTTTCATGAATTTGCAGTTTGATGAGGGCGAAGCCCGAGTTAATCAAGCGAGCGAATGAAAAAAAGGACTTTCAAAACGTGTTGTACACGTAGTTTTTTGCATAGTGATCTCTGGGTCGAAATTTAGTCGAAAAGGACTTCGGAATTGACAACTGTCAAATTGACATTTCAATAAAATAGTTTAAAAAAGTGTACCCTTTTTCACGATTTTTGCGTTAAAAAAAGTGGAACTTTCAATACAATTTTTCGTTAAAAAATGACGACTTTCACGATCACTATGCAAAAAATTACTATTATGGTTTGCGTATACACACAACTTCACTTTTTACCTAAAAGGTAAAAGCTATTTGACAACTGACAACTGACCGAATCCGCGGAATTCTGGGCAGAGCGATGTAATAGTCACCAACATGCCATCCTAAGACAAAATTCAGATCAAAGCCTCTCGATAATGTTTTTTTAATAAGCCCTTGTCCCACTGTAAAAAAAATCTACGACCACCACTAAAAGTAGGCCTTTTAGCGCTAGCTTTTTTCACTAAAAGTGACGTTTTAAAATTTAGCGTGTGTAAAATGAGATCAGGTGTTTACTTTTAGCACATGTGTTATAAAGTGAAGTGAGGTTATAAAACTACAATTTCGAAGTGTAAGTGAGGTTGTAATGTCATTCTAGTTACTTCTTGCGTTAGAGGTAAAGTGTTTTTTAAATAATGAAAACGTTATGTAATGAATAAAGTTAGATGTGTGCTATTACAATTATTATCTTTGATAACTGACTTTGACAGTACTGGCTCCACAAACATTCACCTGCGCGTCAAGGCCATCTCTTTATTATGACATAAATTTTAACTGTCATAAATGCAAACCTTTGTTAAATCGACATTTATGGATTAATAACAAAAAATTTAAGGCCATAGAAAAAATATTGTAGGTATGTAAACTCGTGCTAAAAGTGTTATTGCACTCCACATGTTATGAAACTCGGCCTTCGGCTTCGTTTCATAATTTTCATGTCTCGTGCATGAACATCAGCTTTTAGCACTTTCTGCATAAATAGCTATTATAAACGGTTTTTATAAAAAAAAAACTTAAATAGCCGTCTCTTTGGGAAGCCTTTTATTATACTGTTAAGTTAAAACGTAACCTCAACACAACAGCTCAACACGAGGTTGTGACCAAGAATGAGGTTAAAAATGTTGAGCATGAACGTTTTAAAACAGAAGTTTCGCGCTCCTTTTCAAATACTCAGTACGCTGGGCTTAGCCATCAACATCTAATGAAATGCCTGTCATTAAAATTATAGAAACCGTTCTATTCCAAAAGCGTTTATAATAGTTATTTACTATACAAGTGGGATAACAGCATCATTAATATACGTGTGCGTAAGTTACAAACGAGTGCGTAGCACGAGTTATGTAAGCACACACGTACATTAATGATGCATTATCACACATGTATTGTACAAAATGTTATCTACGACTGCCTAAAATTGAGAAAAGTGCATTAAGAGAAATGTCAGATCTGTCATTTTCAAAAATATTTTAGTAGACAAATGTCATTATGTCATTCAGTTGACACTATTTCAATTAGGTAATGAAGTCATTACACAACTCAGTTGCGTAATGAAACCATTACATAACTGAGTGGTGTAATGAGCTTCATTACCTAACTGAAATCGTGTCAAATGAGTGACGTAATGAGTTACTTATCCCACCGGAGTAGATAAAACTATTCTACGTGACGTCATCAAAGTACTGACACCGTCAACGGAAATTTCAGTTACGTAATTTTTATAAAACTGTGGGCTGTCAGACTATCAAAACCCTGTTTATAAAACTGTTTTTCTTCAAACGGCAGTAAAATGTGCCATTATACTGTTGGATTGATGATGCTAAACGGTCACTTCATTGCCATGGCATCTAAAACACTTTATCTGCCGCTCGTCAGCGGCAGATAAAGTTATTATCTGCCGCTGACAACTTTATCTGCCGCACGAGATCAAGTAATTTTCTTCGAATTTTGTTCACAAAGTTGTAAATAATTTGTTATAAAAACATTTGAAGAAAAAATACTATATGTTATTCGGAGCAAAAGTATCTTTATGTGGCTCGGCTGTACTTATCTGCCTCGCAAGCTCGGCAGATAACCCGTCCAGCCTCGCCACGTAAAATATAACTTTTGCTCCTAATAACATAATATACTATTTTCTTCAAAAGGCAGTAAAATATGTCATTATACTGCTGGATTGATGATGCTAAACTGTCACTTTATTGCCAAGCGGCAGATAATATTATCTGCCGCTGACGAGCGGCAGATAAAGTTATTATCTGCCGCTGACAACTTTATCTGCTGCTCGTCAGCGGCAGATAATATTATCTGCCGCTGACGAGGTCAAGTAATTTTCTTCGAATTTTGTTCAGAAAATTGTAAATAATTTGTTAGAAAAACGTTTGAAGAAAAAATACTATATGTTATTCGGAGCAAAAGTATCTTTATGTGGCTCGGCTGTACTTATCTGCCTCGCAAGCTCGGCAGATAACCCGTCCAGCCTCGCCACATAAAATATAACTTTTGCTCCTAATAACATAATATACTATTATTACTTCTCTTGATTATTATTTCAAGGTAATCGTGATTCTGATATAAATTTTAAAAACAGATGAAATACCTTGCTTATTTTCAATTTTAGGCATACACGTGTTATGCTCTTTTTAAAACAAAATTGTGACACAAAAATATACAGTGTATTCTAGTTTAAAAAAATCTGGTGTGATACATTCACACAACTTCCTTTTACAGTGATCTTATAATTAGTCAAAAATTTCATTTTTAATTTTTAACCATTTGTTAAAAATTTTAAAAAATTACAAATTCTACAAAAACGGTACAAAATCGAGTGTTAGTTGAAGAGACAAATTTTCTCTAGAATTTTAAGGTGAATTCAAAAATGTAATAATATACCGGGTGTTTTATTTAAAATAGGAGTTAATAAAAAAAATAGAAAAAAAACAAAAGAAACCCACTTTAGAAGTATTCAACTGGAAAATCACCTATCTCACATCAACACACATTAAAAATGTAAGAAAAATGTAAAATTAAAAAAAAATCGTTATAGCCGTTTTTGAAAAAATCGAAAAAACTGAAAAATCACGAGAGTAAACACCTACTTCCGGTTATGCGATTTTCTTCAAAAGCTTTCTGTCTCATCTACATAGTACACAAAACTTATATATGAAGTTTCAATGCCATACCTCTTTTCGTTTTTGAGATATTCTGTTCACAGACAGACACACACACAGACAGACAGACAGACACACAGACAGACAGACCAATGAAAAAAAATATGTTTTTTGGGATCAGGGGACTCTAAAACGTGAAGATCTGTTGAAAACTCAATTTCGAATTTTTGGGGTGAATCCAATACTTCCTTTATAGTAGTAAAAGGAAGTAATAAAAAGTTGCCACCATTTCCTGCTAAACAGGAAGTGCCAGAAAAACCAAAATTGCAGAACTGTAATACTCATAAAAATCTTGGCACGTTCCCATTTTTACTTCCTTTTACTATAAAGGAAGTATTGGATTCACCCCAAAAATTCGAAATTGAGTTTTCAACAGATCTTCACGTTTTAAAGTCCCCTGATCCCAAAAAACATATTTTTTGTCATTGGTCTGTCTGTCTGTGTGTCTGTCTGTGTGTCTGACTGTGTGTGTGTCTGTCTGTGAACAGAATAGCTCAAAAACGAAAAGAGGTATGGCGTTGAAACTTCATATATAAGTTTTGTGTACTATGTAGATGAGACAGCAAGCTTTTGAAGAAAATCGCATAACCGGAAGTAGGTGTTTACTCTTGTGATTTTTCAGTTTTTTTCGATTTTTTCAAAAACGGCTATAACGATTTTTTTAAAACTTTACATTTTTACTACATTTTTAATGTGTATTGATATGAAATAGGTGATTTTCTAGTTGAATACTTCTAAAGTGGGTTTCTTTTGTTTTTTTTGCTATTTTTTTTTATTAACTCCCATTTTAAATAAAACACCCGGTATATTATTACATTTTTGAATTCACCTTAAAATGCTAGAGAAAATTTGTCTCTTCAACTAACGCTCTATTCTGTACCGTTTTTGTAGTATTTGGAATTTTTGAAATTTTTTGACAAATGGCTAAAAATTTAAAATTAAATTTTTGACTAATTATAAGAACACTGTAAAAGGAAGTTGTGTGAGTGTATCACACCAGATTTTTTTTAATACTCCTTCATGGAGCGTTTTAGTGCCGTATCTATTACTATTACTGCGATTCCCTCAATTCCCTGCTATGGTAGGGATTTTTATTCTGTTGTGGAGTGAAATTGGTTAAAGGAATTCTGGCAACGCTGGTTGGCCATGGCCCGGTTACTTTTGTTCTTATCTTTGCTGGTCACTGGAGCACCGAGGTATTCTTTTTGAGGTTAGCGCTGGCAGTAAAAGAATATTTTTCTAACGTAAGTATTTGTTCATTTAAACGCACTTCACTTTATTGCCAATTATTTAAAATTGTTATTATTGAACAACTTAGCTAACTGAAGGAGATGGCTGACTACATGCTTAATTCTAAAGAAAATTCTATTGATAGTGTGCCCAAAGATGGACTTAGTGCTAAAGAAATTATTGCTTCTGGAAGTGGCCTGACATACGACGACTTTATTTTACTGCCGGGCTACATAGACTTTGCTGCCGATGAAGTTGACTTAACTTCTCACTTAACAAAACGTATCTTAATGAAGGCCCCTTTAGTGTCTTCACCTATGGATACAGTAACAGAAGCCGACATGGCTATTGCGATGGCTCTTTGTGGAGGTATTGGAATAATACACCACAACTGCACACCTGAATTCCAAGCTAACGAAGTATTAAAAGTTAAGAAGTACAAACATGGCTTCATTCGTGATCCTGTTGTTTTATCTCCCAATAACACAGTTGCTGATGTAGTGAATGTGAAAAAACTTTATGGCTACTGTGGCACTCCTATCACAGAAGACGGTAAACTAGGTGGAAAATTAGTAGGTATTGTTACTTCGCGGGACATCGACTTTCTGGAAGACACTCAGAACCAAAACATAAAACTGGAAAGTGTCATGACGAAACTAGAAAATCTCATCACTGCCCAAGCAGGTGTCACTTTGACCGAAGCAAATACTATTTTAGAAAAAAGCAAAAAGGGAAAACTGCCGATTGTAAATGCGCAAGGTAATTTGATAGCCTTAATAGCACGTACAGATTTGAAGAAAGCTCGTAGCTACCCTATCGCTTCAAAAGACGAAAACAAACAGTTGATCGTTGGAGCAGCTATAGGTACAAGGGAAGACGACAAACATAGATTGGGCTTATTGGCCCAAGCAGGCGTGGATGTTGTAATTTTGGATTCTTCGCAGGGCAATTCAATCTACCAGATTGAGATGATTAAATACATCAAGAAGACATACCCAAATTTACAAGTCATTGGTGGAAATGTGGTTACAATCAAGCAAGCTAAAAATTTAATTGAAGCTGGAGTAGACGCATTACGTGTAGGAATGGGCAGCGGCAGTATATGTATAACTCAGGAGGTTATGGCAGTAGGTCGCCCACAGGCTACTGCCGTTTATAAAGTGGCAGAATTTTCCAAACGATTTGGTGTACCTGTTATTGCTGATGGTGGTATCCAATCAGTTGGACATATCACCAAAGCCTTATCATTGGGTGCATCTACAGTGATGATGGGTTCGCTTCTTGCTGGAACCTCGGAAACTCCAGGGGAATATTTCTTTGCCGATGGTGTTCGACTGAAAAAATACAGAGGAATGGGTAGTCTCGAAGCAATGGATCGTAAAGATGCACAAGGCTCAGCTATGGACAGATACTATCACAATCAAATGGACAAAATGAAAGTTGCACAGGGAGTCAGTGGTTCTATAGTTGACAAAGGGTCTGTTTTGAGGTTCGTGCCATATCTACAATGTGGTTTGAAGCATAGTTGCCAGGACATCGGCGCGAGATCATTGAGCCAACTGAGGAATGTGATGTACAGTGGAGAATTGAAGTTTGAAAGAAGATCGTATTCTGCTCAACTGGAAGGCAACGTTCATGGTTTATTTTCATATGAAAAACGATTATTTTAAGTAGGTACATTCTTGTTTTGTAGATGTGTTTTAGTTGCAGTACTTTAATTACAATTTATTTGATAGCAAGATAAAGTATTGTGTAGCTATTCGTACGCTACGTTTATAAGGTTCCTTTGTAAATATGAACAATAATGTATCAAATACAAAAGTGTATAAAAATTCTTAAAACTTTTTGTTGAATATTAAAATTCTAAATGTGATTAAGATGTATAGATAGTTTTTTTATCATTGAGCAGATGTATCTTTATAAAATATTTTTCTGGCAAATATACTAGAAATGAATCTGTAACCATGGTTAATCTTGCATGTATTTTTAAAGCATGATTATTACTTTTTGTTTGTTATGGACAAGGTCTAGGCATGCAGAGTACCAGGTACGTAGACACCGACTTCTTTGGTCATATGGTCCAAGTCCTACTTAGAATTTTGCCGATATTACTTATTCACGTACTGTATAGAGTGTACTGTAGGTATTCTTAAATATAAAATCATTTAGAAAAGCAATACTTTGCTGCATAGCAACGACAAATCGTTTAGAAATGGGGTACATTTCTGCGTAGCAACACTGGCATAGCAACGCACAGCTTAATTTTTAAATGCATAATATAGCATTTGATTTTTTATATTTTTACATCAATATTTTTAGGCATCTCCCAACAGTATGTCAAAAAATACCATGTGCAACACGTGAGAAAAGTATTTTTACGTGCCCAGCACGTTTTTCATCTCGGCTTTGCCTCGATTAAAAAGCTCACGCCTTGCATGGAAAAGCTACACTTTTCTCAACTTGTTATTACATTTGAAATTAAAAGCTTAATTCAAAGACCACATCTACAAGTATATTCCCCAGCTAAGCAATGAGATATAAGGAATTGTTAAAACAAAGTCGTTAGCCAAATCCTACGTCTGTTGGCCCGCTTTAAATAAAGCTATTGAAAATGTATGTAAACATTGCAAAGAATGTCGAAACATGAGAAAATACTACTACACTTTGACCAATCACTAATACATAGAAAAGACTACATATTGATTTTTTGGGTCCCATTCAGAACAAAAACTTCTTGATTTTAAAATGTGGCTTGAGATTTTTGAGATGCCTTCTGTGACATCAAAGCATACAATAAAAATCCTAACGGATGTGCTTACACGATTTGGGTTACCCAAATTAATAGTATGCGATAATATGGTACCCAATTGGTTTCCCAAGAATTTGAAAATTTTCTCAAACTTAACGGAATTCAACACACTACAAGTCTTCCCTACCATACAATGTCCAATAGAGTAGCTGAAATTTTGATTAAAAAAGTGAAAAACTTCCTTGCGGCTTTGGTGTCATATCCATGGTGACATGAACACCATCAGTATTATTTCCGCACAAAATACGCAAGGTAAAAAAGATTACTTTTGGCTGATTGAAAATTTGCAGTTTTGTTTCCTAAAAATTAAGCCGCAAAACCGGTTTTCTACCGGGTGACTAAAATGGTTGTAATTTTTTTTCTTAGGTTGACACTGTTTATGTTGGTGGCACTGTAAGTCTATGTTAAACTCAAGGTTAGCAGGTTAGGTTTTGCCTCAGTTTGTGTCAAAACTGACGCAAAGCAGGTTAGGTTTTGCCTCAGTTTGTCTCAAAACCTAACCTGCTTTGCGTCAGTTTGGACACAAACTGAGGCAAAACCTAACCTGCTAACCTTGAGAGACTTACAGTGCCACCAACATAAACAGTGCCAACCTAAGAAAAAAAATTACAACCAGTTTTAGTCACCCGGTATATACTGAGCAGAAAATAGTTATTTGTGCCACAAGGGAAGAAAGTAGTACTTTTATTTCCAGTGAATGTCAAGCCGAGAGAATAAAAGACTTTCTTCCCATGCTTCACATGTAACTTTTCGTAACACGTTTAAAAACCACCTAATAAAAAGTCCTTTTTTTGCGATCGGGCGAAAAAATTATGCTTCTAAGACGTGTTTTTGGAGGCGCTAAATGCATGATTGCGGTGTGTACGTCGCTGCTAGACAATAAACAGTAAGAGTACGCAAATGAACTCGTTGCTAAGACGACAAGTAATAACAGCCCAGGAATAACTTTTCGGCCTAGGCCGAAATATTGTGCTATTGCATTAGGAGGCGAGAAGCGAGGCTTTTTCCGTGCCAGCATAACAATTTCTCGTGGAAAGTGCTGCCGTGAACGGTAAGTCTGTAACAGGCCATCTGCATCCCTCGCATGAAATGTTTATTTTATATTCATAGTTAACAGCCAGCTTGCATTTCATATAGAAGATTTAAGACTGTATTTGATGTAAGCAAATGCTCGTAAAGACGGTCCTGTATAATGAGCGTATTGTGTAGTGAAATTTTCCGGTGCAGCGATAAACGCACATTCAAACCGGTTCGCAGGATGCGGAGATTTTTCAACTCGTACAGTTTGACAGTCTTGACCTGGAATGTGCACGTATCGGCGGCTTCAGAAATGCATTGTACCAATCGCCTTGGTGCACAATAATTAGAAGCGGCCTAAAAAGGGCTTTACAGTAAATAATTGCTACATACAAGTGCAAAGTGCAGCAAGCGGGCGTTTGCGAGTCCCGTGAACGCAGTCTACATGATGTGCACGCGAGGACATAATTGTGCCATAATTGGAAGTACATTTAAATCGTTGATTTGGAGACGCTAATTCACGTCGTACCCAAAGGGACAATTACGAGGTTAGAGTACGCCGTCTCGTCTATGATCGTAAATCGGCCGTTAAGCAACAATCTGGGGCTTCACGGAGCAGCCTTTGTGGGAATCTCACGTATCGTGCAATCGACAATCTGTCGTTTTCAAGGGTACGCAGCAGCAATTCCAGGTAAAATATGTTTAGTCTAAAAGAGATAAGAAATCGCTTCAGCGATGTGACAATCGGGCTTATAAGGAAGGAGTTTACTTACGCATATTGTGTCAGTTTGATTACGTGTAAACGCGATCAGAGTCGGCGTTAAGCCAGGACCGTATGTAGACATTTTGACCTATGCGTCCTTTTCAAAGAATTAATTCAACGTTAATTTAATACGTTTTATTAATGTGTCATGTACGTGTTTGAACCTGCATATTGGTTGCCACAGCTATCTTGCACGTAGGTTATTTGATAATTTAAACTTATTTTATTTTATTTGTTTTGCATTTTACAGTCAATACATTGACAGAAACAAATTGGGTTTTTTGTACATTATTTAAAGTCAGGTTTAGCCGACAACACTACATGGGAAACTAGAATCCTGTTTTGGCAACAAATGATGTTTTATAAGCCGCGAACTGAGGTATCAGGAGAATTTTATATACCCACTGAGCTAGGTACTTAACCTAACAAAAGTACACGTTCAATCATCATCTAACGGCAATGGCATAAATTGTATTACTACAAGCTTCTGTGCCACTTTTTAGTACCATCGGCAATAGTACCAACTTTGCTGTCACATGATATTCTAATTGTCTTATTCGCCGACGTGGAGGGATAACAAAGTGGTTACTATACAGCGATCGCCAAAAAGTTGACATCAAATGGGTACATTTTTTATTTAGAGTTTTTGGAAAATTAAAACTCTTTTAAATCTTTAAAGTCTATACCTAAACAGTTTTGAATTTTAAAATTAATTCTTGGTATATGAAATTAAAAAAAAATGTTAATGGAAAATTTAATGTTTGCGAAAGTTAAAGAAAAAAGTTGTTTTTTGGCCTTGAGATTGTTCAGTTAGCTAAAACTAACCACAATAAAAAAATCTCATTGAAATGTTACTTAATTGAAAAAAAAATGCACTTTTTGGATTTTGAAAATTACGAGAAACACCATTTTCTAACTAAATAAAAATCACTCGGTATATCTGATAAGGGCTAAATAGGTTTTCAGACAAACATAAATAATTGTCGTATTTTTTTCTCCTATTTAATGCCGACTTTTTGGCGGTCGCTGTATATAAACTTATATTGTGCCTGCCGGCGTGTGTCACGTTTCTTTATCATCACCAAACGGGAGCAGCTCGTCCGCGATCAGGCTGCTTTCTTACGTCGTCATCGAGTGGTTCATACTACAACGATAAGCATATGCGTTGCGTAGCATACCTCGTCAAATGCGTAAGGCGTCTAACTAGATATCGGATTCCTCTTGGGGTGCAGGTTCAAATCCAATCGACTGCGATGTTTTTTCTCTTTACGAATTGATGTGTTTCACATTACTAAGTGTTTCGTTTGACTGGTTCATGCTTATTAGAAACATTAAGATACGTTTACCTATTTATTTCGAACTGTCGTGAGCCGTAAGGGAGCGTTGGGCGCGCGTTGGTATCAGCTCTGGCGTTTAACGGCACAGAACTAATTTCGAAAGACGATTATATATGGAAAAGGTTCCACTGTAGCCTCTGTAGTTATAATTCAATTTGAGACATGCAAAAACTATTTGAATTAGAATAAGGCCACCTATGCAATAGGCTAAACAATCTTGTATGTCAAACTCTGTTCAGGGTGGAGCATGTAGTGGACTGTATGAATTTAATTTGGACAGTTGCAGGAATATCTTAGGGGTGCAGGAATTAAAAAGGGGTGCAAACCAACGGTCTCGTGCGGTCTCACACGAGATGATGTAGCAAAAAAGACCTGGGGCCGTTGGTCAGCGTGAACACAGTGAAACAAAAATTCAAACTGTATTATTTTAATGACTAGTTCTTTCCTATTTATACATATAAACATACTGACTTAGCTTACAAAGTTTAATATTTGCCCTAGTTTCAGCTCGCATATGCACTTGCGTATTCAATTTCATAACAAACAAACAGCCAGTTTGCAGGATTGCAGTTTGTTGACCAGGGTCATTCGACCAGTGCTGATAATAAACGCTGATGCTTTGTTTGTAATTTCCGCATGCAACAGTTTGCTTACGAAATGTATCCATATTTAATTTTTAAAGTTAAAATTATGTTTTGGTTCCTAAACAAACTCATTTTAACCCAATTAAGATCGCCCTAATCAAACTTTCTATCGGGAAAAAGGTAAAGGCGTAATCGGCGACCGGCGCACTAAATAGACACCCTGTATACATATAGCATTTAGGAAGCGCCGGTGAAAACGACTGCTCTCGGCGATTCCAAATAAGAGTAAGCATCTTTTTTATGTAAAATAAGCTAAGCTTTTATAAAATACCTAACCAGAATTCACTAAAATTTAAGCTGTAAAAAGTTATGATAAAAAACATCACCCCAACCTTGAATAAACTGGTCCTTCTTAACCTCATTCTAAATTACATCAAATTTGCTCTGTGTGTATCATTTTAATTACTAAATTGATAAAATCCTTCACAAGGTTGTATGATGCAGTTTTGGACCACTGTTCATAGGAATGTCTTATTTTTAAGAATGCTATCACTCTTTACAGTTTGTTACACTATTTTTTACACCGTGCATACTATTTTCCACGACCTCGACGATAAAGGCAAGGATAAAGTGTTTTCATAAATAATAAAGCATTTGGTACCGTGAATCGGAATGTCGTACAACTAGCGAAAAAACAGCCACATTTTGCAACTTGTTTCATAAATAACTATTAACATTCTAATAATAGTACTTTTAGTATTATTATCTTCATCCGTGTTGTTATAGCGTCTTAACCAAATTAATTTTAGTATCGTTAAGAGCTTCATTACCGCACTCAGTGCGGTAATGAATATTACCGCACTCTTTTTATACAGTGAACCAGAGTTTATTGATGAAGATAAAATACTGAACAATACACGTTTGCTTATGGCACACAACGAAACTCGTTTGATTGCCGCAAAACTCGGCTCACCGCCTCGTTTTGGCAATCAAACTCGTTTCGTTAAGATGCTCATAATCAAACTTGTATCGTTAATATCTATTACCTGTAAAAATTAGAGAGGTTTATTTCGTACATTTATAATTTTACAATTGTATATCCAAAATAATTAAATTCATCAAGTATATGACTCCACTTGAACACTCAAAACAGGTTATTAGAATTACATATATAATAGAACTTCTTATTATTAATGTGATTTGCATGTATATGCGAAAACTGTAAAGCAACTTACCTAATATAGATCATCATGGTAAATTTGTCTGCCACTCATTTTTACACAACCCTCCTTTCTTCTTTTTTTCCTTTTCACATTCATTTGAATTGTCACCACGTTTTCGTTTAAATCGAAACTACTGTTTTTTTTACTAACAAATACATTGTATCAGTCAAATGCTTTTAATAGAAATGTAAAATCATATTGTTAAAATATATAAAAATAATACCCACTGTACTTATTATCTAGATTTCTTGAAAAATAATAACCATCAATAAATAAAAGCGTAGATAAAATGTTACGTTCTAGTAGGTTACCGAAGCAGGGTTATTATATTGAAATTAAATTTCTTCTGATAAAACATTTCTCATTTTAACATTAAAATTAATATTTGTCCAAAACTATAATACTTAGTAGATAAATTTAATCACTATCCACAAAGCACGAATTGTTCAACACACGGAATTATATAATACAAATTAGGCGCTAGTCTGTTATATTGTGAGCTTTTACAGATATTTTTAGTTCAATCTCCCAAGTAAAATTGTTATCTGGGAACCAACAAATATCCGATAAAAGGAATTGTAGATAAGATACATTTTTATTTACTTTTGAATGGAGATTTGGAAACTTTGACTGTGTGTCATAATCTCATAATACATACAGAATCTTGCTTTTTTGTATGTTTGGGGCGCAGAACCATTCATACCAAGGGGCCGATTTAATGGAGACTTCGAGGTCCAGACCCCACATGAAAGGATTCGCGTCTTTCTATTTAAATAGTGTAAGCATTTTGATATAATGTAGAACATTTACAAGAAACTTCTATTCGAGAATTTCTAGATATCTTAACTAACTGAAATCAAATAAAAACAACACATTGTAAGGTAAACATTAGAATTCCAGAAGCTTCCTTTAAAAAAACCGGGAACCCTCCTTCTCCAGATACCCCTTTCTTTAAACCTTCGGATGAACATCTCAATAACGGGCCAAGACCTTACATGGAATTTCGGCGCCTCTAAATACTATACAGATTGAAGGTCATGGGTTACATCCAATTTTCATTATTTCCAACGCACAATACGAAATACAATCCTTAATCGAAATTAGGCCAATGACTTCAAATTAGTAGTTGAATTTGAACTCTAGTTCATCAGTTGGTAAATTGAGCATTTTACCTCATGTATCCAACTAAATAGCCTTTATAATATAATATTATTTCATAAATAAATAATATATTTAGAGTCATTTTACTAACGTTAACAGGTCCTAGAAGTTTGGCAAAACCATTTTTATTTTGTATAGACAAAAAACTAGATCACCTTACTATGTAAAAACATCACTTGACAAATAGTATATTATACAGGTGAGTTTTTTAAAGTGTTACAAGGCGATATCTTGAAAACGGTTTACAATATTTTCATGAAACTTTTGTGAGGTAATATGGAGATAGGTGCACATAGTTAAACATGTTGTTGGCATTTACCTTCTCTCTGTATTTTGAGGGGTGGGGGGTAACTTTGAAATTTTAAATAGGATGATGTACTTTTGTTTATAAAATTCGAATCTACGTATAAAAGTACGTATGGGTACCAAAGAATTTTTTTATTTGCTCTTTCGGTTACGGAACTATGTTAACAAAATTTGGAGAGAATTTAAAAAAATCTGGTGTGATACACGCACACAACTTCCTTTTACAGTGATCTTATAATTAGCCAAAAATTTGATTTAAAATGTTTTAAGCATTTATCAAAAATTTTCAAAAATTACAAATTCTGCAAAAACGGTACAAAATAGAGCGTTAGCTGAAGAGACAATTTTTTTCTAGAATTTTAAGCTGAATTCAAAAATGTAATAATATACCGGGTGTTCTATTTAAAATAAGAGTTAATAAAAAAAATAGACAAAAAAACAAAATAAACCCATTTTAGAAGTATTCAACTGGAAAATCATCTATCTCACATCAATACACATTCAAAATGTAATAAAAATGTAAAGTTAAAAAAATCGTTAGAGCCGTTTTTGAAAAAATCGAAAAAAAATGAAAAATCACAAGACTAAACACCTATTTCTGGTTATGTGATTTTCTTGAAAAGCTTGCTGTCACATCTAGATAGTACACAAAACTTATATATGAAGTTTCAATGCCGTACCTCTTTTCGTTTTTGAGATATTCTGTTCACAGACAGACACACACACAGACGGACCAATGAACAAAAACATGTTTTTTGGGTTCACCTGACTCGGAAATGTGAAGATCTGTCGAAAACTCAATTTCAAATTTTTGGGGTAAATCCAAGAGTTAATAAAAAAAATAGACAAAAAAACAAAATAAACCCATTTTAGAAGTATTCAACTGGAAAATCACCTATCTCACATCAATACACATTCAAAATGTAATAAAAATGTAAAGTTAAAAAACATCGTTAGAGCCGTTTTTGAAAAAATCGAAAAAAACTGAAAAATCACAAGAGTAAACACCTACTTCCGGTTATGCGATTTTTTTCAAAAGATTGCTGTCTCATATACATAGTACACAAAACTTATATATGAAGTTTCAACGTCATACCGCTTTTCGTTTTTGAGATATTCTGTTCACAGACAGACACACAGACAGACAGACAGACACACAGACCAATGAAAAAAAAATATGTTTTTTGGGATCAGGGGACTCTAAAACGTGAAGATCTGTTGAAAACTCAATTTCGAATTTTTGGGGCGAATCCAATACTTCTTTTATCGTAAAAGGAAGTAAAAATAAATACATTTTACCAATAAATCAAGTTCACTTATTTCAGAATTATTATTCGTCTCCATAGAAATGCGTTAGCTCTGCGTAAGTCAGTTGAGAATTTTGACGTTTTAACGATTATTTCAAATTTTTTTAAATTTTATAACCTAATAAATCATAATTTCTTAACAGAAAGCAAATCAAAAAATGGTTTGTACACATACGTAGTTTTTTACGTAGATTCGAATTTTCTAAACAAAAGTACACCATCCTATTTAAAATTCCAAAGTTACTCCCACCCCTCAAAATATAAAGAGGAGGTAAATATCAAAAATATATTTAACTATGTCCCCCCATCTCCCTATTACCTCATAAAGATTTCATCAAAATATTGTAAACCGTTTTCGAGATATCGCCTTGTAACGCTTTAAAAAACACACCCAGTATACCAAGGGACAAAGGTGCATCATTTGATTCAGCAAGTGAAGTGCAATCACTTGTAACAGAACTTTTACATAGCCCTGTGCTCTCCTGTGCTATTAATTTATATTGCCCTGGATTCACTAGCTTAAACAGCCGTAGAGATATAAAACTCTATTAACATCGTCAGTGAGGCCAAGGGATAGCTAATATTATTCTGGATTTGCTCGTTGTCACCTGGAATGCTGAAATTATGCATGCAAAAACTGCCAGCAATAAAAATCCAACAGATTTCGTAAAAAGATATATAATCTGCAAGAAAAACACAAATACAAGGAAATACGTGTACATAAAACACCAAGAATAAACGAAGTCCAAACATATAGTGAAGCTATCAACAATACTTTAATTATCTACGAGCGAAAGCTGTTTCTACTCGAGTTATTACATAAAAATACAACCTATTCATATAAAAAGGCCGTACGCTACATGCATGAAAACGCTTTAAATAGTGCTCTAATGTTCAACTATCGACGCAAAGTCAAACGCCGATAGCGCAAAATGTATTTAAATTCCGCGCACAAATACACTAAAGGTGAAGCTGTCCATTCTTTAAATGCACTTGTTGCTGGAAGTGCTATACTATGAACGCTGCTTTGTCACGTTCAAATCAAGCGATAGGCTGTGTCAGCAGATGACTCGATGACTGCGTACTGGTTGCGGGTAATTCCCCGTTATCTTGGCCACGAAAACAATTGCCCAGGAAGTCGCAATTTTCCATTGATACAATTGCCAAAAATGTCGCAATCGCTTCCTTACTTCGTATTGCAGTTTTAACTAGCAACTAACCTTGAATTCCCGAGCCTGGACAAGAGCGATGCCTCTGTGGCGTTACGACAACAGCTTCTTTCTACGGAAGATGCAACAAACCTTTGGTGATGCTGCCCAGATGGTTTGATGCCTTCGTAGGCTGGATTCCCACTCAGGATCCTCTTTGTGGCGGTGGCGACTACTGCAGGCCAACACCTAACTATCCTGTGCAGTTTCGATGCCTTTATTAGCACGCGTCGTACCTTGGTTAATGAGGGACGACACACGCATAAGTCGCTAGTTTTGTCACGACTGTCTAGTTTTATTGCTCTCCGCGCATCACAGGCTCTGTTCTATTTATAACTCCGTGTCTTGAAATTAGCTGTTTCGCATATTCACTTCCCCACTCGCGAGACACTTATAGTGCGTGCTAACTTAATACATACTGAGACATATAAAGAATACGGTTAAGTTTATTACTAGCAGTGCATCAGAAAAAGATATGAAAGTGGCACGAATTGGCCCGTTTCACTCTCAAGGGACCAAAGGCACTTTGGTCTCCAGGTATATACGTGATTTTCTGCACTGCCGGATCACAAATCATGAAATACATTTGCTTTTGCTGGTTTTAAAATGAATGCGTTCGATTCGAAAAAATGGATGGCTTTGGAAATGTATATGAGTAACTAAGGTAATGTTGTAAATAATGTCATTTTGAAGCACCAAAGTACCACTTTTAATCCCTGGGAAATTAATTTAAATCTCTGAGGGATAAAATATTATGTATATAAATAAATGATTTGTGATCCGGGAGTCCAAAAAATAACGTATACACCTGGGGACCAAAGTGCCTTTGATCTCTTGAGTGATCAAATAATGCACTTTTGTCCCTTGGTACAAGGGCGGATCCAGGATTTTTTTCTGGGAGGGACACAAGGGTCAGACGGACAAAAAGTGTTCTCATATTTGGGATTAACAAACAACATACAACAATAACTGTAATAAATATACCTGTAATTTTAATATAAAGGGTATTAATATGAAAATCTGCTGCGAAGATATGTTTATAATCCGCGTAAGGTGGAGAAAGATCGCTCAGCAGTGCTAGTAGTAACAGGAAACGTCCACTACAATTGACACAGAGTTCTAATATTTGGCTGCTGGAGACTTTGGCATCATATTTTTTCTCATCTCTTGCCAAATTTTTAGCTCTCCCTTCAAAGCTATTTTGACAATTTGCGAATTTTGCGATAATTTGATTTTCCCGTAATAAGTATGTACTGTGATGGACGCTCCATACTCCATAGTACACAAAACAAAACGAACATAATTATAGCGGGACCGTATTAAACTCGTTGTGTATTTCTAAGCGTCGGGGGGGGGGGGGGGGGGGGACATACCGAGTATGGTATATAATATACTATTTTAATGTGGATCACCTTAGTATCCACAACTTTTATCTAAGCAAATTTTATGTAATTCTCATACTTTTAGAAATATCTTCCACCCCGTGTCGTTACGGTAGAAGTGGACCAGCGCCAACTATACTGAATTCAAAATTGTATATATGTTTTTCGACGACTGACATCGAAAGTAGATTTTTCTCACTGTCATTTGACAACAGAAAGTTGACATTCACTCCTGAGCGAGCGTTTTCATCACTTTGCTGCTCGCCGAGCGTTTTTGGTTTCCACGTGAACAAAATAGTTAGCCACGTCAGGATGTTTCCTTGACAACGTCCGTAATTTGTTTAAATAATCGCTTGTCACAGACTACGTGAGTAATTTTAAATTTATTGTCAATTAATATTTTTAGTAAAATAAAATAATATGATTATTTTCACCTTAACAATATGTTCAGTCGTCGAAAAAATAGTATGTATGTTTCGAGCTAATAGTGCTCTTGCCGCTGTTGCATATTCATGCGCTGAACTCTGTCTCTATACCCCTGTATA
The DNA here is from genome assembly GCA_940337035.1 of Agriotes lineatus. Lineage (NCBI taxonomy): Eukaryota > Metazoa > Arthropoda > Insecta > Coleoptera > Elateridae > Agriotes > Agriotes lineatus. Next base: position 130,568,538 of record OW679198.1, on the reverse strand, counting down.
GAGCCTCTTTACGGGATGAGCTATCACTCTCTCGTTAGATACTGTGCTCGTACGTAAAATTCTAAGTAACAGTCTTGCAAGGTAGATTAATAATAAGTATGAAAACTAATACAAAATTTTATTGTAAAAAATATGTACATGAAATATAAATCTTATTTTGTTATAATACATCCAATACATCCATTTAGTTCGGCAACAAAATATCAAATGTAATTCTTGCCGGATAGTTATTGAGGATAGAATTTTTTGCTAGGATCTTTAGCCATATCGATGAGGGTTTCAGCTGGTTTAAAAGGTGCGCCATAAAGATTGTAATATGTTTCCATTTTGGACACGAGTTTGTCTGCTCCATAAGTATCAACCCAACGGAAGGGTCCTCCAGAGAAGGGTGGAAATCCTAAACCAAATACAGCACCAACGTCGCCCTCTACTGGATTTGCCAATATATTTTCTTCGAGACATTCAACAGCATTGTTAACAAATCTCGAAACCAGTCTCAGCGTTTTATCTTCATCACTGAAGTCGCCCTTTGGTTCTAATGGATACTTTTTAATGATATCGAGGGCCTCAGAATTTACTTCATGATCGTGTGATCTCTTGTCATAAACAAAAATACCTTTGTTGGTTTTTCGACCCAAGAATCCTGCTTGCAGAAGGTCTTTGGCAAGTTGGGGATCTGCACCACCGAATTTTTCCCCAAATACCTAAAATCTGCCTTTAGTTAAAGTTTCAAAGACTGAAATAAATAAAACTTGCCCTTATTAGCTCAAGGCCTATATGAGCACCAACATCCAATCCTACTTCATCCATAAGACTGGCTACTCCTACAGGAAAGCCAAACCTCGTGGATAGTTTATTCAAGTCGTGAGGTTCAACTCCTTCTTGAAGAAGCCTAACTGCTTCTGTTACCATCGAGCTCAGTATACGTGTTGTATAAAATCCTGGACCATCACCAACAGTTATAACTATTTTACCTTGCTTAAGACCAACATCTATTGCAGTTGCTATAGTGTCTTTACTTGTTGATTTTGTAGTAATTATTTCCAAAAGCTGCATTTTATCGACGGGTGAAAAGTAATGCATACCTACAAAAGCAATTTATAAATAATAATTGAACTTGGAGGTTACCTTTAGTAATTGAGGATCTCTGTGAGTTATAAGAAAATTACCTATAACTTTATCAGGTCTTGTTGAACCCTCGGCAATTTTAGTAATAGGAATGGCGCTGGTATTAGTTGCTATGATACAGTGTGAAGGAACAACAGCTTCCATTTCTTTTATAACCTTGTGTTTTATGGCTATATCTTCAACGACTGCTTCAACAATTATATCTGCATTGCGAAAAGCTTCGTAATCTAGAGTTGTGTCCAAATTTGACAAATAAATGTTTTTTTCCAGGCTAAAAAGTATAAACTGTTGGTATCATTATATATTTTTTTCACGTACTGTAGGAAAATGTACTGTATTTTTAAATATAAAATCGTTTAGAAAAGTGGTACTTTTCTGCATAGGAACTAGCAACAAATAATCGTTTAGAAAAGTGGCATTTTTCTGCATAGCGACATTTTTCTAACTAGTAACGCACAGTTAAATGTTTAAATGCACAATTCTTAGTATATTTATATGAACATTTTTAAGCATTTTTCGCCAGTACGTGAAAACATAGCACACGCAACAAGTGAGAAAAGTGATTTTCATTGCTCGGTGCGCTCTGCACAGAAAACCACACTTTTTTCAACTACATCATACTATTACTGAAAGTAATGGCTAGAAGGAAAGCATAGTACCGGGAGATCAAGAAAGACTGACCGAAAAAAACTTTCTTTCGCGGACGTTATCTATATCTAAATCAAGTTTCTGCAGTAAAGTTAGCTATGTATCAGCTGTCAGTTTCAGCTTGTTTGTATTTTATAAATTTTCCGTTCATTTCACTATTTTCGCAATTTTTAGCAACAGTTTTTTCAAAACTAACATTAGCATCCACGTTTGTTACAAAAGTCAATTCTTTTATTAATTACTAGCAAGATGCCCGTTCTTCGTACGGACTACAAATGTTTGTTTTTTCTTCTAAATCTCAAATGCATTCTAGAGTGTCCCCCTCCTCCACCACTCAATACGCTAAACAGTTTACCCCTTTTCGCCTCTTAGGGGTGAAATTTCGAAAACAAATCAGCCCGTTTTATACTGAAATTAACCCACAGCGAAAAATAATTTTAACTTCCTACTTCTATTCAGTTTTCCCTTTTTACCGCTTTAGGGGTGAAATTTAAAAAATCTTAAAAACTTATTCTAAAGGTTTAAAAATACATCTATATGCCAAAAAAGAATGATCTAACTCAACAAACACAGGAGATACAAAGGGTTCTCTAATTCACCCCGAATTCAAATTCGCACCTTTTAAGGGTTGATTAGGGCAATGAAATGTGGTTTTAGACATTTGCATTGGATAGCTATGCATGCAAATACCAAGTCGATATCTTACCGGGCCTAAGAGATATTGTGGAATTCGTGAAAACATAGTTTACTCCTTTTTACCTTTAGGGGTACATTTTTCAAAATCACTTAAACCATTTTTTAGATATTTTAAAAATATATCTATATGCCAAAAAAGACTGTTCTAACTCAATAAACATAGGAGACATTTAGGGTTCTTTAATTCAGCCCCAATCCAGATTTTCACCTTTAGAGGTTGATTATAGCAAAATCCTAAAATACGTTTCTAGGTATTTGCATTGATAATCTTTGCAAGTAGACACCAAGTCGCTATCTCATTGGGGTCCGGTTGCAGAAAGCAATGTTAACTCTGGTGTTAGCTAACGCGACGTCAAAGTGAACAAAAACGAATCAAATCTCAAATGCTTATGGCAACTAATACATTAGTAAACAAAATTTGATGCGATTTTGTTCACTTTGACGCGATGTTAGCTAACACGAGACTTAACATTACTTTCTGCAACCGGCCCTGGGTCTAAGAGATATTGAGGAACTCGTGAAAACACATTTTACCCCTTTTCACCCCCGTAGGGAAGGAATTTCAAAAAATCTCTTTTAACCCATTTTATTACAAGATGGAACTCATAGCGAAAAAATTTAATAAATTTGACCCCCCGCCCCACTTTTCAGTTTATCCTCCTTTTATCCCTTTAGGGTTAAAATTTTCAAATTCCCTTATGCTCCTTTCTAAATATTTTAAAAGTCCATCTGTTGGGGAGCTTCCCAGTTTTCCGTTATGTTGGCTCGTATTGAACTGTAGTGGACTGTATGGATTTATTCTTCACTAAATTATACACTCGTTGAAAGCAAAGTAGGTAATTTATTTGCAATAAATTAACACGAACATTTGAACATTTAAACAAAGAATTAGCGTTTCTCGGAGTGGACTGCTCGCGCCCAGTCTCGTTGACTGACGGAGGGTAAGTGGCGACGGCAGGCGCGCTCCAAGAAGTGCTGAAATGCGCATAGTACAACGCACAACTACAAGCGAAGCGGCAAAATTTATGAAACACTTAACATACCGCCCGCCTTGGAAAGGGTAACCTTTCAAATAACAACAGTACAAATTTGACATGTAACAGCTAGAGTAAGACATGTAACTAAAATCGACATATACAAAGCATAATAATACATAGATCTTAAGGTAATACAGGAAATCCCGAACAATAGAAAGCCAAAGGGCTTTACGTAACACTGCGCAAAACGCTAACGTGCTAGTTCACAACACTAGGTAGCGGGCACAATTTGGCGAAGGATCGCTTTACGATCCCTGACACAGTTTTCACTGACGCCACACGCGTAACGCCGTCAAGGCCAGGGTGCAGCTCGGTGACCCGGCCTAACCTCCACTTCAGAGGGGGAAGATTGTCATCCTTGATGAGGACCATGGAACCAGGCTGGAGGTCCGAAAAGTGTGTGCGCTATTTGGTGCGCTGTTGGAGTTCTGAGATGTACTCCTTACTCCATCTTTTCCATACATTCTGGTGGAGCTGTTGTATTCTTTGGAATCTAGACAGCCGAGACTCGGCTATCTCAGTGACGTTGGGATCAGGCAGTGACACCAAAGGACGACCGATCAGAAAATGAGCAGGAGTCAAAGGCTGAAGGTCGTTTGGATCAGCGGACAAAGGGGACAGGGGTCGGGAGTTTAAGGTCGCTTCCACCTGTGCTAGCAAAGTGCTAAATTCATCGTAATTTAGACTAGCGTTACCTATAACGCGCCGTATGTGATGTTTGGAGGACTTAATTCCGGCCTCCCACAATCCGCCAAAGTGGGGACTGTGCGCGGGTATAAAATGCCAAGCTACTCCGTCGTTCGCGACTGATTCGGAAATAGAAAGGCCTTGTTCCGCAAGAAAATTGCCTAATTCGATTAATTCGGAATTAGCTCCGACAAAATTAGTGCCATTGTCTGAATAGACATGGAGCGGTTTGCCTCGACGAGCTACAAACCGGCGAAAAGCAATTAAGAAGGCTTCAGTAGAAAGGTCAGCGACCAATTCAAGGTGTACTGCTTTTGTGACAAAACAAACGAATAGACAAAGGTAGGACTTTACTAGTTTAGAACCACGTCCTTTGCGATCGTTTATCATGAACGGCCCACCATAATCGATACCAGTCGTATGAAATGGGGGCGATGATTGAATACGAGAGGCTGGCAGATCTCCCATTATGAAAAGTTTTAAGAAGATTCGGACTGGTTTTCAACCATCCTAGCACTATTGTGGAATCTGTCCACAAACCAATTCTAGATATGGGCAAATCAAGTGCCTTTATGACTTGCACGGAAAGTTTACTTAGAAGAACAGCTCCGCAGAGCTCGAGCTTCGGAATTGTCAAGGGCTTTAAAGGGGCTACCTTGGCCTTGGAACAGAGAAGGTGAACTTGTACTTCCCCTTCCTGATTCTTGGAACGTAGGTATATCTCGTTTAAATTAGGGTTTGAAACGGACATATGACCTAACTTAGAATATTTATTCATGAAATTCGAATAGCGATTGGACAAGTCAGGGTTCGCTTGTAACCGCTTCTCTAATGATAAGAATCTTTTCTGAGCGATTTGCAATGAATCACCCAATACCTCTACAGGTTTCTTGAGAGGGATAGAGACAACGAATCGACCATTAGCTTCTCGTTGCGTATTTTGCACGAAATGTGCCTCACAGGCGTTCTCTTCATTTGTGCGGACCTTTTCCTCTGGGTAATGTTCGAGTTGCCAAAACCTAGCAATGGGGTCAGAAGCATCCTCGATCGTGCTAAGATTGCAATGTACAGGGTACGCAGAAGGAGGGCCTGTAGGGCCAGAAACAATCCAGCCAAAACGAGTTTTTTGGAGGATGGGAAGATTTGGGCCTAGACCAATTTGTCCAATACAAAGGAGCTGCCAGAAAATGGGCGAACTAATCAGAATGTCGATGGTGCCCGGTTGGTCGTAGGACAGATCTGATAACTTGATGTTATCAGGAACCTTGAAACTGTTTCGCTGGACGCGAAGACTTGGGGTTGTACCTGTAATCTCATCGAGAACAAGACAGGATAGGCCAATACTGTATGAGGTGTGAGGGGCTTGCAGCTTGATATCACACCTAGCTTTGATTTGAGAAGTAGCTTTACTTAAGCCAGAAACAGTAACGTTGACTTCGCGAATTGGAAGCTTCAACCTTTGACACAAATCTGTACGTATGAAGTTCGATTGGGAACCGGAATCCAGCAGGATTCGCACAACATGAGGCGTACCATCATCAGCGATGAGTTTAGCGGTAGCCGTAGGTAAGAGTACCTGCAAAGCATTCGAACAGAATGCCGAAATCGATTGATTTAGTTCAACAGGGGTTTCTGCTGACACCGCAGATCCTGGTTGATTAGAAGAAGCATTTTGAGATTTGTCCTCATGAAGAAGGGTGTTGTGCCTTGATTTGCACTTTCTACACGTATATTTGGAGCTACAGCGGCTCGAAAGGTGACCCTGAGTTAGGCAATTAAAGCATACACGGAGCTCTTTTGCCTTTGAATTTCTGTCAAGAGAAGACAGCTTGACAAACTTATCGCATTTGTACAAGGGATGAAATCCTTTACAAAATGGACACAAAGGGGTACCTGACACAAATGATTTCGAATGTACCTTGGAAGACTTTTCGGGTACATGCTTATTTTTTACATCTAAAGTTTCTAGAAGATTTGCTGTATTTTGTAGAAATTCCTTGAACTCGTCAAGATTAGGCAGGTCAGAACTTGACCGGTTTCTAAGGACCTCCCATTTACGGAATGTAGTGGGGTCCAGTTTTTTAGAAACGACATAAATGATAACAACATCAAGAAGCTCGCTTTCGGTAGCTAATGATTTGATTGCTGTAAAATGTTTGAATAACATATCGCTAATCGTACGTAATTTAGTTGCAGATTCCTTACTGCACGATTCAAGGTCGAAAATAGCATTGAGGTGGTTATGAATCAGAATTTTTGGATCATTGTAACGATTACACAATGCATCCCAAGCTAGAGTATAATTACTCGCAGTAAACTCTAAACTTTTTATAATTTGGCTTGCATCACCCTGTAAACTAGCCTTTAAGTAATGCAGTTTTTGAATATTAGTTAGCGTTTGATTCTCATGAATTAAACTAATAAAAATCTCACGAAATTCCAACCACTCTGACACGTTTCATGAGTATTTAGGAATGGAGATGGTAGGAAGGCGTACAGCTCGAGTATTGCAATGCGAGCTGCAGCTTGAATGCGCTGATCTCAAGCTACCGTTAGGCGATCCAGAGCGATCTGGTGCAACATCAGACTGCTTGTTGTATTCATTAATCAAATAGTTAGCTTGTGAGATTGCAAAATAATAAGAGTCTTCAAATTCTACTTGATGCTGCATTTCAGGTTCTGCATCCTTACTGTTTTCTAAAATTTGTTCATAAACCGCATAATATTCTGATAACAAGGTGGCTGTATCATTCAATCTTTCTTGCAATTGAATAATCTGAGCGCTAGATAAGAATTGATCTTCATCGTGAATTGTTTGCAAAGATTGCACGTAATTTGCGAAACGCGTAACCTTACCTTTGATAGAGCCACGTGCTCTTACAAGCGAATCCATAATTGTTGAAATTAAAACAATTTAACGGATAGAACTAACTTTCGTACGCCCCTGGCTCGGAATTTTGTTTACAAAGCAAAGACACCCCTGATAACGACGCGAAAATAACTTGGCGCTACGACGCAAAGACGGCCCTGCTACAACGCGAAATTAACTTCTGAATAATTCGACTGCAATTTGAAACATGCAGGGAATATTGTAATCACGAACAGACGAAACAACTTGGCATTTTACGCAATTAAAATGTTTATATGACTGATAAAACATTTGTTTATGCGATAATATTCATATGAAATTATGCACATGCAGACCCAGATGATAGAAAATTAGGCTTACATTGATATTGGTGTGTGCCGCCTTTCTCGTTATTGCGGTTTGAACTGCCGTCGAGCTTCCGCGCCGGCAGCTGCCTGCACACCTGCAAGTTGTGGACTCGGCGTTTGGTTTTCTCGCTCCCACGTTGATAGCACCGCATATGCTCTCTTCCTTCCTCGTTAGGGACGATCAAAACTGCGTGTTGTACTTGCCTTGACGACCAATTTGGGATGCTAATCGGGCTCGTACTAATCCGGTTCGAATGACCATGCGGCTCGAAGGAACCAATGTTGGGGAGCTTCCCAGTTTTCCGTTATGTTGGAAACGTCTGGTTGCGAGCTCGTATTGAACTGTAGTGGACTGTATGGATGTATTCTTCAATAAATTATACACTCGTTGAAAGCAAAGTAGGTAATTTATTTGCAATAAATTAACACGAACATTTGAACATTTAAACAAAGAATTAGCGTTTCTCGGAGTGGACTGCTCGCGTCCAGTCTCGTTGACTGACGGAGGGTATGTGGCAACGGCAGGCGCGCTCCAAGAAGTGCTGAAATGCGCATAGTACAACGCACAACTACAAGCGAAGCGGCAAAATTTATGAAACACTTAACACCATCTGTATGCCAAAAAAGAATGTTCTAACTCAATAAACATAGGAAATACTTAGGGTTCTTTAATTCACCCCCAATCCAGATTTGCACCTTTAGGGGTTGATAAGGGCAAAATACTAAAATAAGTGTCTAGATATTTGCATTGATAATATTTGCAAGTAAACACCAAATCGCTATCTCATCGGGTGTAAAAGATATTGAGGAACTCGTGAAAACACATCTTACCCCTTTTCGCCCCCGTAGGGGAGGAATTTCAAAAATTCCTTTTAACCCATTTTATTGTGAAATAGAACTCACGGGGAAAAAAATTATAAATTTAACCCCCACCCCTTTTCAGTTTTTCCTCCTTTTACCCCTTTAGGGTTAACATTTTCAAATTCCCTTACACCCCTTTCTAAATATTTTAAAAATCAATCTATGTGCCAAAAAAAATGTTCTAACTCAATAAACATAGGAAATACTTAGGGTTATTTAATTCAACCCCAATCCAGATTTGCACCTTTAGGGGTTGATTAGGGCAAAATTCGTGAAAACACATTTTATCCCTGTTCACCCCCTTAGGAATCGAATTTCAAAAAATTCCTTCTTAGCACTACCTTACGTAACAAATCGAACCTTCCACCCAAATTTCAAGTTTCTAGTACCAGTGGTTTTGGCTCTGCGTTGATTAGTCAGGGTTGTGACTTTCCTTTATATATACATATATAGATTGAAAGGTTTTACTAAATGTTTCTATTTTAGGTTAGAGCTGTCGATTGTAATCGTGCCATTTTCACTTGAGGAGTTATCGGAGGTGGACGTTTTCCGGCAAGGTCGCCAGATCTTAAGCCTTTAGATTACTTGGTATTCTGTCATTTAAAAAATGTAATTTACCAGAATCGATTGCACATATTGGACGAACTGAAAGAAGCGATAGAAGGTGCTGTGCAAAGAATAACCGAAGAACAGCTGTATGGAGTATTTGAAAGTTTGAAAAGAAGAGTAGATTTGTGTATAGCCAATGGTGGTGCACATTTCAAGCATCAACTGTGATATATTTAAAGCTAATTGTTTATTATAAATAAATAAATAACTAATAAATAACTAGTGTTATTGGACTTGAAGTTAGCTACTGTAGTTCAGACCCAATCGGTGCAAGGCGGCACATTTTTACTGAATGCATATTTTATGAGAGCCGACAAGTCAATCATTTTTGATCTCCCGGTATAAGGAACTACTAGAGGCAGAGAAGAAATAATTACTGTATTGATATGAGAAATACAAGTGGAAAATAATAACAAAAAAAGTAGATGTAGGGGCTGGAATTTTCATATAATAGAAGCCAATCAGCAAAGACATAACCGAAGAGGAATTAGAAGAAGCCGTAAGTAAACTCGAATCAAGCAATCGTATGTCAGTTTAAATTATTCGCCGCCACTGCACTTTCTAACGCTCGGGAATCTTCGTTCTCAGACAACGTTGCATATGACTAAGATTCCCAGGGCCAACTTACAAGTTCTAAACATCGAGCCCGTTTCGTTGTTCTTAAACTGAAGCTTTATTTTCAACTTCTGATCGGATATTTGGTAACATCCTACCATTCCGCATATATATCTTCCGTAGCCACCGCGTAGAGCGACGGTCTGAGCCGACGTATCCAGTAGGTACATTCCGAGAGAAACATCCCTTCACGTTCGCCCATATACCGACCCTGATTTGCCCGTAGCCGTTATTTAAGCCTATGGCTTTTATTTCTCGAGCCCAGTCTTCCGTTACTGACTATTCCGACCCCGAGCGATAACTTCTGGATGTTGTATTCGCGCCGCCAGCCAAATTGCTGCATTCAGAGCCAAATTGAATATGTATGTTAGTTAAGGTTCTTAGGCTATCTATACTTCTTTTCCGTGGACTTGCACCACGGAGAAAAACGGCTTTCTTTATATAGCGCAACGTAACGTCATGAAGCAGAATTATATGTTGCGGATTTTAGTCAGTAGCTACGACTCGCGATAAGTGCATTTGTGTTCTTAATATAGCTGTAATTTGTAATTTACTTGTAAAGCAGCATGCAGTTACCCGAATTTTGAAATAACGTAAGCTTTCTTTGATACAGAACAAGGTAAATCATTACTTAGATCTGAACTAGTCGCTGAAGGCGAGAATCTGCTCTGTCCTGTTGAAGGGTGTTTCGTATCATCTTTCGGCTGACACAACAATTGGCACCTAAAAGTTGCTCGATTTTGTTGAGGTATCGTTAAGGTACAATTTTTTTTACCACCGGATCCCTACTCCGCTGAGCTGGCTGGACCATTTTGGTTTTGCTGCGGGGTCGTAAATCTGTTTTCGCCCGTAAGAATGTGGTAGAACATACTGGCAGAAATGCTGGGCAAATGAACGGAGATGGTTTCTTAGGATAGGCAGGTTGTTATACAAGAAAAGAGATTCCAAGAAATGCAAAAACTTTAAAGAAATATCGTTGCTTACTGTAAAACGGGAATATGACCGACTTTGCCTGAATTGTATATTTTAACATTTATATACCGCGTACCCATTCTCAAAGCAATTAACATTGTGCATTCCATTTTTTAGGTATTTTACCATTATTTGTATGCTACATATGTAAATATTATTTATTTTATCCTATTATGTTATTATGACAATATGCCTTGCAACGAGTTGCGTTAAGATGCATTTAACAGCACTAGTGTTGTTAAGAAAAATAACATAACGATACTTTATTAGCATTTAATCACATGTTGACAGCACTGAAGTGTATTGTCAGTCTATGTCAAATTCGATGTTAGTAGGTTAGGTTTTGTTTGTTATTTGACACAAACTGATGCAAAACTTAACCTAAAAATCTCATATTTAACATAACCTGACAGTGCTACCAACAATACAGTATTGAGTTTTTATCTTACTAGTGTTACCACCACGCGCTTTGTGTCATTAATAACCAATTTTCCTATTTTTTTAAAATATTAGTATTTTAGGGTAAAATAAACCGTGTTACGATATACGTAAAGTTATCAAGCTTTTTACATTACGGGAGAATAGTTTGAATAAACGAGCAATTTGTGACGCAGCAAATAAAGAATTTTATGCTTCAAGAGCGTTGTTTTCGAGTCAGATCCCTGGGTAATTCTGATGGCTTTGAATAATAGTCAGTTTGAACACAAGCTGCAAAGTGTTGTTGGCAAGGCGTAGCAAACCAGTAAAGCGCGCGACTTCCACAGCGGGGTCGACTCCGCAGAGCAACGCGGAGAAGCCTGCACCAGATGTAAAGCAACGGATTTGTAACAAACCGCCACAATTTGCGCTTATAATAAACCCCATAGTATTCTAATTAAACTAAATTGTAAGGAAGACAGGCATACATAGTAGCAATAAAAATTCATATTATCAGAACGCAAAAGGGTAAAATGCAACGATCACAAATTATTGAATTGTATCCGGCACGTGAAGGGAGTCAAAGCAACTCGATCTTAGTTTGCTAGCAAAAGATTTCAAAAAAACGAACTAAAAACAACAAACTTGCAAATTCTCAGTAGCAAGCGGTTATAAGAAACGTCGACGAAGTTTCTTGCAGGCGAATCGAAAACAGCAATTTTGCAAAACGACCAAAGGCGAAACACCGACGGCGTTGGGCGAAAGAGGTTTTTGAAATTTTCCTGAGGGGCGTTCGAACAACAGCCGGCAGTTCTCCCCGGGATCTGAAGATGCGTGCAGCACCTCGAGTGAAAAATTAGCTTGTTCAAAATTTAATTCTCTTTAAAATTATGTGACAACTGCCAACCAACAACGACCAATAGAGAAGGAGGCCCAGAGGTTCCCAAAATTCAGCACAACATTTTTGGTTCCTTAATATATTCGTGGCGACGCGTAACTTTCAAAATTCCATCACCCTGCGATGCAGTCAGAAAACTATGGTTTTTATTAACAAACTTAATACAGGTGTTGCTCTATGCCTTCCAGGGTGTAACAAAATGGTAATTTAAGTGTAACTGTTCCGATCATTCCGAAGCTGTTTTATTTCGCCTAAACTGTACGCAAGAAGGTTAACATGGAATCTTTGAAGAGATGTAGATGTAATGATATTGATTTACTTTCGATAGACGTACTTTTTAACATTGCCAAGTGTTTTATTTTCTTAAAAACCAGTATCTCAAGGACTTATGCTATAACTTTGTATACCCACACGCAATTACTAAAATTTCATGGTTTACACCTTATGAAATCTGCAAGAATAGCGGATTGCGTCATATTGCGTCTCAAAACCGTAAAGCGATCTAAAGCCTGGAGCCGCACCGAGACCTTTGTTTCGACTCGTTAAGTCAAGCGGCAGCTCGGAGCGGGTGTATCCGATTACAGTGAAAGTGTCTGCGAAATATCGTCCACAATCCGAACTGCTACGCAGCAGAGTATTTGCGTATTTAAGACAGTAATTCCGGCGTGTTTTTAATGCTATTTAAATGTAAATGTATTTCGGATACAGTATTGTGCGTTCCTTCGTAATTTAAACTGTTGTGTTCTAGGGGTTAATCCTAATTTCTTTATTGCTTTATATGTACATTTAAATGGTCAATATATCTATGTTTGTTTGTGTGAACAAAAAAAGGTAAATTAAGAATTTCATGTATACTAAGCTAGCTAAGTGAACAACAAGGGCAAATAATTTATAAAAAGACTAAGCATACGAGATGTCTAATTTCAATTTAACGTTCTAACGAAGGGGCTATGAAAAGCTTAATTTCAACTGTCACGGATAAAATTTGTAGACGGATATTCAGAAGAAATTATGAGGAATAGTGGATAATAATCTAAATCACTAGCAGTGGGTACAGACAAGCTCATAATGCCCAAAATCATATATTTACATTAAGAGAAATTACAGAGAAAACCAAAAACTACATAAAGAATGTTATGTCTGCTTTTTAAAACTACAAATAGTATTTGACAAAGCACCCAGAATAGCACCTTGAGAGAGCTTACAAGGTAAGAGTGTTAGAAAAAAATTGCTAGAAACAATAGAATGCATGGACACAAGAACTATATAAAGATAAAAAATCACAAGTCAGAAGAATTTATAACGAAGCAAGGAGTGAAACCGGGTGAAGTAATGAGTCCCTTTATATTTATACCACTAATCGACGGCATAATTAGAAAAATGAAAAAGACCGCGGAAGGATGCACAGTGGGGTACACAAATATGAAGTGGTACTTAATACTGATAAAGCAAAAATGATGTTAAATGAGACTCATAAAACTCCACTTTTTTTACATTTAATCATTTCTCTATTTACTATATGTATACCTATAGCTTCTAAGCTTCTTATAATTATATTTACCTTGTATATCTTTTGCGCTTTACACCACGCTCGTAGGCCGATTGTATTTGTCCAATTCCCCTGCTAAGTCCAGCTCGATTAGCATCTTTCAAAATAACCTTGTATCCCTTATCAATAGATACTTGAGCAATACCCGCTCCCATGAGTCCTGCTCCCAGTACTGCCAGATTCTTTACCGGTCTTTGAGATGCCCCAAACCTGTTCTTTTTGCACTCAGTTTGTCCCTTGAACAAGTTCATTAACCCTCTTGCTTGTGAAGTCATTGCCAGTTCACCAAATGCTTTTGCTTCAGCTTCATAGCCCACTCGGGGTCCTTTATCGAGACCAGTTCGAACTACGTCTAAAATCTAAAGATCAAAGGTTTCAATAATTATTTGTATGAAAAAGTAGGAAATAAAATTGACAAACCTTCAACGGAGCTGGATACAATCCACCTGATTGCTTCATTACTTGCTGTCGCGCTTTCCCAAAAATTATATTCTTCACCCACCCGTACTGCAGAGCAAATGCTAATATTTTATCAGATACACTTTTTTTATTCCTATCAACTTTCAGCTTCCCACTGGCCAATTGTTTAGCAATACTGATTGCAGTCTCCTCCAAATATGTTCGTGTCTGTTTTTCAGGAGTGGTCAGACCAGGTCCTAAGGGCTCAACTAGCAAATCAACAATTCCCACTTTTTTAGCCCTGTCAGCCTTCAAAGTTTTTCCAGTTAAAGCCATATCTAAAACATTGGGGATGCTAGCAAACCGTTGCAGCCGTTGGGTTCCTCCAGCGCCTGGTAACAATCCCAGCATTACTTCAGGCAGTCCAAGGCCAGTTTTTTTATCTTTCACTGCTATTCTATAATGGCATGCCAATGCGGCTTCCAAGCCTCCACCTAAACACGACCCTTGAATAGCTGCAACTATAGGTTTGCTGCAGTTCTCCACGGCTGTTAAAACCTCTTGTGCTGAGCGAGACAACTGTGCACCTTCATCAGCAGATTTGCATTTAGCCAAAATTGTTATATCAGCCCCTGCAATGAAGCAGTCTGGCTTGCCCGATACTAATACTGCCGCTTGGATTTGAGGATTAGAATTGATATCGCCTAAAAGTATCTGGAACTCCTCCAGTACTTCTCTATTTAATGTGTTGACCTGGATAAAAATTCAAAATAAACATCATTGCTTTATTTATACATTACTGCAAGATATCTGACAATTTAATTCGAGAACTCGTTGTCACACTAAGCCAAAAGGTTATTGTGCTAGAGACCTGGCCTCTACTGTTCCTACTCCAGTAACTGTTTCTTATTAAACTGGGAAAAACTGGGTCAGCAGTTTAAACAATTTTAGTTCACGTGTATGGAAAAAATAAGAGTTATAAAATTGTAACTAGAAATCAGCCGGCCATCACGAGTAGGAATGATAACAATTAAAAAATTCAACAAACCGTTATTACTAATGCTTGATTGGCTGCTAAAAACATTGCTTATAAGGTGGAGATTGACAGAAAAAAAATTTTACACAGGAAACTTAAACATGCAAAAATTGTGCCAGAACAGCTCCTCGGCAAACTAAAACAAAGATGATAAAAATTTGATGTATCATCGATGGCTGTGTGATTACTGGTGATGAACCATAGGTGCACCAATATAAAGATAAAGCAAAGCATCAGAGTTTTTCCATCATACAAAAGATTTTACCAATCAAAGTCGAAGGTCAAAACAATGTTGATCACTGTTTTGGCTCCAGGAAACCTGCGCACTTCAAGTTTGTAGCTTCAGGTAAATATGTTGACTAAATCTATTTTTAGACATGCTATGAAGAAACACATATAACAACTAGTATGATAGAACAAAGCATAAGATGGTTGGGTGATGTACCTACTCAGAAAGGGAGAGGAAAGACCAACATAAACAATAATGCTGGAAAAGGCAGGTGGAGAAAGGCGAAGGGGTAGGTCAGAAACTAAACGTATAAAATATGTTAAAAAAGATATCAACAAAATTAATGGGCTGCAAAACCAAATCAAGTAAAAGAAAACAACGGAAGAAGATTGTAGGATAGCCAAAGGATCTTGACGGACTGAAATTCCCTTATATATATATACAAAAATGACAACTATTCTTTAATACTCAGACGACAGGGTGGAGAAGGGGAGAACGTACTTTAAAAAAAATCATATACAGGGTGATTCACGAATAGTGTCTGGTTTAGCGCCTTTATTCCTGCAACAAAATTTACTCGATGCTAATTCAGACATTATTCGTGAATCACCCTGTATAAATAACAAATGTTCACAATTTACATTGTCAAATCTTGTAATCGATGATTACCTTTACATTTGGTGAATCAAGTGTAATAACGGCAACATTGTCGATGGTGGTTAATTTAATGTGTTTTGATTCTCGTGTTGCCAGTTGTCGCATTTGCCCTAAAACAAATCATTTTTAATCATTTTCTCTATCTTGTTCCTATATAATACCTAACGTGCAAGCAACTAGTATCTACTGTTTCAGTTCTATAATTTTTTGCCTATTAACTAGTGCCTGATGAATATTTTGCATTTTGTAATCAAGTCATAGCCAAGGTTATAACCAACCAAGTCCATTATTTGCGTATCGGCCGTGTGTCGTTCAAGACTTTTCATGATACAAATTTATACATTTTAAGAATAATTTGTTAACCATAATTTAAAAATGACATGATCCTTATCGGCCGGCGGCCGTTCTAATTTTTAACGGCCGGCAGCCGTTATGAATGACTTTCTATTAGGTATATGTGTTTGTTTAGTTCAGTTAAAATAAAATAACGATATATTATTACGAAAAATAATAAACTATTTACCTGCATAATTACATTTTCTATAACTAGTCGAGATTCTCTGTAAAGCCCCAAAAATTCGTAGGGAGGACATTTTGATTTCTTTAATGCCGGAGAGCAATGTTACCGAACCATAAACTCCACTCACTGTCAATAATTGTTAGCACGGGAATATTGAAACTTTATTTGCACGTTGAACTGTGGACCGTTATCAGAGATAAGATACCTATATGTATCGTTACCTGTTACACTGAGTAAAGGTAAAGAGGTCCATTTTTTATCATAGACGAGGTTTAGGACATGAGTAATCCAAATATTAATCTTATAGCATTCAGGGTCATTCTGTCTTTCTCCTGTTAATCTATTTTTAATATAGGCGTCTGTATCTACTCATTTTTATCAATATGACAAGAACACGTGTAGAAAATACCGGGTGTTTAAAAATTATTTTTTTAAATTTAGTTTTACAGTGCCCCAACAACTAAGGTCTTCTTCTTCTTCTTCTCTTTGATAGGCTTACAGCCTGTTTTTTAACAGGTAATTTCATATACCTTCTGCCGACGACGATATCCAACTTTCCCGCCATCTTTTTAGGGGGGCGGCCCGGATTTCTTTTGGTATTGGGTATAGAACCTCTGGCGATCTTTATAAGTCTGTTGGGAGCAGCTATACTAACATGCTCGTCCCACTGTTTTCGGCGTTTTTTAATGAATTGATGGACGTCTTCTACTTTACACTGGTTCCTAATATCTTGATTGGGGATTCTGTCAAGTCGTGTTTTCCCTGCAATTGCTTTTAGGGTCCTCATTTCTACGGTTCTGGTTTGTTGTTTCGTCCTTTGAGTGTTTGCCCTCGTCTCGGCTGCATATGTTAGAATGGGTCTTATCATAGTCTTATAGATCCTGACTTTACTCTCCACTGTCATATGTTAGTTGCCCAAGTTAGATCTCTCAAATATCCCGATATTTGGCTGCCTTTGACTGTGTGTTGCTTTACTTCGTCGTGTATCTTGCGATCACTATTAATTTGGACTCCAAGATAGTTAGTTGAACGACATGACTTGTTGTATGACTTTACCTTTTGATTCTAATTGGCAACGTAAAGGTTCCTTCAAGATGACCATACTTTTTGTTTTGTTCGTTGATAATATCATGTTTCTGCTGTCGTTGTAAATTCTTGCGGTAATCTCTGGAGATCATCTTCATTTTCGGCAATTAGTAGAGCGTCGTCCGCGTAGCACACGATGTTTATATTGTGATCACCCATTCTATATCCTGTCTTTGGTTTTATCGAGTCAATGATCTTATCCATAATCATATTAAATAATCTAGGGCTTAACGAGTCCCCTTGCTTTATACCCGCTGTTACAGGAACATCGTCAGTATATCCGCTTTGGGTTTTTATTCGGGTTTTGAAATCGGTGTTTATGTCAATGATTAACTTTGTTATTTCTGTAGGTACAGCTTTTTCATGTAATATTTTTACAATGTCGTCTAACTGCACCCGGTCGAAAGCCTTGTGGTGAGGTCTACAAAGCAAAGATAGGCTGGTTTTGCATATTCTATTGCTTTTTCAGCACTATGAAAATAGCATCGATTGTTGATCGATTTTGTCTAAACCCCTGTTGCTCTTGGTTCATGGGTATGTAAGCGTCCAGTTTCTGTAATATTATCCTGGTTGTCAGCTTTAAAACAGTGCTTAACAGAGTTATACCTCGATAGTTGTCAAGTTGTGTTTTTGAACCTCTTTTGAAGACAGGGATGGTAATACTTGTCTTCCATTCCGTCGGTATAACTCCTGAGTCAAATATTTTTTGAACCAGCATTTTTAGTTGTAATACTAGATCGGTGCCTCCATATTTAAGCAGTTCGTTTGTTATACCATCAGTACCTGGGGATTTACGGTTTTTCAATTTTTGAACATTAGCTGAGATGTCTCTGTATGATATTTGTAAAGCGTTATGCACTGCGTTTTGATTTATGTCTATTTTAACTTTTTTTTGTAATGTGCTCTGATACAGCTGGGTGAAGTAGTTTTTCCAATCTTCGTTACTTATCTTAGTTGTCTGCACCAGTTCGTTTGTTTCCGCTTTCCTGTTCCGGAGCATTCCACATACCTTTTTCTGTGCTCCATATAAGTCATTCTCCATGGATTTTGTAAACCGTTCCCAATATTCATTTTTAATTTCCCTTATTCTATTATTTGTTTCATTTCGTTGTCTTATATATGCGACTCGATCTTCATGACTTCCGCTAGAGAGATATCTTTTATATGCTATTTTTTTCTTTTTACATATTTCTTTTGCCGCTGTTGTGGACCATGGCATTATTTTGTTACTTTCCCATACCCACAGGTATAGGGAAGTCTTGGAATGATGAAAATTTTGGAAATCGAGATTTTCACAGAAATAGTGGTTTTTAAAAAATGTCTGGCTGTGTGTGGGTGTGTGGGTGTGTGTGTGGGTGGGTGACGCTCCTACAGCCGAAAGTATTGCTCCGATTTTGATGCGCTTTGGAATGCGGGGGTGTATCAAAAATTCATCGACAAAATAAGCTTTTCAAAAAAATCCGAAACCGGAAGCGGAAGTTACGCATGTTTTTTTGGTACGACTGTTTTCGTGATTAAAATTTTGAAAATTTTATCGCGGATAACGATAGAGGGTCATAAGACAAATCTGTTAGTTTTTTGCCCAACTCGCTAGGTTTAAAATGAAGGGCGCTATGATTTTTTGAAAATTTTGAGTTTAACGCCCTATTACTCAAAAACGGATGAATCGATTCAATTGATTTTTGTTTTCTGAATAGTATATGAAGACTAACATGAGGTGATATAAAAAGTGTTTTGAAAAATGTTAAGGGGCCTAAATTACAAATTTTCAAAATTTTGGAAATTTTCTAAAAATCATTTCTCAAAAACTGCCCACAGGAATTTGTTTAAACTTCATACACTGATAGACCCCGAAAAGGGCTATCGATCTGTTTTTTAAAGAATCTCATGAATTATCTGTGGCGCCCTCTACGAAGCTTTGAAGTTTGAAAATTTAAACCCCTTTAATTAATAAACAAAACAAGATAGGTAGCTGGGGTTTTCACTGAATTGCTCAGGGCATAATGGAGCATATGAATATGTAAAAATATATTACACTCGTGGATATATGTAAGCGCACCGGCCCTCTCCCCCCTCTATTTTTGAAAAATAATTTTTTTATTCTAACGGTTGTTATATTTTTGCGTCAAAGAATCTTTTTCCGCGAAAATAAATAAATCGATTTTGTATGCCCTAGAAAATATAATTTCCAGGTACTTAGAAAATTTCACCTCGGTGCTACAGCCGTTTTGAGGAAAATAATACATAAACTGACAGTGGCGGCTTGTCCACTTGGCGCCATCTACAGAAGCTCGGTGGTCACGTTTTGAACTACACATCTTATAACATAAAATCGTAGCTCTCTTTGTTTGCGTGTAACTATGTTTGTTCGCTATCTCCTCCGAAGATACTGGACCGATTAAGTTGTACGATGGCTTAAAAGTTTGCTAATTTTCAGACTTATATCGTAGGCCGGTTTTTATTTACAAAAAAGTGCGAAACAGTTATAATTTAATTAACTTCTCTAGGCAGCAGTATAATTTAATTAACTTCTCTAGGCAGCAGAGCGGAGCGCCTATCGCTGTCTACTATTAGCTCGGGTGCGCGCATTATTCAAACAGGAGAGTGTGGTTCTGCGGTAAGCGTGCTGGCCTATCACGCGGGAGCCTCGGGTTCGATCCCGTCGATGCATCTTTTTTTTAATTTATATTAATGAATCTCTCTTAATTTTGCGAACCGAAACGTAGTTCGGGTGACTCACTAGTTCTTTTATATTTACCCGCAATTTACTTGAAAGTGTAAACGCTTATCACGGTGAAGACGTGAGTCATCGAGTTGAAATTTTTATATGTTGTAAAGACTGTTGAATAAAGACGATATGAACAGTTTCCAGTATGGGAAAGTCCAGGGAGGTAGTCACGTCCACTTTATTTTTTGTTTTGCTGTTATTTATAGTTCTTTTGCCACGAGCTTCTGTGGCTGCTTCCAAGATGTTTGCTTTTAACTTTTCCCAGCGTTGTTCGACATTATCCTTATCTAGGATGCCATTGTTTATAACTTTTTGTGTTAAGCGATTTACATACAAGTCCTTGGTACTGTCTTGCGTGAGGGATTCAACGTTTATTTTCTCTGTACAAATATTTGACTCTGGTAAAGGCTGAGTATGGTGTTTTGTTCTCAGCAGCCTAATTTTATAGAGGACAAGTTTGTGGTCACTCCCTATATCTGCCGAATTTAAGGTTCTTACATCCAATATTTCATCTGGCGTAAAACTCCTACTTGTTAGTATGCAGTCTAGAACCGACTGCTGCCCTCTTGTATTTGTCCATGTGTATTTGTACCGCCATTTGTGATCAAAGAATGTGTTGTTTATTCGGAGATTATTCTGTGTGCATATCTCTATCATAAGATCTCCGCTTGTGTTCTGTGTTGCTTCATTAAATAGCTGTTTTATGCCTGGGATTACGTGGTTTCCAATTCTAGCGTTGAAGTCACCCATAACTAATATATTGTCCTGTGCATTCAGTTTGTCTAATTCACTTTGTAGTACTTCGTAAAATTCTTCGATTTGTGTTTTAGGTTTCGATATATCAGGCGCATAGATACTATATATATATGTAGCTTATTTTTATTTATATTTAGAGTTATTCGAAGCAACCTTTCGCGTGTTTATACTTTTGATGTATCAGCAATCCTACTCCTTCTTTTGTTCTTTGATGTTTTTCTTTACCCTTCCTTTACGTTTCGTTTCTGTAACGGCACATATGTCTATTTTTTTTCTTGTAATTCTAGCACAACTTCTATATCTTTTCCATTCCAAGACATTATATTCCACGTAGCTAAACGTAGGGTATTTTGTTTCCATATTCGTCTAATCCTTTTTCGAAGCCTGGTGAGCAAGTGAGCAAGTTTGGTTAACATCTGCAGGTAGGTTGCTAGCCTGGTTTGCAGAGAATTTTTTAACTAGGTTTACTCCTCAAAACTAGGGTCCGTGGGGGCGTCACTCCCCAAATAGTACCGATGTACTACCCCATGCGGGGCAACTAAGGTCTTTGACACTAATTAAAGATTACACTCTATTTCCTATGTTAGTTGATTTTAAGAACACGGTCAGTTTTTTTATTTCATTATTGTCTATTCCCAATATTGATTTTAACTCTTCGCTAAGTTTAACTGCATTTCTTTCGCTTGAATATTTGGTACAATATAGGATAATATGTGGAACAGTTTTATCCAGATTGGTTTGACAAACGTCACAAAAGGGGTGGTCATCACGTTGTAAAAAGTAGTCGTAAGTAATTCTCGTGTGTCTTATCCTCCGTCTTGATAGACCCACTTCCAATTTTCGGCTCAGGGTAAGAGAGGACCAGGCCTGGGTGGTGTTTTTAATCACCCGGAGTTTATTAACCGTTCGCCACATCCAATAGTTGTTCCATTTAAGTAGAAGATTGTGTTTATTTAGGCGTTTGATATCTGGGGCACTAACTGTCGGATCATCTAGTTCTATGTCTGTGGTAGCTTTTTTAGCATTTGTATCTGCCATATGATTCCCAATTATGCCTATATGTGAAGGTATCCAGATTAATTTTACATATTTTTTGTTTGTATCTCGAACAGCACATCGTGTATTTTTTGTACGTATGGATTACTAGAATATAGTTCTTTCATGGATAGCACTGCACTTAAAGAAGCGGAGAGTATGACGAATTTTAGTTGGTCATTGGTTTTTATAAAATCAAGTGCCTTGTTAATCGCGTATAGTTCTGCACTAAATACTGACGAGTAGCTGCTAAGTTTAAAGGTTTTTTTAAAGTTCGCACACACAATTGCACACCCAATACAGGTATCTGTTTTTGATCAGTCTGTGTATATTGGAAGGTAATCGGGAAAACTTGAAAGTATCTCAGCTAACAATGTCTTATATTGTATTCTATGTGTGTTGTGTTTAGGGAATTTGGTTAGATCCAAATATATGTAGGGGGTTGGAATTGTCCAAGGGGTTCTTAATTGCTGGTTTGAATAAAGATTCACGTTTTGGTGGATTTTATCTAGGGATTTCTTTGCACGGACATTAAAGGCAGAAATAACTTTGGGTTTTTTATTGTAAACATTCTGGTATTGCGTATTGATCGTTATTTGGTAGTTTAAATGGTCCTTATTTGCCAAAACTGATGTAACATAGTTTAATAGTTGTTGATCTCTTCTTATGTCAGGAGGGGGATGACCGATGATACTGTAGATGCTCAGTACTGGGTTTGTTCGCTGGGCCCCAGATGCAATTCTTAGACCGTTATTATATACTGTATTTAGGGTTTTAAGTAAATAAGGGTTTGCACCACCAATAATACAACTACAGTATTCGAATTTGGATCTGATCAAGGCATTGAACATCTTCAGGAGAACATCCTGATTTCCACGCCAGTTATTACAGAAAACTGTTTTCATAAGATCTGTTTCTAAGATCGTGAATATGCGATACCCAATTCAAGATAATTCCTAGGTAACGGAACTCTTCTGTATACTGCAGTTGTTGGCCATTTAGTTGCAGATCCGCCTTTTCTGGTGTTCGCTTATTCGAAAATTGAATTGTTTTTTGAGTTAAAAATTTAAAGCCGTTCAGTTCACTCCATTTCTGTAGTTGGGATAGTGCTATCTGTTGCTGTTGTTGTATATTTTTAATGTCTTGGTCTGTATAGCATATGAATAAATCATCTGCATACTGGAGACATGTCACAGGAGTTTTTACATTGGTGGTAATTTCGTTTATAGCAATAGTAAATAGAAGTACACTAAGCACGGACCCTTGAGTAATGCCATTTTCGTGTTCTTTTATTACAGAGTCTGTACTACCTATCCTCACGAAAAACTCTCTATCTGTAAGAAAGTTCAGTATAAAGCGGACTATTTCTCTGCGTAATCCCCAATTAAGAAGAGTGAGAACCATCTTTTTTGTCCATACAGTGTCACAGGCCTTGTGAATGTCCAAGAATATTGCAACAGTGTCTTCTTTAGTGACCAATCTATTCTTTATGTCGACTTCCAAGCGTGCAATATTGCCTAAGGTTGATCTACCTTGTCGGAATCCGCTCTGGAGGGGTGATATGCATTTCTGCGTTTCGAGATACCACCGTAAACGGTTGCTTACCATGCAATGTTTTACATATGGTACTTGTTAGGAAAATAGGATGGTAGCTTTCGGGAAGAACAGTGGGAACACAATGGATGATTTCCAGGAATGAGGGAATTGTTTAGATACCCATATATAGTTATAAAAGTTCAACAGGATGACTTTGGATGGAGTAGGCAAGTGTTGTAGCATTTTGTAATGATTGTATCTGGTCCGGGACTGCTATCGTTGCGCTGGGCTAGTACATGATCCAATACCTTCATGCTAAACTCTATGTTGTATGATTCGGTGTCACCAGGTGAGATAGCAATGCTTTGAGCTTCGAGTTGCTGTTTATATTCTTGAAAGCTATCTTTGTAATTTGATGTACCTACTTTAAATATTAGCAAATGTGTCACATAAATAATTTACTATCTGACGATGTTCGGTAGTTATGCTATTACCAATGTTTAGTGCAGGTACTCTGAAGCTATTTTCTTTTCCTGAATTTTTTTAATTTTTTTCCTACATTTCTTTGTTGGTTGTGGAAGCGCTTATGGAATCTATGTAATGTTTCCAAGTTTCTGTTTTGCTGTTTCTGATGGTTATCCTGGCTATGAGTCTGAATTGTATTAAGTTATTTATATTAGGTTCTCGGCGATATCTGCTGTATTTCTTATAGCTACCTTGCAAGCATTATTCCACCATGGCACCTTCTTCCTTGAATAATTTATGTTCTGTTTAACAGGTATAGACACCTTTGCGAAGTTTATTATCGAAGCTGTGATATCATTTGTTGATATATCGATGCTCGTGTTTTTAGAAAAACTTAGCCGTGTGTTAGAAGGTATTCTTCGAAATGGTACCAGTTCGCCTTTGTCATATTCCATTTCTCAGGATAGGTAACAAAGTTAGGAGTATAATCAGTATTTCTAACAATTGGGAAGTGGTCACTTCACATTGAAGATCTGGTTGTAGTCTTGGATGGTAAATGGATAAATCAATAGCTGAGAAACTATTGGATTTGCTACACCAATGCATATAACTACCATCGTTTAGTAAGGAAACTGTGTCTATATCCAGCATCTTCTCAAGAATTATTCCCCTTCGGTCAGTGCTTTTACTTCCCCAGACAGTATTGTGGGCGTTAAAATCGCCGGCTAAAATATATAATTCAGGCAGCTGTGCTAGTAGATCCTCTAACTCTTTTAATTCAATTGCACTGTCTGGTGGCAGATCATCATCAAAGCCAATCCATCCATCGTCGGATGTAGGCCTTTCCAAGTCCTTTCCCTTCTGTTCTGTTGCGAGCTATTTGTATCCAGTTTCCGCCTACATGACTCTTTATGTCGTCTGTCCACCTGGTTTGTGGGCGTCCTATTCCTCTTCTGTGGTGTCGAGGTCTCCATTCTATTATTTTCTTTGTCCATCTATTGTCACTTAATCTGGAAATGTGTCCGGCCCAGTTCCACTTTCGTTTGCATGTTCTGTATATCACGTCCGTTACTTTCGATCTTTTTCTTATTTCTACGTTTTCTATATGGTCTCGGGGTGTTATGCCTAGCCTAATTTGTAGTCTAGTCACAATCGTTTTATTTAAAGCCTAAGTCTCCGTTCCACACGTCAGAACAGGCAATACGCATTGGTCATGGTCAAACAGTCTGGCTTTGATTGTGTTTGGTAGTGTTGATGTTAATGTTTTTTGAAGTTTTCCGAAACTGGCCCACGCGAGTGATATTCTTCGTTTTAGATCCGCCTTAAGATTTGCTTTTGTTACTTCTACTGTTTACTGGTATATTGTTAAGGCTCTACGTTACGGTGCCTATTTAAATATGCACTGGCTACTCTATTTTAAATTGAATTGTGCCTTTTAGATATTCGAGAGTTTCAAATTATAAAAATGATAACACTTGAGACTCTTTCAGGGCTTTGGGTTCGATTATCTAGTTGCTTAGCTATGTAATTTTGATTTGCAAATATTTTTCAACTGTGCATTGATATTAATTGTCACCTATTATGTTAAACTAAATGTCAACAGTTTATCTCAAATTAAATATGACAAATGCTCAATTCTAATTGTACACAAATAACTTTATATTATTCAGTAAGTAATTGTTTATAATTAATTGCACTTTTTAAATTGTCTTTTATTTGCTTTAGCGTTGATAGAACAAGATTACTACCCACCTTGTATCGCTATCATACCACCTCCAATGCAGTAATCCTTCCGAAGTCAACAGCTTGGACCCTTTCTTAATCCTGCTGTAATGTCCTGCTCACGCACACTGACTCCCGGCAGCTATTAGCGCAGACTGCGCCTTACTCTGCTCGCGTTCCTGCTACCTTCCAGAATGGACCTCCTTCAAACAGCTCTCTGGCAAGTTAACTGTCACAGACGAACTCCGAATGTCACACCTTCTCCGAAGCTCCAAAACTCATAAACCTCTGTCGTCAGTAGCCAACAGAACACCTCAGATATGATCCTGCCTGTGCTACTCTCCTTGAAACGGATCTTCTTGTTTCTTTGATGTCTTCAAGAACCCTCCAGTCAGCAATACTCAAACCAATGTAATTCCTTGTCAATTGCATTCTTCATAATAAACTGTTTCAATCCAAATCTTTAATTCTTCACTTCTTAATAACTCTTTTTGTGTCTATTTGCTTTTACCATCCATCAACCATCTTCTGTAACTTATTCTTCATTTCTTGATATTTCACTTGTATCTTAATCCCGTAGATTTATTAATTACCCTTTTTAACCAAACTAATACTTTAAAAATAGGGTAAAATTTCTATATTTTTTATTAGACCAAAATTGAAAATTACATGTTTTTCTAAGTTGTTTTTTCTAATTATTGGAACAAAATACCTAACTACCCTCTATTTCATTCTTAATGCCTTCTATATTATAATATTATTTGACCCTTGCCTACTTTAAATTATACTCTTATCAGAATCTGCATTTGTCATTATGATACTACTTTCTATCTATCCTTTCTAGCTTCAAAAACACCTGCAAACGTTTAATAGTTATCATTGCCTTAAGAAATTGATCTAATTTAGATTTATTCAATAAACTTTTTTCAAACATCCTCTACCTTTTGACTGGGTCAAAATAGATTGTATTAATATCTCAAATTTCTTTTACAGATTCCAAATTTAGTCAAAACCAACACATAGTATATCATTCAATATATATGAATCCACTCTCTCTAATATTTGGTTTTATATTGTCATTTCTGTGTTGTTTCCCATGTTTGTTTGGTTAGTCATATATTTAGTCTTGGCCATATTTATTTTTAAACCGACCTTTTGTGAAATTATTTGGAGTTTATTTATCATTTCCTGCAGTTCTTCTGGCGACTCACTAAATATTGCAACATCATCCGCAAAGCGGAGATGGTTGAGCCTTTCACCGTCAACTAGGATACCTTTCTGTTCCCAATTAAGTTCTTTAAAGTTATCCTCCAAGATCAGCGTAAACAATTTTGGTGACATAGAGTCTCCCTGACGGACTCCTCTCTTCACCCGTGTTTTGTTTGTTTTTCTTCTTCGAGCAAGATTTGGAAGGTGGCATTTTCATACACATTTTTTATAATTTTATTGTATCTTTCGTCTATTCTACAGTTGCTTAATGCATTCAAAACCGACATATTTCAATGGTGTCGAACGCCTTTTCGTAGTCTATGAAGGATATGCATAGTTCTATATTATATTCATTTGCATTCTCTATTAGCGTTCTTACTACCTGTAGATGATCCATGGTGCTATATCCTATATCCGCTTCTAAATCCCGCCTGCTCACGTGATTGGTAGCAGTCGAGTTTGTTAGATAGTCGTTCAGTTAGTATTCTAGTGAATAATTTATGTAACACCGAAAGGAGGCTTATAGGTCTATAGTTTGCTAATAGTTCCTTGTTTATTTTCTTGAATATCATTACCACCAGTGCATTGTTCCAATTCTCCCGTGGCCTTCAGTCAAGCATTTCTCGTACAGTTGTAGTAGTTTTAGTGCTAGAAGGCCTCCATGTTTCAGAATTTCCACCACTATTTCGTCTTCTCCCGGGGATTTTCTGTTTTTCGTTTTATTTAGTGCATGTTGTATCTCATCTATGGTTATGCTAGGAATGTCTTCTGATCCTACATTCTGAATTTGAATTCTATTTTCTTCTTTCTTGTTTGGTGGTGGATCTACTTGCTTATCGTATAATTTTTCATAGTATTTTTGCACTGTTTCTTTTAACTGTTCTTTTTCTGTTATTATTTCATTGTTTTCATTTTGAAGTTTTGTTATTTAACTTTTGCCTTCTGACATAGATTTCAAGGTTTGTTTTAGGCTTTTCCCCTCTTCTACTGTAGTTTTTATTTTTTCCCATTTTGTAACTCCTAATATCCTGTCTAAGTTGTTGTTTGATTGTTTTATTTATTACGATCCTATCTCTCATGTCATCCATGTTTTGTTTCCTCATACGCTTCCGTTTATGTATTAGGTTTATTGTTTCTTGTCTTAATTTATGCTCTTTGTTTATTTTACTCTTTAATAGTGTTTGGGATATTTCGATTATATTTTTGTTAGAGTTCTGTTGTACTCATCAAGGGACTCGATGTTGGTTATAGATGTAGAGCGTTCTTGTAAGATTCCTTGGTATTGGCTCGCTTTTGTTTTTAGTTGGTCTGTTTCGATTTTTTATGTGTGTTTATTAATTTTCGTTTTTCTTGTTTAGCGTTTATGTATATTTTGGCTCTTATCATAGGATGATCGCTTCCAACATTTATGGAGTTGATGACTCCTGTGTCAAGGATTATATTTTTGTTGTTACTTATGATGAAGTCGATCTCGTTTTATGTCCTGCCATCTGGACTGCCAAGTCCATCGTCTTCCAAGAGGTTTTTAAAAATAGGTGTTCATTATATGTAAGCTGTTTTCATTTGCAAAGTTCACAAGAACGTCTCCTTTTTCATTTCTTGTCCCTAGACCAAATGGTCCTAGGAATGTCTCTTTTTCGTTATTCTTTATTCCAATTTTCGCGTTGAAATCTCCCATTAATATTATGTATTTTTGGGATTTTTTATGAAGTGCGATGTTGATTTCTTCATAGAATTCTTCTATTACCTCGTCGTCGTGGTCTGTTGTTGGAGCGTAGACCTGGATTACTCTACATTTATCTCTCTTAATAATGTGAATGTCTATGAATATTACTCTTTCTGATATACTTCTTCGTTGTGTTACTCTGTGTTTTATGTTTTTGTTTATTAGTATCGCAACACCTCCGATTCTTTTGTCTTCTTTTCCCTTGTAAAATAATTTGTGACCTGTTTTCAATTTTATACATCCTTCTCCTAGTCTTCTTTCCTCGGATATACCTATATAATATTCCACTTCATGTTTTCTATTTCATTTTCAAGTTCGGTTAGTTTGTCTTGTGTTGACATGGTTCGGATGTTGAATGTGGATACAAATAGCATTTTTTTCTTCTTTTGTCTTCCGTTGTTCTGTTTATTCGACTTCTTGCTCCCCCCATTGTACCCCTCATCCTTACTTACCTTTGAAGGCTTACACTTCACCGACTAGCTCAAGATACGGTTTCTTATCAGGGTTTAACAATTGTGGGATTTTTAGTTCGTTTCACTTTCATATAAAGGTAAAAGTTCATTAATCAGAAGAAATGGGCGCCATAACTTTATTTAAAAAGTTTTAAATTCAATAAGTTTACAAAGGTTACGTATTCTTTCTAACAGTCCACAAATCAATTGTTATGCATTAGAGGCTTATACCTTTCTAATTTTAATACACATTATGTAATTATTTAGCAAGTTTTATTCTTCTCTGACAAGTTAGAATTTGTTCTAATAAAACGTTAGGATTAATGAATCTATCAGTATCTAGGAGATTTCTTATACCTATTTAATTAATAACCTCCGGTTCGTAAGATGAAAATATAAAGAGCTCTCTATACCCTCGTATTTCTCTTTCCTAGGTCTTAATTACGATTAATGATCGGTATTTAGTTTAATTGGTATCATTCCATGTAGTATAAGAAAGGTCCTTTATGAAAAAAAAACTTATTATTTGACAAGTGACCCAAAAACCAACTTGACAGTCACAGAACGATTTAATCTCACTTCAGGCCACATCACCTGGTAAGTAACTATTCTTTTTACTTGAAACTAATCTGTTATTGAATATTCTTAAGGCTTACGCCCTAATTTAATTATATTTAAGCTATGACGCGGGTTTAAGTCTAACTAACGATATTAAACCCTTTCAGAACTAACATACGGTTAATGCAGAGAACCCTTGAACCTGGACCTCTCCATCTGCCAACATTAACTATGAAGAACTCCTCATCGAACCAAAGAAGTTGCCCTTGACTGGTGAGTGATCTCCTAACTGGTTATAGATTTCTAATTGCGTCCTCTCTTTTCCTTATCGCTCGTAACTTATCGACACACTTCTCCATGGCGAATATACAACTGACCAGAACTGGCGTCAAATGAAAAAGACCGACGAGCTGGTAGTCAAAGAGGAAGCCCTAAGAGCTGGTGGTCAAAGAGGTGACACTAAGAGCTGGTGGTCAAAGAGGTGACACTAAGAGCTGGTGGTCAAAGAGGTGACACTAAGAGCTGAATCAAGGAAAACCCTCTATTACGATTTGTATGTATTAGTTTGCCGTCTACCTACCAGTTATATAATAACTGCCCTTTTCAGAAAGAAAATGTTTGTGGAATTTATCCTATCTGCCTGAAAAATTATTGTTTTAATACTATGCTGTATGAGTTAAATAAAGGCTTACTATTGTCTGCTTGTATCCTTTCTAAGCTAGGATTTTCAATTTGCTTCGCTTCTGCATAGAGAAGCGCCCTTTTGCTTTCTCAATTAAACAGGAAGTAATAATTTTTGTTATTTATTGTTCTTTTATTAACGTAACTCTGGGCCTTCTAAATTAAATTTCAAAAAGGGTAGGCAACCCCTCCTACTGGTCTTGCGCTTAAAGTTGCCTATCTATTAGGATTAATTAATATTGAACGATATTCCTGTAGAAGCTACGATATGTACTGCTACACCATATTTCTCGGAGCAGACTGACAATTTCTTGTCAGTGCGGAATTCCGAGCGTCTCGCTCGACCCACCTGGGGATTGTTTTCGGAAATCGGAATTTTCATTAAAGGGGGATTTTGGCCATACTCTACCACGCTGGCCTGTGCGGGTTGGTAGAGGGTAAGGGTATAGGAACGGTGGATTTAAGTGTAGAAAGGTATTAAAGGTTAGGACATGATCTCCCCAGGGTTTTAGGAGGTGGGAAAGAAACATGGCTCGCGTAGGCATGGGCACTTCCCTGAAATGGATCTGTCTTCTATCGGGATCATAGAGGAGTGTCTACCCGCTATCTATTGGTGGCAGGTAGACGTTGCAAATTGTTATTTTTTTTAGAAACACTTGTACTGCGATTGCTTCTAAATTTGTGTTTATGGGAAAGTTTTGTAAAGGGACATCATGTTTAACATGGATAGTTACTCCACCACTAGCATGTTGATAGTGTTATCGACATTTATTACAAGTGTTGAAACCTTTTAATGCCCCCAAAACTGTTGGTTTGAAATGCGTTTCTTGTAAACATATTATATTAGGTTGATAATTAGATATAAGTAACTGAATTTCTGGTAGGGGGGTATAAAACCCGTTGCAATTGAATTGGATTATTTTAGTCATGTATCTTAGTCTGTAATGTTAGGATCTTCATTGCGTAAGGTAGTCGGTGTGCTGGTCATGTAATCGTCGGGAAAGTTTTCTTCATATTGTATCTTTCTGATGTTTGATATAATTCTAGTAAATCTGTACTTTGCCCTGCGGTGTCTAAGAAGACTATATAAATCTTTCAGGATTATTACAATATCGTCGACGTCATCTGAAAATGTTTTAGCGGTTTCCAGTGGATTTTCAGATTTGCTTACTTTATCAAAAAATGTTTTGAATTAATCCTAATTAAAGTTATACTGAGTGGGTTCATTCACTAGCTTCTGTTGGATTGGTTGTACAATATCTTCCCAGGTTTATTGATTTTCTTCTTCCGTCTTGGTTTTCTTTGATTTTTTCCTCTTAACGGGGATATTAATAGCGACTGATTTTTACTCTCGTTACTTTGCTCCATAGGAGTAGTTTCGTTGTTTTTTATCTTGCGTGGTAGGTGTTGATTCGGCCCTTGTACTTTACAAATGATGTTTGTTTGCATTACTTGTCATTATGCTTAGTTGCAGCGGTGACTTACAATTTAGCGAGTCCGATCTGCTATGACATTTGAAACATTTCATTTCATCTATTTGTATTCATCTCCATCGAAGTTGATCAATAATGAATTAGGAATGGGATTATTTTCTTCAGGTATTATATAAACAAACCTGCGGAAACTCAATATGTGCGAGTATTCCGTATCAGTTAACCCTGCTCTTATGAAGTACATTGGTGAAACTACTTTGATTCCTTTATCTCTGAGTAGATTTTCCAAGTATTCGTTAGTTATTGATGGGCAAATCTTAGAGACAATTAATTTTTTAGTTGGGGTTATTAGTTTTCTGCATCCTACATCTTTATCTAATATTTTAAATGTACAATTATTATTTATAAAATCGTCTGTAAGTTTTTTACTTCCTTTTACTACTATAAAGGAAGTATTGGATTCACCCCAAAAATTCGAAATTGAGTTTTCAACAGATCTTCACGTTTTAGAGTCCCCTGATCCCAAAAAACATATTTTTTTTCATTGGTCTGTCTGTGTGTGTGTCTGTCTGTCTGTCTGTCTGTGAACAGAATATCTCAAAAACGAAAAGAGGTATGGCATTGAAACTTCATATATAAGTTTTGTGTACTATGTATATGCGACAGCAAGCTTTTGAAGAAAATCGCATAACCGGAAGTAGGTGTTTACTCTTGTGATTTTTCAGTTTTTTTCGATTTTTTCAAAAACGGCTCAAACGATTTTTTTTAAATTTTACATTTTTCTTACATTTTTAATGTGTATTGATGTGAGATAGGTGATTTTCCAGTTGAATACTTCTAAAGTGGGTTTCTTTTGTTTTTTTTTCTATTTTTTTTATTAACTCCTATTTTAAATAAAACACCCGGTATATTATTACATTTTTGAATTCACCTTAAAATTCTAGAGAAAATTTGTCTCTTCAACTAACACTCGATTTTGTACCGTTTTTGTAGAATTTGTAATTTTTGAAAATTTTTAACAAATGGTTAAAAATTAAAAATGAAATTTTTGACTAATTATAAGATCACTGTAAAAGGAAGTTGTGTGAGTGTATCACACCAGATTTTTAGAATTCAAATAAACACAAATCCGCCCATTTGATAACCTTGAGGCTTCTAGAATATTTTTTGGTTGCACTAGTTTTCCAACCGCGTAAATGTATGCCATTTATTGCTTCCAAAACTATTGCCTGATCTTTGCAAGGGTAAATTATTGCGCGGGCCTTTTTTGTAACAGTTGTGTAGGATGGCTTGGCATGTTGTTAAGTATTAATTGACGATTCTTTTAAACTCCTGTGGCTGGGAGTTAGATTAGGTAAGTTTTCCATTGTTACAGTAAGGTTTTGCTACGATACAAATATTAAAACGTCGTTCCCCGGCAAGCTGGGAAACAAATGATATCGGTTAAAGGAATTGCCACTTTAGGTTACCTGTGTCGATGGTATACGGTATTACCTATCAAATTTTAACAGCCGGGCACTTTTCACAGAACTATTCTATCCGCACAATATACGAAGGTCCGATCCTGAGAACGGTTATAAAATTACTTTACCTTAAAAAGAATTACAGTTTAAAGCATACTAGATGTAATTCATTTTAAAACACCCAGTATCTCTAATGACATGGCACAACACAATTATTAGTACCTACTTGAGTCAGTACAATTTAGTTTATTAGGTAATAGTAATTTACGATACAAGTAACGTTATCAAGCTTTTTACATTACGAGAGAATAGTTTGAATGAACGAGCGACGTTAGGAGCGAGTTCTTTAAAATTCTCGAGTAATGTAGAAAGCAGATAACGTTACGTATATCGTAACACGGTTTATTTTATCCTAAAATACTAATCTTTTAAGAAAAATAGGAAAAATGGTTATTAATGACACTTACAACAGCGAGTGGTGGTATCATACTAGTAAGATAAAACTCAATACTGTATTGTTGGTAGCACTGTCAGGTTATGTTAAATTTGAGATTTTCAGGTTAGGTTTTGCGTCAGTTTGTGTCAAATAACAAACAAAACCTAACCTACTAACATCGAATTTGACATAGACTGACAATACACTTTAGTGCTGTCAACATGTGATTAAATGCTAATAAAGTATCGTTATGTTATTTTTCTTAACAACACTAGTGCTGTTAAATGCAGTTATTGTCATAATAACATAATAGGATAAAATAATAGTAGTTTATTTATAACTGACGTATAATTTTAAAGTACTTGAACTTTAAAATTTTACTTTAAAGTACTAGGATTTTAATGTTCCATTTTTGTACCATAAATAATCCGAAAAATTTCATTTTTGACATCAGTATGAAATAAAATGAGTTTACCTACGTATTTATTGACAAAAATTGTGATCTTTGTGAACATGTAAAACTATAGTCCATTTACTTGACATCTGCACTGTCAAACTGACATTATGTTGACACCACTGCTATTTTTCACATTTTAACAATTAAATTACTGTACAGTCTAATAAAAAACACATTATTTTTGAGGTATAGTCAAGACATTTTTTTTTAATTTTGATACTCGCAGTGCAGATGTCAAGTAAATGGAGTATATATAATAGAATTTAATTTCTTAAAATAATTTAAAAACAGATGTTTACAGTTCTATGATTTAATTTATTTATTACAATGAACAGGCAGTCACAACTGATGTGGTTATAAATTTTCGTAATACCTACCTACATGTTATTATACTACATCAGTACTGAATAGTATAATAGACCCTACTGAGTTTACGGTGCAGGAGGACGAATCCCCAGTACTGGTCGACGAGGGATTTGGAACGGGCTCCCGCCGATCGTCAGCCAGCGACCGTTCAGTGAATTTGGTAGGCAACCAGGCCAAGTCACAGTCACAGGAAGAAGGTACTGGAAGAAAGAGTGACGGATGAGGCAAACCCCTTTGCCCGAAATGGGAGAACTAAGAGAACGCCACCAAACACTAGTCAATCAAACAATGGGGGTCTAGGCGGCACAGACCTAGAATATACAATAACAACACCAGTAGCATACACAGGAACCAAACTGCAGGAGGAAAAAGAAACGCAGAAATCAAAACGGAAAATAATAGGAACCCCGGAAGAGCAAAAGGAGAGAAATGTGGAATGGAAAAGGAAGGAAGAGAAATTCTGGGTCATCCTTGACCAAATGCGAGGCCACATAAACATAATGCAAAAAATTTTAAAAAAGACCACCTACAATATAAAGAGAGAAATTAGAGAGGCAACGGAAAACTTAACCTACAATACAGACAGGCTCATGGCAGAGGAAATGCAAGAATGGCTGAAAGAAGCTCTTAATAACAGCAGGGATAATGAAGAAGTAGCGTGTGATATTACTAGAAAAACTGAGAACACTACAGTAGGAACGCAAACTACATTAGCCGAAGGCATAAGCACTGCAGAGGTGGGAACGCAAATAGAGAGAACCTGGAAAATAAACAGAAAAGAAATTAAAAAATAAGACCTACGGGAAATATGGTCCTACGAAGAATTTAAAGTTATTAAAGCAAATGGAACCTTCCAGTGGCTCGAAGCAGTCTTTGAGAATGCAAGCATAATCGCCGATAATCCACTGGATGCAGGAAACGAGGTAATGAGGGTTGTTCTGGTGGAACCAAACGACCCCAAAATGGAGAAGAGTACCTATACAGAGAATGTTCAGAGACCGCTACCCGGAGCTCATCGAGTGCACAAACTAATTAGAGATCTTAGAACATACTACAAGAGTCAAAACAGATCAACGCAAGACACCAAAAACAAGGAGGGTGGCCAGAATGGAGGGAATCAAAACAGGTGGCTATATCTGGGGACAACTGCTAAGACTCAAAACAGAAAGCGTTAAAAAATAGTCTTTAGGTTTCTCATCGAAATGGCCAGTTACTGCTGCCTTCATCTCCTCATCACTGGAAAATCTTTTCCCTCTTAAGTATTTTTTCAAATTTCTGAACAGAAAACAATCACACGGGGCTAGATCAGGGCTATAAGGTGGGTGCTCCAGTTCTTCAACGTTATTTTTTCGCGTTCGTACAGCTTCCTTGGAAATGTGAGCCGTGCAGGTGCATTGTCGGCCAAAAGCAAGATGCCTCTACTCACTTTACCCCTTCGTTTCTCCTTAATTACAGCCCGTAGTTGATCGAGCAAATTATCATGGTCGAGAGGATTTGTAGTTGTATTTTTTCGCAAATAGTCAATTAGCAATATATTATCAACATTCCAAAAGATGGTGGCCATCAGTTTGCCTGCTGACGGGCACACTTTGAACTTCCTTGGGGGCTTTACGTGCTTGAATTTCCATTGTAGCGATTCTTGTTTATTCTCGGGATCCCACTTTCTAATCCATGTTTTATCACAGGTCACTATCCTAGAAATAATTCCTTCCCCCTTGTCCTTGCTCATATTCAAAAATGTCTCACAACATTCTACACGCCGTTGTTTGTCAAAAGGTGTCACCATTCTGGGACCCACCTAGCGCTAACCTTCGACGTTCCCAAATGTGCTTGAATTATTTCAATTACCCGTTATGATCTTCACATCTTCCCACTGTTTAATTCTTAGGTCGTCTAGAATTAATTCCTCCACCTTAGCGACAGTTTCCTCCGTGACTGCTGAAACGGGACGTCCAGCACGCGGATCGTCTTCCAGGCTCTCACGACCATGTTTAAATTGTTTTGACCAAAATTTTATAACAAATTCTGATGGGCACGAATTACTGTATACATTTAACGTACGCTGTCGAATTTGTAAAAACGAATTTCCCTGTTTAGTCAAGAATTTTATCACAGCACGATGCTCGATTTTAACACTTTGATCACTTTGTTCCGACATGGTTTATTGAATAGATTTTTGACGTTTAGCCAACAACGCCAGAGGAACGATTGCCGGCTGTCGTAACAAGTGATAAATGGCACACGTGATTCTTTTGTTTCTACATTATAAATAAGACAGGTAGATATCAGCCTCCCCTCGTAGTTGGTAGGTCCAGCATCTGGGAATCCAACCCTACCTGGGACCCCTTCCCAGGTGCCTATAAAGGTTTCCCCTCCGCTATTATTGTAAAAAAAACATCATTACTGTCTTCTTGATCGAAATATTCCCCATAACAGCGTATTGTTTTGTGATAACAGCCAAGGCCGTTAAAATTTAACAACCACGGCCGTTATAACTGTTGCTGCACTACCAATTTATGTGTATTGTTTTAAGTTACTGGAAAACGAATTTGTAAACATTCGTCGCTACACAACCAAATTACGTGCAGTATTCAGGTTACTAGTGAGTTTTATTTATATTAAAATCCCATATCCTGAAATTGGCCACTTGTAGTAGATATTACGAAAACTTTTGAACAACATACGGTCGATATTACGTATAGGTAACTGACTGAAGTAATTTATTATCCTCGGCCTAATTGGCCTAGGCCAAAAAATAATTCTCGTCCGTTATATGCTCAATATCGGCCTAATACAGTTAAACGCTATAATAAAAATAGTATAAATTCTCATATCACAGTATATGATCACTTATCTCAAGTTGACAGCACCTAATACTTTTTAATAAAATAATGTGCACATCACAAATCACTAAACATTAATAGATGTTCCAGCTAAATGGGAAGCTTTTTGTGGTTTGTGGTTATGCTGAAGATTTCGTTTTCAATCCACAGATGTCAGCAGCAGCGATTTTTTTCCATGACCATCTATATTAAATGTACAAGTACATTATGGCCTGCACATAAGGAAACCAAAAAGTAACTACAATAACTTTACACCCTCACTTCCAGTTCGAAATTGTAGTTTTATAATCTCACATCACTTTATAACACATGTGCTAAAAGTAAACAGCTGATCTCATTTTAAACATGCTAAATTATAAAACGTCACTTTTAGTGAAAAAAGCTAGCGCTAAAAGGCCTACTTCTAGTGGTGGTCGTAGAAAAAGAAATATTAAAAATTGTAATTCCACCTGATTATAATAAATTATATACTTACTCGTATAAGTTTTTCTATTGCCAATTTCAACTTCTACAAATAGTATATTAAAGTATGAGTGGATAACAAGGTCTTTAAAACACGCGCGAGTTTTCGAGCACGACACGGCGTAGCCGGAGTGCTCTAAATAGAGCAAGTGTTTTAAAGACCAGTTATTCACGAATACTTTACGCTATTTTTTATTATACCTGCAATACTGGAAATAAATTACGCACTAAAAACTTAGAAATAATTTTTGTCGTGATAAATCGATTGGGCATAATAATATTGCTACTATAGTTACGAGAATTGTTTACGTTTTTGTCGAGTCCACGTCCGTTATTGCATTCAGTCGTTTCCTTGACAACCTTTAAAGCTCGGCGTGCTTTAATCGCCTGTTTTCGCAAGCTCAGGCGGGCTTTAAACGGCGATTCTGATGCAGGTATAATAAAAAAAAATTATAATAATTTCACATTTGGCTCTAATTTTGTATTCTTTGAAGCACCTCTATAATACGAGCATGCTTTTCAGCCATATTGAATCACATAACAAAAGCGGCAAATTAAAAAAATTAGTTAGTACTTTTCAGAAAATGGAGATACGTTAATGTCTATACGTTTAATAGTACTAATTCGAGGCTGAACAACCGGTAATGCTCGCAGATTTTGAAATCTGAAAAACAGAAAAGACCGTAAATAGTTCATTCAAAAATGAATATAACCCACAACGAGTGAACTGTTTGACGTTGTAGGGTTATGTTTTGGTTGCATCATGGCCACCAACATGTAAACGCGAAAGTACTGTGATGCAAAGTGTTATGCAACTTGTGCGACATGCGTCTGCTTGTATTATAAAGGGCTCTAGTATTCTTAATAACGTCATTTTTGTTTTTCCGTAAGTATCTAATAAGAAGGCACCTATATCAAAATATTTTTTTGATAAAACTAAGAAATCCATATGTTGCATCCTTTCTAAATCCAATTATTTTTATTTTATTTCTTAATGTTGTGACCTTTCTTAAATATTATATTTTAAATATCACTGAAACGAATATTTTCCATTATACTTTACTTCTTGCAAAAATATTACTGAATGCAACCAAAAATGCCGGTTCAACATCCGAACACACCCTACATTTCAGCCGTTTGTCAGGGAATTCGAAATCTAACCTCAAAATTATTGCACAGTTGTGCGGCAGCACACGTTTAGTTTAATTAACCAATTATGGAAACTGAGCAATATAATATCGCCTTAACCGAAGAAGAGATACTGCAAAAGCATCGTCAAGAACGCAAAGATTTGCAAGCAAAAATTCAAGCACTTAAAAAGACAGCAACAAAAGGCGACAAAAAGAAGAAAAGGGAAGTAACGGAAACTATCGCCCAATTAGAACAAGAACTAGACGCTAAGCAAGAGGCAGAACTTCAAAACTTATCGTTAACCAATAGCTCCAATAACTCCATCAATGAAAATCCAGATCCTGAACCCAAACCTGAACTGGAAAACGAAATTGAACAAGAACCAGAACCTGAACCTGAACCACAAGAAACGGTTCGAGTATCCAGAGCTCAAAAGCGGCGGAACAAAAAACAAAATGCAGATAGGGAGCGTGAAAAACGAATTGCAGAGCAGGAGGAGACCAACAAGCAGGGTCCTAGGGTCGTCGAGTTGACCACTATCAAAACTATTCTTCAAAATGATGGGCTCCAAATTTTCAATATACCAGCGGACGGTAACTGCTTGTATTGTGCTATCAATCACCAGTTAGAAGTTACGGGCCGTTCTAGTTTAAATGTGACCAAATTACGAAAACTGACGGCAACGTTCATGCGTGACAATAAAGACGAATTTTTGCCATTTATGTACAACGATGATGATGGAATTGTAGATGAAGATCGCTTCGAGAAGTATTGTAAAGATGTTGCCAATACCAAATTGTGGGGTGGACAGCTTGAACTTACGGCACTTTCGAATATTTTAAAGTGTCCCATTAAGGTTATTCAAGCTTCGGGTCCATCTACTGTGCAGGGAGAAAGTTTTGATGGGCCTCCACTGACGCTAACTTACCATAAACATTTGTATAGGTTAGGAGAACACTACAATTCGACTGTTAAACTTGCTGAAACGGAAGAAATGGATGATACTTCGTAATGATTCGTTATTTTAGGTTAAGATTTTAAAATTATATGTAGCTGAAATATTTTGTATTTTTTTCACTTTGTTTTTTAAGTAGGTCTATATGTAAAACTTCATGCTTTAGTTTAAATGTGTTTTTATTAAATTTATATATAATTGGCTTTTGTTTGGATTGAATATATCGCTGCAGTAATCGTACTATAAGAATTGTTTTTATTTCTGAGAAATGTCATACATAAGCATTAATAAATTAAGGTAATTGCTTAAATAAAGGTGGTGTATATCTAGAACCAATAAATCAACCAATACAATTGAATGTATTGCTGAAATGATTCATCTAATTGGCTTGATTTCTTGATTGACCTATACAGGGTGTCCAAAAAAAAAATGTACGGCATGGGGTTCCCGTAAAAGGTAAGAGATACAGATTCAGTGAAATTGGAGAAAATGTGCAGCATCTTGACAGGTATCCCTATGCTTAATCAATTAAAGTTCTCACATTTTGCTTGATTTAGACTACAGTTGAAAAATGCAATTTTAATTTATTTTTTCTATAGCACATGTTAAAGTGTGCTTTTATCAACTCAAAACAAAAGGTCAAGTTTTACTTTAACAGCAAGGGTAGATAAAGTAGCACTTTAACATCAAGGATAGATAAAGTAATTTAATTTTCTAACTTTTGTTTAAATTAAATATGACAGCTTCGTATTATCGTAGCAACCCAATCTAGCTACTGACATTTTGAAATGTCATTATTTTCTTTTGAAATTGTGAAATTTCTTGCTATAGAAAAAAATACTGTATTATACACGACGATAAAGTTATTTCTATCCACTCTTGAATCATTAACGTCTCGACTTCGTCTCGACGTTAAACGATTCACTCGTGGATAAAATTTAACTTTATCGTCTTGTATAATAAATTACTATTTTTAATAAAACAAGGTAGTTACAACAAAACAATTTTGATATTAGGACACTTTAAAGAAGAATTCAAACCTGGTTTTGTATTTTTATTTGTTTTCACGTCAAAGATGCTGCAGCATTGTTATCTTGGACATCCTGTATTCTGAAGTTTGTGTAGGTTCTAAACTAAAAAAGTTAAATTAATAATAAATAGAACTTCATAATATAGGTATGTCAACTAACTACACAAAACACCACAAATAAATCAAACTGCTAATACTTAAAAATGGTAAATCTATCACCATGACATTCGTATTCCCTGCAGATAGCAAAAATATCATTTACAGAAGTCCCTTGCATCACAGAGAACAATTTCTTAAAAAAAAAAACACAGCAAATAAAAACCGTTTAGTAAATTAATGCTTATTCAGGTCTAAGGCTGCGAAGCAGCAGCTTCCTCTTCCCTAATCTTATTAGGATCGTCTGGTTTCATTGCGGGGAACAACAGCACCTCCTGCAACGTACAAAATTAAATCTAGTTTGCAACACAACAAAACCACAATTCACCTTGATATTATTAGAATCCGTCAAAAACATAGTAAGCCTATCCACTCCCAAACCCCAGCCTGCAGTCGGTGGCAATCCATACTCCAGCGCTGTGCAGAAATTTTCGTCGACCAACTGTGCCTCTTCATCACCTGCTGCCTTGTCTTTGGCTTGCTGCTCGAACCGTTGGCGCTGCACGGCAGGGTCGTTGAGTTCAGTGTATGCATTACAAACTTCTTTCTTCATTACGAACAGTTCAAATCGTTCAGTGAGTCCTGGTGCAGATCTATGCCATTTGGCAAGCGGACTCATGATTTGAGGGTGTTCGATGATGAACGTTGGGTTGATACAAGATTCCTCAATAAAGTCTCCTACCAATTTGTCTAGCAGCCGTGCGGATGTCCTTGGAGGAGGACACTCCAGCTCGTGCTTTATACAGAGATCATTTAAAAACTTGTTACCTAGAAATAAATTGCTTAGATAAAATTTCAGTCAATTTAATTATAAAAATTATACCTAGTTGGTATTAAAATGAGCAATCACTACCTAACATAGCTTTTTAAACGGATGGGGCCATAATTATATACAGTGCGAGTGTAAAGTCTGGAACTATCAAAAGAGAACTTTAATCAAATGTTTTTGAAAGAAATCCTCGAACATGTCAATTTTTATTTTTAAAAATACATATTTCACTGTAGTTGTCACTTTTAGGTTGTCTTTTGTTTTTGAGTTATGACGTTTGCGATAATTTTTTTAAATAGAAATCCTAAATTTTTATGACGAATTTGGACAGAGCATGAAATTCTAAGACCAATAAGCCAAAGAAGTATGATAATGTATTTTGAAATTTTCGAGAATATCTCTTTTAAAGTATTAAAACAAAAATCGAATAAAAATCAAGTAGCCATGAAACAATGAGTTAGCCCTAAAATTATGACAGTTCTTCATAGTTTGTTTATCTGTTTTTGTTGTGTGCTCTTAATTAAATAAATAATGTTGCAATATTTGAGTGAAAAAGCATGAATTGAAATTTTAGTACTGAGGCGATCTGGTAACCGTACAATTTTCTTGAAAATTTCAAAATACAGTATCATACTTTTTTTAGCGTATTTGGTCTTATAATGTCCAAATTCATCATAAAAATTTAGGGTTTCCATTTAAAAAAAGTATTGCTAACGTCATACGGTCATACGGTACGTTCCTATAGTTGTATAGTTAAAAGCAGTGCAATTATTGTCAATATTTTCTATTCTAATCTTTTTTTTAAATTAATATCATTAATTTGTTACTTTAAACATTATTTTACCATTTTATAGTGACCAGTACTCAAGTTTTGCTGTAATTAAGTTTATACAGGGTTTTGTGGCAATGTCCAACATTTCTTTTAATATTAAGTATGCATGCGTTTATATTTTTTTCGAAAAAATAAAGTTAACTTTATTTTGAGTCGTATTGTATTCTACAGAAGTGTGAAGAATAATTCAGTAATTGATGTAAAAAACAAATACAGTGATATAGGACAGATTAGGATTAAAAACAAAGAATAATAGGCAATGGTCGCACGTCAGTGTCTACATCCTGAAACATCCATGTCAGTGGTTAAGGGTTAACAAAAACTAGTTTTATTGACCACTATGATTATATATATATATATTT
The DNA here is from genome assembly GCA_940337035.1 of Agriotes lineatus. NCBI lineage: Eukaryota > Metazoa > Arthropoda > Insecta > Coleoptera > Elateridae > Agriotes > Agriotes lineatus. The sequence continues at coordinate 130,525,715 of OW679198.1, read as the reverse complement.
ATTTAAATAACTAAGTTCCTCAAGAAATGGAAAGAGTAAATGAGAGACATTGTAATTTTTGTAATCGTCCAAGTGGTTCATTCTTACTACAACTTATGTTGTGGTAAAAACTTACAATATATTTTAGTTATATCGTACTCGTATAGCAAATGATGAAGTTTAGCGTAATGCTGTAAATGGTCGTCTATAGGAGGTAAGAATAGTTTGTACTAGAACTGCTTCACAGATTTCTAGCTTTTGATGGTTCAGTGGAGTAGTCCACTTAGCAAGTTGTCCAGTACCGTACACAAACTCTCGAATTTCAATACGTCGAAGCATTTTATAAACCCCTACAGCGAGATTTTCCCTCCATTACTCAATTTTAGAAGCAAATATTCAGTTTAGCAATAACAATTACGTTAAGAAGTGCTGTAAATAGTAAATAAAATTCTAGAGTTATTTATAACCATGCTTCTTTGTATTTCAAAGAATTTGCAAGCTTGCAAACCCTAAAATATACAGTCACCTCTTGTTGAACACACATAAATTGTTTTGTCTACACAGGTAGACACCTTTTCGTTGGAGATTATCGATAAGGCCCAATAATGGCATTGCAAAAATTTGCTAATTCGAGTTTTCTACGTTAAATGTTTGGGCAACTTGCTTTACTGTGTTGTTACTGTTGTATCGAATCACATCTTACGTAAGTTATGGAGTCACGAAAACTAAAAACATTAGGTATCGGTGAAAATACCTTTGTATACATATGCACTGTATACAGGGTGTCCCAGAATAACTGTTCCTAATTCTCAGAATTGAGAGAGGGCATGTTATTCAACACTTTTTAATAACAAACTAGTGTTCGAAAATACTTCCTCATTGAATTAAAACTACATGAAGGATATGAGGATTAGAAATTTCTGCAATGTAGATACATAATCCATTTACAAAACTCGTGAACTGTCAATGTCAATTTTTTTAAATATTTGCTGAGTGTACCTGGAAATTAGTAATATTTAAAGTTAGGATATGTTACGTGTCAAAAGATAAGCGATGTAAAAAACATGAAACTTAAATAATTATAATACATGTAAATGCATTTTGAAGTGTAATATTTAAAGTTAGGTTATGTTACATGTGTCAAAAGTTAAGCGAAGTAAAAAACATGAAACTTAAATAATTATAATACATGTAAATGCATTTTGAAGTGTAATATTTAAAGTTAGGTTATGTTACATGTGTCAAAAGTTAAGCGAAGTAAAAAACATGAAACTTAAATAATTATAATATACATGTAAATGCATTTTGAAATGTATTATAATTATTTAAGTTTCATGTTTTTACTTCGCTTAACTTTTGACACATGTAACATAACCTAACTTTAAATATTAATTATTTCCAGGTACACTCGGCAAATATTTTAAAAAATTGACATTGACAGTTCACGAGTTTTGTGTATCCACATTGGAGAAATTTCTAATCCTCATATCCTTCATGCAGTTTTAATTCAATACGCAAGTATTTCCGAACACTAGTTTATTATTAAAAAGTGTTGAATAATATTCCCTCTCTCAATTCTGAGAATTAGGAACAGTTATTCTGGGACACCCTGTATATGTACTATTCTTATACCTTTCGCACGTTGTATGTAAGTACTTACTATGTATTCTTTAATAGTTATTTACGTTATAAGGCTGGAAAATAAATTATTAAAATACAAGTTTAGATGTCTACAGACGAGGTGAGAAACGAGCAGAGTCGGGAATTTCTAAACGAGTATTTTAATAATATTTTTCGGCCGTGTAGTACAATGTTTTATTTCATACTGTTTTATAAAGGGTGTTCATTAGAATTTGTGGTCTAGTCGGCTTTGGAACTGATCAAGTCAGATTATGCATTAAATCATATGGCTGATAACTGACACTGGTTATCAGGTTAGGTTTTGCGTCAGCCTGTGTCAAAACTGACGCAAAACCTAACCTGCTAACCTCGAATTTGACATAAGACTTATAGTGTCACCAGTGTCAATTATCACTTATCAGCCATATGATTTAATGCACGACATGACATCAGCAGTTCCAAAGCCGACTAGACCACAAATTCTAATGAACACCCGTTACAATATTTTCATTAAAACAGTCCATAAGGAGCGGCTGTGGAAATTCAAATGTATGAATAGTATGTTGGTGGCACTGTAAGTCTATGTCAAAAATTCGAGGTTAGCAGGTTAGGTTTTGCGTCAGTCTGTGTCATAACTGACGGAAAACCTAACCTGATAACCTGGAATTTGACATAGACTTACAGTGCCACCAACATATTATTCAGCAGTTGCCTAGCAACACTTTCCAGCCTTGTGATGTAATGTTCCACTTTCCGGCCTTGTGATGTAATGTTCCACTTTCCGGACTCAAATTAATGACGTAGAGTCGTATTTTCCAAACAGTATGAAATAAAAATTTATACATAATCCATATAAATGGATACCATACGTTGTTCTATAATAAATAAATAATATGTATTACAAATTTATGGCATAACTTTCGATAACTACAGTTTTTTGTCTTTCCCTTGCACTTCCAGTTAAAAAAGTTTGGCTGTATTATTATTGATATTCATATTTGCTTAAAACTTGAAAAATAAATTATAGTTGAAAACGTCACTTTGACAATATACTTCAATTTTTCAAATTTCAAGCTTTTAAGTGTTGCCGAATTAAAAACTGAAAATTGCCAAAAGCAACAACAATTATAAGTGGTGCCAACTTTAGGGCTATATGACAGTTGCAGCAGTTTAGAGAACAGATATAAATAGAATATTTTGGTTGCAGGGTAATTAATGAAGTTTTTTTGGATAGGAACAGAGTAAATCATGTACGGTTGTCACCAAAAAAATCGAGTACACCTATTTTTTCACAATGTAAACTTAACTTTGGAATAATACCTTAGTATATGTGGATTGCAATGAGAAGAAGGCACGCCATGATATCGCATGCACTGCCATAGAATTATCAGTGGCGGCGAAATTTTAATTAAAATAGGAACTGGACACTGGACAAGAACAAACAATAAGTGAAAATAACAACAAGCATCTTTCGACTGTGCTTCACCCTACAGAATGTGTTAGAAGCTTAAAATAAAATGAAATCTGCTAATAATACAGATTTCATTTATTTAAATAATTAAATAGCACCCCGTTTACACATTACGCTACTGATTCCTAAATGTCATCTACAAGGCCACACCTTGTTCGGCATGTTGGCCTTGTCCACCAGCTGGAACGCTACTGCGCACATGTCACGTGAGCCCTCTTCTCATTTCAATCTGCTTCTAATCTGTGCATTTAAATTAACTGTCACATTTTTCGCTGTCATCGAACGCTGAAATTTGGTTATGTGTAAACACACCTCGTCATTTGAATGGTTTAAAAAAAGGATGAGTTGTCGATAAGCTAATGAGAGGAATGCAAATACGAGCGACTGTTACTCAGTTTAATATAAGTAAAAATACAACTTATCTTCTGAATAGGCGATGTTCCATCATTTTTCGTCATATTTATTTTAATTATACATATTATTATGATACACATAGGTCACTTATTAAATAAAAATTAAATTAAATAAATTTGGAAGATTAATACAATCAAATTTAGAAAATTTTGAATAAGATTGTTGGTTAAGTTGAATTGAGTAATAGAAATTAAATTTGAGACAATTTATAATTAATTTTGTTAAGTTATAGCAATTGAGTATTCAATCAGGGTGGTGACAGTTAATATGAAAGATAAGATAATGTTATCATGTGACAATTATGCTTTCTACTAGAATATAGCAGGTAAAACTCAGAACATTTAATTTAAAAAAAGAGTGCATTAATAATTGTAACTAGTATAATTTTAAAATTTGTTTAATATAGTGATAATAACAAACTCATAAAATGTAGAGATATTTTTGGAAAAAATAATTTTGTATTAATAAAAACTGGAAATTTAGCCTTTATTTGTATAAATAATTTGGTTGAATACAAATAAAAAGGTTTTTAACAAATCTGCGAGGTGAAGTTGAGTGAAGGTATAATTATGAAATGATACAAGTGTGCAGTCATTGAAAAGATAATGGAATATGGTTTAATTAGATGCAAGTAAGAAGAATAAAATAATATTTAATTAGAATTGGATGATTTACTACATACAAGGAATAAGTTATACATATTACTGGATTTGGTGATTATACAGAGAACGGATCAATCATTTGAAGGGAGTCGCCAGTGTAGCTGATTGATTTAGGTTGGTTACTACAAGGTAGGAGCTGAGGACAATGGGAAATTAGTTTGGATACCATCTGTTAGTGGAAACTTACCAGGAGGCTATTCGATTGACGGTAACGTGCAGGAGCCTGGCGTTTGGACGTGTTGGAGTTGGTTGGAGGAGTATCGAGGTTGGGCTGTTAATGAACTTAGCTGTGAACGTTAGGAGCAGCGGTGTTAAATGTGAATAAGAGGAAATCAGCTTGGTTTTTAATTAGTCCTATAGAAGCATATTGAATAAATGACAATTAAACACTTGAAATAAATATAACACAGTACTTACTTTAATGAATTCAGTCTTTGATTTGTGAGTAGAAAGAATATTTGTCATTTTGTTTTGATTATTGTTTGATAGTTGTTTAAAGTCAAACTGACATTTAGTAGCAGTCAATAGTTGAAAATTCATATAAAATTAGAATATCAAAGAACAGATAACTACATTAACGACCCACACCCTATTAAGAGTCTCAAATTGCATTAAGTAATATTAAAGTAAATAAATATAGGATTCAAATGTAGAGTTGTGTTACCATTCTATATTAATGGTCGCCCAACATGGTGCTTTCTTGTCATTCTAATATATTCACAAATCGAGTAATCCTAGAGAAATCAGTTATGCGTTGTTTTATTGTTTATTCCAGTTGGCGTCTGTCAAAACCAAAAATAATTTGCGTAAACAAATAATCACATTTTATCATAATGAAGGTGGTGAAGACAAATATCCTTGTTGGAAATACTTTCAAGAGTTGGAATTGCCCGGACTACTACCATAGCAATAATTGACAGGTATTTAGAAACAGGAACAGTTATGGAAAGGAAACATACAGGACGTCCTCGTTCTACTGCTACTGTTAAGAAAATTTGCAACATTAGGAAGATGTTTGAAAATTCGTTCTGCCGTAGAAAAGTTGGAAATTCCTAAAACCACTGCGAGTAGAATTAAGAAAGACATCTTAGGTATATGCTCACGAAGAAAAATATCTGCACCAAAATATTCGGAACAGCAGCTACCGAAACTTGAAGGTGGATCTAAGTTTTTGGTAAGAAAACTGATATCGTTAAAAAGTGGAAACATTCTAATAATGGATGACGAGTCTTATTTTTTGAATGATCCAGTTCAAGTGCCGGGATTAAAGTTATACCATTGGTCAGATAAAACAGCCTGTAAATAAGAAATTAAAGTTAAGGTGAAGGAAAAAAATTCCAAAAAAGTATTTAGTGTGACAGGCTCTAAGCAGATTAATTCGTGTGCACTGGAACTATGAAAGATAGGATTTGTTTAGAAAAGTGCATTAAAGCACGGTTGATTCCATTTATAAAAAAGTACTATAAAACAGAGGATATTATATTCTGACCAAGCAAAGCCACATGCCATTACATCTCAGCAGTCTAACAGCCGTATTCATAGTCGTTCGCCAGCGGTTACCCGGCGAGTCGCCGGAGTTTCGTTATGAATAGTATGTTGGCGGCACTGTACGTCTATGTCAAATTCGAGGTTATCAGGTTAGGTTTTCCGTCAGTTTTGACAGAAAATGACACAAAATCTAACCTGCTAACCTCGAATTTGACATAGACGTACAGTTTAGCCAACATACTATTCATAACGAAACTCCGGCGACTCGCCGGCGAACGACTATGAATACGGCTGTTAGAAACTTTAAAAATAGAGGGTATTTATGTAGTACCTAAGGAGAGAAATCCTCCCAATGTCCCAACCACACGAGGAATCGAAAGGTACTGGGTACTGGTAAAGCAGCAGTATGGAAGGCGTATCAAAAAGCAAAGAATCTGAATTCTTTCAAAAGGATTTATAAGAATACCTAAAAGGTGCCCGATTTCTGTGTAAAATGCCTAATTGCAGGTTGTTTAGAAAATTTAAAACGAAGAGCTAAAGAATATATTATTAAATGTTGCTTTCAATAGTTTATTAAGTGAATATAATTTGCACAAAATTATAATAAGACCTGAGTTATTATTACCTTTTAAACTAAATCTGATGAAAAATTATGGAACATCCTCTATATCAGAAATGTACTAACGACAAAATATTAATTTAATTTATGTTGTTATACATTCCCTGTTTGTAAATTTCATTATTTATAGTCTAACCGTATCTGTTTTTATTTGTAGTTTGCATGACATAGTAGCAAAATTACAATTAACTGTAATTTAAGAGCATGGGAACTGTTTAAACAATACCAAAAAACAAAAATATTGTCATTAGATCTATTTAGGAGTAACCGATTTTATTGGCGACAACTGTACTTATTTTCGCTTTAAATATAAAAAATTTACGCTCAGCTGCTAAACTTGGAGGATAATAACTTTATATTTGAACTGAAGAATTTTAAATTGATGTTGAAACTTGTTATTAATGATGAAGGCCTAAAACATACAGCACAGATAATGCGCAATTTTTTCATGTCATAACTTTTCTTTTCTACGATCGTGTCAAAGTGACAATTTTTTGCAATGTTTCTAGTGTCAAAAGAGACATTTGTAGTACCCAAAATACGTCTTATTCGCACATTGCCATCGGTGGCGTGTTTTAATACTAAATTAAGACACGCTTTGCCGTAAATTTGAACGTCAACATAACCTAGAATATCTAACACAATGTGACGGAAAAAGTGTCACCGAACTGAGTTTTTATATTTCTGTTACGATCGTAAAAATAGAGTATGATACACGTGTATAAGAGCCATTAAAGCACTAGCGACGTTAAAAGCGTTCCGCTAGCGCGTCGTGCTCTTAAACTCGTCGCACGTGCTTTAAAGACGTACTTATACACTTGTATCATAATATATCGAGAGATCCAAAAAAAACTGTTCCTCAGCGTGCTGTGGAAATTCAACGCATGAATAATATGTTGGTGACACTGTACGTCAATGTCAAATTCGAGGTTAGCAGGTTAGGTTTTCCGTCAGTTATGACACAGAATGACGCAACACCTAACCTACTAACCTCGAATTTGACATAGACTTACAGTGCCACCAACATATTATTCATACGTTGAATTTCCACAGCCCGCTGAGGAACAGTTGTTTTTGGATCTCTCGATACTAATATACTATTATTAGCTCACTGGAGGTTATTTCTGAATAGCCCTCATAATATTTATCTAATTTTTTCTACTTTTTGCTGCAAAGGTTAGATTTTTACATCGTTGAAGCTAATTTAAGTAAAGTTAAGGAGTCACTGAAGTGATTGGATTTTAATCACACTGTTTTGTACTGCGCGATAAAAAAAAACAATTAGAGCAGGCCGCGCCATTAGTCCACAGCAGGTAGCAGAGATCCTTTTGGAATGAACTGTCAAAGAGCAACAAATACTCCCAGTGCATATATAACCTTTAAAAAAGTCATGCTTAGTTGTATTACACGTAAAATGCTTTTTTGCAGTGATCATGAAAGTCATCTTTTTTTAACAAAAAATTGTATTGCAAGTTCAACACATCTGTCAAATAATTAAAATAGACCAATGACAATGTAGCGTTGTTCTGTTTTCAGCCAATAAAAAAAATTATATCGACACATAACCACTAGTGGTTCCAAGTGGCATAATTTTTCGACATTTTCAATATGATGGCAGTTATAGTTTTTCGTTTTGGTTGCTCCTATGGAAACGAACTCACAATACAAATTTCACATAAAAATTTGCTCTCTAAATGAATTTTTACAGTTATATTCGTTGAATTTTCCCCTCGAATGCCATTCTTAGTTCAAGTTAAGTAGAATATTTTTGCGGTGGTATTACTACTCATGTCCATTGCACTTAGGATTATTGAACCTAAGCACAATGGACATTCGTGATACCACAGCAAAAATATTTGACATAACTTTGACTACTCGTGGTCAGTTCGCAAGATCTTGACGACCAATTGATGTCACCATATAAAGAGATAAGTCTACCTCTGAACTTTGATTGCAGTAAAGTTATTGTTTCACGCGCTGTGTGATATGTGGCACCATCTTGTTGAAATCACATGTCACACAAGTCCATAGCGCGAACATTTCTTGCAATTTCTGCAAAACTTTCCCCATATCTGTAATGGGCTTTTACAATAAATATGCGTTACTGAACCGTGAACCCCTCCATAACTTAAATAACTTAAATGGAAATGTGTTAAAATAACAACTATAAAATATTAGCGCTGTATGTTTGACAGAGAACAAATGCGGCGAAATTAAAAATCCAACCTGAAATTTGGACACCCGATATACATATACAGGGTGTTCCCGAAAGGTGTGTACAAAATAACAACACATATTCCTGAGGCCAAAGTAGGACGATTTAACCCAACTTATCTCTATTCAAAGTTGCTTTGTTTAGCCGCTAGAGGGATACAAATTCCCTGGAAAGAAATCGTTTTTTCAAGGAAACTTTATAAAGCTTCTTGCGATTGGGACCAAATTTGGTATGTGGATTTGTACTAAAAGATTTGACATGTTATTTTCTCTTCTGCGTGTTTTGTAAGTGGTCAAAAAATGGTCATCCACATCTTAAGAAGCTCATAATTTTATTGTTATTAGATGAATACTTTTGAAACTTTTTTTGCTGATAGACACATATGTTACCTACATTTCTTGTCTCTTGCTCCATTTCGTCATTTCTCATAGTTTAGGCAGAAAAAAAATAATAACCCTCAACATGATTCAGCGTTCCCGAAAAACATAGATAATTCTTAACGAAATAGGCTTCAAATCCAATGTGCTGAATGTCAGTGTCAGTATTTCTGTCATAACAGTAATAAGACCAGAATAGGTTGTGCGTAGACTTTACATTTCTCTTTCAGTCATCATGGCCCTGCAGTACACTATTTCAGAATTGACGGATATGTTATTAGTTTATGGGTATTGTGAAGGTAACGGTCGTGAGTGTGTTAAGAGTCTACCGCGAGAGATTTCCGAATCGGCGCCTGCCAAATCACCAAACCTTCGGCGCTGTGGAGAGACGTCTTCGAGAAACAGGTCGATTTATTCCTGCAACTGCAGATTACGGACGTCAACGGACAAAAAGAACTCCTGAGGTGGAAGAAGAAATTTTGGAACGTGTTTCTTTCTGAAGACCCCAAACTAAGCACGAGGCGTTTAGGTATGGAAATGGGTGTATCAAAAAATGTAATCCATAGAACTTTTAAGCAGGGTTGGTATGATTTTCCCCAACCCACTGGGTTTTTTCAGGTAAAACCAACCTGAAAAAACCCGCGGGTTTTAGACTAAATATGGGTTTTTTCAAAAATTGACAAAAAAGTATTCTAAAGCTGTAAGTGGTATAAAAAATCTTCCATTAATAACAAATTCCTAATTTCTTCAATCTAGTGATTTTTGCAGTTTTCAAAATGATGTCTGTAAGTTGGTGAGTCTGTCTGTGAGCTAATAGATTGGCCTGAAAATTTATACCATCGTTTCTAATATAAATTTAGGGGGCCTATTGATTTTTGGTTAAAATGAAGCAACCAGAAGTGGCACTTGGACTCTTATTTTTTCCATTTTGTGGGGAAATTTTTTAATTGTTTAATAAAAATTAAATTTCGTAGAACACAATCATATATTATGGAATTTTATTTCAAATTTTAACCCTTTTATATACCAAATATCTTTTAAAAACTTTTTTACATTCTAATCAATAAAAATCTCCTTAGTGATCAAGCTTATATTATTTCACAGTCCAACACACTATATAAGCTTTATTATATTTTTCTGATACCCACTATGTTAAATAGTATATTTCAAAAAAGTATTTGCCATTAATTCCCCTTTTCATTTCAGATAGATTAAATTATTCTTATTTAGCTTCGTTTAATTGAATTTTAAATTCTATTTCCATTCGTTGTCAAATACATTTTAATAATTTTGACATCCATTTCATACCTAAATTCATCTTTGTAATTTTTAATATTGTATTCTTTTAATCTTATTAATCTGATTTTAAACCCCTGTATAGTGATGTGGGTCGGGTAAATATCCAGTGGGTAGGGTATTTATAAATGGGTATTTACCTGGTTATTTACCCCTGCCTCGGGTAAATACCTAAAAACTGGGTATTTATCAAATTTGTAATATTTAGAAAACTAGGCTAACTTTTACTCACATAATAATGTTATCTTAATAAATAAACTACGTACACCGTGAGTACTAAAAAGTGGGGAAAGAGCGGGAAATTTTGAATTAAATCTATGTCAAATTCAAGGTTAGGAGGTTAGTTTTTGCGTCAGTTTGTGTCAAAACTGACGCAAAAACCACGAATTTGACATAGATTTACAGTGCCACCATAAGCTCCAGTTTATAAATTCCTCACAGCAATTCGAGCGGTAAATGAAAATTGCTAGATGTTTAACTGGGAAATAAACTAGACCTTTGTTAGGGACTTATTTACAGATTTTTGAACACTTTTGAATGACGCCGTAAGAAGAGATCTTCAGCAACTTCTTCTTCATCTGAATCGAAAATGTTTCAAATCCAGTGGGCTCATTTCGTTTATACAAACTTGGCAAAAGGAAACAAACCATACAAAGACGACAGCTCTGTACTACAGGTGGAATTAAAATGGGAATTTAACAAAAACTCTTTACCCTTTATAAGTGACAAGTGACAACGTGAGAAGCAGCTAACAAATAGAATGAATGGATAACCTTATTCCGAATATATCCACCCGATTTCTGAGGGATAACATAGCCATGATTATACAACGTATGAATATGTTGGTGGCACTGTAAGTCTCATGTCAAATTCGTGGTTAGCAGGTTAGGTTTTGCATCATTCTGTGTCAAAACTGACACAATACCTAACCTGATAACCTATACATTTGAACAGTAATAAGAAACAGTGTTTGCAAATGCAGAATCATCAATAAATTATTATAGTAATAAATATTTTTAACAGATTTTTCCTTATCGTAAGTGTTCATCGTGAAAAATCTGTCAATATCCATCAAGGCACTCTAACATCATTTTTTGTCTGTCACAAAACGGACGTCATAAATTCAGAATTGTCACTTTGACAAATTTCACTATTTTATTAGATCCCAATTGTGCGAGAATTATTTTTTTGTCGAATATATGGCATTTTCTACAAAAACATGGTTCCCTTACAATTTTACAAAACAAGCTGTCTCTGATATAAATGCGAATCCATGGGACCCAATATTTTTCGCTTTAATGACATGAAAAATATGACAATCATCTAAAATCTCACTACTTTGATTACCGCTATTTGCTGGTCGGCATGAAAAAGTAAGAGACACAATATCCACTTGCATAAAAGTGCCTTCTTATCCGCTGTAATCTTGCCGCAACTGGCAAAATGGTGTAATTAATAAAAGTTAAATTCTGAATTTAAAAAAACAAAATCTGCATTACCACATGTAAAAATCAAAGCACCTAGAATAAATATGTTGCTAACCTAACAAAAATTGAGCTTGCACGAAGTTGTGATGTAATTTCTGTTGCCATAGCAACAAAAAAACTATAAAAATTCCAAAGTCGCTCCAAAATAGTTCTAAACTTGAACCAACATTTATACAAGCCTTTATATTATTATATCAGAGCAGCGAAGCTGTTAAAATGTGTATCTAGAAAAGACATTATGTCACAGCTTAACTGTTGAGGTAACATACTCTAGTTATAAAAAAATTGTAAATTCATTACCTTCTTCCGATGCAAGTTCACCAGGTGCTGGAAATTTAACATTAAGAGCCTTTTCAAGCGCTGGTATCATAGCAATACGTTTAAATGGAGGGGTAAAATCCATCTCTACCTCTTCCCCATCAGGACCATTCGGATGGAATTTAACCTTATATGTCCCATGAATGCTATGAACCATTCCAGACAACATATTTTCTGTTATTATCATCAGATCATGATAATCTGCATATGCCATATAAAATTCGCACGTTGTAAACTCCGGATTGTGAGTCAAGTCGATGCCTTCGTTTCTAAACTGTCGTCCAATTTCATATACCCGATCCAGTCCGCCAACTACTAGCATTTTATGGTATAATTCGGGAGCAATTCGCATATACAGCTGCATGTTGAGCTCGTTATGATACGTAACGAAGGGCTTAGCAGTGGCTCCCCCCGCGATCATATTCATCATAGGCGTCTCGACTTCTAAGAAACCAAGCTCATCGAGAAACCGTCTTATATATGCTATCACTTTGGACCGAGTTTCAAAAATATTGCGCACCCGGTTGTTCAATATAAGATCAAGGTAACGCTGTCTAAACCTCGTCTCCTTATCTTTCAAACCGAAATGCAGATGTGGTAACATATGTAAACAAGGTGATAAAAGCTGGAGGCGCTTAGGCATTATCGACAATTCTCCCTTTTTGGTTTTAGTTGGAACCCCTTGCACTCCTATGATATCACCTCTTCTGATTTTATCTGTGTCTTCTACAAATTTATTTTCGTCTTCATAATACTTCGCTGTTGCCATAATTTGCAGCTTTGTGCCTTCTCCACGAAGATCGTAAAATATCAATTTTGCGCCGGATTCTCGAATCGCATGGATGCGACCTGCCAGGGTAACAACGTCTGACTCCACAACTTCACCATCTTGCAGGTGTGAATATTTGCTGATGAAATTTTCTAGAGAGGTTGACACATGGAATTTATGGGGATATGGCTGATGCTCGGGGCCTGATTCTTTCAGTTTGGCCACCGCTTGCGTTCGAAGTTTAAAATATTCATTTGGACTAATATCTTCTTCGGATTCCTTTTTCGGAGCAGCAGCCTTCTGTACTTGCTGAGTGGCGACCTTCTCTGCCTTTTCTTTGGCTTTTTGCTCAGCCTTTTGTCTTCGTTTTAACTCACTGAAAAGGCAACGATATTGAATTAGTTTTTCTGAAGAAAATAAGAACCTACCTCTTTGCTACGTGGGAGTACTGAGGGCGCAAGCAAGGTGCACTTCTCAATATGCTGAACACACAAAAACGTTGCAACATATTGAGGTTGGGTTGCACGCAATAATTTAGTCACGTTATTTGTAAGTCATTAATAGTTAAACATTTTTAAAAACTTACTTCTTAGACAACTTTTCACCTGTTGCATCTGCCATAATTGTAATTTCTTAAGAATAATCCTATTTTCCAAGATCAGAACTCGAGCCACATGGACTACTTAGCCGGTAGACCAGGATGAAGGTTCGTTCGCCTTCGTGAAAGATCGGTCTACGATTGGCTTTAATAGAACTAAAAGATTTAAGAATAGGATGATTTGCCCCTTGCCTTTTCAAATTAATATAATTTCAGTATTACATTATTCATGAGTCATTCTACAATTTATAATAAATAATACGTGCTGAAACAAATAGTCACATTCACGTTATTTTAAAATTCTACACGTCTCCTAGATGGGTACTTATTGTTCATGAAGTTTCACTCTTCGTTACACATAGTAAAAGTGTATTGACCAGCATTGCATGAAATTAGGTTTATGTAATTTAGCGTAATAATCAGACAGCGGCTTAGCTGGAAATGCCTTTCATTATTTGTTTATAAGGAACATCTTGTAAAGAACATCGTGAAGTAATTTCACTGGTTTTATAATATTTACTAGAAAGTTATGTCGCTGTTCACCAATAACTGCAGTTCGATCAAAAAATTAATATTATTAACTTAACAACAAATCAGTAATAAGTACACATTAAAAATGTAACACTGATGATTTTTAAAATGCGTTAAGAATCTGCTAATCTAGGTAGGTAATTATAATAGCTATACTTATTTTAGGAGAAAAATCATAATTTATTTTATAAACAAAAACGAAGTTATATTACCATACACAAGCAAATAGCGTCTTAAAATGGCTATTTTTGTATCTAGAATGCGAAATGCTACTTTTGCGTTCGAGAATGGAAGTTATTTTTTCGAAAACTGTCATCAAATGTTGACATTTTCGTTAAATTCTCAGTAAGCAAAGTGATTCTTTTTTGTCACTTAACCATATATCTAATACTTACTATATTGCTAGCGGCTATGAGTAGGAAACTGACCAAGGAAGTGAGACAGACAACCAACTCTTCAATGTATAATAGTGAGCTGTGTGCAGGCGCGGCGGCGTCGTCCGGCCAATGGGGAAGTCGTCAAGTTTAAAATTCGCTTCTAAAGGCGGAGTTCGAATCCTCACGCATGCGCACGATACGCGTTATACTCTAAGTGAGACTATGTCGGCGCCGTAATGTTTTCTGACGTTTCCAGGCCCTACTAGCAATATATGTGTATTATATATATGCACTTAACAGCGAAATACTTTTATGTTCTAGAACGCAAAAAGAGTATTAAGACCATATTAAGACCATATTAAGACCTAAAGACGAAATAAAATTGATCCAGCTATCCTACATTCAATATGCGGGCTAATTTTACTCCAACAAAAACGAGCATTTTAAACATTTTAATAAAAGCATTTACGATTAAGTCTATGTCCACAAAATTTTTTTAATTGTTTGTTTCTACTTTTTGTTTAAATAATTATTAAATAAAATATTTCTGTATTTTTGTAGCGTTAACCCTGAGAAGTAATTCGTATTTAATAGAACTATGCTTATTTTTTACTTCTTTTTACGATAAAAAAAGTATTGGATTTGCCCCAAAAATTAGAAATTGAGATTTCAACAGATCTTCACGTTTTCGAGTCCGCTGAACCGAAAAAACATGCTTTTTTCATTGGTCTGTCTGTCTGTGTGTCAGTCTGTCTGTGAACAGAATATCTCAAAAACGAAAAGAGGTATGGTGTTGAAACTTCATATATAAGTTTTGTGTACTATGTAGATGCGACAGCAAGCTTTTGAAGAAAATCGCATAACCGGAAATAGGTGTTTAGTCTTGCGATTTTTCAGTTTTTTTTCGATTTTTCAAAAACGGCTTTAACTATAATTTTCAAACTTGACATTTTTATTACATTTTTAATGTGTATCAATGTGAGATAGGTGATTTTCCAGTTGACTACTTCTAAAATGGGTTTCTTTTGTTTTTTATATTTGTTTATTAACTCCTATTTTAAATAAAACACCCGGTATATTATTACATTTTTTAATTCAGCTTCAAATTTTAGAGAAAAATTGTCTCTGCAACTAACGCTCTATTTTGTACCGTTTTTGTAGAATTTGTAATTTTTAAAATTTTTCACAAATGCTTAAAAATTTAAAATAAAATTTTTAGCTAATTATAAGATCACTGTAAGAGGAAGTTTTGTGAGTGTATCACACCAGATTGTTTACATTTCTGTACTTGTAGTGTTTATGTTTGTAAGAATTTATTTTATTTTCTATAATTATTTTATGGCAAATTCGTTTTTGTTATTTTTTTAAATAAAGGTTATGTTTAGTTAATTTACCTGATATTTTATTCTAGAATGTATTAAAAATTTTCAAATTTATAACAAATAAGAGGGTGGGATATATGAACAAGCGTTAATTGAAATAAAGACTGAAAAGAAATCATTTGTCATTGGTGCGGTCTATAATCCTCCAAATTCCAGTGGTGATATACATGAACAAAAACACCCTTTGTCTGTGCTGAATCTGAGATCCTAGATCTTCATTTTTCATTTCTTGCTAAGGTTGGAACCTTGGAACTCCTTATTAGTCTCGGCAAAATTCTAAATAGGACTTTGACAATATTTGTTTGCTGCTTTCCCTCAACAATGGAAGTTAATATTATTATTAATGGCAAGGAATTAACTGTTACTACAACCGTTTTTGTTACTTTATTGTGCAAAAACTATTGTTTAGCATAATTAACTAAATTGTAAAAGCTTTTAGTACACCACTGATGTATCCTGTCATTTTATATAAATCAGGTTAACAAGTTAATGTCAGTTTGATAGATGTCAACAATTGTTACCAATAAGAAGCTTAGAAATTACTATATTCTAATATTAATTCTGTTTTGTGCTGCCCACAAAGCTATAATGATTCTACTGTATGTATTTATTTTTACCAAGGGCATTATGAAGATGTTTATGCCTGCTCGAGGGCGACAAGTTTACAAGCCTGAGGGCTCTGGCCCAAGGGTTTGAAAGTCATCCAAGGGTATAAACATGAAGTAATACCCGTGGTGTATACAAAATTTTGTCTTACTAGTGTTTCTTAATAACGTAAATAATGATTTAGAAAACTTATATTAGATGATCAACTATTGCTCTGAACGCATCCATGCATCGAGGTAGGTGATTGGACAGAAATTTGACGCTTGTCATTTCCGACCATTCCCAGACCAGTAACTCATAATGCCCGCGAGGGTATTATGTACCCCATAATATGCCTTGTATCCCAAGAAACAATAATGTACTGTAAGACATAAAGTACTTATATTTCCTCCAAATCCAATCATGATTACTAAGCATTTTCAAACTTGAGAGCTCAGTGCAAGATTGAGTATGATGTTTGTCATGCTCAACACATGCAACAACTTGAGAACTCCAATTATCAAATACTAGGTGCTTCTGGAGGTTTGTGAATGAGCGTCGTAGTAATAGTAACTATCCTAATACGAGTACAATGTATCTAGGGTCGAAATCGGCCAAGATATAGTAAACTTGTTTGCAACATTTTTTGCTAGTGTATACGATAGTACAGTCTGTACACCCCCAAATTCCCACCCTCTCGCCTCTCAATAGTCATACTTGTATCTCTTGTCAGCAAATTTTCAATTTCGAAGTTTTTACAAAAATCTCTCAGCTTTCAAATGAAACTTCAAGCGGGCCAGACTTCATCCCCGACATTTTCTTAAAGCACTGTGTTTTTACCATAAGCAAGCCCCTTCAACCATTATTTAATTTATGTCTAGAAACCTCCACTTTTCCAAAGAGATGGAAGTACAGCTATATTATTCCAATCTTCAAATCCGGCAATCCAAATGACATTAGTAACTACCGTGGTGTATGCATTCAATGTGCAGTTGCAAAATTGTTTGATCTTATGGTTTTTGAGCATCTTCCATGGGAGTGTAAAGCATTGATTAATGTAAACCAGTCTGGCTTCTCTGATGGGAGATCGACCACTGACAATCTTGTTCTCTATGGGACTGATCCGCTGGAGGCCTTTGAGAGGAAAGTACAGGTTGAAGCTGTTTGCTATGATTTCTCAAAGGCCTTCGACAGAGTAAGTTTCTAGTTGCTGTTGGGCAAATTAGAAAGGATAGAATTTCATCCATTGCTCATTGTTTAGTTAAGAAGGTTTCTCAAGGGTAGAACCCAAGCCGTCAAAATAAACAACTTGTTTCAGAACTAATAAGAGTTTGTTCAAGGGTTCCACAGGGGTCGCATTTGGCCCCCTTACTTTTCCACCTATTCGTTGATGATATATTGGAGGTTGTACAATATGCTACTGCTAATATGTTTGCAGATGATATTAAATTATACAGAGCGATTGAACGGTGGAATGACGCAGATGGTCTTCAAAGTGACTTGAATGCCACTTGAAATTAGTCTCAGGCTAATAATCTACACTTAAATATAAAACAATTTTGTTGCATTAGTTTTTAAAGAGGGTCCAAGAAATTTGACACAAATTATGTCGTTAATAATGAATCCCTCAATTATGTAAGGATTGTTGTTAAGGACCTAGAAGTATGGTTTGATGAAAAAATTGTAGAACACATTTCAAAAATATCCATAAAGGGGTTAAACACTTTAGGATTCCTAATTCGTAACAGTAGGCATTTATCACTAAAAACAACTAAAGTTCTATACTGCTCATTAGTGAGATCTGGATTAAAGTATTCGTCAGCCGTTTGGCCCTCCCTTTATTGAACTCATAAAGACTCACTGAAAAAAAATTTATGAGTATCATAGATCAGATATGTTGAATAGATTAAATTTAGAACCTCTTGAAAGACGGCGTAGTTTTTACGACTTGTTTATAAATTAATTCATGGAATAAGCAATTGCGCAACTTGGTTGTATTTCATGTACTTACGTTCATTCCACCAATTATGGCGAGTTAATTTAGTATGGTGCTTTTTGGGAATAAATGTGTCAAGATGTGGACTTTTAATAAAAATTCCATTTTTGGTTTAACCAGAAATTACCTTAACTTTTCTATTTCAAATGGAACACCCTGTATATTTTTACATAATTTAATTCGTCCCTAAATTCTGAGTTTATAGATGTATCATAAGTGACTTTTTGGTTGTCAGTTTTTTGTTTAAATTTAAATTAAATTAGAATAAAGGTAAGTAACATTTGAATCATTTATTGAAACTGAAAAAAAAACATTTTATTTCAAAAACAGTATCATTTAGAAAAACTAAGGAATTACAACTTCTTAATCGGAATATCGCAAAACTTATGTGTGTTGCTCAAAATGGGTACCGTCAGTGTCTTGACATAAGCTGGCTCTTTGAATTACTTCTCATGTAACGTTATGAAGTTGCTGAGGAGTTATAGTAGCTATTGCCGCTGTGCCTCGATTATGTAAATCCTGTAAAGTAGGTGGTGGTGTTGAGTAGACAATATTTTTTAAGTGCGGAAACATAAAACAGTCTTAGCACGGTTAAGTGAGGTGACCTAGCTGGCCACATAATAGGTCCATTGGTTCCTATCCAGTGATCGCCAAATCTGTTATACAATGAATTTATTATAACGCGCAATGTGGCATTCCCGTTTCCAAGGACTTCATTGTTACTATTGGTTTCTAAGATTACCCCACGCCGTGTGTAAATGCGTTTATTTTAAAATGAACCGTAATTTTATTGAAAAAGAAGCATCAGAAAGAACAACAGGGCATGTAATAACCCACATACTTGCTGTAAACTGAAGTCTCTATACTAAATTGATCAACAGAATTCCTTCGCCCGTACAATATATTATGTTTTTACATACTCAGTAACGTTTCCATATTGCATTTTAAAATAAACGCATTTACACATATTGTGCGTTATAATAAACTCCCTCTATAAGCATCGAACAACTATTCTATCATTATGGGCGGGCGCCCCCCTCCGTCTTGCTGAAAATACAATTATTCGTAAAATGTGTTTCATCGGAGCAGAGAATTTTATAATGAAAATTATTATCATTGTTTTGATTCTGTAATAATCAATTACAAAAATCAAGGCTTCTTGCATTATCATTGTCATAAAGATGCTGGTGTAGTTGATATTTAAATGAATGAAATCGATGTCTCCTTAAAATTCTCCAAACAGACTGATGACTAATTCCTGAAACACTAGCAATTTTTCTTGTTGATGAAGTAGGATTCAACTCTGTATATGCCGAAACATCCGTTTCTGTTTCTTCAGAAATATGGAAATGCTCTCTTGGATTATTACTTCCTTTTACAATAAAGGAAGTATTGGATTCACCCCAAAAATTCGAAATTGAGTTTTCAACAGATCTTCACGTTTCAGAGTCCCCTGAATCCAAAAAACATTTTTTTTTATTGGTCTGTCTGTCTGTCTGTGTGTCTGTGTATGTCTGTCTGTGAACAGAATATCTCAAAAACGAAAAGAGGTATGGCGTTGAAACTTCATATAAGTATACTTATAAGTTTTGTGTACTATGTAGATGAGACAGCAAGCTTTTGAAGAAAATCGCATAACTGGAAGTAGCTGTTTACTCTTGTGATTTTTCGGTTTTTTTCGATTTTTTCAAAAACGGCTCTAAAGATGTTTTTCAAACTTTATATTTTTATTACATTTTTAATGTGTATTGATGTGAGATAGGTGATTTTCCAGTTGAATACTTCCAAAGTGGGTTTCTTTTGTTTTTTTTCTATTTTTTTTATTAACTCCTATTTTAAATAAAACACCCGGTATATTATTACATTTTCGAATTCACCTTAAAATTCTAGAGAAAATTTGTCTCTTCAACTAACGCTGTATTTTGTACCGTTTTTTGTAGAATTTGTAATTTTTGAAAATTTTTGACAAATTTTTAAAAATTAAAAATGAAATTTTTGACTTATTATGAGATCACTGTAAAAGGAAGTTGTGTGAGTGTATCACACCAGATTTTTATTGTTGGATTCACTACGAAATTGTCACTCAAGTCTATTACAATAATCTGCAGCAGGATGATGTCGATCAGGGTACCTTTCCGCAAAGCGCAAGCTGCCAGTGCATTTCTTCTGCACTCTCCAATATCAATAACATATCTACCTTTTCAGTACGCGTATAATAGTAACGTTCCATTTTACACACCGCCAATGGCAGACAAACAAACAAATATCTAACAAACATTTATTTGTTTTAAATCGTGATGTTTCATAGCAACCTTGTTTTCGTTTTCATTATTAATTAGACAAAACACTGTCTATTCAAACTTGGGCATGTTGTACGTCATTAAATTCAGAATTTAAGAGTGAATAAAAATTTTTTAAAATATACAGGGTGTTCCATTTGAAATAGAAAAGTTAAGGTGATTTCCGGTTAAACTGAAAATGGTATTTGAATAACATTTATAAATATTTATGTATTTTACTTTACATAAGCACTTTCCCAAATTTCACGTAAATAGTAGCATAACTGTAAAACATATTTGAGATCTACCAAAATCCAGTTACACACGGTATTTAATATACAGATATGGGAAATTAGTAAGGAAGCGCTATACAATGTGTACAAGTCGTGAAAATTTATTTTCAAAATAATGATTCAATTACAATCGTTTAGTAAAAATTACATGCCTAAGTGACTAGGCTCATTTTTGCCATAACGGTTATATCCATAAGCAAAATTGGCTGATTTGAAAATCCTCAAGTGATTTATGAGCAACCAATATGTTTTGAAAAAGTTACTGTTTGGTGTGGTTTCTGGGTAGGTGTCATCTGGCCGTACTTCTTTGAAAATGCGAATGCAGTTACGGTGACGGTGGCTAGCAATTGTTAACGTGACATGATTAGAATGTCTTTTGGCACTAATTAGACAGAATGGACTTGTACAACCTGTACTTTTAGCAAGGTGGCACCACCTGCCACACTACGCATGAAATATAGGAGTTATTGAGACGATGTTTGCTGATACTGTTGTTATTCTTTTTGGCTATGTCAACTGGCCTCCGAGATCATGTGATTTAACACCATTGGACTTCTTCCTTTGGATCTTTCTGAAAAGTAATGTCTACGCAGATATCCCTGCAACGATTCTTGAGCTCAAACATAATATCTGACGCTTCACCGACGAGGTAGAGCTGGAGTTATGTGCAAACGTCATGGAGAACATGGCCAAAAGAGTACTTGTCTGTTAAAGGAGCCGAGGTAGCCATGCCAACCATGTTGCATTCGATACGTAATTCCAGTGTATTAGTTTCATAATAAATTTTAAAAATCAAAGGTATTCCTGATGCCACGTTTATCCAAAGAAACGCCATTTATTAAGTGATTTATTTATATATATTGTAATGATACAGGCTTAATATGGTTTGAATTAAAATGTGTTAAAAAGTGGGATATTATAATGGTCTGGATTTATTCAGGGATAAGGCAGATTTGCATCTGAAATATAGCTATTTCAAAATTACAGGTGGATTAAAATTAAAAATAAAATTTGGATAAAATACAGTTTAAAAAATCAATGACAAATGTTAATTTCGAAATAAGATAAAATTAAGTAGGTTTAACTCAAATACATATTAAACTAGAAGGCATAAAGATAAAAATGAGGTAGTTAGGAAATTTGTTTCAATCGACGAAATAAACTGAAAAATGTAGTAAACTAATTTTTGGGGTAATTAAAATATGGAAGATAACCCTGTTTTATTCATGTAATTTAGGTTGGGATAAAAAGGGCAAATAAGACAAATCTACGTGGTGATTTAAAAAATGGAATTTTGAAAGACTAAGAATGAAAGAAGAATTAACTAAAGAAGATTATTGGAAAATGGTAGACAAAACTAATGGATAGAAGAATTATTATATACAAGTAAAATATTAAGGAAACATACTGGGTTAGCTTTATTTGGGATATTACATATGACATATATCAAAAATAAAATGGGATTACGTCAACATATGTATTGTTGAGTGGAGTTTCCAAAGGGGTGTCATAGAAAAGAAGAGAAGCATTCCAGGTAGCAGTTTACTGTGGCAGGTGGATGTCCAGATTTGCTGATTGCTGACAGGAGTTTGGGGTTTGCTAATATTGGACAATTGGAACGAGTGGTCTGTCGATGAGCGGAGCATTGCAGTAAGGAGCTTGAAGGGGTCTAGTTGCGGAGCAAGGATAGGTTGCTGTCTTGAATGTTGTGTGAATAACAATCCAAGGTGGGTGATTTCTTTTATCAGATCCTAACTAGAAAATAAATAAAAACGTTAACAAGGTGAAATTAATTAACAAATAAGAACTTACTGTGTTATTTAATATTACAGTGTACCATTCAAAAGATTGGGCATTTGTCATTATAATTTGAAAACTGTTTTGACATTTGGTTGACATAAGGTGTGACTTATGATTTAAATGAAATTTTAAAATATTAGAAAATAAATTTTTCAGAAACAAGTAACTAGATATCGGAACCCACCCCTGTAAAGTTTTCAGAATCTATTACAAAAAGTAATTATTGACATTATTATCCAAACGAGGGCAATTTGTAATTAAAATACTTTATTTACATCAAAATTGAGAAATTATGTAAGGATCAACTATTGCTGTGTCTGTATCTAAAAATGTGATTGTCACAAATGAAACAGCAAGTAATTGGATTAATGAAATTTACATTACTGTCGGATTGCTGTAATTTGTAGAATTTGCTGACACAATACAACTGTCACCATTTAATTATCAATATTATTGCAAATAAATAGTATTTAGGGATAAATAATGTGGTATAGTAATTACCTTGTATAAGTAATATTCAGTATAAAAGCATAAGTATTTAGAATTTACGAAGAGCAAAAAATAAAATAGAAAGTAAGGTTAAGATTTAGCCGGGCTCCATAGCTCAGTGGGTAAGCATTCTAACTACTGATTTAAGCGTCGAGAGTTCGATCCCCGATCCCGGTGAGGTTTTTAAAAATAAAAAAAATGCTGATAAAAACCTCTACAGAATGCCATCATTTAGAAGTGATGTAAAGCCATAGGTCCTATGTTACTACGATGTGTAGCATGTAAAAGATCCCTTGCTAGGGTTGGAATTCTTTAGTCTCGGCAAAACTCTAAGTAGGAATTTGACCATATGACCAAAGCAGTCGGTGTCTAAGGTACCTGGTACCTACTCCGCATGCTTAGACCTTGTCCATTACAAACAAAGAAGGTTAAAGTTTAGTGTTCGTAGGTAAACAAACGTAAACCATTTATTACATACATACATACATTAGCCCATATGAATCCCAATTATTGGGCAAGGGCCTCCTCCAGGTTTTTCCATGTGTTTCTGTCCTGGGCTACTTTCATCCAGCTTTCCCCATTTATTATTTTATAATAAAGTTTTTGTACAAACAAATATTGATGATTTTCGGTAATACATACAACAGAAAGCTTAAGAGTTTGTATTTTGTAATGAAATAACGAAGAGAAATACAATGATAAGCACTAAAATTCAATAACACTAACAGGTACTACTTAATTAAATGTTCAAATGTATTCCCATTGACTAGTAGACAGTAAGCTTAATCTGTCATAAAAATTACGACGTACATTTCATGTTTGAGGGGTTATGTTAAAACATGCCTTTGTAATAGAGTCCTTTAGAAATTCTAAAGGGGGGGTTGCTGGTCCTCCATCGGGCACCTCTCCAGGTGGCGGATAGGGGAATGCTCATCAGATATGGTGGGTACCGGGGAAATACCCGGGGCGGACCAAAACCAGCAACAAAAACAAATACACCGACTAACTACCGGTATAAGTAGTCCCCTCCTGCGAGAAACCATCTCTAAAGGCGGAAGAACTATTAAATGGTCAACGACATGAAGATGCAGAAGACAACAGGAAACCACTGCATTAAAGATCTTCTATGGATATCCTTAGTAAAGAAATCATCATGGCTAGTTTCAAAATGAAAAGTAATTCCGGAGCTAAAAATCCCCCAATCGGATCTCCGGGGGGAAAGTTTTGAATAACGCTATGAAAATTGGCACATGGAATGTACGGAGCATGTATGAGCTGGAAAAGTACACAATATAGTACAAGAAATGCAAAGAATAATGAACCTGAACATCCTAGGTATAAGTGACACCAGATGGCCCAATAATGGACAACAACCTACAACAAATGGTATGATCTACTTCTCAGGTAATGATGACCCTAACCACAGATACGGAGTAGCAGTACTTATCACGAAAGAAATAAGCAAATCGGTAATAAATTTCATCCCAATATCAGATAGGGTTATGTTACTACAACTACAAACCAAACATTGCAAACTCAACATAATTCAAACATATGCCCCAACTGAAGACAAATCAGATGAAGAAATAAAAACATTTTACGAACAAATTGACAACATATTACAATCCGTAAAATCACGCGACATCACCATAGTTCTAGGTGATTTCAATGCAAAAATTGGCAAAGGAGAATATGACAAACATATAGGAAAATACGGACTCGGAACAAGAAATGAAAAAGGAGACCGCTTACTACAATTCAGTCAAGAGAAAAACTTAATCATAATGAACACATTTTACCAGCTACCAAAACGTCGTTTGTATACTTGGAAAGCACCACAGGATAGCTCTGAAAAAATCCTAAGAAACCAGATGGATTATATTCTTATCAATGAGAGATACAAGAACATAATAAAAGCTGTTAAAACCTACCCAAGCACTGATGTGTCATCAGATCACAACCCTGTAATAGCTAAAATTAATATCAAACTAAAAATACAAACAGCAAAAACAAAAAATAAAAGAATAAATGTCTCGCAATTGAAAAACCAAGAGACAAGACAAGAAGTACAGAACAAAATAAATAATAACTTACGAACAAATAAATTAAATCCATCAACAACGCCACAAGATATAACATTTCAAAAATGCATTATTGGAACCTAATAAAGAAATACTTACAAAACAAATACAAAAGACAAAACAAGATTGGATGACCCCTGAAATCCTTCAGCTCATGAACATACAACGAAATTAAAAAATAATAACAATGAATATAAGAAAATTCATAGAGAAATACGAACAGAAATCAGGAAAGCGAAAGAGAAATGGTACAAAACAAAATGTGAAGAAATAGAACAATTACAACTAAAACACGATAATTTTAATATTCATAAAAAAGTGAAAGAGCTAATAGGAATTCAGAAACCTAGACAACCAAGTGTATTAATGAGCAAAAAAGGAAAAATAATTGTAAACAGAAGAAAAATTAAAAGAGTGGAAAACATATATCGAAGAACTTTTCGAAGATGATAGACACAAAAGCGAAATAAGAAATAAACATGAAAACAATGGACCAAAAATAACCAAAGAAGAAGTAATCCAAGCCATCCAAATAATAAAAAATGGAAGAGCTACAGGCCCAGATGAGTTACCATCGGAATTACTTAAACTAATCGATGAAGACAATATTCACATTCTGGTAGACCTGTTCAATACCATCTATTCAACAGGAATAATTCCAAACGACTGGCTCACATCAACGTTTGTACCTCTCCCAAAAAAACCAAATGCAAAGTTATGCACAGACCATCGTACAATAAGTCTTATGAGTCACACTTTGAAAACCTTTCTAAAAATAATACACCATAGAATATACAGAAAACTAGAACAGGATATTAGTGAGACACAATTCGGCTTCAGAGACGGACTAGGAACGAGGGAAGCACTATTTGCATTAAATATTCTAATACAACGATGCATGGATATGGACCAGGAGCTGTTTACCTGCTTCATCGATTATAACAAAGCCTTTGATAAAGTTCGACATAATCATCTTATTCAACTACTAGAGGATAAGAATTTAGACACAAATGACATTAAGATCATCTCCAATTTATTATATGAGCAGAGAGCAGTTATAAAATAGAAGATAACTCCACAAAACACATCGAAATAAAAAGAGAGGTTAGGCAAGGATGTGTGCTATCACCAACACTCTTCAATATTTATTCAGAAGAAATCATGAAAAAGGCATTAGCAGACGAAACAATCGGAGTTAAGTAAATGGAATATCTATCAACAATATAAGATATGCTGATGATACAGTACTAATAGCCACTAGTCTAGAAGAGTTATAGGCAATAGTGAACAAAATAACAGAAACAAGTGAAGAATATGGACTAACGCTCAACATAAAGAAAACTAAATTTATGATAATAACTAAAGGGATACGAAATAATGGAAACATCTATATACATGATGAACCTATAGAGAAAGTGGGGAAATACAACTACCTAGGTACAATTATTAATAACAATAATAACTGCTCGGACGAAATAAAAGCACAAATAGCAAAAGCGAGGTCAACTTTTATCAAAATGAATAAAGTTTTATGTGGAAGAGACCTCATTCTCGAATTAAAAATAAAATTAATCAGATGCTATGTAATATCAGTGTTATTCTATGAAATGGAGACGTGGACATTAAAGAAAATAGACAGCAAAAAGTTAGAAGCGTTTGAATTGTGGATGTATGGAAGAGTATTGAAAATACTCTGGGTGGACAGAATAACGAATGCAGAAGTAATGAGAAGAATGGGAGAGAGATAACATTTACTTCAAGTAATAATACAAGGAAAGATCCAAGGGAAAAGAAGCGTTGGAAGAAGACGGCACTCATGGTTAAGAAATTTAAGAGAATGGTTCGACTGCAATACGAACCAACTATTTAGATCGGCTATCTCAAAAGTCGCATATAAGCCGTTCACGATCTTTTTGGGTCAGGTGAGGCTATGACCATCTAGTAATTTTGTTGGCAGAACCTCTATTGCAACTAAACTCCCTCATGGAAATTGACACTTTTTGTGTTAGGTTAGGTTGTGTTCAGTTTAAGGTTATATTTTCTGAATAGATACATTGTTGTCGGATATTCTCTAGTCTCCATATCGACTCGCGTTTTTTTTTAAATTTGGTCTGTCCTTTTTAAATTGGAAGTAGCATCGTTTAATGGAAATTTTTTGTTGTAAAAAAATTATTTTGGGCATTTTGACTTTTCCTTTGACGGAAACTAAAATTATTTTTACACATTTGATAAATCATTTATTTTCTTACGAATATTAAAATAATATATCTGGCAATGTGGTGGCAAGAAAATGTCGAACAGACACTGACAGAAAAAAAAAGCTGCACCCGCTACATCATCGAATCAGTTAGTCCAACATGAAAAGAAAAAATCATAGCCAACTCTGCCCCAAAAAGGTCGTGAACGGCTTATAGCAATGATGATTGCCAACCTTCGAGACGGAGACGGCACCTGAAGAAGAAGAAGAGATTCTAAATTTGCACGCCTTCGTGAAGTGTAAATTTTTGATTTTAGGAACCCCATAAGAAAAAATCATTGGGTGACAAATCTGGGGACCTTGGAGCCCAGTTAATAGGGCCTCTACGACCACACCATCTGTTGGGAAATACTTCGTTTAGGTAGTTTTGCACTTCTCTTGAATAGTGAGCAGGAGCTCCATCGGTCTGATACCGTATTGTGTTGATATTATCAACTACTGCAGTAATAGCAGCAACTATTTGATTTTGAAGCATATCTAAATAAATTCTGCTATTCAGGGTACCGTCGATGAAGAGCGAACTAATTAAATTATCGCCCAATATTCCAATCCATACATTAAGACTTTGACGGTATTGTGTATGTGTTTGCACATACACATGTTGATTAGTTTGGCTCTAATACCGATAATTTTGACGATTTAGTTCTCTATTTAATGTAAATGTGCACTCGTCAGTGAAATAAATATTTTCTAAAAAATCTTCATCAGCATGACATTTATTAAAGATTAATTCACAAAAGGTGATTCGTTTTTCACTATCTGCTGCTAATAGCTCTCGCTGCGTGGAATATTTGTATGCAAAATATTTGTTTTTTAAGAGTGCGGTGAACATACGAGAGAGATACACCTAGAGTATTTGGAATTTTCCTCACACTTACGTTGGGATCGGCTTCGACCGCTGCCAAAATATCTACTCGTTGTTATCATTCTGGTTTTCGTTTCTATTCCTTTTGCAAATGCTATTGACGCACCCAGTTTCTCAGAATTGTCTTACAATTCGTACAACTGTGTTTGCAGGGACTAGACCGTAGATTAAAATAAACACTAAAAGCTCGCAAGTTCTTCACAAACTGCTACCTGCTAAATTCCATGTTACCATTTGAATTTTTTCTTCTGTTATATACACATTCATTGTTAAGTATTTGAAAATGTAATATTAATTATTTTAAATTAATTTCCTTTAAATAATTATGTAATATGAAAATTATTTGACAGACGTAAATTTCCGTTTGTTTTAAATCTTTTGTTTTGGCCATTCAGAAAGAATATATAGATCGTGGCAATAGTTGATCCTTACATAATTTCCCAATGTTAATTTTGCCATGTCTGGTAGTCACTGAGACACACTGTATATTTTGATATTATTTTAATGTTTATACTATTATATTTTAACTTTATGTTTTGCCATCTTTTATACTTACTTTAACTTATTGTAAATGTTTACTTTTTTGTACAAATGAGGTTATCTAGATTATCTAGATTATATTAGGCTACGTAAACAACTGCATTAAAAATTCTTACTTTCTTTTTTCATATTTTGAATAATTGTGACACCGAATAAAAATATTGAAATTTTCATTTTTTGACTCAATTTCTGTTTTGAGCATTGTGTTGCCCTCAAAAAGTTTCACCCATATTGTGCAAACTATTTTCTTTTACCTGTAGTAACGGAGATTTCCTTTTAATTCCATTAAAAATGGGACACCGTGTATACTTTTTCAAAATTTGTTAATCAGTAAACAAAATTTCAAAGACTCGTTTTAAATAACTGTTTTGGTTGGAACACCCCATGCTGAAAAAACTCACTTTTTAGTTTTTCTTTATATAAAAAAATATTCTGAACACACTAATATATTTACATCACTCAAATATACATACATTTTTGTCACACATCCTTCAATTACATTAAAGTCCTTCAGACCTAAACTCAATCTAACTAAAAAGATAGTTATTATACCACAATTTTGATATGTAAGTTTGAAATATTGATAAATACAAAATATCTCATGTAAACACTAACATTTTATATGTATTGCGGAGATGTCTTTCTTGTACTAGGTAATTTAAAAAAAAGCATTTACAACATAATCATGCATACACAGGAATTCCTATTTTAAGTTGTACTTTGTTGCTCTGGCTGTATGTCTGCAATAGACGATTCTGAACTATCAAGCTCATAAATTGTATCATCATATTGGTCCAACGATTCTCTGTTAGCTTTATCCATGGCAAATATCTTTTTAACCTGTTCATCTATTTCTTCGCTTGTTAGAATTGCCAACGAGCTTGTTACATCACCCTGCCTGTAACATTTTTCGAAAATTGGCCTGCATGCTTCCCAACACAATGTGTTCCTGTTAATATTGCGTACTAAGGTGCCGGCGGCTGGAAACATTTCTGACAGAGTTCTAAAAATGTTTAATGTATTGGTGACACTTAAAAATTGTGAGTTCCTTACGTAAATACGGGTAGACAAACATCACGTAGGAATTCAATTTGAAGCTCTGGTATACGTGCTTGTTCTCTGTCCATCATTGCTAATGGCTGTTTTCCCATAGATTTCTCCATATCACCTTGGTGGAAAAATTCATCGTATATATGCTGAGCCACAAGTTTGACAGAATCCCAATTCTAGAACATTTTATTGTAAGAAACGAGCATGCTACTACTAAACAGGCTTACCTTTGTTTGATCCGACAAGTCTGCACAGGTCATAAGCAAGCAAGTGAAAACATATTTGTGATCACTGTTGTTTTTATCAAATCCTGCCTACAACATGATTATCCCATTATGATCCGATTTATGATAAAACTGAATGTGAAAATTTAATGTTACCTCAATCATAGCTCTTTGTCTTTTTAGTAATGAAAAATGGTTGGCAAGATCCGTGGCAAGAATCATGTCTTTAATAAGGGCCAAGCAATACATATAGTCCGCACTTCCCAACGTTTCCAGAAAATTACAGTCCTTAAATATTTATTTTAATTAATAAATAGGAATAACCTTCAATACTGCTATAAAATACTTTAGCACCTATATTTACACAAAGAATCATTGAAAATGAACAGGGCTGTGCAACCAATATTATGGCCCCATGCAAAATTACAGAAATATCGGACTACTTTTATGAAACCGTGTGCATTAGATGAAGTACTTTTTGGATAACATGGTTATAGTAGCCTTCCAAACACAAATGTTTCAGATGTGTAACATGTGTTGCGTAACCCTGTTCATTTTCAATGATCGTGTGTGTACATACCAGGTGATCCGTTTCAATATCGAACATAGCAAAAGTACAAAAGCGTGGTACATATATCACAAGGTCACTACAAACATTTAATTTAAAAAACAAGGTTGTCAAGATCAAATTACGGGGGGGGGGGGGGGGCTGAAAGTCCTTAGACATCAAGTATGTTAGACATATCATTTGTTTACTGAAAATTAAAAACTTGCTCTGTTCAGTTTTGAAGCCGGTCACCCGGTATAGCCTGATTTGAGGGTCAATAAAAACCAACTAGCTTTGCTTTTCAACTTTTTTAATAAACTTGCTATAGATTTTTTTTTCAGTTTTAATGCATACATCTAAGAAATCTGAGAATTTTTAAATAGTTCTCCTTTTGCTTTAAACTTTGTACAATTTTTTTCTGTAATTAATACAAGGTGATTCACGAGGAATAATGAGCCTGACCAAATTCTCAATGCAACCAACATTATATTTTCATAGGCTCATTATTCCTCGTGAATGTCCCTTAGAATCTCCAATATATTTTACTTGAATTAGGATTACCATAGTATAGTCGATTTTGTGGTAGAAACATACTTTAAGCCGGCCACAGATGCAGAGACTAGCGTGTGCATTTTTGAATGTTCACAGAAACCCGTGTAAAATGCGTGTACTCTGTTTAGTGCTACATACGTAGCGACTTTTTTGAAGTTTTAAGTTATAGTCTAAGAGCTGGTGACATTTTTTGGTGATCATTTAGTTAAGGCCTATTTTTGGAGAGAATGTTGCTGGAGGCATGTATAAGTGTCAGCTGTAAGGATTCTCCTAGATAGCGGTATCGGAGGGAGGCAGAACATCCCCAATTTGCACTGTCAGTTTATGTCAAATTCGAGGTGAGCCGGTTAGGTTTTGTGTCAGTTTGTGTCAAAACTGACGGAAAACCTAACCTGCTAACCCCGATTTTGACATATACTGACAGTGCCACCAACCTATTATTCATACGTTTCAATTTCCACAGCCGCCCCTTATGGACTTTTTTAGTGTAAGTTATGTCAAATTCGAGGTTAGCAGGTTAGGTTTTCCGTCAGTTTTGACACAAACTGACACAAAACCTAACCGGCTCACCTTGAATTTGACATATACTGACAGTGCAAATTGGGGGTGTTCTGCCTCCCTCCGATACCACTATCTACGAGAATCCTTACAGATGACGCTTATACATGCCTCCAGCAACATTCTCTCAAAAAATAAGCCTTAACTAAATGATCACTAAAAAATGTCACCAGCTCTCCTACTATTAACAGCCAGTACAAAATGTCACCAGTTTTATCAGAGTACGAACTTTGCTTGATGTCAGTGGCGTGAGCTTGCATCAGTAAGAAGAAACGTAAAAATGTAATGAAAAAGAAACATTCAAAATGGCTGTTAAAATGCAATTAATTATCATATTTCAATTTGCTTATAGAATTAAAATTAGAAAATTAGAATCTGTTTAACTACCTCAATATGGATGAGGAAACCTGCCTGAAACTTCTAAATGAAGCGTGCCAAATGCAAAAGGTCCTAAGTGCCAATTTTTCAGCAATGCGTTTTATATGCGAAATAGGCTTTACTTGCACAATAAATGTCGGGTCGATACTGCTGCTACAAGTGGCAGAAATAGGAACACAATTATCAAAACGTCCTAAGTGTTATAGTACTTTCATTCACAAAATGCTGTTGTAAAGCGGTAGTTTTAATGGATTCAGTTGTTTTACGAGCAGTTTCAAGAGTGTAAAATGGAAAGTTCAGAAGATATTAGGGCTAAGAAAAGAGAAATAACAGGAAATATAAGCACTGGACACCCATTTTAATAAAAATTCCAGAAATCCGTACCTAACCTTAAAACAGAAGAAGTTTGTGCCAATTTGCTTGTAAGGCAGTTGTAGGCAGAAAATGCTTAGTAATTTTTATAAAATGAAACATTATAATGAACAACAAACCTTTCTCCGTGGTTTTGTTGGAGCTGCTTTAATTAATAAAAGACGACATGGCACCTACAATACACGGAAATTAGCAAAAATAGAAGGAAAAAATTTTAATAAGCTGATATTTTCTGGATCGACAGTTAATGGGGGTAGCAATACAGGATCGAAAAGTTCCCATCCCTAACTGTTGAGCTTCATCCCTTTTTCACCCCTATAATGACACCGCGCTGGTTTTTCTATGATATCTTGTAAATGTGATGTTCTACGACAAAAATAGAGGTATTGAAAAATATTCAGAATTAAATTTTCTATAAAACATGTCCTATAGGTAATTTGCATATTATTATGGGTTTTTACGTTAATCGACCGCAAACCTAGGGGTAGGTAACAAAAACGCTTTTTTTCACGTCTGGGAGTTTTCATTATGACTGACACAACAATTATGTCAAATTCGAGGTTAGCAGGTTAGAATTTGCGTCAGTCTGTGTCAAAACTGATGCAAAACCTAACCTGCTAACCTCAAATTTGGCATAGACTTACAGTGCCACCAACTTTAAAATTTAAAAATGTCAATAAATTAAGTTTTAAAAAGCCAGGTTTGTAGCTTTAAATCTTCCTGCTACGTGAAAAAAATAGTATATGCAATTCGGAGAGACTGCTATTTTGCTTCAGTGCACAAATTGCACCTCAGCAAAATAACGCATTTCTCTCCCGCACTGCATAATCTACTATTGGATGGCAACACAATATTTCTCCAACCTTAGTAATATTCTATTTGTAGCATTCGGTTAAATTATATAGAATTTAATAAGAACCAAAAATAATCATTAGCGATTTCTAAACCAAACTCGTCTCCATACCACCCAGGAGGTAGTGTTTGGCAAAGCATTTTTTAATGTGGTTTGCCCTTGAGGCCTAATCCACTAAATGCATTTATTCTTCCTCAAATTCAATTTCGTTGGTACGCTCCGCATCAAAGCATCCTTGTCCGTGACAATTCATATACATAACCGAACATTTAAACCAACCTTGAAACATCCGCATCGCTTTCCGCAGCCCATTTTGCAGGCACACGAAATTAACTTTAAAATTGATAAGGGAGCTGGTGCTTCAGTAGTCAAAACAGGTATTAAAATATTAAAGTACGTTTTTTTCCTATAAAAATTTTGAAGGTCAAGGAATTTAGGGTTTATGTTGGCATTACTTGGATTCCTTTAAAAAATATATGTTGGTAGAATTTGTTTTAGTAACTTTAGAACTAAAATTGGTGGGGAATTTAAAATCTGGCATTAAAGGAGTTTTGTTTTTAGGTAATCTTTCGTAAACTTCTTTTAGGCTGCAGATCCAACAGTTCCTCAGAACACCTCAGAATTGGTTTTTTTACATTTAATTTGAAAAGATTCTGTTTTTACGCGTATCCATTTTCAAAAAATAAAAGCTGACAATTTAATTTTAAATGTCAAAATGACACAAGTCGTTAGACATGTAGCATCGTGGTGTTTCATAAGGCAATATGTCGAGTCTCAAGAATTTTCAATCGTCTAGTTGTATACAGGTAGACTATAACATAAATCAAGTAAATAAGTAGTGTAAAGTAAAAAAAGGAAACAGGAAATTCATAAATTTAATAATTTTGTGTTGACCTGTCAAATTTTTAAATCATTTAATTATGTAATTTTAATATTGTTTTATCTACAACTGCTTGGATAAGGACTTATTACGTCACTCATTTGATGCTCTTTCCGTTAGATAATGAAGTTCATTACACCTTCTTATGGTCCTTCTCTTTCACGGAGGTTGGTTATCATCATTCTTATCCGAATTCTGTCGACAGCCGATTGAAATAGTTCAATGCTGCTGCAATTAAACCAATCTCTGAGATTTTTCAGCCAAGATGTTTTACGCCTGCCAATATTTCTTTTACCCTTTGTCTTCCCTTGCATGATGAGTTGGAGCAGTGCATATTTGGGATTTCTCATTACATGGCCTAAGTACTCTAGTTTTCTCTTTTTCATTGTATTTATTATTTCACATTCCTTGATCATCCTTCTCAAAACTTCTCTGTTAGTTATTCTTTCAATCCAGGCTATACGCAACATTCTGCGGTAACAAAACATTTCAAAAGCTTGTAGTTTGTTTATTTGCACTTTCTTAAGTGTCCCGGCTGCTACGCCAAAGAGCAAGATATTAAATACATAACAACGAAGCATTCGTATTCTGAGCCCAATGTTTATGTTTCGATTGCAAAGTACTTTCTTTAATTTTACAAAGCAGGATCTAGCTATTTCTATACGCGTTCTTATCTCCATTGTTTGATAAGCTGTTTGTTCAATCCAAGTCCCAAGGTATTTGTGTTTCAGTACCCGTTCTATTAATATGTTTGCAACTCATAAGTTTTCTTGAATATGTGGAGTTTTTGTAACTACCATCCATTTGGTTTTATTAAAGTTTATTTTTAAGCCGTACTCGCTACAGCGATCATTTACTTTTTCAAGCAAATGTTGTATGTCAGTAAGGTTGCTTGCTAAGAGGATGGTGTCATCCGCGTATCTCACGTTGTTAACTATTTCTCCATTTATAATAATTCCCGCAGATTCCTCATCTAAAGCTTCTTTAAAGATGGCTTCGCTGTAGATGTTAAACAGAAGTGGAGATAGGATACATCCCTGTCTTACTCCGCGACGTATCTCAATTTCCTCGGCTATTTCTGTTCCAACTTTTATTTTGGCGCGCTGTCCCCAATATAGGTTACTAATTATCCTCACATCTCTCCTATCTATACCTTCCTTAAGTAGAAGTTCTTGTAGTTTACCATGTTTCACTTTGTCAAAAGCCTTTTCGAAATCAATGAAACAGGTATACACATCCTGGTTCATATCTAAGCAGCGCTGGTAAAGTACATTAACCCCAAAGACCTGCGCAGAAACCAAACTGGGAATTACTTATGTAGTCATTTTGACGTCGTATTATCTTCTGCAACCTAACTGTAATTTTTGCTATAACTGGATTATGGTCGCTGTGAATGTCTGCACCAGGATATGTTTTCGTAGACTTAATGGAATTTCTATAGCAATTATTACAAAGAATGTAGTCTATTTGATTTCTTACTGTTTTCCCTGGCTTATCAGCTGGAGATTTCCATGTATACAGCCCGCGAACTGGAAGTTTAAAAAGCGTGTTTGCGACTATTAGATCTTTGTCTTGACAAAATTGTATCATACGGTCTCCTCTATCATTGCGATCATCCAGCCCAAAATCTCCAGTACATCCTTCTACTTTCGAATTTCCAACTTTCGCATTAAAATCACCCAGCACGAACGTAATATCCTTTCGCTTAATGTGGTGTTTGTGCCGACAATTCTCCGAAGGACAGTTTTTGGCCTGGGAGGCCCAGCCGCTACCTGCACCAACAGGGGGTCGAAGCAAATGCAGGGTGGCAAAAACCTCTGAATTCATTCATAGTTGGAGCTTTGTAACGTTCGGTAGAATAAATGAAAATATAAACTTGTGCGTTATTTATTTCTTACCACTCAACCACTTAAAAACATTACATTGGCGACGAGGAAAAAAGGAGTAATCAAGAGCTAGTGGGGCAGTAACAATCGTGATTGTGGACTTTTGTGCAAGTGTACGTGGATTTTGTAAGAAACCGGGAAAATGTCAGCTGTAATTGGACAAATTGAGCGTTTTGACCACGAGGGTCAAGACTGGGTGCTGTACCAAGAAAGGCTGGAGCAATTTTTCCAGGCCAACGGAATCACAGACACGGATGCATTAAAACGAAGAAGCGCGGTGTTAATTAGCCAGTTGTCAGCGGAAACATACAGCTTGTTAAGGGACTTGTGTTATCCGGTGAGACCTAGCGAAAAAACTTACGAACAGTTATGTGAGTGTATGTCCAAATATTTCAGTCCGAAAATTTCTTACTTTTCGTGAAAGGGTGGAATTTTACGGAGCAATGCAAAAGCGCGATGAAACAATAACTGAGTGGCACGCCAGACTGAAAAATCTCGCGGTCAACTGTAGTTTTGTCAGTTTGGACACAATTCTGAGCGATAAATTTGTCACGAGCCTAAATAAAGGGCCTATTCTGGACAGATTATGCGAGGAAGATTATAAGGAGGAACTAACTATGAAGGATGTGGTGGAAACGGCGTTAAAGAAGGAAGCCAGTTTGCAAGCAGCCACACAAACCATCGGGGTTAACTGGACTCAGAGAGACGGACTACGAGCGCAAACAAATTTCGGAGGAAAAGAAACAACCAATTCGGCGGGAAGAGAAAATGCAGCGTCGGAACCAAGGGGGCCTGCCAGATTTGTGGAAAAGCTCACCAGCCCGGTCAAGTGTGTAAGTTTAAAAACGTGAAGTGTTTCAAGTGTCAAGCGGTGGGACATTTTGCGAATAACTGTAAGCAATCCAGAATTGTAAGAGACCGGTTAATAACCTTAGTATTAAATCTGTAGAGAGTGAAAATTTGCCGCTTTATAACATTAGGGCGCATAAAAGCAGTCCGTTTACAGCAGATGTAAAAATAGGAAATATACGTTTAACCATGGAAATAGACAGTGGCGCAGGAGTTAGTGTGATTTCAGAGGAGCTTTATTTAACAAAATTTAGTAATTATAGGTTGAAATCTAGCAAAATTTATTTGAAGGAATACACTGGCAAGACGAGCGAACCATTGGGTTATTTTACAACGGAAGTAGAATACAATAGGGAAAAACGTAGTATTAATTTATATGTTGTAAATGGTGGGGGTCCGCCATTATTAGGTAGAGACTGGTTGAAAGCCTTTGATTTGGGCATAGGAAAGGCAGGGCTTGATCAATCAGTAAATTATGTAAAACAGGTGACTTTAGACCAGATTTTAAAAGAATATAAATCTCTATTTGACGGTTCTTTAGGTACGTACAAATATGACGTTATTCATTTGGATTTAAAGCCTGATTATAAGCCCGTATTTTGTAAACCGCGATCGATACCAATTGCGTACAAGGAAAAAGTGGAACTTGAATTAGAGCGACTAGTACGGGAGAATGCTATTACACAGGTCGAAAGCAATCAGTGGGGCACGCCACTGGTTGCAGTTCTGAAATCAGACGGATCTTCAATTCGGTTGTGCGCGGATTATAAAACCACGGTAAATAGATTTTTAGTTGAGGTTAAGTATCCGTTACCGAGGGTGGAGGATATCTTTGCCGCTTTAGAGGGTGGAAAAAAGTTCAGTAAAATCGACTTAAGTATGGCATACGCCCAGTTTAAATTGGATGAGGATTCGGCAAAAATTGTAGCTTGGAGTACGCACAAGGGGATTTTCAAAGTAAACAGATTACCATTTGGGATATCTCCGGCAAGAGCTATTTTCCAAAAACGGTTGGAGCAACTTTTGCAGGGCATTTCAGGGGTAGCTAATTTTTTGGACGACATCATTGTCACGGGGAAAAATTCAGAAACGCATTTAAGTAACTTGGCGGCAGTTTTTAAAAGGCTCTCGGACGCCAGTTTAAAAGTGCAGTTAGAAAAATGCGAATTTTTCAAGCCGGAAATTGTATACTTAGGGCACGTCATAAATAAACTAGGGATTCGTAAATCCCAAGATAAAGTGAAAGCTATTTTGAATGCACCCGAGCCGGAAAACGTGACTCAGGTCAAAGCTTTTAGCGGTATGGTCAACTATTATTCCAAATTTTTACCTGGTTTGGCCCAAGCAATGAGACCGCTTTATGAGGTTTCTTGAAATTCTATCGACTGTAATGAGTAAGTTAAATCTTAAAATTAAAACCATCATTACAGGCGACTTCAATGTTTACTTCTCCACTAATGATCGTAAAGCTTCTGAAATCTGTAATTTATTCTTCTCCTTTGGTCTTCATGCAACTGTAAATTTTTACACACGTAAAAATGCATGCATTGACAATGTTTTCACCAACATCGTGGGAGGATACTCCACTACTAGATGTGATTTTTCACTATTCTCTGATCATGATGGCATAATCTTTAAATATGGAAGTGAAACCAGATTCTCTAAAACCCGTATAACTTATAGACCTATTACTAATGAGGGCCTTTTTTCACTATATAACATGATTGAACAAGCCAGTTGGGATTTTGTTGATGACGAGAAATTTAGCCTTGATTCTAAGTTTAAAAAATTCATTGATTTAATTCAATCAGCTGCCAGTATTTCTTTGCCAACAAAGTCCAAAGTGGTTGTTCTGAATGATTGCCGGAAAACGTCTGTAAATTGGTTTAATGCCACTTTGGCAGATATGAGAGACAGACTAAAAACTTTGTCTGACATTAACAAAGCTAATCCTACTGTTGTGCCCAAAAACATGGTGAATGAGTATAAAAAACTCTATAGACAGGAAATTTCCAAAGCAAAAAAAGATGCGCATGATCTCTTCATTGCACAATCTCCAAATCCACAAACAGCTATGTGGAACATTATAAAGAAACCATCAACAAGCTCCTCTGTGGAGTGCTCCAATGTTCTAACTGCAAACACCCTAAATTCTTATTTCTCCAACATTGCTGAGGAAATTCTATCTACATTGCCCTGCTCTCCAAATAAATTTAAAGAATACATTAAAAATAATTTAAATCAAGATCTACATTTCACATTTCAAACGGTTGGTTTTAATGAAGTAAGAAAATGCATTGACGATCTAAAAAACAGCGAATGCAGGGACTGTTTTGAGCTAAATGTTAAAATAATAAAAACACTAAAAAACCTTATCTTATCTCCCTTAACGAAACTAATAAATCTCTGCATATTGTCCAGTATCTTTCCATGTGTATTAAAAACTGCCAGGGTTGTGCCTATCTATAAAAACAAAGGGTCCAGGGATGATGCAACGAATTACAGACCCATATCTCTGCTTCCTATATTTTCAAAAATTTTTGAAAAAATTCTCAACAATCAAATTAAAAACTATTTTGAATCAAACAACCTTTTTTTCCAAAGCCAGTTTGGCTTCCGCAGTAAAAAATCTACCACACTTGCTATTAGCTCCTTGTCATCAAATATATATGAAGGTTTTGAGGCGGGCTGTGATACGTATGCATCATTCTTTGACCTCACAAAGGCATTCGATTGCGTTTCTCACCCTATACTGTTAGACAAATTATCTTTTTACAACTTTAAACCTAGCAGTGTAGCTTTGATTAGATCCTATCTTGATAATCGTCAGCAATTTGTGGTATACAAGGGTGGTGTTTCTAATCGGGCAACCTTGGAACATGGCATTCCTCAGGGGTCGGTACTGGGACCAACCCTTTTCTTAATCTATGTGAACGACCTCACAAATGCTGTGGACAATATAAACCTGTTATTATTTGCTGATGATACTACCGTCTACTTCCAATACAAACCCTCACCATCTATCATAGTCACAATATCTGACATCCACATGAAAATCGAAAACTGGTTTACCGCAAACAAACTCAGCTTAAATAGTAGTAAAACCCAGAACATGTATTTTTCCCTTCGAAATAATAATCATGTTCAGGATCAAAATCAATCAGCGGTTAAATTCTTGGGTGTCTATCTTGATCCCGGAATGACTTGGGTTGAGCATATAGCAGAGCTTGGAAGGAAACTATCAAAAATAATTTTCTTAATTAGGAACCTGACCAAGACGGTCTCCCTTAAAACTGTTTTAACTGCTTATCACGGATGTTTTGCTTCTAATATTACATATGCTCTTCTAGTATGGGGACACTCTTCTCATGCTAAGAAAATATTTGGTTTACAGAGAAGATGTCTACGAGTAATGGCTGGAATTGGCTATCAGAAATGTTGCAGGATGTATTTCGTTCAATTCAACATCTTAACCTTACCGTCCTTGTACATTTACCACTGTCTTTGCTATACTAAGAACAACTTACACCGTCATCAAACCCACAGAAACATACATAACTACTCTACCAGAAACGGAGACAGCATAGTCCCGCGATTTCACCGACTCTCGAGGACCCGGGATGGTGCTGGCTATTTTGGTTTAAAGTTCTTTAATGCACTGCCACCCAGGGTTCAGAACCTGGATGCTATAAAATTCAAAAAACTAATAAAGGAATATCTATTGTCGAGAGCTTTTTACTCACATGATGAATACCTCACAAGCAACCTTAATGATATAGGTACCTTAAGGTAACAAATTTTGTTAGTGTTAGTGTTGTTTAAAAAATTCTTAGCATCTGTAAAATAAATTGGCTGTTTTTATAATTTTATTTATTAACTGTTATTGTAAGAAATAAGTCTGT
Source organism: Agriotes lineatus (assembly GCA_940337035.1). Classification (NCBI taxonomy): domain Eukaryota; kingdom Metazoa; phylum Arthropoda; class Insecta; order Coleoptera; family Elateridae; genus Agriotes; species Agriotes lineatus. The sequence goes on along the minus strand of OW679198.1, from coordinate 130,484,876 downwards.
GTATTATTAAACATTTTAACGTGTAAAAACAAATAATATTTGTAATATTACTAATAAATTTATCTTATCTTTATCTTATCTTTATCTTATCTTTATGATTTGCTAAAAAAAGACGCACATTTTCGGTGGAATTCAAGCTGCAGAAAATCGTTTGAATTCATAAAAAAAGAAATCGCATCGGATAAAATACTAGTGCATTATAATCCGTCGCTTCCCATTATTTTATATAACGACGCTTCCCAAAACGGCATCGGTGCCGCTTTATGTCATCGGTTTCCTGATGGAACAGAAAGACCAATAGGTTTTGTTTCACGAACATATTCGCCAGCGGAAAAAAACTATTCGGTAATAGATAAAGAAGCATTAGCCATATATTTTGGAGTAAAGAAATTTCAAAATTACTTGCTAGGACGGAAATTTGTTTTGCGGACAGATCATCGACCTTTGTTGGCAATTTTGGGCGAATATAAGGGTATTCCGCAGATGGCTGCTAATAGATTACAGCGATGGGCAGTATTTTTAGCGGGTTTCACTTATACCATAGAATATATTAAGGGCAGTGATAACGCAATAGCAGATAGTCTTTCGCGGTTACCGTTGCAAAACGAAGAGGTAAACGAGGACGCGGAAGTCAGTTATCTAAATTTTATAGAGCTGCAAGATACTCCGATCGATAGTGAGCAAATTAGGGAGCAATCCAAAAAAGACCCGATAATAAGTAGAATGATAGACTTTGTTTTAAACGGGTGGCCAAATACTCCAGACGAGGAAGTAGGACCTTATTTTAATCGCAGAAACGAGTTAACGGTAACTCGCGGTTGTTTAATGTGGGGTTACAGGGTAATAATTCCGAAAGCATTAAGGGCAAAATTATTACAAGAGCTGCATCAAAGTCATCAGGGCATCGTGCGTATGAAAGCGGTGGCGCGTTCATATATGTGGTGGCCGCAAATGGACAAGGATATCGAAAAAATCACGAAAGCGTGTGTAGGGTGTTTAAAAACTAGGGCAGATCCACCTAGAGTTGCTCTTACACCTTGGCCAAAACCTTCAAGGGTAGGCGAGCGCATTCACCTTGATTTCCTCGAGTTAAAAAATAGAATTTATTTAATTATCTTGGATAGCTACAGTAAATGGGTTGAGGTGCATGATATGAAAAACAAGGCCAATCATAGCAGTACCATTAATAAACTCAGGCTTACTTTTACAAGTTTAGGTATTCCGGAGTTAGTTGTTTCTGATAACGGAACCCAGTTTACGAGTAGAAAATTCAACAATTTTTTAGAGCAAAATGGTATTCGGCATATCACTACGCCTACCTTTTACCCAGCCTCAAACGGCGCAGCAGAAAATGCTGTAAAAACTTTTAAAAATGCATTAAAGGCAGCCATGTACGAGGATAGGAATAAAAACGTAGAGATCGATACTTTGATATGTAGATTTTTAATTACCTATCGTAGCACTCCTCACTGTATAACGGGGGAGACTCCTTCAAAATTGTATCAAGGACGGGAATTAAGAAC
>OW679198.1:130425217-130483253 GCA_940337035.1 Agriotes lineatus | reverse complement strand
TAGACGGAATGGACTTGTACAACCTGTACTTTTAGCAAGGTGGGCACCACCTGCCACACTACGCATGAAATATAGGAGTTATTGAGACGATGTTTGCTGATACTGTTTCTTTTTAGATATGTCAACTGGCCTCCGAGATCATGTGATTTAACACCATTTGGACTTCTTCCCGTTGGATCTTTCTGAAAAGTAATGTCTACGCAGATATCCCTGCAACGATTCTTGAGCTCAAACATAATATCTTGACGCTTCACCGACGAGGTAGAGGTGGAGTTATGTGGAAACGTCATGGAGAACATGGCCAAAAGAATACTTGTCTGTTAAAGGAGCCGAGGCAGCCATGCCCAACCATGTTGTATTCGATACGAAATTCCTGTGTATTAGTTTCACAATAAATTAAAAAAAATTAAAGTTATTCCTGATGCCACGTTTATCCAAAGAAACACCATTTATAAGTGATTTATTTATTATAATATTGCAATGATACAGGCTTAATATGGTTTGAATTAAAATGTGTTTAAAAAGTGGGATATTATAATGGTTTGGATTTTATTCAGGGATAAGGCAAATTCGTATCTGAAATATAACTATTTGAAAATTACAGGTGGATTAAAATTAAAAATAAAATTTTGATAAAAATACAGTTTAAAAAATCAATGACAAATGTTAATTTCAAAATAAGATAAAATTAAGTAGGCTTAACTCAAATACATATTAAACTAGAAGGGGCATAAAGATAAAAATGAGGTAGTTAGGAAATTTGTTTCAATAGACAAAATAAAAAACTAAAAAGTGTAGTAAACTAATTTTTGGTGTATATAAATATGAAAGATAACCATGTTTTATTCATGTAATTTTGGTTGGGATAAAAAGGGTAAATAAGGACAAATCTACATGGTGATTTAAAAAATGGAATTTTGAAAGACTAGGAATGAGAGAAGATTAACTAAGAAGATTATTGGAAAATGGTAGACAAAACTAATGGATAGAAGAATTATTATATACAAGTAAAGTATTAAGGAAACATACTGGGGTTAGCTTTATTTGTGATATTACATTTGACATATATCAAAAGTAAAATGGATTGCTGATAGGAGGTTTGGGGTTTGCTAATATTGGACAATTGGAACGAGTGGTCTGTCGGTGAGCGGAGCATTGCAGTAAGGAGCTCGAAGGGATCTAGTTGCGGAGCAACGATAGGTTGCTGTTTTGAATGTTGCGTGAATAACAATCCAAGGTGGCATGATTTCTTATCAGATCCTAACTAGAAAATAAATAAAGACGTTAACAAAGTGAAATTAATTAACAAATAAGAAACTTACTGTGGTCATTTAAATATTATAGTGTACCATTCAAAAGATTGGCATTTGTCGTTATAATTTGAAAACTGTTTTGACATTTGGTTGACATAAGTGTGACTTATGATTTAAATGAAATTTTAAAATATTAGAAAATAAATTTTTCAGAAAACAAGTAACTAGATAACGAAACCCCACGCCCTGAAAAGTTTTCAGAAGCTATTACAAAAAGTAATTAATTGACATTATTATCCAAACGAGGGCAATTTGTAATTAAAATACTTTATTTACATCAGAATTGCACATTTTAAAGTGCAATATATACTATTACAGTGTGTGTCTCAATGACTACCAGACATAGCAAAATCAACATTGGGAAATTTATGTTAAGGATCAATTATTGCTGTGTCCGTATCTAAAAATGTGATTGTCACAAATGAAACAGCAGGTAGTTGAATTAATGAAATTTACATTACTGTCGGATTGCTGTAACTTTTAGAATTTGCTGACACAATACAACTGTCACCATTTAATTATCAATATTATTGCAAATAAATAGTATTTAGGAATAAATAATGTGGTATAGTAATTTACCTTGTATAGAGTAATATTCAGTAATAAAAGCATAAGTATTTAGAATCATATATCTAATACTTACTATATTGCTAAGCGGCTATGAGTTGCGGGGAAACTACACCGATGAAGTGAGACACACAACCAACTCCTTCATGTATACGGGTGAGCTGTGCGCAAGCGCGGCGGCGTCGTTCCTGGCCCAATGGGGAGAAGCGGTCAAGTATAAAATTCGCTTCTAAAAGGCGGAGTTCGAATTCCCAGCATGCGCACGAGACGCGGTTATACTCAAAGCTGATACTATGTCGGCGCCGTAATGTTTTCTGAAGTTTCCAAGGTCCTACCAGCAATATATGTGTATTATATATATCTGTTTAGGACTTTACCGAAAAGAGCAAAAATAAAATAGAAAGTAGAGTTAAGGTTTAGCCGGGCTCCGTAGCTCAGTGGGTAAGCATTCTGACTACTGATCTAAGCGTCGAAGAGTGGGTAAGCATTCTGACTACTGATCTAAGCGTCGAGAGTTCGATCACCGATCGCGGTGAGGTTTTTAAAAATAAAAAAAATGCGGATAAAAACCTCTACAGAATGCCATAATTCAGAAGTGATGTAAAGCCATAGGTCCTATGTTACTACGATGTGTAGCATGTAAGAGATCCCTTGCTAGGGTTGGAACTCTTTAGTCTCGGCAAAATTCTAAGTAGAAATTTGACCATATGACCAAAGCAGTCGGTGTCTAAGGTACCTGGTACCTACTCCGCATGGTTAGACCTTGTGCATTACAAACAAACAAGCTTAAGGTTTAGTGCTCGTGGGTAAACAAACGTAAACTATTTATTATTTTATAATAAAGTTTTTGTACAAATAAATATTGATGATTTTCAGTAATACATACAACAGAAAGCTTAAGGGTATTTTGTAATGAAATAACGAAGAGAAATACAATGATAAGCACTAAAATTCAATAACACTAACAGGTACTAATTAATTAAATGTTCAAACGTATTCCCATTGACTAGCAGACAGTGACTTAATCTGTCATAAAAATTACGATGTACATTTAGTAATGTTTGAGGAGTTATGTTAAAACATGCCTTCGTAATAGAGTCCTTTAGAGATTCTAAATTTGCACGCCTTCGTAAAGTGTAAATTTTTGATTTTAGGAAGCCCCATAAGAAAAAATCATTGGGTGACAAATCTGGGGACCTTGGAACCCAGTTAATAGGGCCTCCACGACCACACCATCTGTTGGGGAATACTTCGTTTAGGTAGTTTTGCACTTCTCTTGAATAGTGAGCAGGGGCTCCATCGTTCTGATACCATATTGTGTTGATATTATCAACTACTGCAGTAATAGCAGGAACTATTTGATTTTGAAGCATATCTAAATAAATTCTGCTATTCAGGGTACCGTCGATGAAGAGCGGACTAATTAAATTATCGCCCAATATTCCAATCCATACATTAAGACTTTGGCGGTATTAAGTATGTGTTTGCACATACACATGTTGATTAGTTTGGCTCCAATACTGATAATTTTGACGATTTTGTTCTCCATTTAATGTCAATGTGTACTCGTCAGTGCAACAAATATTTTCTAAAAAATCTTCATCGGCATGACATTTATTGTAGAATGTGATTTGTATTGTAAAAAGTATATCATTTGTAATAGTTACTTTCCTCCCCGTTCGGGACTACATGACTTCTGTCAATTATTTGAACAATTAGAAAATAGGGAAATATTTATTAACGCTGAGATAATAATGCTGGGTGATTACAACATTCCTGAAGTAAAAGGAACTAGCACCGACCTCGCTAACTGCTCTGTAATAACTAAACGACTATATCAGATCTTATGTTTTCTTAATGCACAGCAATATAACAATATCTTAAATACTCATAATAAGACACTTGACCTTGTATTAAGTAATAACACTATCAGAGTAAACGCTGAGGATACGCCACTGGTTCCCCTTGATTATGAATTTCATCCTGCTTTATTAATAAATTTCGAAATTAATTGCCATAAATTTAATTCAAGTTATCAGAACATTTCTAATCGCTATCATTATAAGAGAGCTGACTTTTTGTGTATGTACAACCTTTTGAGTGAAATAGATTGGAATTTTTTGAAAGATTATAACAATCCTGTGGAAGCTGTTGACATTTTTTATAAGAAAATATATGAAGTAATGAACCAGTGTGTTCCTAAAGTACCAGCATCTTCATCAACCTCTAAATCTTTCCCTATATGGTTCACCAAAGAACTAGTAAATGATGTAAAATTAAAAAATTTACATCTCTGCAGAACAGCATGGCTTTGTAAAAGGACGGTCTGTCGAAACAAATTTAGTAACTTTTACTAATTATGTTAGCGAAGCTTTGGATTGGAGTAGTCAGATCGATGTAATTTACACAGACTTTGCGAAAGCGTTCGACAAAGTAAAGCACGACATCCTTTTACAAAAGCTATATTTAATTGGTTGTGATCTAAACCTAGTAAGCTTATTTAAATCGTACTTACAAGATCTAGCTCAGTTTGTTATGTTTCATGGTTTAACTTCTGATCATTTTAAAACTCCCTCAGGGGTACCCCAAGGCAGCAACTTGGGACCTTTGTTGTTTTCTGTTTTTATAAATGACTTGCCACTACATATAGGGTACTCAAGTTCCCTTCTTTTTGCTGACGACCTTAAAATCTTTAGAGAAATTCGATCCTATGATGATTGTAATTTGTTACAGCTCGACCTTACGTCGATTGTCAAGTGGAGTATTGATAATGAGCTCCTATTTAATGTTAATAAATGCAAGATTATGACATTTACACTAAAAATTAATAAAATAAACTTTAGTTATAAAATGCAAGATCAACTCTTAAGTAGGGCACATATTATTCGGGACCTGGGCGTAACATTCAATCCTACGTTAACTTGGGATGATCATGTGGATAACATTACAAGTGCTGCGCTAAGGAATCTAGGATTCCTGATGAGAGCCACTTCCGAATTTACCAGTATAAAACCTTGTATAATACTGTATAACTCTATTGTTAGATCCAAATTAGAATTTTCTTGTATTGTCTGGGACCCAGGAATATTGCTGTATAAAAATAAAATAGAGACTGTCCAGAATAAATTCATTAAATATCTTGCTTTAAAAAATACCATCGATATCCGCTTTTTCATGAATACAGTGACTTGCGCTTCGAATTTGGAATTACCAAGTTGGTTAAAAGAAGGGAAACTGCTGCTCTCTTGTTCTTACACAAACTAGTAAATGGTGTTATAGACTGCTCCAATTTGCTGGCTTTAATTAATTTGTATGTACCTGCTATATGTTATAGGCCCCGTCGTCACTTGTTCTACATACCTTTTTCTAGAACGGACATGCGCATAAACTCATCATTAGTTAAAATGTTATATATTGCTAATAAAGTTGTTTCTACGTGCGACATAGACATGTTTGGCTCATCGATGTACATTATCAGAAATAAAATCATGCTTTTAGGATAATACAAGTGTTGATCCTGACAGATTGGTTGCTCAGAAGTAATAATAATTTTTTTTTGTCTTAGTTTTTAGTAAATTTTGTTTTGATTTCCGTAGTTTCTGTAACATTGTAATTGGGTATTTACCCGTTTTGTTACTTATTATTAAATAAATAAATAAATAAATAAAGATTAATTCACAAAAGGTGATTTGTTTTTCTATCTGCTGCTAATAGCTCTTGCTGCGTGGAATATTTGTAAGCAAAATATTTGTTTTTTAAAAGTGCGGTGAACATACGAGAATATTTGGAAGTTCCCTCACACTTACGTTGGGATCGGCTTCGAAGCTGCCAAAATATCTACTCGTTATTATTCTGGTTTTTCTTTTTATTCCTTTTGCAAAGACTATTGATGCACCCAGTTTCTCAGAATTGTCTTACAATTCGTGCAACTGTGTTTGCAGGGAATAGACCGTTGATTAAAATAAACACTAAAAGCTCGCAAGTTCTTCGCAAACTGTTACTTGCTAATTTCCATGTTACCATTTGAACTTCTTCTGTTCTACATACACATTCATTGTTAAGTATTTGAAAATGTAGTATTAATTATTTTAAATAAATTTCCTTTAAATAATAATTATGTAATATGAAAATTATTTGACAGACGTAAATTTTCGTTTGTTTTAAATCTTTTGTTTTGGCCATTCAGAAAGAATATATAGCTCATGGCAATAGTTGATCCTTACATAATTTCCCAATGTTAATTTTGCCATGTCTGGTAGTCATTGAGACACACTGTATATTTTGATATTATTTTAATGTTTAAATGTTTATATTATATTTTATCTTTATGTTTTTGCCATTTTTTACACTTACTTTAACTTACTGTAAATGTTTACTTTTTTGTACAAATGAGGTTATCCGATCAATTTATTAAATGAATTATGACTAGATTATATCGAGAGATCCAAAAAAACCTGTTCCTCAGCGGGCTGTGGAAATTCAACGCATGAATAATATGTTGGTGACACTGGACGTCAATGTCAAATTCGAGGTTAGCAGGTTAGGATTTGCGTCATTCTGTGTCATAACTGACGGAAAACCTAACCTGATAACCTCGAATTTGACATTGACGTACAGTGTCACCAACATATTATTCATACGTTGAATTTCCACAGCCCGCTGAGGAACAGTTTTTTTTGGATCTCTCGATATTAGGCTACGTAAACAAGTGCATTAAAAATTCTTACTTTCTTTTTTCATATTTTGAATAATTGTGACACCGAATAAAAATATTGAAATTTTCAATTTTTGTCTCAATTTCTGTTTTGAGCATTGTGTTGCCCTCAAAAAGTTTCACCCATATTTTGCAAACTATTTTCTTTTAGCTGTAGTAACAAAGATTTCCTTTTAATACCATTAAAAATGGGACACCATGTATACTTTTTCAAAATTTGCTAATCAGTAAACAAAATTTCAAAGACTCGTTTTAAATAACTGTTTTGGTTGGAACACCCTATGCTGAAAAAACTCACTTTTTAGTTTTGCTTTATATAAAAAAATAATCTGAACACACTAATATATTTACATCACTCAAATATACATACATTTTTGTCACACATGCTTCAGTTACATTAAAGTCCTTCAGACCTAAACTCAATCTAACTAAAAAGATAGTTATTATACCACAATTTTGATATGTAAGTTTGAAATATTGATAAATACAAAATATCTCATGTAAACACTAAAATTTTATATGTATTGCGGAGATGTCTTTCTTGTACTAGGTAATTTAAAAAAAAGCATTTACAACATAATCATGCATACACAGGAATTCCTATTTTAAGTTGTACTTTGTTGCTCTGGCTGTATGTCTGCAATAGACGATTCTGAACTATCAAGATCATAAATTGTATCATCATATTGGTCCAACGATTCTCTGTTAGCTTTATCCATGGCAAATATCTTTTTAACCTGTTCATCTATTTCTTCGCTTGTTAGAATTGCCAACGAGCTTGTTACATCACCCTGCCTGTAACATTTTTCGAAAATTGGCCTGCATGCTTCCCAACACAATGTGTTCCTGTTAATATTGCGTACTAAGGTGCCGGCGGCTGGAAACATTTCTGACAGAGTTCTAAAAATGTTTAATGTATTGGTGACACTTAAAAATTGTGAGTTCCTTACGTAAATACGGGTAGACAAACATCACGTAGGAATTCAATTTGAAGCTCTGGTATACGTGCTTGCTCTCTGTCCATCATTGCTAATGGCTGTTTTCCCATAGATTTCTCCATATCACCTTGGTGGAAAAATTCGTCGTATATATGCTGAGCCACAAGTTTGACGGAATCCCAATTCTAGAACATTTTATTGTAAGAAACGAGCATGCTACTACTAAACAGGCTTACCTTTGTTTGATCAGACAAGTCTGCACAGGTCATAAGCAAGCAAGTGAAAACATATTTGTGATCACTGTTGTTTTTATCAAATCCTGCCTACAACATGATTATCCCATTATGATCTGATTTATGATAAAACTGAATGTGAAAATTTAATGTTACCTCAATCATAGCTCTTTGTCTTTTTAGTAATGAAAAATGGTTGGCAAGATCCGTGGCAAGAATCATGTCTTTAATAAGGGCCAAGCAATACATATAGTCCGCACTTCCCAACGTTTCCAGAAAATTACAGTCCTTAAATATTTATTTTAATTAATAAATAGGAATAACCTTCAATACTGCTATAATAGTATATTATACATCAAGGTAGCGAAGCGCAGTATTATAACCTGAGAGCATATTAGATACTGAGCGCGCAGCGCGAAGTATCTAAAGCGCGAAGGTTATAAGACGATTCGCTACCGTGGTGTATATACTATTTTTTGCACTACCAAACGGCTTAATACCTAAATTCCCAAAAAATTTTAACTGTCAACCTGACAATACAGCACTTTAAAACGTCAAAATTAAAATAGTCGCATTTGGTAACTTAGTAATTTATCAGTTACCACGGTGAAAATTGTTTATTTTACTTTCTCTCCCTTGGTAGAGAAAATCAACTTCACGACCTAAATATAGACCAATAACGGTGCGTTCTGAGACTAATAGTGCAAAAAATACTTTAGCACCTATATTTACATACCAGGTGATCCGTTTCAATACCGAACATAGCAAAAGCACAAAAGCGTGGTACATATACCACAAGGTCACTACAAAAATTTAATTTAAAAAACAAGGTTGTATAGATCAAATTACGGGGGGGGGGGGGGCTGAAAGTCCTTAGACATCAATTATGTTAGACATATCATTTGTTTACTAAAAATTAAAAACTTGCTCTGTTCGGTTTTGAAGCTGGTCACCCGGTATAGCCTGATTTGAGGGTCAACAAAAACCAACTAGCTTTGCTTTTCAACTTTTTTGATAAACTTGCTATCGAATTTTTTTTCAGTTTTAATGAATACATCTAAGAAATATGAGAATTTTGAAATCGTTCTACTTTTGCTTCAAACTTTGTACACTTTTTTTCTGTCATTAATACAAGGTGATTCACGAGGAATTGTGAGCCTGACCAAATTCTCGATGCAACCAACATTATATTTTCATAGGCTCATTATTCCTCGTGAATGGCCCTGTATAAATATCTATTTATTTTGGTTTAGAATCTCCAATATATTTTACTTGAATTAGGATTACCATAGTGTAGTCAATTTTGTGGTAGAAACATACTTTAAGCCGGCCACAGATGCAGAGACTAGCGTGTGCATTTTCGAATGTGCACACAAAACCGTGTAAAATGCGTGTACTCTGTTTAGTGCTACATACGTAGTGACTTTTTTGAAGTTTTAAGTTAACAGCCAGTACAAAATGTCACCAGTTTTATCAGAGTACGAATTTTGTTTGATGTTAGTGGCATGAGCTTGCATCAGTAAGAAGAAACATAAAAATGTAATGAAAAAGAAACATTCAAAATGGCTGTTAAAATGCAATTAATTATCATATTTCAATTTGCTTATAGAATTAAAATTAGAAAATTAGAACCCGTTTAACTACCTCAGGATGGATGAGGAAAACTGCCTGAAACTTCTAAATGAAGCGTGCCATATGCAAAAGGTCCAGTGCCAATTTTTCAGCAATGCGTTTTATATGCGAAATAGGTTCTAAGCACCATGCTTTACTTGCACAATAAATGCCGGATCGATACTGCTGCTACAAGTGGCAGAAATAGGAACACAATTATCAAAACGTCCTAAGTGGGAAGTTGTGGACTTGTAAAGCAGTTTAATGGAAGGGTCTCTAGATTAATATAAAAGTTGGTTAAGTAACATATTTGACAGTCATTACAAAACATAACCTTAAACCGACAAAAATACCAAGATATTATACAGTGTTGGGTGTTCAAGTAGAAGTAACCAAGAGATGGAAATGAAACATTTTGGATGTCCTGGCGTGTGAGATAGAAAAAGTTGAGATATTCCTGAGGGACTTGTGGGTGAAGGCTTTCCGAAGAGCAGATTTGACATCATAAAAGATTAAATTTGCTTCAGTTTGTTCAGACCACTTTTTAACAGGTAATGCATTTTTATTATCATAGGTATTTTTATTCAATGTAACGTGAACTATGGTATTCGCAAAATAATTTCAGGTTAGGTGTGTTTGTTTACGTTTGTTAGTATCTAGGGTATCTAAAACAACTGCGCATGCGTTCGTAGGTCAAGAGCGACCAAATTTCAAACAAGTTTGAAATTCAAACTTGGACGGTCTACAGCAGTGTGTGCTTAGTCATATAAGTACATGTGTTTGAATTTTGGTCGGTCTTGGACGATCGCTCTGGTCGTGCAGTCTGATTCCTATCTATATTGTCTAAAAAATTATCGATTTTTGCCTAAAAAATCAAAATATCACCACAAGCCCCATAACAAACCATACAAAGGTTGTCCTCGATCAGCTGTTGTTGGGCGGAGCAATGACGTAACTGTGACGCACTTGGAAAAGACTAATTTGATTCGCCGAATATCAAGATCGAGGACACTATGCTGATCGTGCGGACAATACCGGCCGTGGTAATGAAAAAAAAATTATCAAAGACTGCAACTAACCTAAACAGGCTAGAACGAGACACAGTACTTTGTCGAATTCAGTTTTGACACAGACACAAAACCTAACCTGCTAACCTCAAATTTGATATATACTTACAGTGCCACCAACATATTATTAATACAACAAATATTTCAGAGGCGACTTGATGGAAAAGCATTTATAATCACCGGGTATAGTATTCCAACCAGAAATTGGAAAGCTATTTAAAATCAGGCCAGCATTGAAAACAGTAAGTCACTTCGTAATTTAATTCATAAAATTACTGTTTGATTGTCATTCAGTGACACTTCGATAATAACCTTCAAATTTGACAGATGCATTGGGAAGTTTGGAAGATATATACGTTTTTCAAAATTTTCTATGCTACTATACGGTTTTAAAAACTCAACTAGTACCTACTTAAATCATGCACAATGTTACAATGCCTTAATAAAACAGTTACATGTGCAATTTAAAGATGAACTGTCATTACTTGAAAGCTGATTGACATTAGAATATTATTTACTGATTGTATGAAACCAACTTAGACATGACTTACACTTTTCATGGTGTACTGGATTTTAAATAACTTTCCAATTTTTGGTTGGAATACTATACAATGGTTGGTATTACACCAGTTATACAAAGGTTTGTATAATCGATATCGCCATGGTTACTGAAATAACTGTTGTGATACATGGAAACTCAGGAAAATTACGCGTTTATATCGATTTCTAACCTCATGAATGGTATAGTCATTAATATTAGAATAGTGCTTACCTCAGTGTTTAAAATACACAAAGACTGCGATAAATGATGATGCTCCATTACAGATCCTTCACTTGAATACAAATTTGCCAGGATATTACCTTGTTCCTTTTGAAAAGCATTTGTGGTCCCTCTGTGGTCGATATCGTGACACATGCAAGACGTGACATAAGCCAATGCTTCTAAAGGACTAAAAAATTCGTCTGTAATTGAATTAATTTAACAAACAGCTATACTTACGTTAAGTATTCGTGCTCCACTAACTTTAGCTGCTTTATTGCGACATATGCAAAATGAGTGACTGAAAATGCGTGCATCCAATTATGGTATGGTGTATCTCTGTATCCCTTTTTAACATACAGCACAAATTTTAGCAGTGTCTCCCGCTTTATTCGAAAGGTTTCAAAGAATTTAAGATCTTCGAATATTCTAAGGATCTGGCAGGGAGTTTCAGAGACACGCACCCTTTTCGGTGGGAAACGGAAGGTATCGAAATCGAGATATGTGTGTCTGTTTGTACACAATAATACTTTGACTATATCTTCTCTGCTCACCTGCAAGTAGATATTTTATCAATATTGTACATATGCGAAAGATAACAATGGACAGATATACAGTGTGTCCAAGATAAGGAGGGCCAGTATGGGGATCTCGGTAATGGTAAGAGATACAAATTTGGTTAAATGGGAAGAAAGTTGCGCAATTAAAGGACTAAAAAAATGACGTCTAGAAATCCTTGATATGATTTTTCGTTTTTGAATTCTCAAAAAAACCGAATTTTTGGATTTTCGTTTTTATTTTTTTCTGGCTTTGATATTAAAGTTAGAGCGAAACTGATTAAACTTCTTTATAGCAACTTTTAGTGGACTTAATGATTACGTTATCAATTTTTTTATCCGACGTTTCGTCTTCGAGAAACCATCTTCAACTTCATTTTTTTAAATACGGTCCTGGTTTTTTGATGCCAAATTTGCAAAGCCCTTGTTACTCTAAATTCAACAATGTACCACATATTATGGTTTAATTACGTTTCGAGCTTTTTTCTGAACATCATCCGAAAATTTTTTAGATACGGACCTGCATTTCTCATAATTTTGTAAAAATAAGTTCATACAGTAAGTTAGGCCTTTTTACATGCCGTTAAAATATTAAAATGCACATCATAATGTCATAATTCTGATACATTAATTTAATAACCAACCAATAACTATTAACAATAAACAACAAATAAATGAACAAAAAATAGACAGAAAGGATGAGAAAACGAGCCTTGAAACAATGTAATAGGTATTTAACGTTTTGAAATAGAAGAAGAACTTAGAAGATTGGTTCTTGAAGCCTTTCAAAGTATAATGCCAGTATTGCTGAATAATGTTTTAGATTCTACAGTTAGATGTTATTTATGCATAGAGAATGATGGCAACCTTTTTGAATACCTTCTGTAAATTTAATACCTATTAAATGGTTTCGATGTTTGTTTTGTTATTCTTTCTGTCTATCTTTTGTTCATTTCTTTTTTGCTTATTGTTAATAGTTATTGGTTGGTTATTAAATTAATGTATCAGAATTATGACATTATGATGTGCATTTTAATATTTTAACGGCATGTAAAAAGGCCTAACTTACTGTATGAACTTATTTTTACAAAATTATGAGAAATGCAGGTCCGTATCTAAAAAATTTTCTGATAATAATCAGAAAAAATCTCGAAACGTAATTAAACCATAATATGTGGCACATTGTTTAATTCAGAGTAACAACGGCTTTACAAATTTGGCATCAAAAAACCAGGACCGTATTTAAAAAAATGAAGTTGATGATGGTTTCTCGAAGACGAAACGTCGGATAAAAAAATTGATAACGTAATCATTAAGTCCACTAAAAGTTGCTATAAAGAAGTTTAATCAGTTTCTCTCTAACTTTAATATTAACACCAGAAAAAAATAAAAACGAAAATCCAAAAATTCGGTTTTTTTGAGATATCTCAAAAACGAAAAATCATATCAAGGATTTCTAGACGTCATTTTTTTAGTCCTTTAATTGCGCAACTTTCTTTCCATTTAACCAAATTTGTATCTCTTACCATTACCGAGATCCCCATACTGGCCCTCCTTATCTTGGACACACTGTATACAAATACATGGAGTCTATATGCATCTAAAATAAACCAGGCAAGTTTTATTGACATAGCTTTGTGCAAGTTCAGAAAACATGTGTCGATTGAAATGGGTACTGTGATACGAAGTAACTTATTTTACAGTAAACCACATAAATCTGCTTTTACCATATAGGTATTACACACATTTCTAGTTCATACAAGTAATGTATTTACCTTTCCTTGTACACCTTTTATTTTATATAGCCACTGTCTTATAAAATACTTTTTCAGGTTGTTAAAAGCAATTTTACAACTGTGCATTAATTCCTTATAAATAATCATCTTTTAATTAATTTATCTCTTGTGGTATGTTATGTTGAAATATGACATTTAAAATTGACAGATCTGACATTCCTAAAGCAGTCAGACATCCAGTAATAAAGTTTGACCATCCAAATCTCGTTTTTTATTTTTAAGGTTATATGTCAAATTTATTTATTTTTACACACCCTTCGTGCAAATGTATATGAAGCATCAAACAACCCTACGTAAATTATCCTTTATCTAATAGACTTCTCTGTCCGGGACGCTGTTTTGTCTGTCCGGGACGCTGTTTCAGCAGCCAAACCGTAAGAGATAGAGAAAAAAGTTATGAAAGTTATATGTTTGGAATGGTCATGTCAGGTCATGAACCGAATTTCAGTCACGTGACACTTCCGGTTTTCGAGAAATCACGTGATTTCCCTCCGTCCGGGACGCTGTTTCAGCAGCCAAACCGTAAGAGATAGAGAAAAAAGTTATGAACGTTATATGTTTGGAATGGTTATGTCAGGTCATGAACCGAATTTCAGTCACGTGACACTTCCGGTTTTTGAGAAATCACGTGATTTCCGTCCGTCCGGGACGCTGGTCCGTCCGGGACGCTGTTTTATTAAATGAGACATTTGTCTCACTGGTTGCTAGTCACATATAATCTCATAAGAGCATTAATTCTTTCCGAAAAGTTTTTTAAACAATTTCCGGATATGCTCAAATGCAGATTCGGTAAGAAAATCGTAACGACACAAACCCTCACAGTTAAAGTCCATTTTTTTTTCTATAATAATTTTCGAGGTCAACTTTCTAGGGGATAAGTTGCATTCCTGCAGGGTCCCTAGTTTTAATAATGTTGGTACATAGATATTTAGTTCTTTTCTTCCACTAAAAAAATGATTTGTCATTTTGACAGATATGTCATAATACTGGGAAAAATGAACAGCATAGTAAAATATTGCAAATTTATTAATTATTAAACTTACAATATTTGAAAATAAACATAATGAACGTTTAATTCCAATAAAAAAATGAAATTTGTCAAGAGTTCAAATTAAGAAACTTTGACATTCAAAATTGACATAACCATAATTTTGAAAAAGTTCTACCAACACGAGGTATAAAAATTTCCTAGCGTTTTACTCACATATCTACCAACATTGTAACACTTTGACAGTTATTATAGAAAAAAACGTACTTTAGGTTGGTCTACATACAAAAAATTTCCAAGAAATTTTGTTGTTTTGGTTACGGCTCATGAACTAATTTTTCTATTGGTGATTAATGCGCGTCGTACGATTTTCAGTTTAAAAAATGTAAAAATTACATCTTAACTTATTTCTAGTAAAATTTTGCAATTATTTGTTTAAGAGTATGACTTAATCGCACAACGGGTCTCTTATTAATATTTTCTTCCACATTTTCTAAAACTTCTTTCATATGAACGTCATTTTCGGTTTCTAGAATGGATTATAAAGGCTATCGCATTTTCAAATGAAACATCAAAATATTCAATTCTCAATAAAATTGAAAGCGGAAAACACAAAGGAAAACGGAAAGAGATTAATTACCAAAAAGCGTTAGCGGGAGGAGAGTATTGCAATGGTTAATAATTTTAACGTTTTTTCAACGTCAATTTTTGCATTTTTAATTAATACGTACCTGATAATTAACGTATGGTTGTTTGATGCTTCATATGCATTTGCACGAAGTGTGTGTAAAAATAAACAAATTTGACATATAACCTTAAAAATAAAAAATGAGGTTTGGACATATGACATATGCGTCACTTTGAGGTTTGTAGCACAATTCCGTCAACGTGATGTTTGTTAGCAATTGAAAACTTTAGTTAAAATTGCCAAGACTGTAAGTCTATGTCAAATTTGAGGTTAGCAGGTTAGCAGTTTTGACACAAACTGTTGCAAAACATAACCTGCTAACCTCAAATTTGTCATAGACTTAACAGTCTTGCCAATTTCAAGTAAAACATGGCGGTGATGGTGACATTTTCTTGGATGAAAGAATGGCGGTACTCCCCTATACCGGGTGAGTCATTTTAATCTTTGGACGCGTTTATCCAGTGCGGGAAGCAAGATGGTGAAAAATACCCCGAAACAAAATTGTTCGGGCTGAAGGGGGACAACTTTTGGAACCAAAATCCACTCCCCCCTCGTACTCCCCCCGCGGGGGGGGGGTCAACTTTCAAATTGCAAATGGAACCCCCATTTTTTTCCATGGATTCGGGTTCCTGATAAAAAAATATGTAATTTTTGTCCGAACAATTTTTCATGAAAATGCTTTCCTAGGTCAGAATTATGACCCACCGACCTATTTAAGAACTACAGTGAATGGACATTTTCCCAAAACAGCACATATGATTGTTAGCGCTCGATTTGGAGTTACCAGGTCTACAGCCATAAAATTGTCCCCACACGATGTCATCACAGCTGTCAATGTCATCAGGGCCAAAAGTGTCAATGTTTCACCAAAATGACAAAAATTTCCAGGATTGAGGTTCCAGAACGTTAGATTGGACCTACGCTCATGATGTACGGTCATGACCAGAGCGCGGGGGTGAGCCACCGACTGCCGGCGAATTTAATGAGAACACCCTGTACGTGAGAGGCAAGGGGACTCACGCGAAAAAAGCACCCCAATGAGAACAAAATCCCACCACGTCCACGTCGTTGTTCCTGGGTAACGCCAAGGGTGGGATTGTGAGATGCGCTAAAACTGACCGAAAAAAGCATTTTCATGAAAAATTGTTTGGACAAAAATTTCATATTTTTTTATCAGGAATCCGAATCCATGGAAAAAAATAGAGGGTTCCATTTGAAATTTGAAAGTTGACCCCCCCCCCGCGGGGGGGAGTACGAAGGGGAGTGGATTTTGGTGCCAAAAGTTGTCCCCCTTCACCCCGAACAATTTTGTCCCGGGGTATTTTTCACCATCTTGCTTCCCTCACTGGATAAACGCGTCCAAAGATTAAAATGACTCACCCAGTATATACCGGCTCTGGGTGTAACTATACAACAGAACCATTATAGCGGCTAAACTTCAATATAGCAAGCATTCCCAGTCTTCGCGCAAGCGCAATGGTTCTGCAAGCTCGTGGCTCTCAACCCGTTGTTTCAACGGATCAGAACTGGCAAAGTACTAGTGAAAGGTACGATTTTGCAATTTCCAGTTCCGAACTGCTAAAATGCAGTATCATAGACCACTTCTGCTTCATGCGCAGGAGCTAAAATTTTAGGTTAGCTGCAGTTTAAGATTTGTGTGTACGTGAAACAGAATGTTCTATCGTTTGTTTGGAAACCACTGCTTTTCGGGGGTTTTCTGCGCTTGCGGCGCAAACGTCAAACCCAGTGGGGATGCTATACACAAATTTTGCTAACTCCTGAAATTGCTGTTACTGATTTCTTGGCAGTTATAACACAACCAAACTTTATATATACTGTCATGTTCGTTTATAACGAACCTCAAAGGACCATCAAAATCGGTTCGTTATATCTGACGAAAAATTGTATATAAATTGTAAATAAAAATGATAATCAAGAATTTGATTTTATTGTATGTACAGAACGTCAAACGAAATAAATGGTTGTATATTATATATTCTCTTTATAAAAACGTTTTTATTTTAAAATAATCTGATATTTCACTTTGTGTCACTCCACTTTGCAAACGTTTAACGATTTCGTATTTATTTTGTAATGTAAAAGATTTACGTGTTTGTTTATGAAGCTCATTCATGATTTTAACGAACCTGCACAGAGCTACACTGAAACTGATGTGGGCTGTGCCTCTCAACATATACTTATTTATTTACAGATGTTCGTTATAAGTGAAAGTTCGTTAAAAGTGGGTTTGTTAGAACAATTTGTCCAAATCCTAGCAGTTGCACGATTCACGCCAGTTAAATTCGTAATTTAGTGGTATACTCAATATTCATTTCTATAAGAACCTTATTTCCGCGTGGCCCATTTTAAATATTAATGCTTCGCCGTAGTTAAGATTGCCGAATCAGGTTTACTTTGGCGTATCTTATGAATCACGCTTTGTTCCTGTTTGGGTAACGCAATCTATTCTCACATGCAGTGTGCCTTATTGCCATCTCTCTCAGAATTTTTGTTGTACAAGCAAGTCTAACACCCGTATTCATAGTCGTTCGCCAGCGGATCGCCGGCGACTCGCCAGAGATTCGATGAAATAGTATGTTGGCGGCACTGTACGTCTATGTCAAATTCGAGGTGATCAGGTTAGGTTTTCAGTCAGTTTTGACAGAAACTGACACCAAATCTAACCTGCTAACCTCGAATTTGACATAGACGTACAGTGCCGCCAACCTACTATTTCATCGAATCTCTGGCGAGTCGCCGGCGATCCGCTGGCGAACGACTATGAATACGGGTGTAAAACTTTCTGCGTTGGTCGTTTATGAACATTGCAGTTCAGTCATATTCGTCGAAATTCATTTATAAATCCACCCTTTGTTCTCTTCTGCCCGTAAAGCAGTTTCAGCTTACCGAATTCTCCGTATTTATTGTTGTTCCGACACACTCAAGGTTCCCTTTAAGTTTCGTGAGAAGTGTTTAGTCAGCTTTCGAGATTCTAGAATTTGCTGAACCGTTTACAATGAGAGCAATAAGGAACGTAGATAAGCCGCGTCTGCGGTTGTGTCCACGAGCTCGGTCTCGCTTGATCGGGGCTTCATAAGATGTCGAAATTGTGCCTTCTGAAGGAATAGAACTGTTTTGTTGAAGTGGAAAATCCTTGGGGTTGTGAACTTTCTGTTTGGAGTGCAAAAAAAGCAAATTAAGTTAGTGTGGTCAAGAGTTCTTATCGTGGGGGTTGCGAGACTCCCAAAATTATTGCTTACACGGATCATAATGAGCTCTTCATAGAACCAACGCTAATTTAAGTATGATGCCATGTTGTTAAATCTCGTACGTTGTCTCGTTGTTCCTGTACTGGAATTGTTGTTAGGCGTGTTTTCACCCTTGGGGGATTATAATTCATCTTGCCAACCCTGATTACCGCTAGATCTTCGAGGCTGTGTTCCGCATCAAGTCAACCCTTTGTGATTTCCGCAGTTTCTTCAGGCACCTTAAGGCAGTTTGTTTGGGACAAGGCGATTACATACAGTGCCGCACGTCAAATGCAGTCAGCTGAGCTTCTTCAAGTAAGAAATGTAAATTAGTTTTATGGTATGTTATGTACAGTGAACGTCCCGTCGAGTGTTGAACAATTCAGCGCACTTGTTGTTCACCATGTTATTTGCTGTTTGCTAAATTTATTGAATTGCCGCTGTATTTCTTTATTTGTTTAACGTAACTTGTGGCAGTTTCGCCCTTGCGCCACATTAATGTATTTGCATTCACGCTTTCTGTTTGTAATTAGGTCAATGTATTCCTTTTACAAACAAGTAAGCTTTACAAAAAAAGAACACCTACATGAACCAACCATGTGTAGAGATAAACTCGGCAATTTGATAGTTGGTACCGAAAAAGTGGCGCAAAGGTGGCTGGAATTCTATGAAGAGCTACTTGCTGAGCACGGGGAGGAAGCAGAAGAAGAAAATGCACGGAGCCAATCGCGAATAACCAACAAAATCTTCCCAACACTGGAAGAGATAAAAATAACCATACACAAAATGAGGAACAACAAAAGCCCAGGTATAGACGAGATCCAACCAGAATTAATAAAATACGGCGGTGAAACCCTAGAAAAGAAAATTTATGAGCTCATATTGCAAATCTGGACCACCTGTAAAATGCCAATAGAATGGAGTGAAGCCATAATAATTCCGATTTATAAAAAGGGCAATAAGTTGGACTGTGAAAATTATAGGCCTATTTCCTTGATAAGTGTCGTGTATAAAATTTTAGCATCATTAATAAACGACAAGCTAAAGGATCTTGTGGAGGACCAGATAGGTGAATACCAAGCGGGGTTCCGGAAGCAGAGATCAGTAACAGACCATATCTTCACCCTTGAAACGATACAAGAAAAAATGAAAAGGAAAGGAAAGCAAGTCCACATATTGTATGTCGACTTTAAACAAGCGTACGACAATATATGCAGAAAGGAACTATTAATCGCACTTAGTGAAATGGAATTACCAGAATGGATTATACAACTGATAACAATGACATTAGAAGGGACAGAGAGTAGGGTGAGGATTGAAGGAGAAAGGTCAAACAAATTCAGGATACAGAAAGGACTAAGACAAGGGGACCCCTTGTCACCCTTACTATTCAATCTGGCCCTGGAAACAACAATCAGACGAAGTGGAGTGAAGGTCAATAAGAGTATTATAAATAGCCCTTACCAGATACTAGCCTACGCTGATGATCTCACAATTATGGCATGGACACAAGAGGAGTTAAAACTGGTATTCCAACGCCTGGAAAAGGAAGCAAGAAAATTCGGATTAATGATAAATGAGAGTAAAACAAAGTACATGATCCTCAACTCCAACGATCCCAGAGCTAATGGGCTTGCCATACTGGACAACCAACAAAATTTAAAATACAACTTCGAAAAAGTGCAGAACTTTACATATCTTGGTGTAAATATAAGCAGCAACAAAGACAGAAATCAGGAAATACAACGAAGAATTGCGGCAGGGTCAAGGTGCGCGGCAATGCTGAATTCAGTGCTAAACAACAAGACATTATCAAGAGAGGTTAAAGCTCGGATCTATAAAACGGTGATACGACCAGTAGTGACGTACGGGAGTGAAGTATGGGTGATGACAGAGGAAGTGCGTGGTAAAATAGCAAGGTGGGAGAGGAAAATGCTAAGAAGGATATTTGGAGGAGTGAAAACACAGGGAGAGTGGAGGAGAAGAACCAATGATGAGGTCTACGAGCTGTACCGAGAACCCAAAATTGAGATTATAATCAAACAACGAAGGTTACGCTGGCTGGGCCACCTATCGAGAATGGAGGAGACAAGAATGCCAAAGAGAGTCCTAAAAGAGGAACCAGAGGGCAGAAACAGAAAGGGCAGACCACCAAAAACGTGGATGCAGGACGTAATGGAAGACCTAGCACGCATGGACATAGCCGATGATTGGGAGATACGAGCCGGAAATAGGAAGGAATGGAGGAAGATTGTAGCCACGGGCCTTCAAGGCCTTTTGAGCTGATAGATGATGATGATTGCGTAAGCTAACTTAACTAACCTCTTTGATTACTTTTAAACCTTAACTAGTCAATTTCATGTTCATCGTCACCTGCACATATTCTATTTATTTCAATAGAGTTCATTGTCAAGTACTTATGTTTTTCATTTGTGTGTTTATGGTATTTGCCTGTGTTATGTGTGTACTTTTCAGTTGTAAGAAGGAGTTTAGCAGCTGCATCACTGAGTTATTTCGCAAGGTAAGTTGCTGCTATAGGTGACTCGCCAACCAAACTCTGCCAAGTTGATAGTAGAAAGGCGAGCCTACTAGTTCCACATTCGAGTGGGCTCACCTATTGTTTAATGTTATTTTTCCCCGAATTCTGTTGAATGTGGTGACGTCCTTCATTTAACATCGTTTAACCTCTCGTACCGCAGTACAGCCCTAACTCAAAGGTCGTAAAGAACCCCCCCTCACAGCTGAGTTTTTAGCTGGCGCAAACTTTTTCCATTCTTATTAGATTCTAGTTTTGTTGTCACAAAGTATAATTTCGTACACCTTTCACAAGGAAATGACTACATATGGTGCTCTCACCTTTTTACTTCCTTTTACTACTATAAAGGAAGTATTGGATTCACCCCAAAAATTCGAAATTGAGTTTTCAACAGATCTTCACGTTTTAGAGTCCCCTGATCCCAAAAAACATATTTTTTTTCATTGGTCTGTCTGTCTGTCTGTGTGTCTGTCTGTGAACAGAATATCTCAAAAACGAAAAGAGGTATGGCATTGAAACTTCATATATAAGTTTTGTGTACTATGTAGATGAGACAGCAAGTTTTTGAAGAAAATCGCATAACCGGAAGTAGGTGTTTACTCTTGTGATTTTTCAGTTTTTTTCGATTTTTTCAAAAACGGCTCTAACGATTTTTTTTAAACTTTACATTTTTCTTACATTTTTAATGTGTATTGATGTGAGATAGGTGATTTTCCAGTTGAATACTTCTAAAGTGGGTTTCTTTTGTTTTTTTTTCTATTTTTTTTATTAACTCCTATTTTAAATAAAACACCCGGTATATTATTACATTTTTGAATTCACCTTAAAATTCTAGAGAAAATTTGTCTCTTCAACTAACACTCGATTTTGTACCGTTTTTGTAGAATTTGTAATTTTTGAAAATTTTTAACAAATGGTTAAAAATTAAAAATAAAATTTTTGACTAATTATAAGATCACTGTAAAAGGAAGTTGTGTGAGTGTATCACACCAGATTTTTTATAAATGGAGACGATTACTGTGAACTACCGGCCATTGGACGCTACCTTTCCCTTTTATGCTATATTAAATTCATTTTGCAAAAATACTCTACCATCTTCTCCCATGTATTTTAGTATTTTAGACTCGATGCCGTTTTACCTCCCAGCTTTCTCTACTTTCAGTTTTTGTAACGCCTCTTTAATCTCATTCAGTTGTATTTCAGCTTGCAACTCCTGTTACCTCAATGCCCGCCTTTTATCCAGTACTTCTTATGAAAGTCTCTCCTCCTGGTGTTCTTGTGTTTTGAGTAAGTCATTGAAATGTCTATACCATCTTTTCTCTGCCTCTTCTTCTGTTGTCAAGAATTTTCAATTCTTGCTTTTTATCCCTTTCTGTATCCTTCTTTATTTTCCCTACCGCTGTAGTTGCATGTGCAGCAAAAATAAAAAACCCCAGCAAAAAGCTAAAGAGTAATAAATCCTAGAAGAGAAAACTTCCAATGAACATGAAGCCTATCTTAGATCAGCAGGATGCTTGCTTGGAAAGCACCTTAGGCGTGAATGGGTATCAAGCATCATCGAGGTGTCAGGGAACACTGAGAGCCATAGAGGCAATTACTTTACAAGGATTGAGATAATAAAACTCTTTTAGATACAGTAGCTGTCGGCCAATCAATGTCTAGGGCTCCAGAACCAATCAGGAAGACAAACAGAGCGGTCATAAATTCTCTCGCTGATGCAAAACCCTGGGACAATGGCAGTTAGTGGCGTGTAAGGAGTTGCAATGCCAGCAAGAAAGGCCAATAAATTAATCCACCGACACAATAGACCAATATAAACAAGACCAGGAACATTCCACGGGAGTCATTCATTTGAAGACAGACATTGCACTTTAATCATTCGATTCCTTGTCAGTCATTTTATTTGTTCACCGAGCTCTGTACCAGATTAATTTAAACTATTAAATACTAATTGCACTGTATGTTATGTTATGCATTATTGAATTTTATTAAAGAGTTGGTGTTATCCACAAAGTATTTATCATTTTTAAATACTCTGGATGTTGCCAACCCAGCAACTTCGCAGCTTTTAACATCTTCTCTGTTTTGTGACTAAATTCCTCCCCTGCTTTAGTTTTTGCATTCTTGATCATGTTTTTGACTTTTGCTCTTTGTCCTCTGTATTATCCATAACCTTAAGTTTCATTCTTCTATTCACTCTCTATTTAAATTCTCGTTCCATTTTGCTGTGGCTTTCCTTTTATTAGAAAATTTGGACAATTGGCAAACTTATTTTACTGTTCTACTATTATGCCTTTGAATTGGACCTAAAATGTTTCCTTAGTTTTCTGTACAATGTGGCTCACTGCCAGTTTGTATTTTTTCCTGACTTCGTGCTGTAGTTGATAGTTTATGCCGTCTTGCTAGCCAGTAATGTTCTACCCCTTTCCCTAGTTTAGCTTTGGCTAGGATATGTTTGTTCCCAATTCATATGCCATCTTCCCATGTTAACCTTGTTTGCATTCTCTATCAATATTAACTCAATTTGTGAGGACAATTTTCGGAATTTAGCGCTTCCCTGTAGTTTAGCAGTGTAGTCAAACTTTTACTCCATACGATCTTTCTTTCCGCTCGTTTCGCATGCTAGCATTTCGCAGTATTTAGGATCATCAATTTAAGATTATTCCGGCGTAGTATGAATTAGGCAAGCAAAGCGATGCATTGTGCCTTATCTCACTCTTAGAATTTTGTCGTTCAGACAGGCCAAAACTTTCCCAGAGCTTCAGGTAGAATTGCAGACTCAAGATTTTATCAGCACAACGTCTGTCGCATGATCCCCATAAGCTAAAGAGAGCAAGCAGCTAAGTCACGCATGCGCCTAGTGATTCCGTTTCTGCATCTCAGACCGAAGTATCAATCATCGGCAGATATACAGAACGTTCAGAGGTGTGGGTCGTTGATTCCGGCGAGGATTTGTCCTCATCGAAAGTCAAAAATTGGCTGTCGTCAAGTTGAGTGTTGTGAAATGTTTAGCCAAAGGTTTCTTTCTGTATCGTGGAGCTGGGTATCTCCAATCACGCTGATAGCGAATTTTAAGTAAAAAACCTTGTTTATGTTCTAAATCATCATCGTAATGACGTCAGAATTGTCGTACTGAATCTACCTGCCTTAAGGTGCTTCACTCTTCCCGTCCTGGGGATTTAATGTCATCACACCTGCTTGAATAGCGCCCTTATGCAGTTTCCCTGTCGTTCTTTTCGTGGCATAGTTGAGGTGCAACCCACAGCTGAAATTGGACATCAATACGTAACATCTGGATTCCTTCAACTCAAGGTATTTGTTAGTTGTTAACCGTTGTACCGCCATCCATTTACAGTGAAGTGATTTTTAAAAGTGTGGTCTTGGCAAATTGTGCCATTAGTTGATTTAAATAGTGAGATGTTGAACAATACTATGTTGCATTGTAAGTTCAAGTAAACATTGGCGTTGCGTCACTATTTGAGCGATTGCTGATAATTTGAATCATGTAACGTAGTTCCTTTGTGCAGAATTTAAAGTCATTACTGTTTGGAATGTAGCCATGCCGTTTGATTGTCATTTTACCGCTGTGTTTAGTTTAAACGTCGCTATTTAACCTAACTAACCCCCTTCGCATATATTTTTAACTGTAACAAGTAAAAATTTTCGTGTTCATTGTCATTTACTTATTTTATTATATCAATAGAGTTCATTGTTAATTACTTATGATTTTCATTGATGTTTGCATGCATTGTGTTCTGTTTCAATGTAGAAGAATTTAGATGATTGTAAACAAGTGTAACGAAAAGTAGGTTCAATTCAGCAGTTGAATTCGCCGCCTCAAGCTGTGCCAAGCCAGAAGTAGAAAGGTGGAGCACTTACTTCCACGTTCAGAGTGCGTTCACCTGTGTTGCTGATTTTGTTTTCCCGATTTAGTCTGAATGTGGTGGCGTCTCAATTATTTAACATCTTTTACCTCCCTTATCAGATTGCCGCCCTACTCCTAAGGTAGTAAAGAACCCGCCCTTTCTCGTTGAGCATCCCTAAAGCCGGACCCTTGTCGTACAGCCCATTGTAATGGGGATTAGGGCTGCGAATTTGGTTAAATTTACCGATTGTGTCGTGAAGAGTATTTACGTTAAAATCAATTGTTATTTTTGTCGGGTAGAACCATGTTGTGGCTGTAACAAACTGGCAGCCCAACATGGTGCATTGTTTTTGTTGTTAGAGAGCAGTTTGAATGTAACAAATTGGCTCCCAAGCGTGCGGCCTTGTTTTGCCTACTTGAGGGTCTGTTTGTGTGGTTAATAAAGTTTTTGGCTGTAACAAATTATTGGTTTTTTCTCTTGTTATACACGTCTCTTGTGAACTTATGTTCAACCATGTATTGGCTACTTTCACTGCTTAATACAAGCCTAGCGCCTATCCAACTGCGCTACGTGGCTTCTTATATAAAAGGTGTAATAGAAAAATTATACAAAAATAGGAAAAGGAAATAACATTTGTTCGTCACACATTTGTTTTATTTTGTCGTGTTTGCAGTTTTTCACTTGCAATTGAATTATAACAAACGTTTATAATTCCACAACTAAAAAATAGAAATAAAGGCAGAAAGCAAGTAATACTTCATCAAAATGAAAAAAAAATCTCCACAATCTATGGAAATTTTATAAAATAAAACAAAAATATGATGCCATTGCAGCTCTTTAAATTTGATTAAGGTATTTTGCAAAATATCTCAAAAAATATTTACTCCAACATTTTTTCGAAAATTCCTTCTAGTCGCGGACTGCAGGTTTTTTTCTTGAAATCATGTGTGTAAAGCATCGCAAAAATTATCTCCACTTATATTTGCATCTGTTTCACCTTATTAGTAATGTATCTGTTCTATACGCACATGATGTCAGGGAAAAGAATGTGCAGACCGCTTACATTAACAAATTAAGCATGGGTAATACTAACCTTCATATGATATAACATCAGTTCATTGGATAATTTGCTTCGATTTTGTGCTTCCATCAGTTTTTTATACACCAAACTGTGCATTATAGATACACCACAATATATACTAAAAGCAAGTGCAATTTCTTCATCAAAGAAGTCAAACTGCCCTTGGATTTTATTGCAAAGTTGAGCAACACCAACTATACCATTCTCGTCTCGGATTGGGAAGCACAAAATATTTCTTGTCCGAAATCCAGTTGCCTCGTCTATGCCCTTGTAAAACAAGGGATGACTGTAAGCATCCTTTATATTTAGCAGCTTTCCTGTTGCTGCTACATGGCCTGCATATCGAACAGTAATCAACACTAATGCGGTTTCTTAAATTTTAATTCGTACCTGCGATACCCTGATCTTTGGCTATTTTTACTTCAGTGGCTACATCGTCAAGTACTGCACCATCAAAGACTTTGGCCACCAAATGTAGATGGTCAGGGTCCAACAAGAACAAAGAACACCTTTCGGAGTTTGTAAGCCTTCTCGCTTCTGCCATGATTTCTCTTAAAAGATCATTTACGTCGTCCAAATGTGAGAATAGCCTTCGAGCGACATGCAATAATGACTGACATTGCCTCTTGATTCTTGCCTCCTCTTCCAACTTCGATGTATTAACAAGAATTGGCAGACAAAATCTATAGGTTTCATTCACAACTTTGGTAATAAATTCTTGCGTTTTTGGACTGTTAACCACACATACCAATATAGGTAAAGCTGGCAGCTTTCCTCTTTTTAACTTTGAAAAAACTGGCACAGTAATTACTTCGCAAGGTTTACTACCTTCTTCCCGGCCCAATGCTGCTTCCAAAATTTGCTGAAGCTGGGTATCGAATTCTGTTATGGCATTGGATGTTGACTGCTTTTCGTGTATAGCTTGTAAGAACACTTGGGTTTTGATGGGTTTACGAAATTCTGATTTTAATACTTCTTGTCCTATAACTTGAATTACAGCTTCTTCTGATATTGAAACCAAAGTCACTATGAAAACAGTCTCTGCTTCAGTTTCTTCAAGAATCTGTTAACATAAATAATTTTTAATTAATTAATGGATATGTTTATGAGCAAAATATTTTAATTTAAAGTATACTTAAATTTACCCTAACAGAACAACCATTTTCGTCAGTATAAATGAAATAACTGACAGAATGCATGAACTATTACATCTTTTATAAACCTGTGTTGACTTAACTCACAGAATTAAATGAACGCAGTTTAGTATACGCATTAATGGCAGATACACTTTGAAATATTGCCAAATGGCCTCCATTATTCTCAAGTCACCCTTTCTATATCACAGTAGAAACAGAAATAGTGAACCGATTACCAAACATTTCTTTCAAGTTTCAGTATTCTGTTTATGTAAATATGGAATTTCCCCTGAATTATCTTTAAAGAAAATTGCAACTGCTGTTGTACAAAATCACCCATTATGGAAAATATTCTTTTACCGCGGCTGGGAGCACCATCTTGTTGAAATCGAAATCTACCTCTATTTGTCATTTTTATAACCCACCTGGAAATGACTCCAACAGTTGCTAAAATGACATCTGAAAATTATGTTATAGTAAATTAAAATTTATATCAAATATTCGGTACTAGACACATTGCTTTAAATGTCAGCTTTCTGTTTTACAAACTGACAAACTGTCAAACTGTCCAAATTCTACTTTGTAGCACTGGTTTATTTCACATCAATTTCTGTAAGATATTAACCTTTATGTGCCACGTAAAATCGTCCATATATTATGATGCTCGGTGTTTATACAGGAAGATTAAGGCTGCCAACCGTCCTGCATTATGCGGGAAGGTCCCGCAATAGCAGTACTCATCCCACATTCAAATAATGCATTGATATCGTCCCGCAAAATGTCAAATGTGTCCCTCAACTCCCGCATTCCTTAGTATATTCTTATATTCGAAATATATTGCTGTGAAAACTGTGAAGTTTTATTTCACGTTTGACATTTGATATATTCTAAAAACTCGTTCACCCTAAAATGCATTCGTACAATTGAATGTACCAATCGAATAGCAGCTGTAGTCTATGTAGCCTCTCTCTCGTATAATATCTCTAGTGCATGCGCAATGCAACCATGGAGCGGGTTTTTCTCTAATAAATGTGATGAGGACATCTAAAGAAGCAGCTTTAAAAGTAGAGACGAGGTGCGTAATGTTAATTTCAAAATTTAATAATCTGTGAAAATTGTCTACGAAACATTAACAGAACACCCAGAACTAGAAGTGTCACAGCAGTAATAAATATAATTTTTGTTAATATCTTTTTTTAAAGTAAGTTAAACTTACAGTTATCCACTTACTGGTTACCATGGTTACAAGGCTTTAGTATTAATTTACTTACAGTCCACCTTAAATTGTAAGTGGTACCAACATACAGAGAGGTCAAAAATAAACTTGGTTGTGAGAACCATTGAAATTAATAAAACTTGCCTAATCTGCAGCATGCTTTTTGTCGAGATAGAATGTCAATTGTTTTTAACTTTTAAAATTCATTTTCCGTTAATCGTTTATTTATGGATTTCATTAATGTATAGAGAATCGTCTATTAATTACCCTTATTAATGAATGATTTTTTATTAATAAATGATTTTTAAAAATCGTTCCTTAATAAAAAATCAAAACTGACGCAAAACCTAAGCTGCTAACCTCGAATTTGACATAGACTTACAGTGCCACCAACAAAATTGTCAAATATTCGGGTAAATACATTTTTAGGGATGTGTAGCCAGTTATATATACAGTGCCACCAACATAAACGGTGCCAACCTAAGGAAAAAATCACAACTATTTATGGTCACCAGGTATCATTAACGTGAAAACTTTTAAGTGTCAAATTCTTTTCATGGAATAAAATTTGATTTTCTTCAAATTAATAATATACTATCAACGGAAAAATATTGTAACTAACTCGTATGTTAATCGGCAATTAATAATCTCTACAATTAACGCGGTTGCTGACGCTCGCGTGTTAAAATGTTTTGATTATTAGTCGCTCTCATTAACATATTTGTTTGCTAAATAACTATTTCGACATCTTGTTTAACTTATCCACATGTAATTTGAATGTTACCTATCAATTTAATCTATAAATTTGGTTTAAAATACATATTTTTGCATATTGGTGTAACCGATTAGACTGCATCAAAGTCACATGAATTAATAATATAAATTAATTGTAGTTCAAATGTAACTTTATAAAGTTTAGTGTAAACGGTGGTCATATTTTTTATCATTTTTATCAATTTTATTTGTGATTATGTGTGTATTACGAATTGTTTGTCTATTAAGTTTTCATTTGTACAGTTTTAGGCTACCTAATTTATTAAACTCATTATATTATTACATTTCTTTGCTTTTCACAGGCATTGCAAAAAATTATGTACTAACCATGAACTATAAGTGACACGAGGGTAAGGTGAAAAATTCTCGGCCTGACAATGAAAGACTGCGATTTTCAATTAAAAAATGATTTTATTTTTCCACATAATCTCCCTTGACTTCAACACACTTGGTCCAGCGTTTCTCCAACATCAGTATTCCTTTCCGGAAGTGAGAGTCTGGAAGGCTGTGAAAAGAAACAAATTTCTTCAAGTTTGGGAATAGATGGAAGTCCAAGGGTGCCAAATCAGGAGAATAGGGGGGATGCCGAGCAAATTGTAACCCAAATCCCACAGTTTTCCCATCGCCAACACACTCTTGTGAACAGGTGCGTTGCTCTGGTGAAAGATGATTTTTTCCTTCTTCAAGCCAGGCCTCTTCTCCCGGATTTTGGCATCCAACTGGTCAAGAAGGTTGGAGTAATATTCGCCTGTAATTGTTCTGCCTATTGCAAGGTAATCAATTAACAGGATTCCTTTCGCATCCCAAAACACGCTGGCCATGACCTTTCCAGCAGATGCAATCGACTTTGCTTTCTTTGGCGCTAAACCACCAGCTTCCACCCACTGCTTCGACTGCTGCTCTGTTTCTGGGTTGTAGTGGTGAACCCATGTCTCATCTATGGTGACAAATCGCCGCACAAAATCGGTCGGATGCCTATTGAATCAGTCCAAACATTGCTGCGGCATTCATCAAATGCGGCACCCATCTCGCGCAGAGCTTTCTTATCCCTAATTCTTTGTGCAAGATGTTTCGCACCGTTTCTTCCAATATCCCCACAGCCTCAGCTATCTCACTGACCTTCACTGGCCTATCGTCCAACACGATATCATGCACTTTTTCGATGGTTTCCGGTGTGGTAGCGGTTTTTGGCCGTCCTTCACGTGGGTCATCTTCGAGGGATATGCGACCATGTTTAAATTCAGCTGCCCACTTTTTAACGATTGACATGGAAGGAGCAAAGTTTCCGTAAACTGTTGTCAACTTCGAATGAACTTCCTTAGGGGTTAATCCATCCAAAAAGAAGAATTTTATGACCGCACGATATTCAAATTTATCCATTTTAACGAAAAACACGCAAGACGTCTAAGGCAAAAATTCGTGTAAACAAACTACTTGAGAGAACACGTTGAAACTTGTCATACGAACTAATAACCTGGAGCCTTACAATCTACAAGACTATTTCAATATGTAACTATGTACAATGTATGCTTACACTTCATTGACGCTATTTCACCTCAGGTTTCTTGTAGTACTGTTAAGGTATTTATTGTAAGAACTTTACTTGAAATAAAGAAATTATAAATAAATAAAAATAAATAAAATAAATAATAACACTTCCACGCGCAGGATAAATAAATTTTTGCAGATTGGAACGCCATCTTATGTCAAGGCCGAGAACTATTCACCTCACCCTCGTACAGTTCATAGGTACGCAAGGACCATAGATTTTTGTTATTGTATGTATGTATGTATAATCAGTAACCTCATTTACCTTGCGGTGTAGAGGCTGGTACTTTATGCGCTGGCATCTGGCGGTACAATGCTCAACTTGCCCCGGATTCGGGATACAGAGTTGGAGCGCGCCTTTGGTGCTTGCGCAGCAACCATTATGTGAGTTGTGTGTCTTGGTGATGTGTTGACCTTGTTACTCTATCTCTTAGGTCTGTGGTTCTGAGTAGGGCACAGTTAATTTGGTGCCCAACTGTGAATGGTCTCACTGAGCCCGATTCTAATCGCCAAGGATACGGAAAAATTCCGACCCCAGCGGGATTTGTTATTGTATAATCTGCATATATTTTGTTAAATCCCCCGTCCTGTTCCTGACCCCACCCCTGCAGAGTAATCATGTCCCGCATTGAAGCCTTCAATAGTTGGCAGCCTTAAGAAAGATGCACTAGATATATTTTGTATTGTTGTGCCTTCTACAGTGAAACTCTCCATAACAAACACCGATAAGGAATATGAAACTGTTGTAGAGAGGTGGTTGTTATTGAGAAGTTTCTTTACCATATATTCCCTACAGCTGTGTACACTACAACCTGTCTATAATGTGCAGATGTCCGTTAAAGAAGTTTCACTGTACTTGCAAATAGATTATAATTGTTTAGGGCCGGTTCTACAAACCAAGGATAAAGTTATCCGAGGAGTAAATACCCTAGAAACAATTGTTGTAACCAAGGAAACTATGACAATTATACCTCGGATAACTTATTCTAGATATATACTTGCATTATACGGGGTGTCCCCGAAAGGTCTGTACAAAATAATAACACATGTTCCTGAGGCCAAAGTAAAACGATTTAACGCAACTTACCTCTATTCAAAGTTGCATCATTTAGCCGCTAGAGGGCTTTAAAAATGATTAGCGTTTTTAAATTTTTTCAAGTAAGTCGAAAAATATTTGATACATTTTATTCATTTTTTGTCCATGCGTGTGTACCAGTAAACTACAGCTTTCTGTGAAATCAACCCTAATTTCTAAAATTACAGGGTGTTTAAAGACTTTGTCACAAGAAATTATCCATCCATATTTTTTTAACCCCCTATATAATCAATACCAATGTTTTTTTGTCGATAGCCACTTTAATTTAGAAGCTATTTCCTCTCTTACAAAATTTTAGTTGGGTGAACGGTTTAGCCACATAAAAATATTTCCTAAATCTCGCTTCTAAATTAAAGTGACTATTCAGAAAAAAAAATGGTAGTGATTATACAGAGATTTAAAAAATTTTAAAAAGTTAATAATTTTTAAAGCCCTCTAGCGGCTAAACTAACATACATAATCCGGTCCTCTTGTACCCGTAGGTGTCGAGGATAGCTAAACTAAACAA
This sequence comes from Agriotes lineatus, assembly GCA_940337035.1. Classification (NCBI taxonomy): domain Eukaryota; kingdom Metazoa; phylum Arthropoda; class Insecta; order Coleoptera; family Elateridae; genus Agriotes; species Agriotes lineatus. Next base: position 130,451,012 of record OW679198.1, on the reverse strand, counting down.
CTTTGTATATAGGTAAGTTGAGTTAAATCGTCCTATTTTGGCCTCAGGAATATGTGTTATTATTTTGTACAGACCTTTCGGGGACACCCTGTAGAACTGACCCTTAGTCACAAACATAGCAAAGCCTAATATTGCAGTAGATGTAGGAGTAAGAAAGTTTGTAATTTAACAAAAAGTGAAGAAATGTTTATCAAGCTATACAAAAAAATATGTATATACTCTATTCACTATAGTCCCGGATTGTCAATGTCAAAATCCAATTAAAAAAAAGCCTTTATATCATGCTTAATATTTTAAAGTCAAGCTATAGGTAACTAGAAACGATTAATAAAGCTACTAATGTCAAAACTATAAATTATAGGTTATATTTCGAACTGACTTAAGCAAAAATAAATAAAAGCTGCCAGGTAACAAAAACATAAATTTTAAAAATTATGCTTTTGCGTTGTCCAACCTAGTAGTAACAAAAAAACCAATAGAAATTCAACAGTGCTGCCATAAAACGTCATTTTTGACAATCCGGGACCAATAGTGAACAGAGGATAATTTAAATTTTCAGAAATGAGATGTGGGTCACCACACGACTATCTTTTACTGTTTGTAAAAATTTAATTTTGCAATTTTTTGTTTTTGTTTTGTAGACAAAAGTTATAGACAATTACATAATATAAAGCTGTTGTAATAGTATATTATGTGAGGAGTGAGGAAAGGGCTTCAAGTTGGAGTGCGAGCGATAGTGAGCAGTCTAATCAGACGTATTTTGCAATGACCCTTTCCACACGTGTTTTACAAACTATTTTGTCACACTAGGAACTAAGAGCAAGTTCTATATGATCGCATATGGATCCCGTTGTTCCACTATAATAGTATAGTGTACAATGAGCGCGGAGTGGTAACAATTTCAATAACTATTTTAGTAGCAGTAATAATAAGTGAGGTTATTTAATCTATATGACCATGTAACACACACTTGGAAATTCAGTTAACAAGCTTAATAATTGTAGAAGTAACAGAACTTGAAAAAATTGTTACACAAACGACAAACAAAGACAGCCCAGATGGAATTGGTGTAGGAATCATGAACGAATATTTTGAAGACCTAAAATGGCCTATACTTAATTTAAGTAACTCAACAATTGAAAATTCAACCATTCTAAGCAAACTAAAAATGTCAACAGTAATACCAATCAGAAAGATATTTGAACGTCTCGCCTGCGTTTCAAAGGAGTTGGGTTAAAAACATTCGCTGCCTCTCTTTCCTGCCCAGACAACTGACTCTTTTTAGCAACGTAATTTGCGTCCAAAAACGGATCGATGTGACGGAATGTGTTCTACTTAAGTGACCATAACAGGCACATGTTTAGAAATGTTCTTTCCCATGCGGGATTTTAAATACAGCGTCGAGAAAATGCAACAAATTAGAACTATAATCGTAAAACAGAAAATGTCCTCACAATATACTCTTCGCTTCCCCAAGAAATTAAAAAGTCAAAATATTAATATATTTAAATGCCAAAAATTTGGCTTAGAAATACCACTAGAAATATTGTTCATAATTTAAAGATAATAGTTATTTATTGTATAAGTGTTTTAGATGGTGTTTTATCCACGAAAGAATGTTTAAACGCCACTTCCACTTAAGTGAATAAAACGCAACTAAAACACGAATGCAATACAACGTTTAATGCAACAACTAAATAAATATCTAAAAAAACATACGTTTTGTATTGACAGCCATGAAGTCATAGTGACAATTTGGAAAGTACCGAAAGATCAAATGTTATACGTTTGGCAGTACTGAAGTGTATTGTCAGCCAAATTCGAGAGGTTAATAGGTTAAGTTTTGTTTGTTATTTGACACAGATTGACGCAAAACTTAACCTACAAATTTCGAATTTGGCATAGCTTGACAGTGCTACCAACAATGCAGTAGTAAGTGACATGGTTTTATTCCACTAGTGGATAAAGTGGTACTTTAGGCGGTTCATAAGTGTGGATAAAACTTCAATTATAAGGTGATTGTGGATAAAAAAATTATTGATCGTCACAAATATTATTAGGTATTAATCTCTTATTATGATAAATAAACAATTCTTGCACTTCATTATGTTTTTATTCAATAGCTCACGCACAAGTTGATACATCTGTGGGATAGTCCCATTCCTCATTTATTTCTGAAAGTTATAGTCATTTCATGTAACAAGTAACGTATCCATCCCTTCGGAAATAAATATTATTATTATTGTTATTATTGCTATTATATTTTTAAAACCAATAAAAATATTTTCCTTAAATAATTATTTGTGTACCTAGACACTGAAGTTTTATTTTAGGAATGTAGAGCTTAGTTGCCTAGGCCTGTTGGATCAAAAAAGGAAAAAGAAACATTAGTGGTGAGGGGCACATTATGTTTTTTTTTTTATTTTATGAAATAAAAACTTCAATCAACTTTTGTAAGTTATGTTGATGTTTATCTGCCACCGGCTAATTTCCTGTATTTTAATGATGATTTCGACATTCTTCACTGCCAATTTCAAAGGAAGCCTGTATTTTACCTAATAACTAACAATTTACAGAAAATTTATAAATATGTTCTCGAAATTAAACGACAAAATTAATAATTTTTTCTGTAAAACCAGTGAAATATATTACTTGTTCTGAAATGTAATAGTAACTTCAGACTGTGTTTAATTTAATAACCAATTCTGCAATTTTAATTTTTGTAATGTAATGCTGCTGAGAGACACTGTTTTGAATATGAAAGTTAATAACTACTAAAGTTACTAACTGCAATGGCAACAGTATGCTTTGTGAATTGTTTTACACATCACTATGTTGATTAAATATGAATCATTATTGGTAAATCTAAGTCTAAAATTTATCAAAGTAGTTTCTTTTTGGTTTAAAATATCGTGAAACAATACGAATTAGTGGTTTCAATGTCTTATGTAGGTATGCAATATAAGTACGTATTTCCCTTAAAAATAGTGTGTGTAAGATCTGATCAACATCATATTAGCTTTGGTAATCAACAAGGGAGATTTCCATATCAAGAAATCGACAGAATACCTGTTAAGAATGCTTGTGTCAATTTCCTTTTCTCAGTTCTTAAAAAATATTTGTACGAAATACTTCATTTTTTACAATGAGCTTTGCATAGGAAAGCCAATCAGATATTAGTTTTATTTTTATTTTGAACAGTTCACAATGTGCTGTGTTATTTTAGCGGTCCTAAATAGTTTGTTCATTTATTTATTTCATAAGTTATTAAACATGAATACAATTCATAATCAAAATATTTTCACTATAGATTCGCAATTGAATGCTACTATTACAGTTGTATCTAAATTATATCAGTTATTGTACCATGCAAGCAATCAAAAATAGTAATTTACGATACAAGTGCGTAAAGCTACTCTTTAAGCACGAGTGGCGTAGAGTTAAAATGCGAGTGATCGAGCGTTTTAAGCCCCGCAAGTGACTAAAGATGCTTTACGCATGTGTATCGTACAATATTTTATCTACAATAGAATCTAGAAAACGCGGTAAATATAAAAATTGTTTTTAATGTAAATTAGGATTACCAGCAACCGGTTGTAATTTTAAAACACGTTGCTACTGACACGTGCCTAATGAAATCTTTTGAACACGTTACTAATGACGACGTAAACTAATGGAAACATGTTATTAAACAGTCGTTTTACAAACTTAAAACAGCCAACTAAAAGGCAATTTTACACTGTCGTAGATAATTTTTTTTTTAAATTAGAAAATTAATGTTATCACACCTACAATTAAATTTAGTTCAATAAGTTGATATTTCTCACTGTGCCATTCAAATGAACAAAATATTAAGAAATAAACAAAAATTAGTTGTGCATTTTATTAAACGATAAGAATAACATGAAAAATGCTTTAACAATACATACTGGGTGTCCACTTTCAAACTGGAACATAAGGATTTAGCATTGTATTTAACAGTTTCATGAATTCCTGCTCGTCAATTCAACCTACAGAAAATGTTTTGGTATCAATGGAAAGAGAAAATGATTGCGCATCTAATGGTATCAAATATATAATTATTTTTGTTAATTTTCATTGAATAATATTAATCAAAAGTTTTCATGTTTTTTAAATATGAGTTGCCTTGACTTGAAAACAGTTGACAGCTATACTCATATAATTCGTTATTTGATGACATTCAGGGCCGGTTGCAGAAAGCAATGTTAAGTCTGGTGTTAGCTAACGCGACGTCAAAGTGAACAAAAACGAATCAAACCTCAAATTCTTATGGGAACTAATACATTAGTAAACAAAATTTGATGCGATTTTGTTCACTTTGACGCGACGTTAGCTAACACCAGACTTAACATTGCTTTCTGCAACCGGCCCTAAGAGTTTGTTTAAACTTGATTTAAACACACATAAATTTTCTAAAATTTACGAAATCCAGTTGCATATCTTTTAAATGCAATTCCCATTTATTTAATGTTGCAATCATAATTACTAAATTTAATATGTTTAAATTAGATTAAAAACTATATATTTCAGTTCAAATTTACGAAACAGTATTCGTAATTTAAAAGCCAGTGTTATTACGCAATCATACGAGTTAAAGACCAGGAAAATGCAATTCTGCACTCCTTGCATAATTGCGACCTACAGTAGTAAGTTCAACGGGCGACCTTCGCTCGATCAGGAAATAAAAACTGCACAAATTGCTTATCTGCTGTTTTGTAATTTAAACACTTTGTCCTATTAAACTGTATATATGAACTTTGATATTGTTACTGCGTTAAGCATTTTTAATTTGTATAAATACTAGTCTATTTTCATAATAAAATCAATCTGCATTTAATGTTTGATTCATTCACTACCCTTTCTAAGCCATAATATTTATGGGGCATGAGGCTGTGCTACAAGGGTGGTTTTTTTACTGTTGTCCGTTCAAGTACCATTGACTACATTGGTTTAAAACGTAAACACAGTCTTGTTTACGTGCTTGACGGATAGAATCAGCGCAAAGTAACGGAATCCTGAAGCAGCCTCTCAGGCATCTCTGTTCATGGTCCTTCGAGCCGGATCTGTCTCCAACTAACGAAAAAATACATCCCGAGAAGAAAACAACATCTGCCAACCACCCAGTTCCCAGAAAATGGCCAACAACATGGAGGAATTCAACAACTTAGCTATCGCCCAAGAAGAGCTCGCGCAGAAGATAAAGCAAAAAGGAACCTGCCAGCCGAAAAAACGAAGCCTACATCGCCAGTCGCAACAAAACGCTGGACGAACTTTGGAACACTGCAACTAAAAATCATGCAGAATTGGGGCAGCTAAGTATTCCAACTCATAATTATTTTAAAACAGGGTATTACGACCAAATTAAAGCCATATACGGCGAAGCAAAAAGTTACTTGCAGAGCTGTTCAAAAACAACGGAAATTTCCAACGCCTCCGTAAGCAGAACGCAAGAGGAAATGGTGGCCAACCCCGAGCAAAAGGTTCGTATCCGAAAACTGCAGATTCGGATCCAGAATTTTAAGCAAGCGATGGACGACGCCGAACTAACACAAGAATTAGGGAGGCCCGCCATCACGACAAGGGAATTAAGAGAAAAATGGGATCGTGTGGTCGAGATGGACGAAGAAGTTATGTCAAACGACATGGCTTCAGAACAAATGCACTTCAGTCCTGAATATACTACGTTGGAAGACAGGTATATAAATTTAATTATTTTATTGCAAGCGCCGACAAGGAACGAGCAAGCAGCAGCCATCTCGCTTCCTCAAGTCAAAATTCCCATATACGAGGGAAATTATGAGGAATGGGCCACTTTCAAGGACCTGTTTACCAAATTAGTAGATGACAACCAGAATATGGACGATGTCATCAAGATGCAATACTTAAAGACGCATCTTAAGGGAGAGCCAAGCCGACTGATCCAGCATCTAGCTGTTACCCAAGCAAACTACAACACCGCCTGGAATCTGCTGCAACAAAGGTATCAAAATAATCGCCTTATTTTAACTAAATTGCTAGATACCATATTCGATCTGCCGGTCCTCTCCAAAGAGTCAGCCCAAGGGTTAAAAAGATTGCACGACTCCATCAAGGAATGTGTGGAGGCAATCAAAAATTTAGGCATCTCCACGGACAGTTGGGGTCCGTGGATTAACAGAGCTATCGCTCGAAAATGGGATCCTGAAACCAACAAATTATATGAACAGTCGCTTCAATGTCCAAATGAAGTCCAGGATCACCAAAATTTAATGGCTTTCCTGCAAGTGCGGTTCCAATCCCTAGAATCCATAGATGGAGCTCGAAAGCCCACGCAGGAAAGACCACAGAAGAATTACGCTTCCGCATCCCTAAATTGCAAGCTGTGCCATGGAGATCACTACATCGACAACTGTAGCCAATTCCAGAGGCTACCTACCCATGAAAAACTAGAAGCAGTAAAAACCAATCGATTGTGCTATCGATGCTTGCGGCACGATTCAAATATACCATGTCGGGCCTATTTTAATTGTAGGATCTGTCGCTTCCCGCATCATACACTGCTTCATAAGGCGCAGCCACCATCAAGGCCGCTCCCTGCCCAAAGGATGAGAACGTCAGCTCATGCAGCAGCTATGAAGACTTCCAACGCTCCAGAAAAGAAGCCGAAGTCGGACATCATCACCGCCAATTTAGGCGCACAGGAGAGCCAAGTTTTACTTGCCACAGCAATGGTTCAAGTAAAGGCAGCATCCGGGATGACTCATCTACTACGAGTATTAATAGATCCCGGGTCTCAGGGGTCGTTTATCACGGAAGCATCAGCCGAATTATTGGGGTTACCCAGGACCAAAGTTCGAGCTGAAATAACAGGAATCGGGAACAGCGAGCCAAAAATTGCCAAATGGAAAATCAAAGGTTTGATCACACCTAGATTTTCAAGTAACTTTTCCCTACCTGTCAATTTATTAATACTTCCGAAACTTACCAAAGCCATGCCTTCATCCCCCATCCCATATATAAATATCGATTCCTGGAGCAATACCTTCATCGCCGATCCAACCTTCAACCGACCCGGTCCTATAGATATAATTCTAGGCGCCGAAGAATATTCAAAAATAATTCTAGAAAGAATCACTAGAACAAAGGATGGCATCTTGGGACAAAATACCAAACTGGGTTGGGTATTATCTGGAACCATTGGAAGACAGCATAACGACAGCATTAAAGTCAACACCATGGTTGCCAAAATTGGAGAAGAATATCAGTTACAAAAATTCTGGAACATAGAAGAAGTTCCCACTCAACGAAAAATTTCCCCAGATGATCAGGTATGTGAGAATAAATTCACAGACACAGTGGCTCAAATCAATCAACATCGGGACAACTACATGAAGGTCAATACCACGATTGGCAACTCGTGGCAAATTGGAGAAGAATATCAGTTGCAGAAATTCTGGGACATAGAAGAAGTACCCACACAAAGAACACTTTCCCCAAAATATCAGGTACGTGAAAAGAAATTCACAGAATCAGTACAGGAAAGACCGCAGAGAATCGAAGCTTCCGAAACTCTTAGTCATGGAGGTCACTACATCAAAAGCTGTGGTCAGTTCCGAAGTTCACCTACCAATGACAAGCAAACAATCCAGCAGGTGAAGAAAATATTCACAACCGATCCTACAGCGGAAGAACGAGCAATCGCAGCTGCCAATATAAAGAATACGGAAGTTCAACATCCTGTTATCATCGAATGTGAAGAAATAGCATCTTCTCATCCACAAGAAAATCACCAAGTGCATGGAACCTCCGAAGTCCTCACTCACGAAATCCTCGTTCATGAAGTCCGCATCCACGAAGTTCCCATTCAGGAAGTGCCCATTCACAAAGTCGATGGACAAAAAGGAAAGGAAATTGCAGGCCACGAACAAATCGTTGAAACTCCTACAGCAGCTCCAAGCAGTGGATGCAGTCCAGAAATTGCAGGCCACGAAAAAATCGTTGGAACTCCTCCAGATGCTTCGACAGCAGCTCCTAGCGATGGATGGAGCAAAGAAGCTGCAACAATAACTGCTGCTAACAACAACACCTCCGAGCCCACTAAAAACTTGACACTCGGTAATGGACGGAGCCCAGAAGTTACAGCAATAACTGCAGAAAATGGAAAACCCTCCGACTCCATTAAAAACTTGACACCCGGTGGAAAGCAGCACCAAGACTTGTCGGCAGGGGATGCAGGAAAAGAAAAATCAAATGCCAAACACTTCGCGCCAAGCGGTAGAAGCAGCCCAGAAATTGCAGTAATAAATGCAGCAAACAAGAAACCCTCCGAGTCCATTAAAAACCTAGCACCTAGTGGAAGGTGGTATCAAGAAATGGCATCAAGAAATGCAGCAAGCGAGCAAACCTCCGAGTTCGCTAAATACTTAGCACCCGGTGGAGGGTGGAACCAAGAAATGGCAGCAGCCAGGAATTCAGAAAATGAAAAATCCGAAACCAAATATTCTACGCCTAATAGAAGGTGGATTCAAGAACTAACATCAACAAGTTCAGAAAACAATAAACACAATGCTAAGCACTTAGCCCCTCGTAGAAGATGCTATCAAGAAGACGGCTTATTAAAGTCTGCGAGGGAAGTTACCGAAGACTCGCAATGTGGAATACCGATGCGGCATCCTCTAAAACAGCTAACCTCGGCAAGAGTGATATTAATTATCGTATGCACTCATATAATGTTCGTCTCCAAAGGAAGAGGCAGCCGATGGACGTTGGCAGGATGTTCCAAACCAATTGGTAACATAGTCAACGACACAATAACACAAAAGCTCTTTTACAGAAATAGCAAAGGAGCCAGTGTTGCAGCAACCGAACCACTTCGAGGATTTACAACCCTCTCGGTTAGACCTGCAACATCATCTGAAGGAAGTAGCATGGAGAGCCATCCGACGTCGCTACTACCTATCCAGAAGAATCATCAACAGCGTCTAAAAAAAAAACGTAACATGGGAAACTATCCGACATCATTTCTATCTATCCAGCGGGATCACCTGCAGCATATTGGGGGCCGCCGCTATTCTAATAGGAGCTTTCTACTACATTCGGAAAAGGATCAACCGAAGGAAGCATCAATCCAAACAACGCCAGTCAGCCGTAGAAGAATATCCTTTAAAAACCCTTAATGTGGAAGAAACAATATAGTTTTCCTTTTCTTTTTCTTCGGCCTAAAATTGGCAATATGTTTAAACTTGATTCAAACACACATAAATTTTATTTTCTAAAATTTACGAAATCCAGTTGCATGTTTTTTAAATGCAATTCCCATTTATTAGCAAGAAAAATTTAATGTTGCAATCACCAATTACTAAATTTAATATGTTTAAATTAGATTAAAAACTATATATTTCAGTTCAAATTTACGAAACATTATTCGTAATTTAAAAGCCAGTGTTATTACGCAATCATACGAGTTAAAGACCAGGAAAATGCAATTCTGCACTCCATGCACAATACCGACCTACAGTAGTAAGTTCAACGGGCAACCTTCGCTCTAGCAGGAAATAAAAACTGCACAAATTGCTTATCTGCTGTTTTGTAATTTAAACACTCTGTCCTAGTAAACTGTATATATGAACTTTGATATTGTTACTGCGTTAAGCATTTTTAGTTTTGTATAAATACTAGTCTATTTTCATAATAAGAATCAATCTGCATTTAATGTTTGATTCATTCACTACGTCGCCACTCCTATACCAAGCCATAATACTGTCGAGATGTGAGGCTGCATCTCAGGAGTGAATTACTGTCGTCCCTTTTAAGTGCCATTGACTAAGCTGGCTTAAAGCGTAGATGCAGTCTCATCTACGCGCTTAAAATTAGGGATAGAATCAGCGCAAAGTAACGGAGTCCTGACACAGCCTCTCAGGCATCTCTGTTCTCTCTGTTAATTTACTCCCGTGTCTTTTTATTTATTGACATGGAAGTGAAGCAACAAGATCAATATTATGTAGTTGATTCGCCATATCATATGTAAATTTATTTTCGCTGGAGTGCGGTTACTTATAATGGTTTGCTACAATTCCTACTAATATATCTCTTTTGGTTACTGATTTTTACCAAATGCATCCACTTAATGCCAACGGAGAGATTCGAGATTATAGTATTCTCAAGCGCTTTTGGTAGACAAAAAATTATCTCTTTGTGTTGAAATAACTTTGTCCTTTCTTGGTTTCTGTTTATTTTTAGTCGTTCTTAGTAACCGGTGATCTATTTAGTAATTTCATGTTTTGTGTTATATGTGCTTTGCTAGCTAATATAAAAATTCATACTTATCCTTTATATTCGGTGATAACTGTGTCCACTTTCTCCATTTTCTTTCTTTTAAACATTGTATTTATTATTACTGGCCCTTACCTTGGTGAGAATTCCAATAATCTTCTTACACCCTAATTGTTCTCTCCATACTTATATCGTCTTTTTTTTGCTTTTCATCGCTTTGAAATTTCTCTCTAAAGACTGCTGTTACTACTATATTACTAGTTTTTTGTTTGTATTGTAATAGTACTTTATCCGGGAAGTCTAAGATTTTGTCTTTATTCAAGGATATTTAAGGATGATTTAGATTACCTGTTTTGTTGAGTATGGAGTTTATTTAGTTATCGATATAGGGTATGCGGGTAAGTGCTCATTTGGGGTAAGAGCACCTTTAAAACCTGAAAAATAGTAAACAAAAATTCTTAAACTCACGATAGCCAAAGAAACCACAACTACTTTGTGAAAAGCGCTTTACCTATTTTTCTGATAAAGGCTTACTTTTCTCATTAATTTGAGTTAGAAATGAAGTTCAGTAGAGAAACTTTAAATATGTTTTACCGTTAAGACAATATTCTAACACATAGTGACAATTTAATTTTGAAATACCTTTCGAGCATCATTCTAATGGATTAACTCAAATACATGTGCTAGTAAATAATTTCGTTATTTCACGGATATATCAACAGAACTTGATTAGTTCAAGTAATCTTTGTAATCAAAATACTATATCTCCTTGACGGTTAACGACCGGGTTCTGCACATTCTGAACACTTTTTCTTGATATCGTCGTTTCCCCAAGAGTTAGCTCTATGATCAGAATACGTTGTAATTTTTCATGAACTTAATAGTTATTTAGCCCAGACGATAGACGCTTTAGTACGTTAATGAACGTTATTTGAAAATCTTATTTTGTTTTCAATAACGTTTGAACAACTTGGAAGATTAAATCTGACAAGATGTATATGGTGGGAATGTGCTTATTAACGGTTATGAGCAACTAAGAAACTAGTTAATTATGCGTTTCTTTTAGAAATGACAGTGCAGGATTTACTTAATTATAGCAGAGCTAGAATTTAATATGCTATCGCTGATAGATTAATTAGTAGTAGTAGTAGTAGTATTTGTAATATTACTTGCTCCATATAACATATCATCCTTAATAAACACCATTAGTAATATAAAGTCTGGTACTAAACATTGTATTTATCTGATTCTGCTTCTATTAAGTCTGAGTAATAACAAAACTATTTAAAATTTAGCATTACAGCGAAGACTTTTATAACACCAATTTATAGTCCATAACCTTGCAATTACAATTTTAATGATGTAATAATGACGGTAAAAAGCATAAACACATTTAACGCAACAAAATCAATAGTTGTTGATAATTGAAATTTAATTTCTTGAACCACCCTAAGCTTATATCCGGATAAGGCCATAATTATGTATAACAGCAATCAGATAACATGAACAACAAAATAGAATGCTTGAGTAAGTAAGAGATGACCATACAACAAAATGAATTTAGTAAGGGCAATTAGTTGACATTGTGTCATAATTAAAGTGAGCGTCAAGCCTACTCGTATATTTGCTATGTTCATCTCTTTCTTACTCAAGTAATACATGTTATTTCTTGTTTATGTTATCTCATTGCTGCTGTATATAATTGTGGCCCCGTCGGTATAGGGGGTTAAAACACTCTCGAATATTTCATCAAACCCTAGATTATGGAAAGCTTTAGAGGACAATCTGCTGCAACCCCAACTATCGCGCCGAAGCGAAATTCCGGAGGAAACTGAAAGTCCTCAGCTCTACCATGGTGGCGAAGTTGTGGCGGACCCTTAGAGATAGTCTAAGATTTTCGCCGACACCTTGAAACAGCTCCACCGCATACCGAACGTTCCCATTCTTTTACAAAAACTACCACCAAGTTCATTAGGACATCGCCGGCAACTTCAGCATTCTTTCACTGCAAGTCATCTTTTCAGTGCAGATCATCCCATCAATCTTTTCCGACCCTTCGAAGAGCATCATGTTCTCGACGCTTTGGCTTCCGACAAGAACACCACCTCCAAGAACGACGGATGGGATATGTTGATTAATTCTGTAGGATAAACTTTGTGTACCATAGTATTTATACTATTTTATGCTATGTTATTGACTGGCAATTTTTGTATAACAATACAGTTGGATAGTATACTTTGTTACCATTTTGTTACTGCAATCCCGGTATTTCAGATATATTGCGGTTGAGTGCTGTTGAGTTTAGGAATTCTCTTTTCTATCTGAGCATACATGTAGATAGTAAAATGGCTCGTTGGCGGCCTCAGCAGTATTTATTTGTATTTTAATAATTTCGAAGAAAATTGCACACCCTCGCTAATGTTTAGCTAGCCTACTCCTCAAATGTACCCATGTATTAGTCTCCTGGTTATTTAAAATAAAAATTTGGATACATGTTAATGGCGCCCAACGTGGGGCTTTGTTCTGTAGGTTATAATGTAATTTCAGTGCAAGTCAGTGGCGCCAAACTGTAGTTACCAGTATTTATGTATATGTACTATTGCGTTTCTATTTTCTTCGAGATTTACTTCCAATGTGGATATTCGTACCCTGGTAGTGTGTACGTTTAGAAATGTGTTCTCGCGTTTTTCAAATTTCCCTTGAAGTTCTTTTGGAACCCTTGTTTGCTGTTTTTTTGTTTCGTTTGGTTGATTCAGTGTCTACGTTGTGAACTTAGGTACTATCATGGAATTTGCAGCAAGGGTATATTTTGGTGAGCACAGCTTTTGAATGATTATGATTTTGGTAGTAATTTGTGCTCATGGCACTACATAGTAACTGGTTGATATAGTAATCCTAAGTTTTATTTATACAATTGTAAACAAGTCATTAAAATATCTACTCCAAATTATATGTTTTATTTTTCAAGTTATAATGTAATGGCATGGAATCCATCTACACTTACCATGGGCCCTTACAGTACCACTGCACTGGCTATTTGATACAATGTTATTGATTGGTTATTTTTATATGACGTTACTAGTGGTTATTTTACTTTGTTCCGATTTATAACTGGTCATATTTTGTTACTGCAACCCTCGCATTTCAGATATATTGCGATTGACTGCTGCGCGTTCTCGTTTCTATCTGAGCACAATTGTTTTAAAGAGACACGTTGGCGCCCTCAATATTTATTTATATTTAAGTAATTTCGTAAAAAACTGTATAACGTCTCCACTGTTTAGCTAGCCGGCCCCTCGAATGCACCCATCTAGTTTCGTGGTTATTTAGAAGTATAGTATTCGAGTCTAAGATTTGGGATCACGTTTACACGTCCATTAAAAACATAACAATATTGTTTTAAGAATTCAGAAAAATGTAAGGTGTATTCTATTAAACAAGGGTCTCCAATTTATGGTGACGGGAGCAAAAGTCGATTTTAGTATACAGGGGAAATTTTAGAATTTTGCTTTTTCAATTCTTTTTAATTTTCATTAAGCAAATAACAAAAGTTAGTAATTTTGAATATAATTAACATTTTTTCCAAAATTACTATCATTTTCCATATAAAAAATCATTAGTCGATAATGGAAAATGAAATTTAAGAAAATCGAAAAATTAGAAATGTTAAATAAGCAAATAGCAAATACCGAAGAGTTCAATTTGAAACATAAGACAAGACATAAAAACTGAATTCATTTTTTTTTTTCGAAATAACTGTTCTTAAAATAAAGATAAATCAAAATCTAATAGACCTAGAGATCTGACACTTTATTTGATTCCTAATACTATTTAATTTGGAAAAATGAGTTCAACCAAAAGCGAGAATTTCGTAAGTATCTTAACTTGTACATTGAATTGAATAGTTTTATGAATTTTGTGTTGTTTATGATAAAACATGGTAATGGATAAATATAAAAAAATTGAAATAAATTGTGAATGCCCCACAACTACTTGACTCCTGTTTTCACACTCTAAAATTTTTAAATTTAAGATCATACGTTTTTGCTATATTTAATTTCAGCCTGTTGCTGTCTATCCAGATTCGTTATAAAAAGTACAGGTTTCTACTTAAAAAATTAGCTCATAACGAACACCTGTAGAGTATCAAAAATACAGTTTTCACATCTTCACCATTAAAATCTTTCAGAATTAGATTTTTTCTTAAAAAGTGTGAACAACTTTTGTTTAAAATACATGTAATGTGAAACAAATTGAAAAGCCAAGTCACGGCTCATCGAACACCCAACTATTTAAAAATTTCTACTCCGACTAGTTTAATTTTCGTTACATTAGAACACATTCCAAAGCCGGATGATACCGTTAAAATGCAACCTATTCGGCAGGTCACCGCTCGGAGGCTGCGCGTTATACTTAAGTATAATAATTATTTAAGCGTTGCTCAGCTAAGTTGCTCCCACCTAAAACTTATCTTGATTGCACTTATCTTGATTGCCGGAAAATAACTTTCGTTCAGCTAAACCTCAGTTACAATTTGACAAGGCGACAGGTTGTACTGTAAACTGTGCTTAGTGAATCGAACGTCGCGATGACGGATACAGGTTAGAGTTTACGCAGTACTTGTTCCAATTACATACAGATTTTGAACTTTAGGGTCTGCACGGGTTTTCTTAAACGAAAATGGCATCATCAGCGACCCATGCGGTAAAGATTTTCCTTATCAGCACGGCATCGGGGCTTTTCTTTTCGAGAAAATGACTGAGATCAAAGACAAGGTGGCACAGGTAACTAACTAGTTTCTATTGACGACTGATATTGATAGTTTTTCTACAAGGTGTTAAGCAATGCCAAAAGTGTTTTAAGCTGTTCTACGTACATTTAGAACGAATCAAGTGTTTTAGTTGTGAATCATCGACAATTGTTAATTCTGCTGCATCATGTTTGTTTTTGCTTTTTCAATGATGTTATCAGTCGTAAAACGCGAATGTTTAGTTTGGTCTATTTTTAAACTACACAGAATTAACACGAACAAAAACAAGTAAACATACAATTCAGCAACTAAATAAACTAAATTTGTACTATTAATAGTGTTTGTGAGCGACAATATCGTTTATCTATCAAGTGACAAATAAATAGCTTAATCTACAAATAACAAGTACTCGATTGTAGCAATGCTAAAATTCGAAAATCCTGCACTAATCTCTTCAAAAGAAACGCATAATTAACTACCTTTATAATTATTTATTGTTTTTAATCAGCACATACCTACCGTATACTATACAGATTGTCAAATTTGAAAACAGAAAATAATATCTACAGATAACTGATGAACTAATTCGTGTAGCTTCTCAAATTATTAATATCATAGAAAAATGCAACACAATCTGAATATACAGAGCGATTCTGAAGGGTGTACCTATTTCAACAAAATGTGTTCAGACCGTACAAATAAACGAAAAAGGTTTTTGAAAACATAGACACGGTTATTAACCATCAAGAAGATAATGTTTATGTTTTGATTACAAAAATCACACACTCAAACCGATAGCATATGTTATCTACTTCTGTTGAGATTCGTTAATGGTATTTTGTATTTAAGTTAATTAATTACAGCGATTATACCACTCCCTATAAGATCATCTAATAAAAAAAGTAAAAATGCATAGATACGCATGCACTAACTTTTGATAATATACATAGCAACGGTGATAATTATATACTTCCTTGACTAATAACTGATAGTCAAATACCTTCACAAACTTCACGTTATCTGCTGAAAGTACAATCGTCATAGCAACTACACTAACTGTACTTTTAATATTTATAAATAAACTGTTCAAACGTTGTTTATTGACTCGTGATTATAATCTAGCCGGATGCAACTCGTGTCTTCTTGATTATCAAATCATTTCTGTTCCCACTCGATATATTGTTTTAGGCAATCACGCGAGTCCGAAGGTAAATAACTAGTCCGAAGGACTCGCGTGATTGCCAAACATTTTTGTTTCCACTCGATATATTGTTTTAGGCAATCACGCGAGTCCGAAGTGTAAACACAAATGATTATTTGATAATCTAGAACACACCAGTTGCATTACATATGATAATCGAACACACTTTCAAAATGTTCTGTTATGAACATTATAGTACTCTATGATTAATAATTGGTCACTATGTGTTAAAAGATTGTGTTACATGGGAAAAGTATTTAATATTTCTATAAACCTTTACTGATTATTTGGGAATCCTTTTTAAATTCACTACAAAGCTCTTGTTCTAGGATATCTCACAACATTGTCGACCATCGCCACCGGATCGAAATCTCGTAGCAGGAAAGCGTGGCATACAGTGAAACAGAAATTACACTTTTGCATACAGGAATAAAGCCGTTTATAATTATACAAAATAAATTGTGTATCATAACACTAATGTTACATGCAAAGAAGAAATAAAATTATAATTTATGAAAAATGATGCATGCTAAAACAGGTTGCCTGGCAATTCTTTTGTTTGACAAAAAAATTTGTAAATTTTTATATACCAAAGCGCGATGCAGCATAATGGATCTGCCGTTTAATATTTGGTTATTTGTCAAGTACTGCCGCACACCATCCGTTGCTTTTTTACTTCCTTTTAGGAAGTATTGGATTCACCCCAAAAATTCGAAATTGAGTTTTTAACAGATCTTCACGTTTTAGAGTCCCCTGAACCCAAAAAACATTTTTTTTTCATTGGTCTGTCTGTCTGTCTGTCTGTGAACAGAATATCTCAAAAACGAAAAGAGGTATGGCGTTGAAACTTCATATATAAGTTTTGTGTACTATGTAGATGAGACAGCAAGCTTTTGAAGAAAATCGCATAACCGGAAGTAGGTGTTTTTTCAAAAACGGCTCTAACGATTTTTTTGAAACTTTACATTTTTATTACATTTTTAATGTGTATTGATGTGAGATAGGTGATTTTGCAGTTGAATACTTCTAAAGTGGGTTTCTTTTGTTTTTTTCCTATTTTTTTATTAACTCCTATTTTAAATAAAACACCCGGTATATTATTACATTTTTAAATTCACCTTAAAATTCTAGAGAAAATTTGTCTCTTCAACTAATGCTCTATTTTGTACCGTTTTTGTAGAATTTGTAATTTTTGAAAATTTTTGACAAATGGTTAAAAATTAAAAATAAAATTTTTTACTAATTATAAGATCACTGTAAAAGGAAGTTGTGTGAGTGTATCACACCAGATTTTTAAATTTCAAATGATTTGAATGTAGTAATTTCTTGGGCAGAGCAGAACACTAAAATGCGCATAACAAATAATACGAGAAACTACATAAAACTGTAAAAAACACTTAGTAATACGTATTACATCACTTTACAAAAATAGAAAATCTGTAAAGGGCTTTACTCAGAACTTCCTTCGCAAGTGGACTTTGTGACACTAAACAATTTTAAATATAAAGGAAAATAGGGGTAAAATATCTCCACGTTCGTAGTAATACTGAAGCAATAAAAGGAAACACTTGGTAATGCGAATTACATCAATTTTCGAATAAAAAGCATTACCGGCGGTGGGATTCAAACTTCAGCGCCTGCGAACAAGCCTGCGAATAGAATTTTAACCATTGGCGGTAGCCCGCAAGTCAACCACCGCTGCACTCTGCCACAGAAAACCCCTCGCCTCGGTGGGATGCGGCTGCCTTAAATACAATGGATTTATTGTTGATCATTTTTCTCTTTTACATTTACCCTATATATTTCGTCAAGCGTAGAAACCTGAGTTATGTGCAAAATATTACTTTCATTTAAGTAATAGTTATCGGACAAAAGCAAGAATAGGCAGAGTTTTGTTTTTTAAGGCGCTCACCCTTATATGTTTTATCGATTTTTTTGGATTCATGCCTGGAAGGCATATAATCCGCTTGCAAAGTATCGTCTGCCTCCAAGTAATGGTTTTTGAATTATACCTGCAACAGACAGACAGACAGGCAAAGAGACAGACAGACGGAATTGAGAAAACCTGTTCTTTGTCATCTAGGAACGCTGAAACGTGAAGATCTTGGAAGGTGATTCGTGATTATTCGTCTTTTAGACGAGATAAGTAAAAACCAAACAGCTGGTTCGAATTTAACTGGCGCTCTGGCAAAATTCGATTTCTAGTCAGACGCCATACCACTCCGCCACCTTCCCGGACCTCTTACTTTTGCTTTTAGCTGTGTTATAAAAGAAGTGGGAGTAAGCGGATGGCTCAGCGACCAAATATTCAGGCGGCCGGCCCGAGTTCAAATCCGGGCGACTTTAGAGTTTAAAATCGTACGCTCCCCGGCTATCACGCTAACACCTGTGGTAGTCGTTAACCTATAACAAGGAAATGTTTTCTCACCTTCGACGAGCAAAACTGGCCACCTACCCGGCCTAAGGGCAAAGAGCAAGAGATAATAAAGAAAGTGCTTACTTGAAGATATTCAGCCTGTATCTGTTGAGTCCCACATTTTTTTGTGAATGGTAAAAACCTGAAACATGCAACTTATTACTTTCGTCTATCCCTGAGCTAATGCAAAAATGACAGAATTTTATTACTTCCCCTTCTAAAAGACGAAGAAAATATTGTAATCGCGAAAAAATCACTTTCCGAGACTTTTTCAGATCTTCACGTTTTAGGATGACTAAAAACAAGTTTTCTTAATTTCGCCAGCCTGTCTGTTGGCGGTATAACTCAAAAATTATTTGTTGAATGAAGGAAATATTTCACATGCAAATTATATGTCTACCTGACTTAAAACCGAGAAATATATACAGGGTAAGCACCTCAAAAAAATAAAGTTTTGTTTATTTTTGCTATAACTGAGAAATAGATACAAGTAATAATTTGCACATAACTCAGGCTCTATCATTACCGAGAATGAGACTTAACAGATACACGGTGAATATCACAACTGGGACAGTATAGTATGGTGTCTTTATAATGTAGCGAAAACTCGTACAATTCGAGCACGACCGTGGCTGCGACCGGCGAACTAGAAATTGGGCTCGAAATATTTGCCTGGGAGCACGGAGTTCGAAGCACAGCGGGCTACATTTTTTTGCAAATTAATGTAATTCGAGTAAGGGAAGTTCCGATAAACCCCTTTCCTGATTTTGTAATGTACTTACCCTGTATATATTTGACCAAAAGTATATTCGGTTTCGAACAAGGTGAACATCAAATCCACATGCAAAGTATCGTCTTACTCCAACAAATACTTTTTGATCTATATCGCCAACAGGCAGACCAACAGACAGACAGACAAACAAACAGACAGACAGACAGACAGAGAGACAGAGAGACTCGCCGGTAGAATTAAGAACACACGTTTTTCATCTTCTAGGGACTCTGTAACTTGATGATCTGAAGAAATCTTGGAAGGTGATTTTGCCACGGCTACCAATAATTGTAAAGCGAATATAACTTCGTATTCTTTTAGCTGCCTATGGTGCACACGATATGTCTTCTACTTTTGTATACATATACACAACCACATCGTTCTTACATTTACGAAAGTAGGAAACTTCATATTCACCTTCACCATTCATTCTTTTTAACACTTTAGCTAGATAAACATGTCTTTTTGAAATTTCACCAAAAGTGACACCAACTATAACATTCTACTTTAAATTAAAAGTTTTAGTAAGAAGTTTCTCTCTGCTTCATCAGATGATTCGTTGTGGTCATCATCTTAAGAACAAAATTCATCACTTTTACTTGGTGTTCTTTAACTTTCGCTCAATTTGGTCCTCTGCCTTCTGTCTTTTTGCATATCTTCTCTTTTTTTATTTTAGCTGTGCTCTTTTTTAAATGCTTTCACAGTTGTTGATGTCAGTTTAGTACTTTTTATTCTTTAGGGTCCATTTGTTCTTCTAAGGATGTTTGGAAAGCCACGAAACACATTCAATGACACGTATGATATGCTGCCTTTGTTTACATTCGTACAGATTGCTTCAACATCTTGTGAACTTTTTTCTGAGACGATATATGGAGGAATCACGCATATTTTCAAGTTATGCCCGTTGGGTAGACATTTTGTGTGTTCTATGGTCGACCTGACACTACAAACATGAACAAAATTTCAAAGACTTTAAAGGAGTAAGTTACATTTTTTCTAATGCCAGACACTATGTTTGAAGGTATTTGATGCTTTTAGAACGCTTTTCCCAACATACATACAACATACATTATAGGTGTGCCAGGGTTTTTGACTAACCATGAATCTAAACTTGTGTTGAAGTACGCTTTAAACTGACAGAGACAGACACATCTAGTGGTTGCAACTTATGACTGCAGTCTCAGCATAGTGATCTCTACTGTGTCGAAAGATGTTTATCTTGGTAAACTATATTCCTCAGGCTTTCTGGACGAACCAATTTGGAGGCCTTCTAAAATGGTGGCTCTGGTACCACATAAGCTAAGCGTCGAACAGCACTTGTTGACAAATTGCAGCACATTTTGCTATATCTTGTTCCTGCTTCTCTACAAACACCTTACGAACATCGTAATATGGTTTCAGTAAAATAGCTGAGTCAGAATTTTTCTTTTTTTCTTCACCTTTTCTAAACGACGTTCCATAAGTGAAACCTATGGGTTTTGCTGCATTTATTAAGCTGTGTTTTTTTTATTTAACACCAAATGAAGCACTTCAGCCATCATTACTCCTTCCAATCGTTCTTGTATATTAATTACAATTGTTGAAGGGGCACTTTGTTTCATGCATTATATCATTATATTCTTCTTTTTCAACATTCTTCTGTTCATTCTTGGACGTAATAGGTCTCCCCTTTTCTTCTCGATTTATTTCTGCTTTGTGCTTGTCTGTGTCATTGTTTTCGTGTCACTCTTCTGATCTCGTCCACCCATCTTAAAGGTGGTCTCCCACCCCTCTTTTTTTTGCTTTGGTCTCCAGTTTATCACTTTCTTAATCCACCTTTCGTGCCTCGTTCTCATAATCTGTCCATCCCACGACCATTTTCGTTTTGTTTAATTAAGTCTTTAACTGTTTCTCTTCTTGCCCATTTAATTTAATAATAATAACCAGATATCCAATGGGTATCATGTGATGTAACAGTTGTATGTTTTAACTGGTGGTGTTGTAAAGGGCAACGGGAGTTTTTGTTTATATGAAGTAGTAAAAAATAACTTGAATTGATAATCTGCGATAAATAGTCACGTTAAGGGTTAAATTCCCATTGACTGTAAAAAATAATAATTGATGATTTTATACGTAATAGCAATATAGTATTCTTTACGATCAAATTTGACTATAAGTCACAAGTATTATTCAAATATAGAATTCCATTTAAAGTGGTATATTACTATAAAACCAGTAAAACCAGCGCAAGTGAGTGTTGTGGTATGCTGTTGAACTGTCTATCCACATCTTAGAGGTATGAAAGAGCTACAACGAGTTTTTATTTGGTCGGAAACAACCCAGGGAGGTGTTTGCTGACTAACATTTATCTAGTTAGGAGCTGAGATAACACAATCAGTTACAAGATATATAATCAGAAGGTTAGTGCCCATTTCTTATGAAATATTAAGAAGTTATATAGCAAGTTCGATGCGGCAAATCATTAAAATATATTTAAAAATTAATTTAAAATAATTAATTTTCTAAATTTGATAGTGATTCGAGTACTCGACGGTTTTCGACCATTATAATTTGAAATTTAAATTTTTTTGGATTAGGTTATTTTTTGGAGTTGTCATTTAAATCAAGTTTGGATTAAACTGTTTTTGACAATATCTATTTATTTTTGTAATGTCAGATCAAACTTCAGAGATACCTACTAACAAGCTGAAGTATAAATTTAATTTTGTGAAGTACCTGAAGAGTGTATTTCATTCACGAAGTCAAATAATTATTATATTTTAAAAGTAATTCAGTCTTTAAGTACAATAAAAAGTTGTTAGTTGAAAATTTACTCATTTAGCTGGGAGACAGGAATTCCATTGCTTGAACTGACTAGCCGAGGTTTTAAAAAACTATAACCACATGACATAATTCTAAATGTCAAATTGATTTATGAGATAGATCAATTTCTACTTATTTCATTAAGAAGTAAGGTAAGTACATAAGAATAAGGTAAGTACATAAGAAGCTATACCTGATAGTGCTTCTTGTTATTAGTTAGAAAAAGGGATATTTAATTTGATATTATTTGTAATAACACCGTAAGAGGGAGGCATATTACAATTTTGGGTTCGCAACGTGGGGCTTAGAAGATATATTACAAATTTGGCACCTCCAGTAGGGCTAGATATATAACAAGGCTATTGCTGTGTTATTACAAGTTTTCTTGTTACTGAACTTTAGTCCCAGCATTTTCCTTTCCATGGCAGTTTGTCTTTTTCTTAGGCTGTATATGATTTTTTGAGTAAACGTTGTTGTTTTTATACCCTAGCTAAGTACGGCAATAACACACTCATGTCGAAAACTTTCGGCGTTTTGTTTTCTTGTAAATTATTTTTAACACAAAATCCTAATATAATTTGTCTTCCTAATTCAACTTCTTGGTATTCATATTTTAACATTATATTATGTCCTAGATCTATGTAAAATGAAACTTTTCTGTTTGAGTTTATATCTTTTGTTGTTAGAATTGTTGTTTTAGTGTAATTGGTATTCATACCATATCAAAAAGTTTCAGAGATGATCTCAACATAGTTTCCAATTATGTATTATCTTTGGCCATTACCACAAGCTCATCAACGTACCTAATGTGATTTATATATTTTACACCTATGTTGTCTCATTTTTCCAGGTAGTCCAAATTTTTAAAGATGTTTTTCAGCGCTCGGTTAAACTGTTTTCGGTTAATCTTTAGTTTTACATCCAATGTATATGTATTTTATTGAAGTGGTACATCTTGAGTTTATCATGCAGGTGTATATAGCGTTTAGTATGAAAGGTAGCTCAACAGAGTCGAACGTCTTTTTATGGTCTATAAATACTAGTGATATGTTGATGTTATATTTATTGTATTTCTCCATAAGCTTAACACGACTCGGTCCCGCGGCCTCGTTGGAGGGCGGGCGAGGGCTAACTACTACTAATGGCGACTCTTGTTGATTTGGCCCTGGCAACTCAGTCGGCCAATGGTGTTCTTCCTGGTAGGCGGAGCAGACCTAAGTGCAAGCGCGAGAGAGAAAGAGAGAGAAAACAAAAAGAATGATATTTACACAGGTTTTTAATTGTTTGAACATATATACAAAAGAGAAAAATAATAGGCTATGTATTTGATGACGCGTCGAAGCTTTTGGTGGGGTGGGGTCGCCGTGTTTCGTCCCGGGGCTCTTCCTCTCGTGGGGAGGGACGTGCGTGCCGGGGACGGCGGAGGTTCTGGCGCTGGAGGCGGCTCGGAGGGTTAGGTGTGCGGCCTCGCCGGCTCGTCGGGCCGGATGGCTGCGGATTGGGGCGCCTGGGCGATGGTGACGGGCGGCGGCGGTGTCGGCGGTGGCTGGACGGTATGCGCGCTGGAGAGGAGCGGAGGGGCGGCCGGGGGCGGTCGCGTAGCTCCTTGGTCTGCCGCGGATCCCTCCTGTGGTAGTGGGGTGTACCCTGGACCTTGCTTCGGGCCGGCAGGGCTACTGTGGGGAGCTGGGGGCGGCGACTCGACTCGGCGGGGGCGCAATATGCGTCCCACAAGGACTGCAGTTCCCGTGTCTCCTCGGCGCTTAGGTGCAGCTCCAACTCCACTTCCAACTTTCGGGGGCGGCGGAGGACCTGTCGCTGGCGGCGGTGCGGGCGGCGCGGTCCGGGCGGAGTCTGGTCGTACAGGGCTTCCTGTCCCGTGGGCGTGTTTCGGAGCTCCGGGGTCCGTGGGCAATACTGCGGGGATGCGATGTCCGCGCGGTGGGCGGCGGCGGCGGGCGATCCTGAGTGCGGCCGCAACTGTAGACAACGGCGTGCCTTGAGGGTCAAGGGCGACTCGGGGTTGGGGGTAGGTGAGGGGCCGAACAGGCGTTATTTTTACAATAGAAGCCGCGCGGTTTGTGATTCGCGGACTTCCTGGTACGCGGCCTTGCTGCCCCGTGCGTCCACTGTTTAGGCGATTTTTTTCGCATGCTCCGGTGGTCGGTGTTTTCTTTAATTCAATCAGCCCTCGCGGCGTGGGTTTTCATTGTTCCTCGATTTGAACGCGAGTTTTTAATGCCTGGATTTTATTTCAGACTATCCGGTGCCGGTGTTTATTGATGCTCTTTGAGTTTTATTTTCTAAACTGCTTAATCCTAAAACTGTCTGTTCCTCTCGTCGCTGCAATCTTCGCAAACTTTATAGTTTTATGGTGCTGTTATTTCGGCCCTTTGCCTACTTGGAAAAAAAATTATGCTTTTTACCGCGGGCGGCTGCGGATTATTTCATACGTGCATTGTTTATGTTCACCCTGACCTTATAACATTAGTAAAAGGTAAAAAAAACAGACCAACACCTCAATTCGCGTGATGTTGGCCCTTTTTACTTCCTTTTACAATAAAGGAAGTATTGGATTCACCCCAAAAATTCGAAATTGAGTTTTCAACAGATCTTCACGTTTCAGAGTCCCCTGATCCCAAAAAACATATTTTTTTTTCATTGGTCTGTGTGTCTGACTGTCTGTCTGTCTGTCTGTCTGTGAACAGAATATCTCAAAAACGAAAAGAGGTATGGGGTTGAAACTTCATATATAAGTTTTGTGTACTATGTAGATGCGACAGCAAGCTTTTGAAAAAATCGCATAACCGGAAGTAGGTGTTTACTCTTGTGATTTTTCAGTTTTTTTCGATTTTTTCAAAAACGGCTCTAACGATTTTTTTCAAACTTCTCATTTTTATTACATTTTTAATGTGTATTGATGTGAGATAGGTGATTTTCCAGTTGAATACTTCTAAGCTGGGTTTCTTTTGTTTTTTTTTCTATTTTTTTTTATTAACTCCTATTTTAAATAGAACACCCGGTATATTATTACATTTTTGAATTCAGCTTGGAATTATAAAGAAAATTTGTCTCCTCACCTAACGCTCTATTTTGCACCGTTTTTGTAGAATTTGTAATTTTTTAGAAATTTTGACAAATGCTTAAAAATTTAAAATCAAATTTTTGCCCAATTTATTATAAGATCACTGTAAAAGGAAGTTGTGTGCGTGTATCACACCAGATTTTTAATTAATGCGCCAGCTTCCCTGTCTTTTTGAGCGGTTTACTGCCCGGAACACTTCCTTTGTCGCGCTGTCATCTTGTTTTGATGGGTTTATGAAGGTTATGCTCGGGGCCGTAATGCGGCAGCTCCTTGTAAATTTTTGGGACGTCTGCCGCTATGCAGATGTTTAAACTGCGTCTTTGAATTTTGGCGATCTGGTAATGAATGCCGCGTTTTGATACTTGTTGCGTGGCGAGGGAGTAATCGAATTAAATTTTGATAATGGAGGCCCTTGCGTGCCTCCTGAATCATATCAAGCTTCTTGACCGTTTGCAAGTGGTCTGTAGTTGAGCAAATCCTTTACGCAAACCCGTTTG
>OW679198.1:130377344-130425117 GCA_940337035.1 Agriotes lineatus | reverse complement strand
AAAACCAAGACTTTTTCATACTTAGTATTTCAGGAATATATTAAAATCAAATTTGTAACTCGTTTTTATATTTACGATCTGGCTTTACCTCTTATCCCCCATTTAATTTTTAAACTAGCAGGCTTCGGCATGACGTAATCAAGCCACAAAGGGCTCAGCGTAATTATAAAACTCAAGCACGAAAAAAATAATGTCTATTTATTTTTAAAAGCGACAAAAATCATACGAACTAGAGTGGTTTATTAACCAGGCAAGCTTATCCCACTAGATTTTGTGTCACAGGGATTTTAGCGCCAAGCCGTTGGCTGCGCTGACCGGTAACCGTGCATTCTGTCGTCTGTCAACCAAGCAAGACTAGAAACCGTTGGAGTACGTACTGCTCGATCCAGACGAACAATGCATGCTGATTTAAATCTTGGTGCATTCCATTACGATGCTAATTATAATTACAGTCTTCTAAACAATCCTGTTTAGGCACGTTATATAAAACTTTGGAATTCTATGCAACGGTTAAAAGCCCTACACAATCGCCGGCTAAATAGAAAGTCTGCCTGGAGCGATAACGTCTTTTGTAATTACGCATAGGTAGCAAACGGGATGGAAAAGAGAAAGCTGTAGAAAATCAATGGGACTGAGTGAGATAGCGTCACTCATATTAAATTAATTACAGCAAAACTAGTTACAAAGTCAATTTTTTAAAATTATTAACAAGTTTCTAAGGCCCTAGACGGCACAATTCCGTTCTTATATTTTATATATTCGAAAAAATAATTTGTTTCAACTCGAACGGTGTGACGGCACAGCTGCGAAATGACGTCTTGTTCAAATCCTATATTTCCAAGTCGCCTCGATAGCACAACGGTAAGGTGCTAAGACTGTTAACCAGAAAACTAGGGTTCGATTCCCACTCGGGTCCGCCGCAAATAGATTTTTTAAATTTAAATATTTCCACGAGTGAATGCAAGAGAGAGACAGCAGCTTCGAAGAGCGAAATAGATCTACCAGTTTGAAATTCAAATATTTCCGCAAAAATTCAAAATTAAAAACAACCGCCGTGAGAAGTGCGCGCGCACCAAGATGGCCGACACCCCCGGGAAATTCAAATTCAAAAAATTAAACTTAGAAAAAATCGGTAAAAATTCAAATTTCAAATATTCCCGCCAGAAATCCAAGATGGCCGCCGTGTAATTCCAGAAGCAAATTAAAAAATCTAATGCGTAATTTAATCAGTAGCACATATGTAAATTACATATCAAACTTCATATGTGATTAATTAGATCAAACCGCGAAATTAATTAGATCAAACCGCGAAATTAATTAGGTCAATCCGCGAATAAAACCGCGAAATCCGCGAATAAATCCGCGAATTAAACCGCGAATCCGCGAATTAAAGGGGCGTGGCTTAATCGAATTAAAAGGAGTGGGGGCAAACTGTCCCCATTCTACTCGTATGTCTTATATTGCATTGAAATTCAAAAAGATAATTTAGATCGCAAGCAGTAGACTTTAGAAATAATTTGACATATACCTAACCTCTAATGCAAGGCATGCTCATTTAAGCAAATTATTCAAACCAAGACATTCTTGACCTATGTAATCCAACGTTTCTCCTCTTCGAAGGAGTCCCTAACGCTTAAAATAAGATTTTAGGCTTGCTTGTTATTTTACTGTCATTTCGGACAAATGTCACATTGACAGTATTATAAAACAAGCCATACTTAAAGCGGACCTGACCAAAAATTGCAGATTTTTTGTTTCGTCCAGTTCCTTCTAGTTAAATAAAGAGAGAAAATTGTTAAGTCAGAGCAAAAGGGTAATGTGTAGACCTTAGCTACTTTTGCTTACAAAATGTCAAACAACGAAGACAAAATGGTATATATTAAACAGAAAACTTTTACAACTACAAATATCACGTTCACCCCATTAATAAAAACAGCGAAATTTCCTATCTGTTTTCTCGAGTACCTATAAATGGAACAATTCGATTGTGATGATCAGGATGTGCTTGATTCTAAATGCATTCCTTAGTAAACATATCGGTAACTAACTCCGAAATATTCACATTTGTATGCATGTGTAGCGTAGCGGTGATGAATGGCCTGAAGACGTCGTTCGTGCAAGAGAAGGCCATAAACTAAAATGTGACTTAAAGTGCAGCACTAAATCAGTTAGTAAAAATGGAGTTCGCGATGTGACAGTTTAGAGGAAGTATCAATTGTATGCGTGCAATACGAAATATCTGTACTGTCAAGTGCGATTGGTGTCGTTGAGTTGAACAAGCAAAACTAACTTGTCTACCCGTCACGATGCAATTTCTAGCACAGCCAGAGGTAGGTCGTAAACGCAGGGATATCGGCCCCTTTTGCCCGAACTAACAATAGACTAGGCGGAAAGGGAAAGTCAAGCCGGGTCGACAATACAGTCGTAAGCGCTCGAAAAGGAAAAGTCCTTTTCGACGGAAATTATTTCAACCTCTTGTGCGACAATAGAGCAAAAGGGGGCCACTTGGACAATCCTATTGTGCGCCAAATAATAGCTTAGTTTTCGGGAGCACTTTTACTTTTACGTAACATTAGATCACTACATAACTTCGCGTAACATCACTTGATTTATTATCACGTTTTCTGCATATTCTGACTTATTATAGAAACCACGAAATATGAGCCCTGCGTCATCAATGCTATCCGTATGCTGTAAGATTTTACTTGCTAGTCAAATTAGTGTCAGTTGTATTCTAAAGCAATCAGGAGCCAATAGGTGGCGCTTTATCCGGGAAACAAACAGCTGTCAGTGTAATTATTTTCGTTTTGACGAAGACATGTAAAAATCCATTTTTTATTATACTGTTTTAGCTATTTGCGTTTATTAGCTTTTATGATGACTAAGGTTATATGCAACTTAAATCATTTACCAATACACAATTTCAAATGATATAATAATCTAACCAATAAATATACAACTGCATTTCTTTCGCAACGCAATTCTACAAAAAATAATTCAATTAAACATAGGAATTTAGATGACTAAAATAAAATAATGTAAACATATTAATAATTACAATTCTTAATCACTATCACTACTTAAACTAGAGTCACTTGAGTCGTTGCCAACATGAATGATTAGTTCATCAACAGTTACATCTAAAATTCTTTCACTCTCATACCAAGTCCTAATTTTTTCTTCAGTGTGACGTACACAATTACTCCACACATCTTTGGTACATTGTTCTAATGCTTCCTGCCACATTGCAAGAACTCGATCATCACCTGCCGATGTGATTATTGTAATATTGTTTTGCATGTGCCCATATTAATTCAATGGCATTGAATTCACAATGATATGGTGGTAGAGGTAAAACATCATGATCATAACTTCTCAGTAATTCATCTACTTCATAGCGCTTTTCTTTTCTATGAGATTTGGCTAGTAGTAATTCAGTTTTAAATGAAGTTGGATCGTGATTAATGGAATTTGTATTCAACCATTCTATGATATCGGCTTTCTTCCAGGAAGTTGAGAGATTTCTTTCTATTAAAACAGAATGGTAAGAAGCATTGTCCAATATTATCAATGAAGGAATTATTAATTAAATGGTTGATGAGCCATTTTTAAAGGTTTCTAAATTCATCTCCCCATGATAGTCTTCTTGTAAAGATTTTGTTGCAAATAATAGGAATGCATTTTCGACAAACCCTAATTTAGACCCAGCATTAACCACAATAAAACGTTTTCCTTCATGCCCTTGGGATTTTTAACACTGCGTATATTTGAATCTTGTCAGAACTTTCCAAGATTTCCTTTAGAATAAATCCACGTTTCGTCCATAAAGACTACTTGTAGTGGATGAGGTGAACGTTTTAAAAACTGGAGCCGCATAATAGCAATATTTTCTTTTTCAGTTAGTGCTCTACGGTTATCATCTTTCTTGAATTTAAAACTGATATCATGTAGAACTCGATTTAAGCTGGTGCTACTGAGTAAAATATGACTTTCTTTCACTTCAGTATTCAGGGAATTGATGGTAACGTGCTTTTTTCCGAATACATCGTGTATATGGTGTCCCTTATAACCATTTTCGAGGAATCCGGTAAATCAATAGATTTTAACCTTTTACGTGGTATTTTCTTGCCAGGGCTACATAAAACTGGATTCATACTAGAACGACTCTTAACTCTTTTCACAGTAGAAACACTAATGCCTAGAGCTTCCGCTGCCCTCTACAAATAAACGATGGATGTGAAATATAATTAGGTAAATTATGTTTTATTTACCTCTTGTACACATGACAATGGAATTAGATGACCCCCATTTTCTTTCTCTCGTTTGAAGTAATTCAATAAATTTAATAAGAGCTACTGATATTGCGAACGTAACGTTTTACCTTTCATAGACATAATTTGTATGGGTTAGATTCTAGGATTGGGGGCCATTTTTTGGGACCATGTTTTTTTTGCATTTTTACACGTTTCAGGCAATTCTAAGACTTTTTTTTTTCGGTGTAAAAAATTTTCAAAAAACTTAGAAATTTTTCACTCACCGGACATGAAAACCCCTAATGAAAAAGGGTGACCGCAACCCTCTTCTGCATTACTACTACTACTTGCAATGTAAAATCAAGTGAATTCAAGTAACTTATGACTACTACTAATTACTACTACTACTTGCAATGTAAAATCAAGTGAATTCAAGTAACTTATGACTACTACTAATTACTACTACTACTTGCAATGTAAAATCAAGTGAATTCAAGTAACTTATGACTACTACTAATTACTACTACTACTTGCAATGTAAAATCAAGTGAATTCAAGTAACTTATGACTACTACTAATTACTACTACTACTTGCAATGTAAAATCAAGTGAATTCAAGTAACTTATGACTACTACTAATTACTACTACTACTTGCAATGTAAAATCAAGTGAATTCAAGTAACTTATGACTACTACTAATTACTACTACTACTTGCAATGTAAAATCAAGTGAATTCAAGTAACTTATGACTACTACTAATTACTACTACTACTTGCAATGTAAATTAAGAAGAGTTATGATAGCGATTCATTTTGTGTGGCTTTTATTGCAACGAAAAAAAATTTCTTTAACAAAGTTACCTCCTTGAGGAATACCAACATAATTAATGGGAGGTGGGACAAAAAATAACTACAAAAAGTTATGAGTGGGTTTAAAAACCTCTTTAAAGAGAAACATAAAATTGGGTTCGTAAGGGAAGAGAACAAAAACTTAACACTGTGGGCAATGACAGCCCTCATGAGGGCGCCGGATCCTCTGAGCCCACAAATCCGGTCCAGGATATACGCGCCGTATATCCTCCAACACTTTGCGGAGCTTCTCAGTGGAAGTCAATCCCTGCATGTGGTTACGTCGATACAAAAATTCCCCGATGTAGCCGTTGAGCATTCGGGGCTCTCTACAGGTGCGCAGCTTATATTTGAGAGACCGCCAGGCTCGTTCAATGGTGTTGATGTGGACCTTGCATCGACGGACACCTGGAGATCCACGAACTGCCACTCCAAGTCGTGGACGAGCTCCAACGATGTCAACCGTGCCTTCAACGAATCTCTTTGAATGATTCACCTTTAAATGGATAGATGAAGTAGTTAGGTTAGGTTAGGTTAGGTTAGGTTAGGTTAGGTTTGTGTGTCATCTGTAAGATGCCTGAAACGTGTAAAAATGCAAAAAAAAATTTTTTTGAAATTTCGAAAAAAATTTAAGTTTTTTTCGAAAAAAAAAAAAAAAAAAAAGTCTTAAAATTGTCTGAAACGTGCAAAAATGCAATAAAAACATGGTCCCAAAAAATGGCCCCCAATCCTAGAATTCAACCTTTGTATCAAATCGTAAATGATAACCTGAAAACGTAGTTATAAAACGCCGAAAAAACGAACAAGGCTTCACAAGTATTATTTGACAGTTGACGTTTTAGTGACGACGCGCGTATGTGACTTAAACTACTTTAATCAAATAAGCACTTTAATCATAACACACGCTTATTGTAATGCTATCACTGTTGTGCGCATGGAGTTTGTGAACAAATGTACAAGCATGTTTGTCGTTACTAAATTCAGCGTGTGATGACGCAGGGCTCATCTTTGGTGGTTTCTATAATATACGAGGTACACTGCTACAGAATCGAGTACTCCTTGCATTGTCAGCGTTCTGCAATTGTCATATTCGTAAAATTTGACGTTTCTAATCTATAATTCAGTTGACAGTTTGATTTCAAACAGAGCAGTTTCGTTTCAACAGAATTTCACAGAGTAATAATTGTGTGAAAAATGGAAATTACGAATCGTGATGATCTTTTAGGATTTTCAATACAGTTTAACACCGCAGCAATGTGTGGAAAAACTTAGTTCGTTATTTGGGGATGAAGCACCATTCAAAACTACGGTTTACAAATGGTTCGCAGAATTCAAGCGTGGAAGACCAACGTTTGATGACGATCTTCGCGAAGGTCGTCCATGCACCTCTGTTGTCGCGAAAAATATCGATGCTGTGCGTGAAATGATTTTATCAGATCGGCATGTGACATATAGTGAGATAGAATTATCCTTAGGCATTGCGGCGAAACAAATACATACGATGCTGCACGATCATTTGCATGTCCGGAAGCTTTGTAGTCGTTGGATCCATCACAATTTGAAAGAAGAACAAAAACAGGCACGTGTCAAGTGGTGAAAGGAAATGCTAAAAAATGCTCTTCCAAGTGGATTTCAGTTACTAGCTAGATGCTTTATCCGCTTGGTTAAGGATGCTACTGTTACGAATGGATCAGAGTTGCCATTGATATTGTGTAGGCAACGATACAAAAACAAATTTATAAACAGATTATTATATTTGGTTCATGAAACAACAGGCGTTTATATTTAAGGGTAAATATATACGATAAGACGCCCCAAACGCTCTAATCGTTATAATTTGGTGACCCCGACGTGATTTGAATATGCAACCTTCTGATACGTAGATATAACGTATTTGCTTATCGCTGCGTTGTGAAGGGCAAGGTGACGACAGGACCCATCGCGGACGAATTGCGTCCGATCGGTGACGATGAAAAAGTGATACTCGCAGGCACGCGTTAGATAGGCAAGAAGAACACGCGTTTATATATAAGAATTATTTTTACTTCCTTTTACAATAAAGGAAGTATTGGATTCACCCCAAAAATTCGAAATTGAGTTTTCAACAGATCTTCACGTTTTAGGGTCCCCTGAACCCAAAAAACATATTGTTTTTCATTTGTCTGTCTGTGTGTCTGTCTGTGTGTCTGTGTGTCTGCCTGTGTGTCTGTCCGTGTGTCTGTCTGTGAACAGAATATTTCAAAAACGAAAAGAAGTATGGCGTTGAAACTTCATATATAAGTTTTGTGTACTATGTAGATGCGACAGCAAGCTTTTGAAGAAAATCGCATGAACGGAAGTAGGTGTTTACTCATGTGATTTTTCAGTTTTTTTCGATTTTTTCAAAAACGGTTCTAACGATTTTTTTAAAACTTCACATTTTTATTAAATTTTTAATGTGTATTGATGTGAGATGGGTGATTTTCCAGTTGAATACTTCTAAAATGGGTTTCTTTTGTTTTTTTTCTATTTTTTTATTAACTCATATTTTAAATAGAACACCCAGTATATTATTACATTTTTGAATTCAGCTTAAAATTCTAGAGAAAATTTGTCTCTTCAACTAACGCTCTATTTTGCACCGTTTTTGTAGAATTTGTAATTTTTGAAAATTTTTGACAAATGCTTAAAAATTTAAAATCAAATTTTTGGATAATTATAAGATCCCTGTAAAAGCAAGTTGTGTGCGTGTATCACACCAGATTTTTTTACTGTAGGTCAAACGGGTCTAGGTATGACGTTTATATTTATATTTATTAAACCAATCACATTAAAATGTGCTGACAAATATTGCCCATGCACATGCCATTGTAAGAAGTTAATAAAAATTTAAAAGATGAGTATCTTATTATTGTGTGAAAAAACGCAATAATAAACGACTCCAACCTAACGTTATCTAACCTGATTTAACTTAATCGAACGTACTGTAACGTAACATAACCTAACGCAACGTACCGTTCCGCAAACACACCTAATGTAGTCACCTCGTTTAATAGAGCCCAACCTGATCTAACATATTCTTCTTTTTTCAGCCGTTTTAGAGCCAGTGCTGTATGTAGGCTTCCTCTAATTTCTTCCCAACTATTCTGTCTTTTAATTTTTGATGCCGATTTTTGTGTGCGATCTTTTTTACGTCGTCTACTCACCTTTTTGCGGTTTACATTTTATTTAGTTGTTTTTATCTGCAACTATACTATTCTATTTAGTAATTTGCTTTCACCTTTGCGGGCAACATGTTCCAGGTAACTCTATTTTAAATTTGCAATATGTATTATATCTGTTATTTTGTTCATAGTTGAATATCCACGTTTTTAATTGTCTTCCTTTCTATTTGTCTTTGGGATGTCTTATTCTTTATTTTCTAGTTAAAGTTAGAGTTACGACCATAATTTTGTGATAACAGTAAGTCGTAGTTAGAAACTATTTTTTTATACAAATAACATAACCTAACGCAACCTAGCCTAACCTAACTTTCACCTAACAAATAATGATTATCTATAGTTTATATACAATACATGGTTTGGCAACGAGGGGGTGGTGGAATATATTTTTAAAAATATTAAGAATATCAAAATCTTGTACGTATATAAAAGTTGCTACGAAAGGTACGCAAATAGTGCACATTAGTAACATATTTTTGATTATATGGGGTGGCTCAAAACAATGTTGCAAGGAACACTTTTTTTTACATAGGATGCCCTAAATTTAGGTAGCTTGAAACTAACGTCAAGTGTTTTAAAGATATTAATGAAGTTTACACAAAAATGCTGAATTTCAGGCGGCTCCTGTAACAGAAACCAATTAAATGAGAGAACACTTTTTCTAAAAATTACGTTTCTCGTGAATTACCGTTCGAGTGTAAAATAACTTCTCTGAGTATTAATGGTATACACATTTGCAAATGTAATAATTTCGGAATTTTAAAAATGAAACTCCCGGTATATTTTGGTATTTTTCAGAAGCCCTTTTAATGAGCTTTATTTTGATATCTTACTGCATATGCGTTTTTGAATAAGAGAAAACAATTTAAGCACCCAAAGATGCTTTATTTCAAGGGATAATAAACAAACGATATTAAAATGTGAATTTAAACAGTTAGATCTTTTCAAGCACAACAAAAGACCAGGTTTAGAAAATACAATTCTTTTAACCTACCCAAATATAGGACATTCTGCTAAAGAAAAAGGAGTAGTTAAATGCAGGCTTTCACGGCCGTTGTCCATAATGGTTGGTTATACCGGGTTACGACGCGCCGTGGTCGACGATTTAAACTCGACGTTTCGCTGCACACGCTATCAGCTTCTGCTAAAAACTGTTTAAATCGACGACCACGGCATAACCCGAAAGAACCTGCTATTAAAGAAAAAGTAGTTTGATTTGCCACACTTTCGTAGGCCACCCTGTATAATTACAAATATTTTAGTAATGTGTACCGTCTTAGTACCTAAAACCTTTATACATCGGATTTTTATGTATAACTGTTATGGTTTTAGAAATATCTTTTACCGCTGAATTTTTGCCGGACCTGTATTTATCTAAAATATATTGTTTCTTCCCTTTCTTTCAAAAGAAGTGTATTTTACTAACACGGTAATTTTAAAGGGTATAGTCTTAGCTGGTCTAAGATATTGCTTCCCATAATCAGTAAATCTTTCATAGATTAGTTTTCAGGATAATGGAAAATCTAACTCCTAACCTAGGAAGATAATCCTTTGGCGTAATAATATACTGCATTCATACTAATTCTCTAATTTGGAATGGTTAGAGCTAAACTATTTGTGATAATAAAAGTAAGTTTTACTTACTCTGGCATGCATTATATGTGAACCACACCTTTTCAATTCTCACTTCCAACTTTACAAAAAATAAAAATGTAACAGTATAGGGGAACAATAAATTAGTTAATTGTTTATACATACACTGCGTCCAAAGCAACGCGTTCAAAATAGGTGAGAAAGATAGTTGCCTATATTAGACAAAACGTTCACTATAATAAAAAAAAAATTGCAGATCAGACGACTCAATATATTTAACAAAACAAATGAAAAATAAAGGAAAATTCGAGAAAGAATGTCCGATGACTAGTGAATACCAGTAACACCAAAGCACACACTTGTTTAAAATGTAATAAATATTAATGACTTATAAAAGATATCCTCACATCTTTGGCAAGTTAATCAGAATAAGTGAAAAAATTTTTATATAAAAAAAACGGAGAGTTTTAATTAATTTTTAATGTAATGATAATTTATAAGCAATTACATGTTTATTACATGAATTAAAACGACTGTATCGATTCATTTGCATCTGTATTAAGTAAGTTCAGTGTTATTCTAAATCAAACTTACTTTTCAGGGGAAAATATTTACTGGTTCATTTTTATTGTGTATTATTTGGATGTTCTAAAATACTGAAACGGCCGTAAAAAAATGAAGAATTAATACTAACATTAAATAGTTAGAACTTCATATCCAGAAGCCATTAAAATATCTTAATTAAATATAAAATTGATATTAAATATAAACATTTTTCAAATCCATTAATATTTAGGCATTTCCTTTCTATTTTGGTAAATAATACTATGTAAAAATAGCGTGCTCTTTACAATTTGAAACTTCTAAAAATAAATGTTTCCTATTTGATTTTATTAATAAATTAAGTACATTCATCTAATGACGGTATGACTCCTTTGATTCCTACTAAACGATAGTTAATGTAAATATCTTTAAACTCAAAAAAAATCGATGCGGTATACTCTATGTGGGAGTTTTGTACCGCTCTTCAACAAAAGGCGAACAGAACCCGAACTAGCTCAAATTCTGGGCGACGTCATCGGAAAAAATCGGACAATAATTCTTAATGAATAAAAAGTGAAGCGAATTACAAAAGAGCAGCAGTTTTTTCAATCACGACAACACCAAACCAGCCTAACCTACAATCTAAATAAAACTCACTTACCGTATACGGTCCCTAGTTTACATTAGTCTATACTAAAAATAAAAACCAGCAGGAGGCGGTATGTTAACATTATGCAAGAGCTACGTTAGGCCAAAGAAAAATAAAATGAACAGTTAAATACTGAGAAGTTCGGCTCAAAAGTTAATTGAGCGTTTAATAGTTAATTAGGGTTAATAATCATAATAAAGTTACTAGAATTGCGCAGGTTTCAATCAGCGAAAAACTCATCCTATCTGACATGCAGCCTCTCCGGCGCTGCAAAAAAAAAATAATCTCTAGCGCCTGAGAAATAGAACGCAGGTCTGGCAACAGGCATTTGAAATAAGTATAAAACATAATTAAGTTTATTAATTATGTTTATTCGCTGGCTGCCTTAGTCGCCAAAAAGAACTTTTCTTGGTACTATCTTACTCACAACTCAGAATTAAATATAAAAATTACAAAATAGAGTTAATGCTCTAACGTAACCATGGCAGTTCCACCAGAACACCTCATAGGGCGACACAAAAAAACGCGCAGGAGTTCTGGTGGCTAGATCTGCTAAAAAGTGAGAAAGTATTTGACAATCTGCAAGATTGTTTCGACAAACGGGAGCGGTCTAAGCGACAAATAAAAATGTTTCCGGCCAAATTCAGAAAGCGGACGCCAGCGAATGTATCCAAGCGGGCTTAGTGGTTCCTAACGGGGCTTGATGCGAACAGAATAATTAGCACCACAAACTCAAAGGCAAAAACGCCTACCTTAAGGTGGAGAGCGGCTCAGTGAACAATGGAAAACACATGAGGAACCAGATCTCAAAAAGGGCTCCCACAGCCCACACCTCTAGAGCCCTAGAAAACAGCTGATTTGAGATTGGGAATCTGCCTTAATAATATCCAAATTAATTTGCTTTTACAATAATCGAGTGATAGTGAGGAAGAGAAAACTAAAAAATCGGATTATTTACAGTAGATAGAAATAGTATTCATTGGGAATGTAATATTTTTACTATATTTTTCTGCTCGCATTGTAATTGCTTACAAATTTAAAATTGATATTCTGTACATTAACAATGGCAATAATCAGTAGTTATATCCCTAGTGCATTCTGCATAATTCGAGTATTTCTCGAGAACGCTTCGCGGGGAATATTGCAAGACTATTTATTCATCGAAGAAATGTCATCCTGTGTATACCACACTATTCATTTTTAAAGCGTTTTCAGTTTACTTTCTGAAATTTCTTGTGTACCTAGCTGGTTTGCTGTTCTTCCCGCAAATACTCGATATTGCACTTGTGCAAATACCCGGGTATTGCACTAGTGCAAAATATTCGCTGTATTCGACTCTGATTGGTTCAAATTTTGAAAATTGATTGATGGAATGAATTGCTTTATATTATCTGAGGGGAATAGTCATGATAATAAATATTTTTTTCAGAAAAAATATAATTTTAATCAGACCATTCTAAAGCATAGTTTAGCAACTCTTAAGAATAGTTTGCTTAAAAGTTTTAGCTATAACAGCAATGTGTGGCTTGTGCAAAGAAAATTAAGCGATTTTTGAAAGAAAAATTTTAGATATTATAACATGGAAACTAGATATGAAGTTATACATGGATAATTAATATAATAGCTGATTCTCTAACAGTGTTATCAAGTTTATTTTTTTAACGATATCAGTAAACTAAACAAGGGTTAAGGGTAGCGCGTAGACAGTCCTTCACGGTTTCGGTGAAGGATAAGTCTAATTCAGGGATGGAAATCTGCCCACGTGAGCCTTGGTTCTTTGTTTCCCCACTTTAGAGAGCTATGGCCTGACACCATGTACATCCAACCTTACCTTTCCCTAATCCCACCGAGGAAGGAACTTGGAGCGCATCTTGATCAAACACAATTCCAACTCCCATGAAAATCATAAAGGTATCACTCAGTATGAAATTTCCCGGAGTTATAGATAGCTCCTCACTCAGATCTCCAAGGGGAGCGGTAATGAGAGAGACTATGAAGCTAAGGAATGTTAGGAAATTAGGCACACGGAACAAATAATAGAAAGCGAAATACAAAGATTGGGGATTTCTGTACTGGGGTTAGCTGACACACATTACAAAGGACGCGGTCACTCCAGAACGATTCAAAATAACGTAATGATATACTCAGGTGTTGATGACAACAGCCGATATGGAACAGGATTTCTAATAGACTACGAAACAAGTAAACATATTCTAGGATATAACATATCTACAGATAGGATAATAACTATAAAACTTTCTCCTATAATATACAAAAGAATGCTGTAATATTTTGGACATATTGCAAAAAGAGATAGCAGCAGCTTAGAAAAATTAACAGTAAAAGGTAGCATCGAGGAGAACAGACCCCGCGGAAGGTCGCCAACGAGCTGGACCGATAAAGTTAAAACGCTTACTGGAAAGCCTCTTCACCAGCTTACTCATGATGTCACTGATAGTAATGAATAGAGATAAATAGTTAATACAGCGATACGCCTACAAAACGATACCATATGATTACGACACTTCTGTTAAGAAGTTAACTAGAGAAACTAAGCACCATACATTTCTTTTTCTTAAAAATTTTTACTCAGAATTAATCAGGGTAAATGGCTGCCTGGCGTTTTATTGTAATTTATGGAACACATGATATTTTATATGTCAGCCCCTTCTCTCTCTTATTTGTTGACGAATAAGTACGTAAAAAAGGTAAGGGTTCAGGGTTATTTCAATTCGCCCACTGGGGGCCGGCTGCTGCTATAGGGAACGTGCGTCCCTCTTCATTACCAACGGGAATTTGAGAATGGGGGAGAGAAAGGAGGGATGGAGAATGGAAGAGAGGCCAGGAA
The DNA here is from genome assembly GCA_940337035.1 of Agriotes lineatus. NCBI lineage: Eukaryota > Metazoa > Arthropoda > Insecta > Coleoptera > Elateridae > Agriotes > Agriotes lineatus. The sequence continues at coordinate 130,411,181 of OW679198.1, read as the reverse complement.
AGGTGGCGAAGTACTGCCCCTGCATTCGTCTCAGAGAAGGTACACTGTTGACTCAGGAAAACCACCTAAAAACCTGAATCAGTGCAGAAGGCCACGGGAATCGAACCTACGACCTCACGAATGCTAAGCAGACGTGCTACTCATTGCTACACAGAGCTCGGTAATAAGTACGTAACCTACTACGTTATTTATTCCTATTGACGAAAATGTGCATAAACGAATAATTACTGTTGGGCTATAAATACGTCGATATGTAACAGTTCGGTTGATCTATCTGCGAATGCTTTTATCTTTTTCCAGTTGACAAATTGCATTCATATATTGTTTCTTTTGATGTTTGTACTCGAATATTTTACTACGCTACCTTAAACTTCCTAAATTGTTTTACTATTGCAATCAACATAAGTAAGCAACTATTTCAGTGTTTATTATTATTTTAAGTACGTGATACATAATACTATTAATTTAAGATATTGGATTTTACAGTTTTAGGTATTTTACTTTCAGTGCATATTAAAAAATTCTTTGCGATTATTTTAAGAAAGTCAAACACTTTTGGAGTAGTGCTTACACTACAAACGTACTTTATGAGTGTTTAATAATAAACATAACATGTATTAAAAACATCCTGCACAGAGAATATTTTTAGTACAGAGTTGGCGTTCATATTAGACAAAATTAAATCAGTTTGGAGTATAAAAAATGTTTTATCCATAGTATGTTTAAATGTTTTCAAAATTCGCATTTTAATTAAAAATAAATTGGTATTTAGGAGCACTGCTGCAGTGTATCATGTAATTATATAATACAATTTTAAGATTCCGTAGAAGATAATTTTGTATCACTTTTAAACGCAGATGAATTTTAATTAATACATTTTAGGAGAACAACTTTGGAGCATAAAACACTTACAAAACTTACTATATTTAATGAAAATTTTTATCTCGAACTATTTCAAAATAGAAAGATGTCCAGAATCTTTATACTAGATTTTTTAATAAATGTAAATCTGCAACCCTACATGTAACATAAGCCACCGCAGGAGTAAAACTAGAAAACCCATATATAATTTAGTTTCTTTACACTCAAAAGCTATTACATCCCTATATCAGTTTGATTTGATCAAGTGTTATTTACAAAAATCAGTTTTTCTCACTGGTATAGGTACCAACATGTACTATTTTTTAAAAGTTTTTATATACATCTAGGTTTCCTTGTACTTATACCTCTTTGCTATTTAATTCTTCCTAAATATTATTCGACATTTTTAATAAAGAAATACACACATTACAAGCGCCATATGAAACATAAAGGAATACTCGAAAGTAAATATACCAAATCAGAAATAAGATTAACTTGATATTTGGATAATAAAAACTAATCAATAGAATAAATTCAAAGAAATCTTTCAACGTTTCAACTGAATAAAAACAAAAAAAATAACAAAAATTTTCACCATGTAAAGGAATTTCCAGTTTTCTTAAATAATAACATCCCTATGTATTAGTGAAAGCTTTGACATTTATATACAGCTAGCTTGTTATTCACCTCTTGTGAATGATATACAGAGCCAATGAGTTCTGATGGCTTTTGATAAGAAAGTATAGCTTTATTAGTAAATGTATTGCAAATTAAGTACCATTTATTAGCGTTTAACTGATTTGTTGAAATTACGTAAATAGGCGGCGTTGGATTTTACATGTTTTCATACGTAGACGAAACCTATCCATGACGCCCTGAAAAGGTTCATTATCTACCACTCTCATTTCTTTTGTTGTATTGTTAATTTAAATCCTGAAGTGTGAGAGTTTTGTTGACATAAACACGAGATTCCAAAAAATCCTATAAATAAAGGCGATATTAATTGGCTGCGCAGATCGCCTGATCTTACTTTTATTTAAAAAACAACATAAGAAAAGAAATCAGAGCGATAGATAATGACCGTTTGCAGGGCGTCATCATTAAGTTTCATCTACGTATGTAAAAACGTATTCAACGCCGCCCATTTAACTTACGTAATTTGTAAAAATTACTTATATGCTAATATATGGCACTTATAATTCTATTTTAGTATCCAAGATATTTTCTTGGGTATTGTGATATTAAAACTATAAATACCCAAAATCAATATTCGGAGAGAAAAGCTTGATATTTAGGTTTTTTTATAGAAGTTAAATTCATAACACAAGGACAGGTGCTTTATGATAACCTATAATTGTGAATATTTTACATAAGGGTCATTAGTAACTTTATAAATTTTGTCGGCATTTTTACTTACTTCAAATTTACGAAGTCATGCTTTAAAGATCAACTGCTGTCCGATTATTAATTAAATGTTAACTGCAAAAACACTGTTCAATATTTTAAATAGAATACACAACTACTGTTTGAACTTTTTAAGTATCACTTGTTTAGCTTAGAAGGAATGATAAAATGCAGAGAAAAATAGACTACACGTCTAAATTTATGTTGGGAAGGACGCTTTCGGGCCAATAAACTTGGTTGTTCCAGACTATTAGAGGATTTTCTTGAATCCATCACAGGGAATTTCAAGCTGCAAAGAAAATTCAGATAATATTTAATCATTTCACATATTCAAAATGCCTTTTTTGAGTAAATATTTCTAGTCACAAGACCATGACCATCTAGGTAAAACCAACCACAAAATAATTTAGGCACAAAGGCCATGATTAGATAGGTTACTAAAATAGTCTAGTATGATATCCGCCAGCAAATACGAATCCCCAAGCATCAACACTAAATTCTGGGTAAATCACTTGCAGCGAAAAGACGCGTTGTTTTTAAGAATAAATGCACTTCGGATGTGAACTTTTGTTAAAAGCAATAAACAAAACGGATGCACTTCATTAACAAACACGACAGCACTGAACAAGACTCGCAGTCATTCTGATGCAAATAATACTGTCGTACAGCACCGATGAATCACTACTTGGACTTGCATCGCACTAATGTAACAACGATATTGATTAATCTTAGCTCGACGCTAATACAGAGAACAGATATAAAGGAAATGATTTTTCGCAAACAACTTTATTTTTATAATTCCTGGAGATATACTGACACACTAACAAACATAACAGAAGTGCCCATTGATAACAGTAGGGCGTTTGCCGCTATCTACTCGAAGTTCCTTCTTTGAACAGAGAGTGAATATGTCGATATGGTTTACCATAAATTTCTTTACAATTAAATAGTTTCCTTTGGAATTTAAATAGTTTTCTAATGGTGAGCAACGAAAATAATCTATTCAGACTTCCACAGTTTTCCAGGGTGAACTTAGGCTAATTGTAACTAGCGAAATTCTACTAAATATGTATTTAATGTTCAAAGGTCTGTTTACTAAGTGAAAATTTCAATTAATGTACATTTTCAACATTTAAATTAATTAAAAAAATTCCCATAACCATTTTGACGAATTTTTCATATTCAATATTACATTTGAAATAACAAATGGAAGCTCAACTACTCTACTGCGCGAAACTGAAGTGCAATTACAGTTTACTAAATCAGCGACTATATTTGATTTACGCATATATTTTCTCTGCATTTGGTTGCAGTATGCTTATTACATAAAATCTGATATATTATTTGCATGAAATGCCTAAGCCAACGTTATCGCTGAAGGTGATGGTTACTCAAAGAATTTTTATATAAAAAGGTTGCCATAAGATAATTTTGTTAATTTATCTAAATATAGTTAATAGTCAGTTTCGCATAGAATGTTGTCGTCATCGTCACCTCTAGTTTTAATCTCTCTGGCCCGGCTACCAAAAACAAAACGGCAGAAGAAGTACCGCAAGGCTTCAAAATAGATGGCGAATCGAAACATATATTGTCTGAACACTTATGCAACGTTATAAAACTATTAAAATGTAGATATAATTAACATTTCTATAAGAACCTGTCAGGGGATTATATATAAACAGATCATATTGTTATTGAGAAAAACGTATCGTAATAAAAATGCCCTCATAATAGATAATTGTGGGTTGTGAACTGACTGAATTTGAACATTCGTTTATTTTTTAGCTCAAATGAATCATCAATTTGCGTCTGCCTGTCTAATAAACAGTGTCTCTATGCTATAGCGACACTTCATTTTTCTAATTCTAAAGCTGCTAAAAGTGCTGAAAATGCTGAATTTAAGGATTCGTATCATGCTATGGAAGGATAGATTTTAAAAAGTTTATATTAATAATGATTGCTGCTACGATTTAAGGTGTGATAAAGATACTGGTTTATACAGTATAATAGTAGGGGTTCGTGGATAATTTTGATGGTAGAGCCAACCACCGTAAACGTAAAATGCATTTTCCACCCCCTGACAGGCAAAGACACATTCTGATATCCCGATAGTTAAATTTTTCGCATATGAACTGGTAAAAGTTAGCATAGTGAAAAAATTACCAGGCAAATAAAATACGATAAACTCAATCGAATATCTCTTCATTTTCATTTAAATATATAATTCGGTAAAAAATGCATTTCCATTATTTGAGATACATAGTTGCATGAACAATTGACGTATATGATTATTATTATGTGCGACAACTGACCAGTAAATTATGAGTATAATAAAATGGTAACCGTAATTGTCTTGCGAGAACCGCAACGTGCAACGACCCTTCTGTCAGAATTGTACACACGGCCTTCCTAGTATGCTCCCCGCACGCGGCATTTCTTCATCTGAACTCGATGAAGGCAGCGTATGTGCAAAAATTGTAGTCAAAAACTCGACACGCACGCTTTATCGCGGGGGTCATGTCAAACTAAGCCTGCTTGAGGCTTGAGCCTACGCGGACGTGGCTTCAACTGAATGTTAAAATATCTTTATATTTGGACAGACTTCTTGCCGCTCCGCCTCCGCTGCAGTCTATTAACTGCCGAAAAGCTTAGAACCCCATAGATGTGGCACCGATGCATCCATAAAATCAGGTAGCGCTTATCGTAATGATCATATTTATGAAATAAAAATTACTCGTGCTTTGTTGAAGCTTTAAAATGAGAAGATTGATGTAAAATAAGTACGAAAAAATGTTTCTTTCAAAATACAAAAAATCTTGAATTAGTGGTTTGCTATGGTAGCTGAGATTTGCAAACTTAATGAAATTTTGAGGTAAGCGATTAATTTACTGCAACCCTACTAAGAAATTGTTGCAAAGTTTTGAAAATATTCTGAATGTGTGCTGAAAATGTTGTTAGCATTTGTTGTAAGTTACTGAAGTGAACCACAAAGTTGTTGAAAATTTCTTATGCATATATGGAAAGTTTTTCCAATTCACCACGGGCGTTGTATATGAAAAACCATGCCGAATGTAGATATACAGTGTGTCCAAGCTAAGGAGGGCCAGTATGGGGATCTCGGTAATGGTAAGAGATACAAATTTGGTTAAATGGGAAGAAAGTTGCGCAATTAAAGGACTAAAAAAATTACGTCTAGAAATCCTTGATATGATTTTTCGTTTTTGAATTATTTCAAAAAACCGAATTTTTGGATTCTCTTTTTTATTTTTTTCTGGCGTTAATATTAAAGTTAGAGCGAAACTGATTAAACTTCTTTATAGTTATTGGTTGCTTATTAAATTAATGTATCAGAATTATGACATTATGATGTGCATTTTAATATTTTAACGGCATGTAAAAAGGCCTAACTTATTTTTACAAAATTATGAGAAATGCAGGTCTGTATCTAAAAAATTTTATGATAATGATCAGAAAAAAGTTCGAAACGTAATTAAACCATAATATGTGGCACATTCTTGAATTCAGAGTGACAAGGGCTTTGCAAATTTGGTATCAAAAACCCAGGACCGTATTTAAAAAATGAAGTTTATGGTGGTTTCTGGAAGACGAAACGTCGGATAAAAAAATTGATAACGCAATCATTAAGCCCACTAAAAGTTGCTATAAAGTTTAATCAGTTTCGCTCTAACTTTAATATTAACGCTAAAACAAAATAAAAAAGAATCCAAAAATTCGGTTTTTTTGAGATAATTCAAAAACGAAAAATCATATCAAGAATTTCTAAACGTAATTTTTTTAGTCCTTTAATTGCGCAACTTTCTTTCCATTTAACCAAATTTGTATCTCTTACCATTACCGAGATCCCCATACTGGCCCTCCTTATCTTGGACACACTGTATATCTCTGTCCTCCTTTATTGCACTCGATTCTTTAAATATACGATCAATATTGGGCGTTTTTATAAAAATTTAAATATGGAATACGAAAATTAATTGAAAGAGCAAAACTGTGCCTTTGAAACTGAGACGTCAGGCAACCCTAAATCCAATAATGCTCCCTCTAAATTAATTTTCTTTAGTACATCTTCGTTTTGTTTTAGAACTGAAATTAATAATACAGCAGGCCAAGCTCCTTCATGGGGTGTTAGTGCCTCACCATTATTATACATAAGTTGCAGAGATCGTGCCGTAATAAACACTTCTAGAAGTGAATATAATTCCAATTCATTAGTGTTCCATACCGTGTATTTTACAGCCTGTGGAACATAGAAGTTTTGTAATAACTTTCGACAGTTCGCTGATGGAGTTTGTTAGAAACTAATATAACATACGTATGCTATGTAACTTGTTAATATTATAATCTTGTTTCATTAAACTTATTTTAAAACTGCCAATATCAAGTGGAGTTACGAAATATATAACAATGTTTCTATACCCAGAATTTGAAGAATTGTTTATTTGCAGGCTTTTTTCGGTTTTCTCCAGTAATATTAATAAATATGCACGACAAAAAAATAGTATGGGTATTTCAAAAATAATATTTGTTTAGAGGGATACTATTCTCGTCAAAATGGGCTGATAGAGGCAAATATGCCCTAGTCAAAATACACATGCCCGAGAAGTTACATTTTTATTTTTGGATTTTCTTGAAGATTACCTCTGATTTTTTTTTGTGGCGGACTAGAATTCCTGCCGTTTTTTTTTGGGAATCGCATCTGTCTTCGTTTTCCAGGACAAAATGTAATAAAATTAAAAATTAACAAGTAACACTTATCTTTTGATTTATCGTTGAACTCCAGAAGGTTTGCACTAATTTTCTGGCTGTAATTAAAATAGTAGCGGTTGTTATTTGGAGGCTTAAGGGCTCGAGCCACCCACTCATCAACGGTCTGTCATTAGAAAAAGGTAACTATTCTATAACTACAATCACATTTAATCATCTACTGTACCGCTATAATATAAGAAGGTTTAAGTAACGAGATACGGAGTCGCTATTCGATACCGCTTAAAACATGTAAAACAATATTCAAGAAGTATGCCAACATAAAATGCGTTATGTGCCAGCACACTACCGCTTATTATATGCACTAAGCAGTTGGCTGTTGCTAAGGGCGCTCCGAAATATGCTTTAAACTTATATGAGAATTACGTGCGAAAACGCTGTCGCTACAGAATCGGGATATCGTAGTACTGCAGCCGAGACCTTTGTAAATTCGTAGGCTTATCGTTTCATATTTACAAATATTTTGCTCTCGAAATACAATGCAACCCAAAGGTAAGCGCAGCCGCCGCGCATAGAAAAAGTTGTGCAAGCTTTGACATTGAAAATGTGTTTGGGCATAATATAAGTTGCAGTTGGAGCGTGTTTATTTAACTTTGATGATTACGGTTGTCTCATGTAGTTTTGTACAAAAAATGGCCTAGAGTAGTATAACCAAGTAATATTCTCACCATTAATAATACAAGCCTACTGTTAGTTAAAAAGGTTAAAATAAAAACAACTTGGGGGCCTATACCGGTATCAAATTTCAACTTGCAAAATAAAGTTGGAACTCGTCATTTTAACTACTTTTTCTGTGGATATTTACAGGAAAAATAAATTGATTTGTGGATATGAGGCGTTACACGCTCTCTTTTGTTTTCCACTATTAAAAAATTATTATCGTGTTTCATTTCTTAACACTTATGTAGATTTTGGATTGTATTTAAACATTTTTTGTTTTGCCAGTATCACGTTTTCTTTTGGGTTGCTAAAATTAAAAATTATGGATATATTTGGATTAAAAGATCGACGAAATGTGGTTTGTTATTATAAAAAATTAAGATTCCCCTAAAGATAATGTATCACGCGCCGCCACTGAATTAAAGTAACAGTATTGTTTCACTATTTTTCATGTACTAATATAAAAGCAGCACGAATTGCTGAAAAGCTTGCTTTTATTTTATCCTAACCTATTTATTAGCGCATTCTAAACTTATATTACCTTTAGCATAGTAATAATAAACGAATAAATAAAACCTGCAAGTTTTCAAACATCATTTCCTCTGCGTGAAACAGCGTCAAATTGGAAAAAAGCTGAATGGAGCCAGATGACCCATAATTAGATTAGGTTAGATGCCAAGCGATCCCTTTGAACTTGAAAGACGTGTAATGAAATTTAGATTTTATGAGAACCGGCATAGTAAATCGCAGCGGCAGATAATCGTCTGAGTGTCTGAAACGAATATGGAAAAGCGGGGTTTCAATTGATATCTATTGGGCTGCGTGACTACCAGCGATTGTCTGGAGCAAAGAAGTCTAAATTTAGATCTTATTGCCCCTTAATTATGATACTATAAATATACTCACAAGTGCTAAAAAAACACATTTTTTCAAAGAGTCGTAAATTGATCTGGATTTAGTAATTTTCCTTCCATATACTTGTTCATTAGTAAACGTTTTGTTCAATGTTAAATCCATAAAATTGTAGCATTTAATAACTGCAAAGTTTAATGGAAATTATGTATTTCTATTTTGTGTATAAAAATATCAGAAATAATTTTCTGAATAAAACATTAGAGAAATGTGCACTTCTGGCATTAATAAAGAGCAATACACAATAAATTAAGTGCATGTGATGAGCCAATAACAATGTATGTTATCAAAGTAATTTGGTTTGTATTATAGCAATTTCGTTCAATTAAGTATATTGTTTAACGTCGGATATTTTCATTTGTGCAATGACATTTTAGACGAATAAAATTTCTATTCAAAAACAATCTCAGCCGATATTATGTGTGGAAAAGACTTCGCCTTTATAAGATATTCATCTTGATAATGTTCATCCCAATTCTTTTTTCTTATTTTAACCTAGAGAACGCGTCCTAGAATAAATAGTGCCGTGCAATTTTGAAACTCTTTGTATAAAAATAAAAATTTAATAAATAATTTTAATTAAGCAATTATATTATCATAAACACGTAAGTCGCAGTAGACAGATAATTGTTATTACAAGAAATATTTACTTTATTTACATTTGTATAATTGCCTCGACATACATGAATTGAAAGAATGGTGTATGCCATACATTATATTTACTTTATTCACCAGTAATTGTTTTAAAACACTAGCAACTCGCCATTATGGTGACAAAGCAATGACCTGTAATGGTCATTTTTACTTACTTGTTTATTTGTGCAGCACTTGTATTAAATAACTTACGCGCACAACAGCAAACACTAACGAAGTTACTAAGTGACGTATAGCTATGAGTTGTAGCCAAAGTTCACGTTGCGTTGGCGTCAGAGAGCGTTGGCCTTATTTATAGGTGGTATTGTAGTCCAGAGAAATTAGACATTGCTCTTCGGAAAGATTCCCGGAAAGCTGGATTTTGGTATGAGCCTTGATATTGTGGTTCTAAACAAACTGTCAAAAGTCCTCACCGATCCGAGTGCCGCTAAAAATTTTAAGGGGGGGGGGGCATAGGGCACCAAAAACGGTATTTCGTGAATATCTCGTTAACGGTCACTTTTACATAAAAAATATTGATTATCAAATTTGTAGCTTATGAAATTTCTAACAATAATCATATGATAACTTTTATTCGTAAAAGTAACCGTTTTGGAGACAATTCGATTTACAGAGTTGTAACGAATAGATGCACTTCTCAATGGTATGTACACCTGCGATCATTGAAAATGAACAGGGTTATGCATTTCAAATTGACTTAACCGACGTTTCTGCAATTGCGTGCAACGTTATTTTATTATTACGGTGAGTAGAGAGTTAGAACAACACGATTCTACTTTAGCGACAAGAGGAATTCAGAAAACGTAATGAACTACTGTAATGTTAGTTGCATAGCCCTGTTCATTTTCAATGATTCTTTGTGTACTATATCTCATTGGAGTTGCGACTTGTAATATTCCAGAATTTCTTTGTTTCAGAGCCCATAAAAATAGAAAGAAACACATATATAGTACACTGTAGTCTAGATAGAGAAGGAATGTGTTCCGAAAAGTTCCCCTCCGTTGTCATAAAACCTCAAGGGACATCTGCTTGCTATTCGTGTAGGAGCATAATAGTATATTACTAGCAACCCAGTGAGACAAATGTCTCATTTAAAAAAAACAAAAAAGACAGTTTTGCAAATAGAATGCGTATTCACCACACGTACGTATATGACGTCATTGTTGGTAGTAAACTACCAGTCGCATTCGCCTTGATAAAATTTGTCTAGAATCTAACCTAAAAAGTTAGGATTAGGATAATTAAGATAATAATTAGTGTTAGAGACTGAAATTCGGTTCCTGACCTGACATGACCATTCCAAACATATAACTTTCATAACTTTTTTCTCTATCTCTTACGGTTTGGCTGCTGAAACAGCGTCCCAGACAGACACGTCTACTAGATAAAGGATGTTATTAGGAGCAAAAATTATACTTTACAAGCAAATTGCGCGCTACGCGCACGTGAAATAGGATACGCGAAAGGTCAAGCTCCGAGATAAGAAAAACAAAACCTAAACAAATATAAACATCTGTGAAGCCGGAACGTGAGATTTTATTTTGTGTTACAGACACACAGACACACATTAAGGAAAATTATATTATAGATTTGGCGTGGCTGGACTGTTTATCTGCCGAGCTTGCGAGACAGATAATTACAGCCGAGCCACATAAAGATACTTTTGTTCCGAATAACATATAGTATTTTTTCTTCAAACGTTTATAACAAATTCTTTAATAAATTTTAAGAAACCTGGAACTATTTGAAGGTAGAGGATTGGGTAGACTGATAAATGTAGGGTGGTGCTTTGGAGAGCGTCACTATGCCTACACTATAAACAACGTTGTGAACAAAATCCGAAAAAAAAATACTTTATCTCGTCAATCTTGCTTAAATGTAACACCCGATATAAATGACGTCGATACTTGCGACTCCACTGAAGATGTAGATCCATCACGTTTCCTGGCTGAATCTATGGAAATAGAGCAGACAGCAGAAGAACAACAAGAAGAAGAAGAAGAAGAAGAAGATGGAGAGGAAAGCATACCGATTGAAATAGAGTCTTGCGATCATGGGCATAGCAGGCGAATGCAAGGATTGGTAAGCTGCAAAAGATGAGAGACGATGCAGTTGACGATAGAGATTCTGCTAGGTAGTTGACGTTTCAGACACAAAACAAAACAAAACGGGGTTTCTGAAATATGTACTAATCGAAATATTTAGCACGTACGCGAATCTTCGCTCACATAATGTAAACGATAATAATTTTATCTGTTATCGAGCTCAAAAATTTACAGTGCAACCGGTAGGAATTAATACATTGTCCAAAGTTTCGAGAATTATGGCACAATATCTAAAGTTGGTGAATCCTCAATCATGTACAGAACATTGTTTTCGCTGTTCATCAGCGAGTCTGTTAGTCACTGCTGGAACAACTATCAAAAGACATGGTGGGTGGAAATCGTCAGAGTGGCGGAAGATTACATAACAAATTCAGTTAACAACAAATAGTCGAAAAAGATCCTCGTTGATATCGGATCAAATGTGTGGATGTTCAGGTCTAAATACAGCAGCAGCATTCTAAAAAGGAATTAATATTCCCCTTTTTACTTCCTTTGACAATAAAGGAAGTATTGGATTTACCCCAAAAATTTGAAATTGAGTTTTCAACAGATCTTCACGTTTTAGAGTCCCCTGAACCCAAAAAACATATTTTTTTTTCATTGGTCTGTCTGTCTGTGTGTCTGTCTGTCTTTCTGTCTGTCTGTCTGTCTGCCTGTGAACAGAATATCTCAAAAACGAAAAGAGGTATGGCGTTGAAACTTCATATATAAGTTTTGTGTACTATGTAGATGCGACAGCAGGCTTTTGACGAAAATTGCACAACCGGAAGTAGGTGTTTACTCTTGTGATTTTTCAGTTTTTTTCGATATTTTCAAAAACGGCTATAAGGATTTTTTTCAAACTTCACATTTTTATTACATTTTTAATGTGTATTAATGTGAAATAGGTGATTTTCCAGTTGAATACTTCTAAAATGGGCTTCTTTTGTTTTTTTACAATTTTTTTATAAACTCCTATATTAAATAGATCACCCGGTATATTATTACATTTTTGAATTCAACTTAAAATTCTAGAGAAAATTTATCTCTTTAACTAACGCTCTATTTTGTACCGTTTTTGTAGAATTGATCATTTTTGAAAATTTTTGACAAATGCCTAAAAATTTAAAATAAAATTTTTGGTTAATTATAAGAGCACTGTAAGAGGAAGTTGTGTGCGTGTATCACACCAGATCTTTACGTTAGTTTTGAATTACATTTCTATTTCAAGTTCATATTATTAGCATCGACCAGTTTCACTACTACTTTTCGAAAAGCCTTTATAGCGTGTTAAAAAAACTCATTCGCAGCATGCCATGATCAAATTGTTTGCCATAAGTTGATAGATACCCATTCAAGCAAATGAACTATCGTAACTCAGAGAGAACTAAATTACATCTTGATCTTGAACTATTTTCCTAAAAATATACAAAACACTTAATAAAAACAATTTTTATTGACTGTTATGTTTAAGACACTCGTTGCTGTTGTGTAAATGCCATCTTATTTTCATTTTTGCTTGATACAAGTAAACTTAATGCAGTGTAAACTTTTACCTGTCACATTGAGAGATGATTTCATAAACAAAATGCAATCTGATATTTACCTACAGACTTTAGTTAAGACAAATGTTGTTTTTTGGGTTGACTTTTCCTACTCGACGTTTATCTTTAAGCGTTTGTCTTTAAATCTTTATAACGCTCCCTATACTTAGATAATTGGAACCTTTTATTTTCTTCCACGGGAAGCTACTAGAATCTACGCACTTTGACCATACTGTTTTTCAATTTTTTCTACGTACTTGGACCTTTTTGAGCTCTCAATATTTCAAATTTCTCGTATTAGAAGACTTCAGGTCCATTTCCTGCTAAATATTGCAGTTTTCCATTTCTTCAGTTCAGTTTTCCGTAGATATCTTCTAAAGAAATCTACTGTTCTTATTTTGTTGTTTATGTTCTTCATTGACCAAATACTAGCCACAAAAGGGATACGCAACAAGACAATAGACACAAGAATGTACAGAGGCGCACAAGCAGAATAAGACCACTATTTAGTAATAGCAAAGCTAAGGAACATAGACGTGAGCACTACAGCGCCAAAATGGAAGCAACAAAAGTAAAAAAATATAGCAGCCATTGAGTGCAAGGAAACGAGGAAAATTATCAAGACACATACTCCAAAAACATACAAAACAAACTAACAAACACTACAGACATAGAAATAATTTGGAGAGAAATGAAACAAAACATACAAGGAACGGCGAAAGACGTGCTAGAAAGGAAGATAACAAAAAATGAAACGAAAGACCGGTACAACGAAGATTGTGAAAAAGTAAGAAAACTAAAGAATCGGGTAAGAATTAAATGGATCGACACGAGAACGGAACAAGGCAGAAGGAGAATACGAAATAAAAAGAAATAATGCAAACCTAATGAATAGAAGGAAAAAGAACGATTGGATATATAACAAACTTGAGGAAAGAGAACAAGACGATTCGGAACTTTTGAAATGCGGGGGTCAGCAACTACATAAACAAATACACACTCTAATAGAGCATATATGGAAACAAAACAAAATACCAGAAGAGTGGAACACCGGGATATTAACGCCGATACACAAAAAAGGAAACAAGGAACAGTGTGAGAATTATAGAGCAATAACTCTACTGGATACCACCTATAAAATCTTGGAAAAACTAATAAATACGAGGCTAAAACGACAAGCTGAGACTGTCCTCGGGGACTACCAAAACGGTTTCAGGCCAGACAGATCAATGATCAACGGAATCCATGTCCTAGAACAAATATTCCAAAAGACAACAGAATATAACAAAAGAGTAAATACACACTTTGTAGACCTTAAGAGCGCCTTTGAATAAATCAACAGAGAAAAACTGATGCTGGAGCTAAGTACACTAAAATACCTCCAAAATTGAGTGAACTTCTAAAAATGACAATACAGAAAACTAAGGCAAAAGTGCGATTCCAAGAAGCGCAACGGAAGAATTCCAAATAAAAAAAGGGGTAAAACAAGAAGACTCAATCTCCCCTAAATTATTCAATGTAATACTAAGAAGTATTATCAGGAACGTGAAACTGTACAAAAAAAATTATTACCGACTATATCCATATAATACCGTAGGCTGACGACTTAGCAATAGTGGCAAACTCGAGGCAGAAACTAATAAAAGCAGTAGAAAAAATAGAGGAAGAAGTAAGACAATACGGAATGTAAATAAACCAAAGTAAAACAAAATACATGAAAGTAGGAAGAGAAGAAGGGAACACCCACAAATATCTTAAAACGCAGAGGCACAACTTCGAAACCGTCTCCATCTTCAATTATCTAGGAAGGATAATACAACAATCCGATAAAGGACGGATAATAGGAAGATTCCTCAAAGGAACCCAAGCTTATGGCAAAATTAAGAACATTCTAAAAAGGAAAGCAATCACCAAAAAAACTAAGATAAAGATATATATTAAGGCCTTCATAAGGCCAATACTGATGTACGCCCTAGAAACAGCAATAATATACAGAAAAGAAGAAGAGCTGAAAATAGCGGAAAGAAATATAATGCGAACTATATTAGGACGAAATATAACAGAAAACGGAGAAAGAAGACTAAAAACGAATAGAAGATGAACTCGGAGGAGAAACTATCACAAGATTAATAAAAGCACAGCGTCTGAAATGGGCGGTGCACAAAATGAGGAGAACACCGACGGAGATGCTAAGGAGAATAACACAATTGCTTTCACTAGGCCCAACGAAAAGGGGAAGACCAAAAATGGATGGCTAGAACAAGTAGAGGAGGACACAAGAACACTAGAAATAAGAGATTGGAAACTGAAATGCAAGAAAATGATGGAATGGAAAAATAACGTTCGAAGCCAGGACACACAAGGATTTGTAATAAATCAAAGGAAAGAGGAGCAATCCCCTTCAATAAATAGGATTTAAAGACACCTGGCGTCAGCCATAATCTTAAGATTGTACGTCTTTATGATGATGGTGTTTTTCATTATTGGCCACGCCCCTATTTGCTATACAACACCAGTTGACTTATAACATATGATTTAGGGAACATTAAACTTTTCTCTACAAGTGTCAAGGAAGGCATTCCGTAGTTACAAAATGGAAAAAGTTTTGTATTCAAATTTTAACACAAAAATAATTACCAAACATTGAAATGACAGATAATAAAGTTTCAACAAAATACCTTCGATAAGTACACAAAATCTTGTATGCAACACATGAGTGTTCTTTTCCGTACATGGGTGTTTTCGGTTTAGATTACGCCTCGATTAAAAGTCGTATGCTTGGTGCGAAAAAAAAACTCTTTACACAAAATGTACAAAAAATAAATAGAAAAAACTCAGAATAACAGGCAAAAGACAAAACTAAGTAAACATGCCAGAAAACTGATACAACGAAGAGACAAACTGGTAAAAAATAAGAAAAACCAACTGTAGAACACACCGCAATACACGATATAATAAAAAGAAAAACCGAAAATACAATGAAGGTATTATACAGACAACTACAGAAGAAAACTAAACTTAAAAAATTCCTAAAAAAATAAATACTAACAAAATCCAAACAAACCAAATCCAAACAGAAGCGAAATAATCAAAACAACTGAAATATATTTATTATCAGAACTTGTACAACTCAACAGCAAAACAGAAAAATACAGCACATACAAAATCAACGAAAGCAATACCACACGGGGGTCAGATGATTTCCTAGACATTGAAATAGAATAATAAAAAATGCTACAAGAGTACTAAAAAACAATAGCGCACCAGGGGAAGATGGGGTAATTTCCGGACTGCTAAAACTACAGACGGTTTTGTGTTTTAAAACCAAGACGATTCCGAAAGAATGGAATAATGTAGTGACTATTTTACTGCATCGAAAGGAGGACAAGTAACATTTGCGAAATTACAAACCAATTAATTTTCTAAATCAACTGTATAAACTTTTAAGAAAAATAAAAATAATCTCAGATTGAACAATAAATTCGACCTATACCAGTCAAAGGAATATTCAGGGTTTAGAAAAAGTTTTAACACACTAGACCACATACAGACACTACGAAAAATAATAAAAAAACCAACACTGAATATAATATGAACCTACACTTGGCGTTCGTAGATTACAACAAGGCCTTAGACTTTTTGAAAACATGAACAATAATCAACTAAAATTTATAAAGAGGCAACCAGTACAATAAAATTACACTCAGACACAAGAAAATAAATGTAGCTAGACGTGTAAGAAAAGAACATAAAACAAAATCAATAGAAGTAGCTTTAACTACCAACATGGTAAAGAAAAGAACAATGCACAGACAACAAAGAACAGAGCATAGAAACATTAACGTTACATTAAACAGACAACCACTAGAAGCAGTAGACCAATATCTATCTATACCTGGGGCAACCCACACGAATTGATAAAGGAATACAGACTGCAGACCTGAATGGAAGAATAAAAACGGCTTGGAGCGTCTTTGTCAAGCTGAGTCATATAATGAAAAATTAAAACCAAAGATTTATAACAGAAATGAAAACTAGAGTTCTAAATCAATGTGTCACTTCAGTATCATCGTGCGCAACCGAAATATGGACGCTATCAGTTTAGATCATACATAAGATGCAGGTCACCCAAAGAAATATGGTAAGAGCTATATTAAACACAAAAAGAAAAGATAGAAAACGAATCGAATGGATAAGAGGAAAAACAAAGATGGACGACACATGTATATCATGATAGCAAAATGGAGATTGACAGGAGTCAAGCCCGACCTATGACACGATGGTATGACGACATAAACAGGGTAGTAGCGAAGAGATGGATGACGACCGCTCAGGATCGGGAGGTGTGGCAAAGCTTGGAGGAGGTATATATTCATAATGGGGTGAAAAACCTAACTTACTAAGAAAGAAGACATTAAGAATAGGGAATATGTGTAATAAACCTATTGTTTTGTTCTTTGTTGGATTGCCAAGTGATTCTTGGATACATGACAGTGGTATTTCGTACTGTTTTCTAATGTCTTTATGTTCTTTATATTTTTTGCTTTGGTAAAGCTGTTATTCTAAATTATTTAAGTACAACTCTGGTGGTTATCTTTCCATTTCCATTATAGATATCTTTTATATTTTATTGGCGGTAATAACTACCGATCCATGAAATCAGAAATCTGGATATGCGAGAAACGATAGTGGAAATGGTTAAATAGGGAAAGAAGTGCTGTTCTATAGCTTATGATCTTGCTTTAACATAGATTTTTGCAAATAACTGTAGGTGTTTGCAGTATACAATGTGATTTTTGTAGTTAGAAACGATAGTTGCACGTATTAACAAATCCCTTTGGACAAAATGTTGGGAAAAATCACAATTTTTTTTATAAAATCTATTGCCGTCATACGTTTTCATCATTCGTCCATAAAGTTGAAAACGTGTATAATTTCCATATTCCAATAACTTTTATATACGTGAAATAATTTATCGTGTTTTAAATATCTTCGCACTGATCGCAGACCATTCGCTAACATTATACGCTCGGTACTATATAGCATTAGTTGAAACTTGTATCGTGCGTTTAAAAAACTCATTTATCCTTGATTTAAGACAGAACGCCCTTGTACAGGGGTCACAACCATTAAAGGTGTTCATATCATTGCCGGAGATCGTAAGATGCAGGTAATCATTTTCCGAATATGAAATTCGAGCTCACTACCTGCCGATTATAAGCGCAAACACTTTACCAGTCGGCCACACGCCAGTCAACCATTTTTAGATTAATCATGTAAATCGCCCGTTTCTTGAAACTTATTAAACTTAACTTCAATCGTACAGTTGACTGAGTATTTGTTTCTGAAAGTCCAAGCCCAAAAACTGCTACTACAAAGAAATGAGCAATTCTTTATAAATGACTTGAAGTGAATAACCTTAATAGCTATTTATGTACCAAGAGAATTATAAAAATATTTACGCCCGATGGGTATAAAGATCAAGTAATGCCCGTGGTCCATGCATATACAAAGTTTTAATTTTCACTTTGAATATGTTAGTAAACTGAATAACTTGAAAAGCTTAAAAAGCAGTCCATAATATCTTAGGCTTACTATGAGAGGACATACGCCCTAGGGCGTTATGGACTAATTTATATACCTCGTATCTCAGATATAAACAACAAATAATAGATCAGTGGAAAATAAAAATATTGACGTGTTTCTGATTACTTAATATTAATGGCTTAATAAAAAATATCGAACAACGTGCATTTGTTTCTTTGAATACTTGTAACTTAAACACTAGCACATGCTTCTTTTTTATGATAATTATCAGATTTTGGTTTTAATGTTTTCCTTTTTTATATTAATAGTTAAATTGCTTTGTTTAATAATACTTAGACACCATATTTCCTTAATGCTATCAATCAGATGAATGAAGATTAAGGAATAACGAAAGAAAAATTCACTCTTGTGGTCCTACTTATTTTGAGTCAAAAGGGAAAATTAGATAATTTGCTAGTATTACAGCAGAGCTGTATGAATAGGGGTAAATGCGATGTGCGGTCTACAAGAAGCACACTCATAGCAACTTTTTAAAATTAAATAAAAACAACTGAAAATGACGATAAGTTAGGAGGTGATCGTAGAAACAGATAAATGTGTACCGCGCAATTCTGGTGGACATCGATTCTTACACCAATGCATATATATTAACTTTGTTTTTGTTTTGGATTTGATATCGCTCACAACCAACGCAATACCAGAAGCGTTTCCTCAAGGGAATATAATTCTGGAGAAGCGCTTTCAGAAATACAAGGAAAATCACTTGGAAACTTACAATTCTCTGAAAGTAACTGCAAATTAGAAAAACAATAGCATTAAATGGCTGTCGCAGAAGTGAAAATTGCAATTTTTTAATGTGCGTGCAATGCTTGCATACGATAATTACCGTGCTGGTAGGTTAATAATACCGGGATAACCATAAATATGTCGGGAATTTTTGATAAAATGTCTGAAACGCAACCGCGCTCGTATTTCAACGCCACGAAATGATACTTAAAAATTTATGTTCGCATTCGAATCAATTTGCGTCGTTTGCGAGCAGGGAAAGTCCAATAAATTTTGCAGGGAGCATGCAATGGTCTTGAAAAATCTGACGAGAAATCACCCGATAAGAATGCGAGCCGGTTTTTTCGCATTTTCTTGTCCGAATCGTTTCTAGGTTACATAAACTGCCACGAAATACTGCCATGTTCTCAATATATCCAGCTAAAATAAAAGAGAATGGAGTATATATTTTACTGATTGCTTTGGAATTAATTCTTTCAAGTTCAATGTTTAATGTAGCAGTAATGCTAATTAAATATTGCTTTATCTGCTATCTGCTTTACAACGTTAAAAAGGTATCTCAGCAATGTCGGCTTTGCTCTGGCTATAATTAGCAAATTATATTGGAAGCTCGTGAATATAAATTTGCGAACTTTTAATTCATTTAAGCGGGATCTTAATTAAAATAAAATTTAATTTCAATATTACGGACTAACGGTATGTGAGTTCTCTTTTATAAAATACAGCCCTTTCTGTAATTAATTAATTACCAGGAAAGTGGCGCATGCATTAATTTGAAATAGATTACCAATAGAATTCGAGAGGAATATCAATTATTGTAAAGTTTTTATTCGTAACTAAACATATTTACATTATTTGCCGTACTAGATAGTTTATTTTTATGTATATCATTTTGTAGTACTTCTCTGTAACCCAAAGAATTGTTTACTTTTGCAATTCATGGTGGTATCATATTTATCGTATCTCCTCTTTTTACTAAGCCGAGTTTTCGTGTATTAGTAAATTTATTGACTTATATATACATTTATGTATAATTATACACGCATTTAAATTACCACAGTGAGTTTGGCATCGATGGGGTGGGGGGGGGGGGGGGGAGTTGGAAGATGTTTTTAAAACTGCATAAAATTTGCTTGTACAAGTTATAGGTACGAAAGTGGGGCATATTTTTAAAATCTAAAATATGGGTTGGCTCAAATAGAACAGTCTCTATTTAAAAGCGATTTAAACGTTGTGCGCGGAAATGCTAATCATTTTAATATAAAGATGTATGGGTTCTACGTTAACTGTTTTGGAGATATTATAGTTATTTATGTACCAAGGGAGTAAAGAAGCGTATATGACCTCCGACGTGAACATTAGAGCCCAAGGCGTAGCCCCGGGCTCTAACACGACAAGGGCCATAAACGAGACCAAAGTATTGACAATTAAAAGCAGATGCATATTTTTTATCAATTTTGGCAACCTATGATGCAATTGCCCGTGAAACTGGCAAACAAGACCTGAACGGGCCTTAGAGTATTTTATGGCCCTTGGGCTGTAAAGTGATTACGTTCCCAAAGATACGGTATAAAGTGACCGACTCCGCTCGGTCGTACAACTGAGCTGTGTGGAGTAGTGGGTATCACATCTGCTTAGCATTCGGGAGGTCGTGGGTTCGATTACCGTGATCGTTTGCTCTGATTCAGTTTTTAGGTGGTTTTCCTGAGTCAGCAGAGTACCTCCTCTGAGGCGAATGCCGGAACAGTACTTCTCCACCTTTACTGGCCTCTCTTCCATTCTCCATCCCTCCTTTCTCTCACTTATCCTGAAAAACCCTTACTCGGCTATAGCAGCCCGCCCACAGTTTACCGGTCGTACATAAACAATTTTATGCATAAAAATGCTGAATATCCAACGGCTATTGTAAATTACCTGGCGAGAGTAAAATAGTGGTTCTGGGTATTAATGCTGTACAGGGTTCCCAAAATTTGCAAAATTTACAATATCGCATTTTTAAAATAGAGCACCTTGTATATTTTTGTATTTTTAAAAATCCCTTTTAACGAGCTTTTCTTTGACACCTTATTTCTTGCCCTAAAATCAACTGTTTTGTAGGTATTAGGGTTTTTTGAGCAGAAGAAACAATATCAGCCCTTTATGATACATTATTTACCGACAAAAGACGCCTTTAAAATTATATCTTCAACACTTGACCTCCTATAGCACAAAAAACACGAAAACACGAGAAATGCAGGAGTAAATTTAAATCTAAAGGGTTGAATTTATTGGTATGAAATGAAATATTTGAAGAAAAAATCTAGAATTATTACATTTGCAAATTTTAGGAACCTTGCATAGCATTAATACCTAGAGCCACTATTTTACACTGGAAAGGTAATTCACAAAAAACATAAATATCTAGTAACGTTATCGTTTATTTCATTTTTTTCTGTGATAACAGCCGCCTGAAATTACGCATTTTTTTTCATAAGATCGTTTTTGCGTTACCAACCAATTTTCACTTGTTTTCGGATTTGTTATTTGTGACCGAAAGTTCAAGTTACCGTATCAGCGTTCGTTTCTATGTCAACAACCAAATAACAGGACTGTTATAAAATATAACGGTAATAGGGCTAATAAAAAAATTGTTTATCCAATACTCAATAGTAATACAGGGTGTTTCGTATCGTTATATTAAAACTTTAGGAGCATAAAATAGACTTAATTCTAAGGCTAAAAAACACAAAAGTGGTAGGTCATTCAGATAAAAGTCTTTAAGAATAGCAAGTCTGAATATTAATTTTAACTTTAGTTTGAAGTGAGTTACTGCTGCCCAACAATTACGAGAAAACTTTCATGAAGTAAGAAGTGCCACTTCATCCATCGTCATGAGAGCACAAGCTTGTATTCAGCAAGGTGGAGGGCATTTTGAAAATATCATTAATTAAAAAATTAAGTTTTTGTTTAATTTATGAACTGAAATCTGATTGTTTGTGGTTTATAATTACAAAAGTTTGTAACTTCAGAACGAATAAAGATCGACCTACCACTTTTGTGTTTTTTAGTCTTAGAATTAAGTCTGTTTTATGCTCCCAACATTTGAACATAACGATACGAAACACCCTGTATAGGTTTCCGCTTGTTCGTTTTAAGCAAGTAAACTGGGCTGTTACTAGCATGTTTACATCATAACCCACCTTACCCTTAACACCGTGGGTGGCGTGGGTTATATATAATAAATTACCCACACGTGACTTATAGGTACTTTAACTCAGTCCTGTGTCTTATAAACACTTTTAGTTTTTGTATTTATTGTGAAAAAAGACCTGACGGCCTCTAGGACTCAACTTTTCTCTCGTGGATTATTAGTAATACGGGTATATCGCACTTGTACCATAAATAGCTATTTGTATTTGATTACTGAACGAACAACCATCACGCACTTTATTTACACGAACAATATTTTTTTAATATTCAACGGTCCTTGGGGCCTCGTATTTCTAACTTCTGCGTGGCCTTTTCTAAGGCACTTACCGATCTTGTAGTTTTAGTAGATATTACGAGCACTATACGGCCGATATTACATATAATCCGACTCCGCCTAATCATCATCGGCATCAAAATGTATCAATGTCCGTTATATAATTAATATCGGCCTAATACTGGTATAGGATATTACGTTACAATATCGGAAAGTGCCTTTGAACAGGCTGAAAAAGAGCCCGAAGAACGAGGCCCGAAGGGCCGAGTTTTGCTATTCTTAGGTTTATCACACTTTTTTGAACCATCCTGCACAATCAAGAATATTTTTGTAATGTACACCATCGTAATATATAAACTTTTAGAAATTTTATGTAGTTCTCATAATTTTAGTAACATTTTCTACCACCACCGAGTTGTTGCAGGACCCTGTATATTTCACCGAAACTATATTCGGTTTCGAGCAAGGTAGACATCTAATCCGCATATATAAAATATCGTTTTCTCTAACAAATAGTTTTTGGGCTACCGACAGGGAGAACCGACCGACATATAGTAGGGGATGAAGAAGCATGTTTTAAGTCATCTAGGGACTCTGACATATGAATATTATTTCATGATTACAATAATCGCCAGCTTCGACAAACGACCTGCCATTTTACAAAATCTCCGAATGAGAAGAGATATTTCGAATTTCTCCAAAATCTATTGGCGTTAGTTCCTATGCGCAATATGTGGTTTCTGCATGATGGAGCACAGTCTCGTTTTGTATTAACCATCTTCATGTATTGTTTCTTGACGAATGCATCAGCAGATGAGATGATCTTACTATAAAGGGACCACCTAGTTCACCCAATATGGATATATATTATTCTCTTTAGCGAGGAGCATCAAGGAGAAAGCGTACTCTAGTTATATAAACACCGAGAAAGAAGAACTTTGGGCCGCGATGCAGAACCTTTCATAGTAAATTTGTAACGATATAGAAATTTTGCAACCGGTGCCGTTCAATATTTTGTCAACCTTTGAATATGTGAAAACCCTGATCGCATATTTAGTGCTTACTACGATTATACATCCATTATGTATTCAATTTTTGTTAGTACACTGCTTGCCCCTTTTAATTTTGTTTTATATTCGGGTTTTCTTTTTCCAACTTAAAGTGCAACAAATATTAAAATTATAAGCAGATAAAACCATGTTGAAAGATAATTTATATTTGCATGGAGTAACATATAGGTACAGTTGTCGCTAATAAAATCGGGTGCACGTAAATAGATCTAGTGACAAGATTTTTACATTTTGCTATTGTTTAAAACTTTCCCATACTCCTAAAATTACGGTTACCTGTAATTTTGTTACTATGCTATGCAATATACTGTTTGAGGCTTTCGCGGTTACTCGAATTATTCTTAACATAGTCTTCGTGGATAAACACCCAGCATTCTCTGGCTTAATGTGCCTTGTACCTTGTGAACTCGAGCACGGATCCACGCGATGGTCATGCTCTTTGGTGGCTCGTGTTCTTTGAGTACCTTGAGAACGAGGATACTTAGGCAGATTTGGCCTTGTTGCTATTTGTGCACTCATATTAACTAATGTTTTACAAGACCTTGCAGTTTGCATCATTAGCGTGAAAGTTGCAATTACAACTGATGGTCGGTGTGGAGCTATTTATAATCCTCTGCGTCAGCCGCTCAGAGCGACGTAACACTGATTGGTCATTTACGTTTAGGGCATGGCGTATGACGCACAGTGGTTGTGGTGCTTTAGATCGTGTATTACAATGTCCATGTTTTACCAAGTTTAAAACCATCTTCCCTGTTTTTATTATTTGGATGTTTTTCTATTTATATGGCACATATTATTAAAATATTATTCGAAAAGTTGAGTAGTTTACATTGGAAAAAAGTAGGTGTGTTCGATATTGGCGATCACCGTACACACATACAAATATACAAATTTATCAAAGTGTTCTGCTGTACCAACAGGTCCATATTATTATACGCAAGTTGAGATATTTTATTTTATTTCGGATCTAGCAGTTTCTGATTAAGTTTTGACCACATATTCCATAGCTCCATCTAAAATATGTATTATTATTAATATTTTCATATTTTTACAACTATCCGCGTAGGCTAAGAAACAAACTATGTTATACTCTAATGTATATGAAAAAGTAACTAGAGCGTTAAATAGAGCAAAAATGTTTGAACTTACTCACTAGAATTTACTCAAAATAGTACGGCAATTTTTAATATTCTAAATCTAAGGAAAATATTCTAAATCAATGTAAACAATGATAAAAGATTAGTTGTTGATAAACCAACATGTAATTCCTCAGTCTAAAATAACTTAAGCAACCTCTGGGGTTATTATTAGAACTGCTGTAAGGTGCAAGTTCCCATCCTTTTTCCTTATCAGATCTCACACGATTTCAGTCTATATGCCCTTGTTTTGCGACGTAATTCCTCCAGACTTTCTCAAGGCTACCTTTAATGGATCTTTATTTTTAAAATTAAATATTTTTTGCAGTGGCAGTGCGTTTGAGGGCCAATGGCAGAACGGAAAAAGACATGGTTTGGGGGTTGAGACTCGTGGGCGCTGGATATACAGGGGCGAATGGACTCAAGGCTTTAAAGGGCGTTATGGTGTTCGCCAGTCCAACACTTCTTCAGCTAAATACGAAGGAACATGGGCCAACGGGTTGCAAGATGGCTACGGATCCGAGACATATGCCGACGATGGTAAGAAGTACTTGCATTTGCTTTAGGAATGTCTGCTTTTCTGAGATAAACAAATTTGCAACATTAGGATTGACCACTCGACGTTGGAATACAATTAATGTCGCTTTTATTTGAAGAGTGGTCTATGAGGTAGAGTAACAAGACGATGTATAAAATATACAAACGTGTGACTTGGATGTATCACAATGGACCCACCTTGAGGCCTTTGTGCGAGTAAACTTGGTTCACCTTCCGCCTATAATAAATACTGCTAAACATTAAGAATTATAACTGCTTTATCTTTTGGTAAATTGTGTGATAAATTGAGAAATGTTTGCAAGTTACAAATATTGATTATCATCGTCATCATATTCATAATCTTTTCAGCTACTTGAATTTCACTAGTAAATAGCCTTCTTCTAGTTTTTCTAGATTGATTTGCAAATGACGAAAAAATAAGTTTATTTTTAAAAATCAGATTGTTGTAAAACTATTTTCATAATTAGTCTGTTTGTTTATGGCAAATTTGTTACAACCGAAAGTCCTATTGATTTCACTTGGACATTTTTGAGTTTGGTTAGCAACTTCCCGATGTTCTATTTGTTGTGCACGATTCTATATTATGAAATACATCAATCTTAGACATTACAAACGACGTTAGTCAGACTACTAAAATCAAATACGATAGGGAATAGATTTGAGCTTGAAGTACAGTACATGGTATGGAGGAAAGAAATCATTGACAGTAAAATCAAATAACAAATGAAGGGATGAGAAATGAGAAACTACGTACTTTAGAAACAACAGTTATGAAACAATTGCGAACAAAAACGGAAAAGTATTAATGACGGTAGAATGAAGGATTTTATAGCTTTTGTCCAATGGAACTAAGGTGGTGAAGTAATGCAGTGTTTGTCCAGAATAAAATTATCTGAAAAAGTTAAGCCATAAAATTAATTTTAGAAAGGCATACAGCATGATTAGCGAATTCCCAAATAATTATATTCTAGACAAACATGACATCACACTAACAATAATTGTGGGAAGTAAAGGAATAAACTTTTGAAAATATCCCTAAAAGTAAAATAGCACTAAGACACTTATGTGTGTGTAAAGTGTGAGTACTCAGTAAAAGAGATTGCAAGAGATTTGGAAATTAAAGAGAATCAAGCATAGAAGCCAGTAGACAGCAGATGAGAGTGGAGAACAAATCAAGAGGAAAGCAGAATGTATATTGTATAATTAGCTATACATAATTGGTGTACTAATGTACTGAAAATATAGTGATTAAAATGATTGGATCTATTCACTTATCAGACAAGCAAGGTTAAATTAGGTAAGAGCGAGTTAGGTTACCCAATGCGATAGGAATATTTAACCAAAGATGGGCAATTAGACGGAGTAAAACTTGTATAGATGAAACTCACATTATTAACAGAATGTCATAAAGTAATCTATGGACTCACAGATTTCCTAAAATATATTTATAAAATTAAATAACAATATGCAAGCTTTCATTTTGTTAATAAGAGTTGTGTAACGATACGTTTGTTTTCTCGCTCCGTCGAGACGTTAAATTTAAATAAGACGTCTCGTACTCCTTAGTATTTTTGTACCAATTTGGCCTCTGTGTTCACCTAGCTAATTCAGTACACTTTAACCTCTCTTAAATACTCCAGTCGTGGGTACTTATATATGTAACTAGGCTGTAGTGTTTTGTGGCTGTAACTGTCTCCAAATAACATACACAAGAAAAACCAATTTGCTTACGCAAATACAGGCTGATTTTTTTTATCATGTAACAACTTGTAGGCAGCCCATTATGCAGACACATGCATTATGCACGCTTCTGTATAATGGGTTGCCTAAAAGTTGTTACATGATAAAAAAATCATCCTGTATATTGACTTTAAAATAGGAATAAGACTTTCAATTATTGACTAAGCATAACTATAATAATGATTGCATGAATAAAACCCGGTACACATACTTAAGCGCAGTTCTATCATAGTTGTGGCGACTGATTTTCCTGTTAAGTTACCTGTCGGGCCTCGGTGGGCTAGTGGTTCCATCGCTTGCAGCCGAGGCCACAATAAAGACGTGGAGCCTTCGGGCATAGGTGCGATTCCCATCCCGGGAGTTCCAGGATCACCAAGTTTAAAGCATGATAGTATAAGTGACGCTCCCACCATTCTATAGTAATTCGCAAGTGGTTCCAAAAAAAAAACTGTAAGAGAGCACAGGAGTGAAAAAACGTTGAGAACCGCTGTGTACCCTCCAATTTGAATCGATTTAGATTAGGTAACCGAATATTGACGGCGCTACTCGTGGAAATTTACCACATACGATGGAGGAGTCTGTGGCTTCTGCTCTGTCGCCGAAACGACGTCACGTATCCACAATGGACGTCACGAATTCAAAATTTTGAATAAAAATGTAGTTTGCTGGACATGCAAACGCTGTTTGTTGCGCTCAAACTGATGCAAACTAATGCTCTGTTGCCTGAGCTTCTGTTGTTTATTTCGAGCACGCACAATTTTCTGGGAGCCCTTTAAAGCCCGCAAATAGCTACTGTACCCTGCAAATCTACAGTGCTCGCAAGATTGCGATGGATCCCTGGACACAAATGTAAGCGCTGCATGCATAGGACCGCATTCGCGCACATTTCACTGGGTTATATTACGATGTTTAAGCCTAATTAACAATAAAAACTAATGAAAAGAGCATGAAAATAAAAACTCCAGGGGAGAAGCCAGATTTCCGATTCAGGTAGCAAATGCGTTTTTGCATTTACAATTTAATTATTTCTCAAACACACTGTGGACTGTATTCAATTATAGCTCAAACAGTATGATACTTCACAATATCGAAAGGTTTAACTTCTCAGGGGATACCGCTGTGTCAATAAATGTTTATAGTTTATTCCAAACTCACGGTAGATATTACACTGTAATAAAAGTAAAGTTAATTTGACTTTTTATATGAAGATAACCGACATAATTTCTAATTAGTGCAATTACATGATATGGAATTAATTACATATACTGTCGATAAGAACTGGACAGAAATTTAAAATATTCAATATAGCTTTTATGATAAATGTTTGATATATTAGTTTATAAAAGCTATTCGAGTTTTAATACAAATATTCAAAATATTTTAAACTTTTAATGCAAAAGAATTAATGAATAAAAATAGAAAAGGTTAGCTCATTTCGAGGAGTCACCGTTGCCATTTCTCTAGTCACACTAAAAAAAGGTATGATTTGAAAGTAAACGTAATAATATAAATGATTCAGCCCTAAAATATAGTCACGTTCTAACAAGAAGCGATGGAATATAAAAAAATCTTTGGAGGTGAAATTATGAGGAAAAGATGATGCGATGTCAAAAGAGCAATGAAAATAAAACTTGTAAAAATTTGAAAGCCGAGTCAGTCTGCACATCTTATTGACAACACGATATGCGTCTCACAATTGTTATTTTCAGACAATAATATAATGTACAAACAAGTAAAAATATTGAAGGAAGCCGGCCGGAAGAGGCATTCAGGTGAAAACTTCTGAAACATGTAACAGATATGCTTTCAAACAGTTTCAGAGTTGTTATGAAATCTAATAATATATTCGGATTCTATATTACCACAATGATTAAAATTCACTTCTCTAGAAGGAACTGTTTCGCTCTAAACGATTTAACACACTAAACACAGCATATCTCATCATATCCAGCTTAGTGTCAGTGCTGAATTAGTCAAATTCCATTTCGTGCAACTTCCCAGATCTGAATACCCTTAACCCTTAAGGGAACGTTTAAATAAAGCTGTTACTCTTGTCTAGAATTTAATGAATGCGTCGTCCACCGTTTATCTAAATTAAAAATTCCAGAGACAGGGAGAGCAGGGTCGATTTATACACCCGAGTTTGCTTACTCGCCGGTTAAATTGGGTCACCAGTCTAATAAATACATCAAAACCAACTGGAACTTTAGCAAAACTCGCTGCCCTGATATATTGTAGGAAGGAGGAGTCGTCATATTTGTGCAGGGAATTTAATCAAGGAGTATGGGCGGGTATGGAACTGGAGACCGGAGGGTTCACTTTTTCGATTACAAATTACGCCTCCTTGGAACGGGTATATCAAAGAGTTTTCTAAGATCGCTTTTCTAGATCAGACTTAAAAGCCCCTGCAGCGACAAAAATGCCACACTATATCTTGGGGTTGAGTTTATATAGTTAACAGGTCATGGTCCGGTATTCTTAAAGAAACTCTAGATAGAACTGTACACCCCCCCGGCGGGACTGTGTAGACTTGCCCAGAATCCTGATACAGTGGAGGAGCTGAACAAAGGGTGCTTTGCTGAGAAGCTTTTAAATGAGCTGAATGAACACTCATTCTTGGTGTATAGAACTACAGACTGCTCTACTTACATGGAGAAAGGTGTTATTGAATATCAGCCAATTACAAAATAAGTAATAATACGAATATTACATTTTTCGGATGTGTGTAGCTTTCGTTATTTTACACTTTGATGAAACTATTGCAGATATATCATGTGTGTGCCTTTGTGAATGTAATTCCAATGCCAAAATTATTATTTTTATATTTGTATTTTTCTTATTCCCACTACTCGAGTGCGTAGTTACAATCTGATAAGTAATAACATATAAAGCAAAACTACTGGCACGGAAGAATCTTTCAAACCCAAATAACGTAATAATGGTCATTGCATCGCAATATCTAATACCTAGACCGAGACCGAGATGAGTTTTCTAAAGTTGTTACTTTGTGAAATTGAATTTCGAACTTTGTGGTTAGGAGTTGTTGAACTATGGGGTCTCTTATAACAGTCCTATATGTTTACGACACTTTCTTACAGATAATATTATGTTTCTGTAGTTTTGTTAATAAGTACTACCTAAATTAAAAATTCTTTCCAAAGCTTATTGTTACGATAACTAAACTACTAATTTTAGTGAGATTGATGCGCACCTTGAAAAGGTTTACATTTTATACTAAGGGCTATAAATCCAGTTTTTAAACTATTGAAGAGATTTATTACTAGAAACTTTTATTACCTACAAAAATGTTATTATAGAACTAAACGCAGTGTAAGCATAGGCGAAACTACGGGTGGTGCCGAGTGTGCCCGGGCACCACCTAAAGAACTAAATTCATAATAGTGAAACTTGGTATTATGAAGTATCAATACATCTTTAAACTTTAAACAAAATATATACTGTGCCGTTGCGGAGATCGAGTTGCGAATTTAATATGTTCCGCTTC
Source organism: Agriotes lineatus (assembly GCA_940337035.1). Classification (NCBI taxonomy): domain Eukaryota; kingdom Metazoa; phylum Arthropoda; class Insecta; order Coleoptera; family Elateridae; genus Agriotes; species Agriotes lineatus. Next base: position 130,380,475 of record OW679198.1, on the reverse strand, counting down.
ATATGCAAATACCACGGTAGTACTGGTAGTAGACCAATAATAAGGGGTGGTATTTAACAGTCTACCAAATTTACCCCATCTTTTCGTACAAAAAATACTTTCGTTTCCCAAAAATACTAAATGCTCACCAAAATTAAGAAAATACATAATCTTAGAGCGACAACCAAATATTGACATCATGCTAGTCTCTTATATTATTTGTTCCTAAAAATAACTTTCGTTGGCAAAAAATGCTAAATGTTCACCAAATTTGTTCAGCATTTAATTCTAACATGATACCCAGATATTTAATTTTCGCCAGTGTCTTATATTATTTAGCAGTTGAAAAACACTATTTGTTTGGCAAAAATACACAATGTTTACTATATTTTTTGCACTTCCGGGACTAAAGTTGATACTTCAGTCCCCGTAAACAGGGACTAAAGTAGATCATTTAATCCCTAGGGACTAAAGTTCAAATTCCCCCCACTCTCTCGGCTGCGCAACACGTGCTATTGTGCGTTTACGTTTAAGACATATACTCGTTCCAGTCACCAGTGGCCTGTGACGCGGCGACGTTTTGCGAATTGCGCTTGGCGTTTCATATTAATAAAATAAATAATTAAATACCTACTCCTAGTATTTGATCTGAACTGACTGTACTGTATCGGTTGAAAAGGGACCGGTTTTTAATAAAACTGCCAAAATTCAGTGAAACACAATCGGTAGCAGTAGGTGAAGGAACAATGGTGGTCGAGCAAAAAGAAGAAGAAATAAGAGTAGAAGTGCATCTCTTGAGACTGCCTCCGCGTCAATGAGTGCAAACAAAGAAAAAGAATGTCTTACGGAATATGATGATCCTTCAAACGAAGTACCAATTAACAGGTTAGAGTTTGGGTGTAGAATTAAACGAGGTCCACATCAACCCAATTTAACGTTATTTCTGCGTAGAAAAATAGGCTCAAAATTCAGAAACTTTCAGAAAAATCGGTATGATTCTTTCAAATGGGTAGAATACAGTAAGCAGTTGGATTCTGCATTCTGTTTTCATTGCTGTTTTTTTTTGGTTCAAATCACGCCGCCAATAAGGGTCATACTGATGCTGCATTTACAAAAAAAGGTTTTAATAACTGGCATAGGGCCATTTAAGCGTTTAAGAATCATGATAGAACTACTTTTCAAATACAAAGTATTTCTTCATGGAAGTATTATGATAAAGGAAAATCGATTGATACTTTGTTAGATCAAACTAAACGTGATTTTATATCAAAGCAAGAAGAAAAACGAATTGAAAATCGCCAACTGTTCCAAAGATTTATAAATATTGTTCTCTGTTTAGCTAAAGGAGGGCGTCCCTAAGAGGTCACGATGAAAAAAAAGACCAGCTCTGAAAAGGGGCTGTTTTTAGATATTGTAGACCTAATTGCAAAATATGACCCTACGCTTATCCTCCACCTTGAAAGTGGCCCTAAAAATGCTACTTATTTAAGCAGTAAGATTCAAAATGACATCATCTTAAGTCTACATAATACCGTTTTTCGAGAAATTTTCCAATAAAAAGATTTCAATTATGGCAGATGACACAAGCGACTGCGGACACCATGAGCAAATGTCAGTTGTTTTGCGATATTTTGATGATAAACTAAACAAACCCATTGAACGCTTCGTATCTATTCAGCGACTTTTGACAGTTGATGCGGCTTCAATATTTAATGAAATCGATCATGTTATTACACAATTGATGGTTCAGTGGTCTAATGTTTGTTTTGATGAGGCGTCGACTATGTCTGGGTTTAGGTCAGGCGTTCAAGCTAAATGTAAAGAAAAAAATAGGAAAATTGTATATGTTCACTGCTATGCCCATTGCTTGAATTTGGTCTTAGTAGATGCATGCTCTTCATCGAAAGACAACAGGTTAGTGTTTGACTTTTTTGGCACAATTCAATTTTTATATGCATTCATGGAAGGAAGTTGTATAAAGCATGCAGTGCTTGAAAGATGCGCCGCAAGCGTAGACGTGGTACTAAAAACTTTAAAGTCTCTCTCCACTACTCGCTGGGCATGTAGAGCGGAAGCGGTTGCTGCTGTTCGCAATAATTACTCGGCAATTATTCTTGCCTTAGAAGAAATAGTAGAGACTACCAAAGTTTCAGAAGTTAGAGCTAAAGGCCGTGGACTTCTTTATCAACTCAGAACTTTTGATTTCGTTATTATGCTAGAAATAATTCATCCCATTCTACAAATGATTTTAAAAATTAGTAAATCTTTGCAGACAAGCGACCTTAATCTTCTATCAGCAACTTCTAGCATAAAGTCTCTTAGATCTGCACTTAATGATATGAGAAGTGATGCTTGTTTCAATAAGATTTTTAAAGCAGCTACAGATATTTGTGATAAAAATAACATTTGCATTCCTGTTGTGAAACAGCGCAAAGTATCCCGACGTATTGACGATACTGCTGAAAATCAACATAACCATCAAACAAAGGAAGATGAAATAAAAATAACTTCTTTTTATCCATTGCTGGATACTCTGATAATGGAACTAGATGAAAGGTTTAATCAGAAAACCATGAGCTTGATTAGTGCCATGGATAGCCTATTGAAATTAAGTGCGTCTGAAGAACAGCAACAAACGCTATGCAATACATTTTCAGTGTCGATGGATGAGCTGCAAAGTGAAATAAGGTTGCTGCGGGGGCGAGCGGGCCAATCAAAAGAATGTGAGGCTTCCAAAAATCTAACAGAATGGCTACATTGGCTGAGCGTTGAAGACAAAAACAACATATTTAACGCATTTACAGAAATTTTGAGACAGTTTTCTGTAATAGCTGTCACGAGTTGTTCCTGCGAAAGAGCGTTTTCTAAACTGAGTCATGTAAAGTCTTAGTTGCGGTCAACAATGAAGCAGGAACGTCTTCAGCATTTAATGTTACTCTACGTGGAACAGGACCTCGCAGCTTCCGTCAATGTGGACGAGGTAATTGATGAATTTAAACGCATTGTCCCATTTGAAAGAAGGCTTCTATTATAGATTAGTTATTAGTTTTTATGTTTGTTAGTTAGATTAGAAATTTATTTTTATTGTTGTACATAAGAGAGTTAATAAAATTGATTTTATTTATCTGCGAATTGCCAGTTTTAATTTGTAA
>OW679198.1:130310507-130377244 GCA_940337035.1 Agriotes lineatus | reverse complement strand
TGTTCGATATCAGGTCGTGTCCAGGAGTTTTTTTTAATGGAAGGGCGTGGATGTAAGATTCTAGTTCCTTAGGAGAAGTGGGATCGTCAAAATCAGTAACAATTGGTAAGTGAGTTTCTATATATGATTGAACTGTGTTGGCATGCACTCGATTTTCATCGGCTATTGTTGGTGTAAATACTTTCTCTAGATATTCCGCAAATAACCCACATTTTTCTTCGTCTGTCGTGTATGAGGAGTTATTTTCGGTTAGGGTAGGGATTACGTCATGCTGTCTGGTTATATTTTTCGTAGCTTTCCATAGTTCGAGGCTCGTTGGTTCAATATTCTCTAGATAGTTTCTATAGTTGTTCATTCTGTGTGTGTCAATCTCACGTCTTATTCGATGACTAATATTGTTTAGTTGGTTTTTGATTAGTGGATTCTTACTTCTTTGCCACTCTCTTCTAAGTTTACTTTTTTGTTTAATTAAATCCAGGATGTAAGTCGGGGGGATGTTGGGATTATTAATTTTGCGTTTGCGGTTAGGAATCGTTGCCAGCTGAACGGATTTAGTAATGGCTGTCGTTAAGGCTGTAACTTGATCGTCGATTACTGGAGGACAGTCAATCCTTGGCGGATTGTTTAGCTGAGCGTCGAGTTTCTCCTTAAATAGTTCCCATTTAACGTACCCTTTGATTAATTTAGGTAGCTTGGGTCTGTAAACCGGTGCAGTCGTGAAGGTTATGAGCACGGGTAAGTGGTCAGAATCAAGCTCGGAAATTACATTCTGTTGAATTGGATAAGGGAAATTTTTCGCGACTACGATATCCAAGATATCAGGCTGGTGATCTAATCTATATGGGAAATACGTGAAATCATTAGGTGGTATTATTTGCAGTTGGTGAGTTGTTGCAAAGTTGTTTAACTTAGTTCCACTAGGGTTATTTGCACGGCATCCCCAATAGGTACTTTTGCTGTTGAGATCGCCTATGACAAGTGTTTGCGTTGCGCTATTGAAGATCTTAATGATATCGGTCTCACTTAGGTTTTTGTTGGGTTGCTTATATGTACTGACAATCTTTATTCGGTTATTATTACTCGTGTTGATGTTAATTGAAATTGTTTCGAGACTGTTGGTAATTATGTCCTCAGGTGTGCTATGTTGAATATTTTGCTTTACAATTATAGCTACTCCACCCCATGATGTGGTTGACAGCCTGTCTTTGCGGAAAATATGATAGCTATTTATTTTGAAGATCTCGCCTTCTGAGAGATGAGTCTCGGTTATGCACGCTATATCCACGTTGTACCTTGCCAAAAAAGATATGAACGTTGCTCTTTGTGGTTTTAAGCCATTAGCATTCCAATTAAGGAGTGTTATATTTTGTAGGGAGTGGTGTGAATTATCCATTGAGAAGGTTAGGAAGTATTTGTTCGATTAGGAAGGATTTAATTTGGTTTAAATGGGGAATGATTAAGCGCTTTACGAATTCTAGGATGTTGTCAAGAAGAGAAGAGAAGGTTGAGGTGTCAGCTTGTGTAACTTCGCTGTAGAGTTTTTTAGGGGTGGAGTGCTGGGATTGGGTTAATCTGGTTTGTCTGATAGGTGATCGCAATTTTAAAAGCTCTTGGTGACGTGGGCAACCTCTGTAGCTCGCGGGGTGATTTCCGCCGCAGTTTACGCAGCGAGGGGGTTCATTGATCTGTTTTCGGCATGCATTTGGTGGGTGGTCATCCAAACATTTTATACATTTGGGTTTGGCGGCACAGTAATTCTTGGTGTGTCCAAATTGCTGGCATTTATGACATTGCGGTATGTTATTTGGTTTACGTCTTGCCTCTACGGTAACAATTGCATGAGAAAGTGTTTTAACTTTGTAAATATCGTGTGCAGATTCGCCTGCTGGCAGCAGGACAGCGCATACAGGAATCGGCTGTTTTTCTTTATTTAACAAGCGTGTAACTCTAGTTATGGTTAAGTTTTTTTCTCGCAATTCATTAGTAATTTCCAATTCGGTGATGGAAATGGGCACATTTTTAATTACAACGGAAACTGGTTTATCGTGAGGATTTTGGAAGGTATGATATTCAATTCCACTATTTATGTAAAATTTTGTGAGTGCACGATAGTCTTCGATAGAGGTGGCATTGATTTTAACATATTTGCTACTGATAGCAGTTGTAAATTCACGATCTTGGGTGATTGACTTTATATCTTTAATTATCTCTTGATGATTATTAACGTTGTGAAGAAAAATGGGTGGTATTCTATTTTTATTTGATGTGGTGTCTGTAGTTTGACTTACTTGTTGTTCGTTGCTGTCTGTTGTTTGTTGAGTCGATAATAGATAATATGGGTTACTTTTTATCAGGTGCTCGGGGTTCCATATGTAGCGTTTGGCTGTTTCTGGTATCGGTGGAGTGAGGTTGTCGGATTTCCTTTTCTGGGGCGAGTTGTTAGTTGAAGTCATGGCTGCTGCCAGCCCCCGGAGGGCTGGGCAGTTAAGATTTAACGAATTTTATGAGCACGTTATATTATGTACACAACTGTGACAATAAGTTAAACGATTGCTGTTAAACGGCAATATCGCGTAGAATGCGCTATAATAATGCGACCGCACGGCTCGACCGCTGGAGGTCGAAATCGTATATTGACTTTAAAATAGGAATAAAACTTTCAATTATTGACTAAGCATAACTATAATAATGATTGCATGAATAAAACCCGGTACACATACTTAAGCGCATTCCTTTGAGCGCAGTTCTATCATAGTTGTGGCGACTGATTTTCCTGTTAAGTTACCTGTGGGGCCTCGGTGGGCTAGTGGTTCCATCGCTTGCAGCCGAGGCCACAATAAAGACGTTGAGCCTTCGGGCATAGGTGCGATTCCCGTCCCGGGAGTTCCAGGATCACCAAGTTTAAAGCATGATAGTATAAGTGACGCTCCCACCATTCTATAGTAATTCGCAAGTGGTTCCAGAAAAAAAAACTGTAAGAGAGCACAGGAGTGAAAAAACGTTGAGAACCGCTGTGTACCCTCCAATTTGAATCGATTTAGATTAGGTAACCGAATATTGACGGCGCTACGCGTGGAAATTTACCACATACGATGGAGGAGTCTGTGGCTTCCGCTCTTTTTCCGAAACGACGTCACGTATCCACAATGAACGTCACGAATTCAAAATTTGCGTACGCACCTGGGTGCGTACGAAAATTTTGAATAAGGATGTAGTTTGCTGGACATGTAAACGCTGTTTATTGCGCTCAAACTGATGCAAACTAATGCTCTGTTGCCTGAGCTTCTGTTGTTTATTTCGAGCACGCACAATTTTCTGGGAGCCCTTTAAAGCCCGCAAATAGCTACTGTACCCTGCAAATCTACAGTGCTCGCAAGATTGCGATGGATCCCTGAACACAAATGTAAGCGCTGCATGCATAGGACCGGATTCGCGCACATTTCACTAGGTTATATTACGATGTTTAAGCCTAATTAACAATAAAAACTAATGAAAAGAGAAACTGGCTATAAATTTTTGCATTAAAATAAAAACTCCAGGGGAGAAGCCAGATTTCCGATTCAGGTAGCAAATGCGTTTTTGCATTTACAATTTAGTTATTTCTCAAACACACTGTGGACTGTAGCTCAAACAGTATGATACTTCACAATATCGAAAGGTTTAACTTCTCAGGGGATACCGCTGTGTCAATAAATGTTTATAGTTTATTCCAAACTCACGGTAGATATTACACTGTAATAAAAGTAAAGTTAATTTGACTTTTTATATGAAGATAACCGACATAATTTCTAATTAGTGCAATTACATGATATGGAATTAATTACATATACTGTCGATAAGAACTGGACAGAAATTTAAAATATTCAATATAGCTTTTATGATAAATGTTTGATATATTAGTTTATAAAAGCTATTCGAGTTTTAATACAAATATTCAAAATATTTTAAACTTTTAATGCAAAAGAATTAATGAATAAAAATAGAAAAGGTTAGCTCATTTCGAGGAGTCACCGTTGCCATTTCTCTAGTCACACTAAAAAAAGGTATGATTTGAAAGTAAACGTAATAATATAAATGATTCAGCCCTAAATTATAGTCACGTTCTAACAAGAAGCGATGGAATATAAAAAAATCTTTGGAGGTGAAATTATGAGGAAAAGATGATGCGATGTCAAAAGAGCAATGAAAATAAAACTTGTAAAAATTTGAAAGCCGAGTCAGTCTGCACATCTTATTGACAACACGATATGCGTCTCACAATTGTTATTTTCAGACAATAATATAATGTACAAACAAGTAAAAATATTGAAGGAAGCCGGCCGGAAGAGGCATTCAGGTGAAAACTTCTGAAACATGTAACAGATATGCTTTCAAACACTTTCAGAGTTGTTATGAAATCTAATAATAAATTCGGATTCTATATTACCACAATGATTAAAATTCACTTCTCTAGAAGGAACTGTTTCGCTCTAAACGATTTAACACACTAAACACAGCATATCTCATCATATCCAGCTTAGTGTCAGTGCTGAATTAGTCAAATTCCATTTCGTGCAACTTCCCAGATCTGAATACCCTTAACCCTTAAGGGAACGTTTAAATAAAGCTGTTACTCTTGTCTAGAATTTAATGAATGCGTCGTCCACCGTTTATCTAAATTAAAAATTCCAGAGACAGGGAGAGCAGGGTCGATTTATACACTCGAGTTTGCTTACTCGCCGGTTAAATTGGGTCACCAGTCTAATAAATACATCAAAACCAACTGGAACTTTAGCAAAACTTGCTGCCCTGATATATTGTAGGAAGGAGGAGTCGTCATATTTGTGCAGGGAATTTAATCAAGGAGTATGGGCGGGTATGGAACTGGAGACCGGAGGCTTCACTTTTTCGATTACAAATTACGCCTTCTTGGAACGGGTATATCAAAGAGTTTTCTAAGATCGCTTTTCTAGATCAGACTTAAAAGCCCCTGCAGCGACAAAAATGCCACACTATATCTTGGGGTTGAGTTTATATAGTTAACAGGTCATGGTCCGGTATTCTTAAAGAAACTCTAGATATAACTGTACACCCCCCCGGCGGGACTGTGTAGACTTGCCCAGAATCCTGATACAGTGGAGGAGCTGAACAAAGGGTCCTTTGCTGAGAAGCTTTTAAATAAGCTGAATGAACACTCATTCTTGGTGTATAGAACTACAGACTGCTCTACTTACATGGAGAAAGGTGTTATTGAATATCAGCCAATTACAAAATTAGTAATAATACGAATATTACATTTTTCGGATGTGTGTAGCTTTTGTTATTTTACACTTTGATGAAACTATTGCAGATATATCATGTGTGTGCTTTTGTTAATGTAATTCCAATGCCAAAATTATTATTTTTATATTTGGATTTTTCTTATTCCCACTACTCGAGTGCGTAGTTACAATCTGATAAGTAATAACATATAAAGCAAAACTACTGGCACGAAAGAATCTTTCAAACCCAAATAACGTAATAATGATCATTGCATCGCAATATCTAATACCTAGACCGAGACCGAGATGAGTTTTCTAAAGTTGTTACTTTGTGAAATTGAATTTCGAACTTTGTGGTTAGGAGTTGTTGAACTATGGGGTCTCTTATAACAGTCCTATATGTTTACGACACTTTCTTACAGATAATATTATGTTTCTGTAGTTTTGTTAATAAGTACTACTTAAATTAAAAATTCTTTCCAAAGCTTATTGTTACGATAACTAAACTACTAATTTTAGTGAGATTGATGCGCAGCTTGAAAAGGTTTACATTTTATACTAAGGGCTATAAATCCAGTTTTTAAACTATTGAAGAGATTTATTACTAGAAACTTTTATTACCTACAAAAATGTTATTATAGAACTAAACGCAGTGTAAGAAAATGTATATACAGCTTAACATGAAACCAGGTCTTTATAATTCAATATTCAAGTAGTGGGTTCTAAACGCCTGGACAAGTTTGCAACCCTTCGATCACGCCAGCGCAGGGGGCTGCGGCGGGTTTACGCTCCTCACTCGGATACGCAGCGTTCGGCTTCGCTTCGCGGTGATCAATTCTGAAACTAAAAAGGTTAATGGCTGCTCCTTGTTGTCCACGAGATCTGGACCACGTGTAGCCGTTCAGTGTTAATTTGCGTCATTGAGCCGACTTTCGTATGTAGAAGTTTAGTTCAGCGATAATTCGGCGCCCACGCCAAATTGGCCTGGCCGGTGCGGTACGTACTAAACAAAATTCGGATATGATTTTTCTGCTGTCCCCGGAATAGTTCCACAATAGTTCAACCCTATTACCAGGGGACGTCGTAGGATGGTCCCGATGGCTAGAAGGAAGAATTTGCCCACGTAAGTTTGGCTCTGATTAATTATGCTGGTTGTTGTGCTCGGAGGGTTCTAATTACACCGCGATCAGATGGAGGTGGAGGGCCTCTCAGGTGCTGGAGAGTTATTTTTCAACGGCGTAATTGCGAAGCACTGAGCCATCTGGTTGTAGGAGAGGGTGTAGACTTTAAGTACCGATATCGGCAGCTTGGGGTGATAGTTTAGGGATTGGGTTCGGGGGGGATTAGGGACAATTTGCGGAACTGAAATCGACGGTCCGCGGGGTGGTTTAATGTTAAGGATTTAGCTAGAATAGATTCCGGTATTGGTATCGGTATTGGCGAATAGGAGAACTGGGTTACGCTTAGAATTTTACAAGGGAGCTCTGAAGGCCTCCTTCTGTCTGGTATCTGAACTCAAGTGATTAGATAAGCGAGGCTTCGGCTCGAAGATATTGACTGGATAGTCTGCTTTTGCTGGGGCTTAGGGCTGCTTCCTGATAGAGCTCGACTCAAGTTACTTGATCTGGCCGGGCATCGTCTTCTTATACCCGTTCGCGGCCCATTTGCTTTCCCTTTACTCAACTGAGGGAAGTCAGGTAGGGATGAGCCGTGGTCAGTTGCTCGCGGACTTGTGCATCGCTGGGGCGTTGCTACTATCGGCAAGTGCCCGCGCGCTGGAGCTTAAGCGTCGATTGTGACTTAAGGTGACGGCATTCAAATTGTAACATATTGATTAAACTAAATTTGGACTGTCACAAACGTCACACTATTACTTACTACTTCTCTAGTTATCCTTGTAGATTTATAACCTTTTACTGTTTTAAGTGGTATAAAATATTGCAAAAGATTTTTAGAGGGCTTATAAATAAGGAGTGACGAAAATAATTGTTTAAATTAAGTTTTTAAAATCTATTACCTATACAAGTAAAATAACGTATGATTAAAAATTATTTTCAGCTAGTATGGCTATGACATAGTTTTTAAATTTTGAATGCAACTACGTTTATACTAAATGTCAAACTTGACATTTAATTTTTAAGTGCCTTATAGCTGCATTCATAAATTAGGAACTATTCCATAGCCATACTTGATGAAAATAATTTTTGTTCATAGTTTATAAAGTGGTGCAAATACAGCCTATTTTTTAGGACTACTTTGTGAAAGAATGGCCTGGGGGTATATTAAACGTATTACTTTAAACTAACAATGATTGCTTGTATTTATACTAAATATTTTACTCAATCTTGTGCTCTTTGTTCCACTTATAAATTGAAGTCTACGTCCTAAAATTTATCGACGAAAGATAAGTATATAGACCGATTTTAAACATTAAAGTAGTAAGTACAAAACACACTAATTTTGAAATGCTAAAACAGTATTGTAAACTGGAACTCATATGAACTTTAATTGAAATAGAAGTGATAAAAACGCAAGAGTATTGTACTCTCCACAGCAAAATAACTGACACTGGGGAGTAGTTAAACCAAACATTTCTCTGTGCAAGCGAACATTCGCTAAAAACTAATAAATTTCCATAATTACTGAAATATTCATTAAAAGGATACAGTATAATGTCATACTTTATTTAAAATGATAATTGCAAGAATTACAAGACATTTCTCTGTACTCTACGATATAATACAGACATTGAATGTTATATTGATAAACTAATTTAATAAGAATCTTTTGTGTTTATTTGAAGTCATCTTTTACATGTCTACGGTTAATATTTAAATGGAATATTTTCTTTATGGCATTAATCCCTTCTAAGATCTGCAATAGCAAAAAGTACTGACAGATTGGGATCTTTTAAACATTAGTTTTAAAATTAGAGGACTATCTACAGAATTTTATAAATTGAAACAAACGTATGCACCTGCTATTAGAATGATTACCATTGTGCCAATGAAAACGCAGGTTAAATAAAGCACGGGGTGTTAGCCTAAGAAAGCTTTATATTCACTCGAAACTATAAAATTCTTATTAAGCATCATTGTACAATTTGCTTCGTGTCAATAGACTACTAAATTAATAATTTCCCACGGCCTAAATTTCTGGGGCTCATAATTAGGGTTCGTTTGTTAAGTTACTTATGTTTCACTGAAATCGCTTTGTTAATAACTGCTATTGCTGGATTAATTCTATCTGAAGGGAATATTTCAAGGAATTTATGTACAATCTTCACTATTGGTAACACCAAACGTCTTTCAGAATTATTAAAATGCACATTTCGAGAATCACAAATCACCTACACTGTATTCACAGAATCAAGACAGTAAAATCTACAAATCATGTTGGAATATTAATTATAGAAACGGTCTGCAGCCTCAGAGGCTAAGGAATTGGATATAATACCATTGTTGCTGTTGAGTCAGTAAAATCGTCAAGATTAATACTGCTTTATTATTTAAAACCTACTTATATACTAAAATTTTAATATAACGCAAATGCCTACAAAAAACACCTGATACACTAGTACTTTGTGATGATTTAATAACACAAATGAACACGTTGCAGTTCGCTCACGAGTTTTGTAAATAGATTTTGTTGAATAGTGTTGTGAAACTTTATCGGTGACTTAGAGCGTACCGACCAGGATATTGAGTTGCGATTGTAGGACATTCTTGAACTGATAACCACATGCATTGTTTCTGAAACAAGTTTTAATTAATGTTATTAAATAAATGTATTTTAGAATTTTAAATCGAGTTTAACTAATGTTTAACAAGGTTAATAATGACTGAAATCTGCTAATATTTGTTACTTGGGTTGCCGACTTGATTTGGTAGATCTAGTATAGGTGCCGATAATGACACTTTGCAAATTAGTGATGAAGTTGGAATTTACAGTCACGCTAGACTTTTAATTTTTATGCAACATCGTTGTTGGGACTGCAGTTTGCTTTATGTCAATATATCATTGGGGATTGTGACTAGTTTTTGTTTGTTGAAACACGCATGCGAGATCACAGCTCCGCCTACACAAACCGGGTCTGTCACAAGAATTTAATATGTCTCTGTTGCAGAAAATTATAAATAAGTTGTGAACCTAAAATTAGAACAATGGCAAGTTATAGAATTTTATATATTCAGTAGTTATGTTAAATAAGGCGATAAGTATTTCAATCAGAAGTTATCTCTGAAAAGCCTGGCATTGTTCTAAACTCTTTCTTTTAACACTTTTAATATTATAGTATGCTGCGTTGGCTGCCATATTGGAAAGAACATGCAAAAATTATGTTTTTTGGTAATATTTTTCCCTTAACTTCTACAGTAAAATGGCGTAATACAAATACTAGATATAATTAAATTGTCTATCGAAATGTATTGAGATATATTTTTGCATGACTAATAGTTAAGAGATAACACTAAGAAGAAGTTGTCTTTGCGAAACTTTTTGAAATAACTGTTTTCCCATTGTAATGTTTTACATTTTATGTCACTGGTTATTCAGTTATATGTTTCGAACAAACATATTTTTATATTGTATTGTTGATTTAAAAATATGGTGAACTTAAACGATTGTTCTAAAAGAACTAAAAACTTTAAGAGAAGGAAGCCGAAAGAGAATGGGCAATAAAGTAACTCAACTTAAATGTTACAATAATTGTGTGGCTGTGCATGTTAAGTGCTACGTAACATTCTCCACTGCAGATTAACATGTGATATGTGTATTTCCAGTGATGAGGGTGTCTAACAATTTATACCGGGTGTCTTAAAATGGATTACATCTAGTATGCTTTGAATTTCCCATAATGCAATCTAAAATTTTACTTGAAATAGGCAATACTGTAAGTCTATGTCAAATTCGAGTTTATCAGGTTATGTTTTGCGTCAGTTTGTGTCAAAACTGACCCAAAATCTAACCTGCTAACGTCGAATTTGACATAGACTTACAGTCTTGCCAATTTTAAGTAAAGGTTTGGATTACATTATGGGAAATTCAAAGCATACTAGATGTAATTCATTTTAAGACACCCGGTAGATTGACATGACAGCGTATCGGAATACAGGGGTATGAAAATAGAAATTGTCATGAAGCATAAGAACATCTTCAATAGCAAGTATAGTAATTAGTCGAAACCTTTCTGAGGTTAAATTTCAACGAAAAAGAGAGTTTTGTCCTTTCGAGAAGTTAACTCAAAAGTCAAAATACATGATCAAGAAATTCCAATTGATCTTGGAACACTTTTTCAAATAATGTCGTTGGTTAAAAAATACCATAAACTACAGGAGTATTTTCTGTTTAAATTGGTTTCTTATCTGTTTATGCTTTTTGACTAAACGGGAATGCGATAAAGAAGACAATCAGTTTTCCATGAATTGTACTTCTCATCTTCACGCTCTTGTATTTTTCTTATTTATTTTCTGATGTATTTAAAATTTTGATCAATTATACTAAGCTTTGCAAATCATCAGCCCACTGCGATAAAAAATAAAGGTAACATTTAAAAATTATAGTAGGCCTAGTTTTATCGAAAAAAGGAAAAAAGTTATTAGTTGCTCAGAATCACAAAAATGTCGAAGTCCATATTTTTATCAAAACATTATTATTATTAAGATTTTATATAATAAATGTTTCTCTTTTCACATTCATTTATTTTTGATCGCAGTAGGTTACTTACTGGTCTATGATAAAATTAGTAAAAATAACTTTTTTAAACTGATCAAATAGAACAAAAAATAAAAGGAAGATACAAGGGTGTAAAGGTGTGAAGTGAAATACACTGTGTATTCGATGAAGTCAATTTTGACAACGGAATTTACGTCGTTAATGGTGGATTTCTTCTTCATCGATTCGTTTGATATCAAAAAGAAACATTTTTTGCTATATTAATGAAGTACTTGGATTATGTTAAAAAATACTATAAAGGAAAAAGCTTTATTATTTTTGACGGATTTCCAGCTTGAGAATTTTACGTCCAAAGAGAGAGAGAGGGAGAGACGATGAATCAGATAATGGAATATCTGTACTAGAGATTGAAGAGGAAAATGAATATATTGAAATAGAAAGCCACTCTCAACTTTCAAGAGAAGAAACCAGGACTAGCCCTACAAGGAATACTGAATAAAACACGCGCCACTTATTCTACCGCAATGATGGTGTGGAGTATAAAAATGTAATAAATAATCTGTTTAAAACTACTAGTTGCACCAAGAATGTTAAGGAAAATTTTTTTATAAAATTAGTTTTGTGTAATATTATGTAATTCGTATTTTTACTCTAAAGCTAACAATAGGGGACATATTTACGAAATACCTTTCTTGCATTTTTTTAAAATATGGCGGAAGTGTTTAAAACTATTTGCAGCTTTACAGATATAATTTTCGAATTAAAGCCTTTTGAACACCGTGACGCCTGGCTTATATGCTCTTTGCTTATATCACAACTCCATCTAAAATAATCGAAAATATTTCGACTGATGAGAAGTATGGCAAGTGTTTTCTATTGTTGTGTGATATACAAATATACTATTTTCTGATTTTAATAAAGGTCTCAAAAATTAATAATTCGTTATTGAAGTAAAATTACAATATTTATACTTGTTGTCAAAGAGAACGCATTTTTTAGAATATACGAGAGTGTCTATATTCGAATATACGCCCTAGTTGCAATAATAAAGTCAAGCAAAATTATACACCACGTAGTCTTTTGGAACGGCATCAATCGCATGATTAAATTGGCAATTATTCGCAACACAGGATCCCTAGATGCCGTTAGTGACATCTCGCAAGATTAACGAGAAAGGGTTTATATTCACTTTATGTCAATAGACTAATAATTAATTTTCTACAGCGCAAATCCCCTGGGGTCTCGATTAATTTTTTTGTTCAAAATCACATGTGAGGGTGCAGCTTACAAGAAAAGGGAGTGCCACATGCATCTAATGTAAGACCTTTATTGTTGAAATTCTTTACGGACCTTTTATTTAAAATTAGAATAAATGCTGATTACAGAATTTTATATATTTTGATAAAGATGTATACCATGTGGTCGTTACGAATGGCTGTCATTGTGATGATTAAAATGCAAATTACTCGAAGCAAAGGAGCCCTAGGTGCCATTACCAGTACTTTGCAAGATTAGTGAGGAAACTAGAGTTTATGTTCAAGCCCGGCTTAAAAATTTTTTAAACGATGTTGTTTGGAGCACAATTTGCTTTGCGTCAATAGATTAATAATTCCCCACGGCGTAAATCCCCGAGCTCACGATTAGTTTTTGTTTGTTCGAGATTGCATGCGGGGTCGCAGTAGGCTCAAGGCTGAGGGTGCTTTCCGATTATCCAGCGCCAGCTGAGCGCGGCCTCCGATTTTCCGGCGCCAATCACCTGAAAGTCCATTAAGCATATTAGTTCATCGAAGTTTGCATACGTATCGGCAGTATATGAGAAAGGAACATGTCACTTGATTATATTTTTCTATTGACATTGACACGCAACTTTTCGCAGCGACACCGCCGAGTGCACGATCAATGTGGGACACCTCCACATGTGGGGGAGTAAACCGACGTAGCCCTTAATTGGAAATGATAAACACCAGCGCCGAAATGATGTAAGGATGATTTAGCGAGACAGACGGCCCGCAGATCGGTTTCGAAAAAGCCGGCTTTCCTCGTGCGCCTTTTACACCCTTTGAGGCTTATCGGCGCCGCTTTCCCCCGGACGCCAAGATGAAGTCGGCCCAAATTGCCACTTCGCATCAGGGCTCTCGAACGAGGGCAAACTTGGAGATAGTGTCCCGGCTGATTATTCCTAATCGCTTTCACAAGTCGGCGCTGATCATTTTAAACTTAATTGCTTAATTGTTCGTGTTAATTAATTCCACTCGGAAACGCTACAAGATTAATGCCTGCTGGAAGTTAATTAAAAAAGAAGCACGCTATATTAAAAGACGCATATTTTTTTTAGCGAAAAGCAGATTAGAAGGTTTCAGGAACAGGAAACTTACAAGTCTTCCATAAACTGCGGACGCCTCCGAAAACTTGGATTATAAATAAGAAATTTAATTAAATCGCAGGGGGCCTTAAATCATTAAAAACTTTTTAAGAAGTATTTTATAGATAACACAAAGATCGTCGTTATTCTTAGCAATAGAAGGGAAATTCCAGACTGGTTCAGCTGAAACACGTTTATTTCAGGGCCACTTTGTGTATTCTGAGATACATAAAAACGAATAGTTTTAGTAGCACGAAATATTTTTTATCTGAAAGCTTATGCTTTTTCATATATAGACGGACAAAGAATAATCAAGCATATTGTCACATATGTTGAAACAAATGAAATGTATTTCAGTAAAATGAATTTCTCACGCGATTATTTTCTAGCTATCTATCGTCTTTTACGGTTTTAATATTCAATCGAGTGAAGATGAGTGAAGACTTCACAATACTCTTAATACTATTTGGCTAGTTAGAGATTGGTTGCGCATAGCTTGATGTTAATCTATATTCTATCTCACCTGAGTTGCTTTAAACGCATTTAATTACTATAATACGAAATTAAAAAGGATTTAATGGTTCCGATATGGTCATCGTGGAATAGCATTTTTGCTTATGATCGGCAGTGATAATTGCGTTTGCTTGGCGATTTATGCGTGCCATCTCTGATAGTGATAATTTTCTGAAAGCAATAAGCTGTTTAAATAGTTCAATTGAGATGTTTATCTACTTGTCTGTTGACTTTGACATTTGAAGGTCAGATATCAAACAGCTGCTTCTTAGTGACTTTCAGTTTCGATTGGGGATTCTAGAGTCATTGCGTAACCTTGTGTTGGTATTAGGCTATTTTTGTTTTAGTTGCTTAGGGATAGGAAAAACAATTCGGGGCACGGTAACAAACAATCAGTAGAAGTTTTTGTGGAATTTCGTTTCCAACCCCGAATATTTGAGCTGCAATGGAAAAAGCTGTGTGGTCATTATGGTTCCTGCTTTGAGCGTCTGTGTGGATCGTGTCGAGATATCACATAGACCATGGAATTGAATGACCGCAGTGTTGGTTTGGTAAACCATATCATTATCCCTATTCGGCAGCTTTGGGGTGCACATTCATTCTACGACTTCCGGTTTATTCGTAAAACAGGAGAGGGTGCATATAATAGCTGTTCAATGACTAGAGTAGGATGTATTAAATAAAAGACACTTTTATTATAGGGCATTTTGTGGATGGTTTGTGGATAGTGAAGTCTTTTGTGTTAGTCTTGGATAGTATTTATGGATTGGTTTATTTTTGCTTATGGGTTTGTTTGGTAGAGTACTGGCTTTTGAGGAGTTTCTTGGATTTGGTCGACATTGAAGGCGAAAGGTAAGCTATTGCTTTATTTACATGTTTCTTAAACATTTTTCATACTTCAATTTTATCAAAGTGATATGATGTTATGTTAGGCATGATAAACTATTTTCGGTAGTGAAATTAATCAGTCTAGATTACAAAGATTTTAGGACTAAATAGCATCTACTATAATCAACCATCTGTCATCAAAATAGATAATCAATACACAGAAGAGCTTATAACAAAGCGAGGTGTGCGCCAAGGATGTATACTGTCCTCTTTCTTTTTTAACATTTATTCTGCAGAATTAAAATAACATTAGAGTATACTGATGAAGCTCTTATTTTAAGTTTAGCAGAAACGAGTTGAAGATATGGATTCGAATTTAATATAAGAAAATACATAGTTGTCAGTAAAAGCCAAACACCACCTGGACACCTACTGCTAGTTGATCAACAACCGATAACAAAAATTAACAGCTATACTTACTTGGATTCAAACATCAATGATCAGTGGGAACACTCAGTTGAGATAAAGCAACGCATGGAGAAAGCCAGAACTGCATTCACCAAGATGAAGAACATCTTCAAGAGCCGTGACTTATCACTAAAAATTAAAACTCGTTTACTACGATGCAATGTGTTTTCAGTTCTTCTTTACGGCGTTGAATCTTGGACATTGACTGGGGCATCTATGAAAAGACTAGAGGTTTTCGAAATGTGGTGTTATCGGCGAATATTGAGAATTTCCTGGGTAGACCGAATTACCACCGTAGAGGTCTTGCAGAATGGACAGAGAATGCGAAATACTTGTTAGTGTAAAAAGGCGCAAACTCGAATGTCTGGGCCACATTATGATGAACTATCATTCTCTGCAGCTTACTACAACTTATATTGCAAGAGAAAATATATAGAAAAAAGGATCGGGAAGAAGAGGCATCACATGGCTCCCGAACTTAAGAAAATGGTTCTTCCTTACCACTACTGGACTTTTCCGTGCAACAGATAGCTATGCTGGTCGCCAACTTCCGGAACGGAGGAATTAATGTTCAATTTTTAATTTGGAATATCTATAATTACCAATTTACTATGAGCGCATCGCGATCACATACCGAGTTTGATCTATACTGTTAATTGGCATACATTTAGAATTACATGTATGTGTCGTAGTCATAATGCAAAATTAGGCTTTTTACAAAATGTCTAGGAATTTTATAAAAAGCCGGCAAAACGCGAGCGAACAATAGAATTTTCGTTATGACTATACCATTTCAGGCAAATTGATAAAATGCCGGCAAAATGTGAGCAGAAGAATATATATCTCGTTATGACTGATTATTTTCAGGCATTTTACAATTTGCCAACAGCGATGTAGTCAAAACGTGAGAACAAAAATAATTAAATTAGGTAGGTACCTACTAGGTATTCAGTAAAATGACACAATGACAAGAAGCAATAAATCCTTTATTACGTAAGTCTAAGTAAACAGTTCACAATTTAAAAATACCTATATAAACTTTCAGTTAGGTAATCTTAAAGTATTGCACCAAATGGAGTACATAAAAATATAAAATAAAATTCTTTGGAAAAAAATAATACATGCTTATATTTTTTATGCTTCTACGTTTACTTATTACTGCATGTCGAACTTCCATGACATTTGGAAGAGCATAAGTTGTTATTTTTAAAGCAAGCACATTTCTTTGAATTGCACTGATTGCTACTAACCTTACAGAAACATTTTTGAAACCCCTGACCCCCGAATCGTGAATGATTTGCAACTGCCTCTGGTACGGTTATTAGTTTATCAGGAACTTCATCTTGAAAACCGACTAAGGATTCTTGAATATCATTTCTGGAAAACCAAGTTTTGAGAATTCCTTTAGAGGTACCTACTTTGTAGAGATCATTTTTCAAGTCCATCACTTTTCCAATTAGATTCTTAGAATCTAGAGGTCCTCGATCTACCTTAGGAACTGCTAAATAAACATATGATCCAATTTCAATTGACTTAAATTTTTTGTTGGATGTCTCAGTCATCTTTTCGGCTGCTCTTTTTTGGCCAGAGTAAGATTTCTGTCTTTCATTTTCAATTCTATTCTCAGTTCTACAATGACAACAAATCCTTATTTCCGGTTTTGAAGATGGCCCTGAACTTAAAAATGAACAATTCAAATGCACTGTACCATTACATGCCTCACATGTGAATTTAGATTGTTCTGTGATTTCGTCACTGCATGCAACCATATATCTAATACTTACTATATTGCTAGCGGCTATGAGTGGGAAACTGGCCGATGAAGTGAGACACACAACCAACTCCTTTATGTATACGGTGAGCTGTGCGCAAGCGCGGCGGCGTCGTCCGCCCAATGGGGAAGTGGTCCCGCCCAATGGGGAAGTGGTCAAGTTTAAAATTCGCTTCTAAAGGCGGAGTTCGAATTCTCACGCATGCGCACGAGACGCGTTATACTATAAGTGAGACTATGTCGGCGCCGTAATGTTTTCTGAAGTTTCCAGGCCCTACCAGCAATATATGTGTATTATATATATGCATGCAACAATACACAATAGTATCACTAACAGTCTCATTCGCATTTTCTTCTGTATTACCCAGTTGTACGTCCTGTTCAGTGTTATTTGTCTGTGAAGAATGCATTATATTTTCAAGGTCCTCTTCTGTTCGAAGCTCTTTAATTACACAGTCTGGCAGGTTTGTTGATTTTAATCCAAGTTTCGGGTCAGCTCCAAATAATGCACGGTACGGAGTCCTTCCAATAATGCGATGCTTCGAAGAATTTTTCTGTCACTGTACAAACCAGCAGCCCAGGGACCAATTTGTAGAGGAGTTATCGGACATCCAGGAACGAAGCATGTTCTCAACATCTTGATTACTTATTTCCACGTTACCCTGGATTTGAGGGTGACGTGGCCTGCCGTGAACAATTTTGCAGTCAGGCCAGTAGCTGACAATTTCTTCTATTGCCGAAGCAGTAAATTCCCGGCCGTTGTCACTTTGCAATATGTGCGGTGCTCCAAACTCCAAAAATATTTTCACCAACTCTATAGCCACCTCCGCGGCACGTTTGCTTTGTAAAGGGCGCAGGTGCAAAAATTTTGTGGCATGGTCTTGATAGTTGAGAAGCCATTTATATTTCCCATCAGGGGCAGATTGGAAATCTATCAAGTCTATTTGCCCGCGAACATTACAATCTTTAGAAAGAATTGGACGCACAACTAATCCCTTGTGGGGATCCCTCCCACCATGTCCTGTATTTCGGTGACATTCTAACAACACATCAAAGTACTGTTCCATGGGTATTATGTACACAATAGGTTGGTCAAGAGAGCTTCGCTTTACGACTAGGTGTTCATCAACACCGACAGACAAAACATCGTATTACTCTTTTTGTTACCTGTTGAAACAGCTAATTTACCACTCTTGATGTCTTCAATGACTTCTTTGACTCTATCAGCAGTCCAAGGCTTTTTAATTACATCTTTCTCCACTCTTTCACTGTAAAACTTTTGCACCTGTTCGTTAAATTGCACTTTGATAACTTCTAAATCTCGTTTGTCATTCTCGATTTGCACTTCTTCGCGGTTATCACTCATTTTTATGAGTCTGAACGGACTTCTAAATTTATTGATAAACAACAAAACAATGCCCACGTTTTAGTTTATCACGTTTTATTTGAGGTTAGGTTTAGGTGGGCGCGAACTCTATCGGGAACGCAATACTGCACGTTTAGACTACATCGCTGTAGGCAAATTGTAAAATGCCTGAAAATAATCAGTCATAACGAGATATATATTCTTCTGCTCACATTTTGCCGGCATTTTATCAATTTGCCTGAATTGGTATAGTCATAACGAAAATTCTATTGTTCGCTCGCGTTTTGCCGGCTTTTTATAAAATCCCTAGACATTTTGTAAAAAGCCTAATTTTGCATTATGACTACGACATATGCATATACAGGGTATCAAGTCCACGTAATTAAATTTAACCACTTAAAGACTGAACAACTTTTTTATTTACCATTTTTTTCATCATACCTCCAAAACTAAGTTAAAATTCAAAATAGTTTTACTCTAAAAATGTACGCTGATAAAACTTTCAGTTCACATCTGGACGTTAACGTTTCTTATCAATTGAGGTAGGTAAGTTATTGACTGCATGTGTTTTTGTGCAAGAACTTTGCAGTTTTAGTATGCTTGTGTCGTTCACCTTTAATTTATATTTGATTACCGAGCAGCTCGTCAAATTTAGGGGAAATGAGTGATTGAAAAAATATACGATTAAATGAAAATCCATAAATAGAAAACTTGTTCAGTTTGGTGAGCTCTGTGACTGGTTAAAATTATTACGTGGACTTCCATAGCAGTATATATCAGTACGAGGAACTGCCTCTTGTGTATTCAAAACCTGTACATGTTAACATAATATGTCTCATTTTAGTGGATCGCATTTATGTTTTGTTTTAACCTTAAATAGATATAGCTTATCAGTTAGTTTGCATTTCATACGGGCAACAACTATTGAAATTTTATCTTTATTGCAAATTAATGATATTGATAATATCAGAGAATTTTTCAATTTAAATTTGCGAATTGTTAATTATTTAAGTTGGTAGCGCCTGTATCTGGTTATATTTAGTTTAGTGTTAATACATTGCCCACTGCCGGAGATTAGTTAGCAGGCTCCGTTGAACGCAATAGTTACGGAGCAATTTTTGGGTATTCACAATTCGCTATCTGGCTATCTGCTTTAAAGTGTGTTATGATAGTCATTGGTTTAGTTTGTTATTATTAATTGTTAGAATGTTCAACGGTGTAACAATATATGAAACGTTTGATTGAATAATCCAAGATCTAGTTGTATAATGGTTCAGGAAGTAGCAGAAATGTTACGTGACGAACTTCTTCTGCGATTGACTAGGAATTTGCTTCACTTCTTTCGAAATAGTGGGTTGCTGCCCGATTTTTTCAGCCCATCAAAGAATGGCCCTTTTTATAAAATTTGCAGAGGGCAGTTTTTGCTATATCATAGTTATCTGCAGTCTGACGATAAATAAATCGTTTTTCTATCATTGAGAATTACTTTTATCCCGGCAATTCTAGGGTTGTTTGGGGTTATGTTTATAGGTGGCACCTGACGGAAATAACAAGATATAATCATTATTCATCACGAACCAAAACCAGAGATACACTTTGATGAGCAAACACATTTCCTAGACCTCATTTTATTAAATTTTATTTTATAGTTAGAAATAAAGAATATTCCCGAAACACGTTCCTATTCACCCCGAACTAATCGCAGTGCAAATGTGAATGTCAACTACGAAATTGAAGGCAGAGACACGTTTGAAGATATTACAACTGAAGAGGCTATACGAGCTGCAAAAACTATGAAAGATAATACATCTCTTTACCATTGAAGTATTAAATATGATGACGCAATAGTGATAGAAACATTAATGAAGTATTCCATAAATTTATAAGAGGGCACCAAGTTCCAACCGAATTTGCATTTATTACTAGCTTCTATTCTGTCCATAAAAAAAATGTCTTTGACCTTTTACAGTGTTTGAAATCCAAAGTTATTTTCTAAGTAAAGTTGATTTTCAAGGTCATCTTCAAATAGATTTTAAATTAGGTAAATGCAGTGCAGAGGCTAGGTGAAAACAGTATTAGAAGAATAACTTTACATAAGGTGTCATTTAAAAGAAGAAAGGTAAAGTGGAAGTGATTAAATATATTTATAGGGTAAAGTATATTCTCTTATCTCATCAATAGGTAAAAATTTAATTTTTATAAACTGAACAAGAAAGTAGAAAACTCAAACGCTCCTACACCGCTTAATATGGTAATTTTTATTGTCGTTGAGCTTTAGCAGAATTTAATATAAAAACATATTCATAATGTAAACACATATCACAGTTATGATACTACAATACTGTAGGTCATATAGGTGTTTGTGATATATGTTCTACATACAAAATGGTTCATGAACGTACATTTTGCGAACTTCTTTCTCATAACTAATTCTTTCTGTTTATTGAATATTTAACTTTTATTCGTAAATAACGTTTGATATAATTTCGAATTATTTTTGATTGAAAATAATATAATACTGTTAAATGACCTGATCGTAAAATTTTGAAACAACAAAACCCAAATAAGAATAGTTAAGTTATTTGATTAAACGACGAAAAATACTAATCTACAGTTTACAGTTCATTTAGTTGATAGGGTAACAAGTTTCCTTCTCAGAAAGACGCTGTTCCACATTTTAACAGTAAATCTTTAGATTGATTGGACGTTCTAGATTTGGTTAAAATGCGTGAGCGACGTTCACGAATAGGAACGTCTGGAAATCCTAATCTATTATTCTCGAAGTAAACAATTTATTGCCACTGCAAAGCAAATATTAGATTAAGTTTAAGCCGAGGCAATTCATTTCATGGCAAGGGAATGAGCATATCAGAGTTTATCAAACTAAGATAGCAATTGTTCAATCTAAATTAACCTGGCTAAATTTAGCAAAGCGTTATTTGCCAGTATTTATGTGAGAAAGCGCCTAATCCACGCGTTTGATTAGTGAGCACATTCTGATGAGGAGATTGATTATACAGCTGATGCATTTAAATTCTTCTGTATAGATTACTTCAGGAAAAGAATTGTAAACTGGAGCTTTCCTCTCTAAATCTAACATGTCCCGTTTTAAAGTAATTACAAACTTCGACGCTTTTTCGATATAATAAAAAAATCTGCAAAGGGCTTTGCTCAAAACTTCCTTCGCAAGTAGACGTTGCGACACTATATAATTTTAATAATCGAAGAAACTGGGGTAAAAATATTTTTACGTTTCTAATAATGCTGAAACAATAAAAGGAAACACTTGGTAATAAATTACAACAATTTTTAAATAAAAAAGTATTATCCGTGATGAAATTCGAATTTTAGTGCCTACGAACGAGCCTGTGCATTCATTTTATTGTTCACTGGTAGCGCACGGCTTAAGCAAGCCTTTGCTATTTGAGCCATAGGGACGCTTCAAATTCCTGTGATGCAGCTGCATTTAACGTAACGCACTTATTCGTTGCTCGTTTTTGTCTCGTACAACATTTATCCTGTAACTGTTGGGTCGCATTTTTTTTGGCAAGGATAAAGCCTGCGCTATGTACAAATTATGACTTTTATATATTTCTCAGTCAAAGCAAAAATAAACAAAATTTTATTATTTTAAGATGCTCACCCTGTGTATATTTCTCGGTTTCATGCCAGGTGTAGCAGTACTTCTATTCAGCCCTATACCCTACTGCACTTTATATTTATATTGCCGTGGGTTCCATAGCTTAAACAGTCGTAGAGGCATAAAACTCTATTAACATTGTCAGTCCGGTTAAGGAATAACTAATATTGGTCTGGATTTGCTCGTTACCTGGAATGCTGAAATTATGCAAATACTGTCAGCAATAGAAACTCAACAGTTTACATAAAACGATATATAATCTGTAAGAAAAACACAAATACAAAAGAATACATGTGCATAAAACAACAAGAATGAACGACATCCAAACATACAGTTAAGCTGTCAACGATACTTTAATTATCTAGGAGCGAAAGTTGTTTCTACTCGCGTTATTACATAGAAACACACTAAAAAGACTGTACGCTACATGCATAAAAGCACCTTAAATAATGCGTTAATGTTCAACTATCGACGCCAATTCAAAAACCGATCGTGTGAAAGCTATTTAAATTCCGCGCACAAATACACTAAAGGCGCAGCTGTCCATTCTTTAAATGCGCTTGTTGCTAGAAGCGCTGTACGCTATATGTACTATGCACGCTGATTTGTCACGTTCAAATCAAGCGACACGCTGTATCATCAGATGATGTGATGACTGGCTGCTGGTTGTGGCTAATTCCCCGTTATCTTGGGCACGAAAACATTTGCCCACGAAGTCGCAATTGTTTATTGAAAAAATTGCCAAAAATGTTGCAATCCCTTCCTTGTTTCGTAACTAGCAACTAACCTTGCATTCGGTTGCTCCCAAGTGTTCCCGCAGACCCCGCGGCCGCGGGGGGACCTAAGCCCCCTTATTCTCTTTTTCTGTCATTCAATAAATGCAGGAAAGCAGGAAACATCTTTCTATTTTTATTTTTATCATAATGGGATGTCCACGCAAAAAGCAAAAGCAGTTTTAAATTGCCGGTCTTTAAATTAAAATATGGGGAATAAAGTAATGAAAGTGGCGAATTTCATGCAGTCGTAAGACTAATTTGAGTTCACTTAATACCGCCCGTATTGTAAGAATTTTATAATATAACAAAATGATTGGATTTATGGATTGTTTTGGCACCTATTTAAAAATAAACACAGACCGAAAGTTATAAGACATTTTGAAGAACTTTTGGAAGATCAAAGATTATCAGATTCTAATAAGTATCAAGTCAACATTTTTTTATAGAGCTTTAGCCAATAACTCAATTATGTCAGAGATTTGAGTATATGTTTCAAACGGCAAAATACTTTGTGCGAAAGGAGTGAGAAAGATCTCTTTTCCAAAGCAACAGCTTTTCAAATATTTTATAAAAATGATATTTCATCTTTATTTCCTAGACATTTGTTC
This sequence comes from Agriotes lineatus, assembly GCA_940337035.1. Classification (NCBI taxonomy): domain Eukaryota; kingdom Metazoa; phylum Arthropoda; class Insecta; order Coleoptera; family Elateridae; genus Agriotes; species Agriotes lineatus. Next base: position 130,353,999 of record OW679198.1, on the reverse strand, counting down.
CTCTGCAAAAAAAATATAATCTAGATAAACCAAAAGAGTTTAAGATAAACTAAGAGTTTAAAAGCGTGAAACAATTTGCTAAGTTTTTAATAGTTGATAATAGTAATTTATCATCAATTTTTCATGAAATTGCCAGTGTTATTATTTTTAACATTACCAGTTTCGGCCATTTCAGCTGAAAGAAGCTTCTCTAAATTAAAAATTATGTCAGAAACAGTATTCATTAGGAAAGTTTTGAAATATTTTTTATTGTCCATCGAATCCGACATAGCTAATAAAATGGAATTGCAAGAGGTTATTAGAGATTTTGCAAAATTAAGGCTAGGCGTAAGCATATTGCTTAAAATCTCGTGTTTAGTTTTTAACTATCTTAGTTAAGACATTGTTTTGTAGTACCTAATCTTATTAGATATTATTGATTATATGTATTACTAGCTGTTGCCCTCGACTTCGTTCGCGCGAGGTTTGTTATTTGTGTATTAAATAATGACTAATTATTTTCTGTCATCCCATCCCATCCTATTCCATCCCATCCCTTCCCTTCCCTTTCTGTCCCGTCCCGTTCCGCCCCGCCCCGTCCCGTATCTTCCCTTTCCGTCTCGTCCCTTTCCTTCCCGTCTAGTCCCGTCCCATCCCGTCCCTTCCCGTCCCGTCCCCTCCCATTCCATATCATCTCTTCCCTTCCCTTTCCATCCCATTCCGTCCGGCCCCGTCCCGTCTCGTTCGTTCCCGTTTCGTCCCGTCCCGTCTCGTCCAGTCCCGTCCCGTTCCGTCCCATCCCGTCCCGTCCCCTCCCCTCCCCTTCCATCCCGTCCCGTCCCGTCTCGTCTCGTCCCGTTCCGTCCCGCCTTGTCCCGTTCCGTCCCTTCCCGTCCAGTCCCGTCCTGTCCGGTTCCTTTCCGTCCCTTCCCTTGCCTTCCCGTCCAGTCCCGTCCCTTCCCTTATGTCATGTCCACCGTCTTGGACTTTAAAATAAATGCCATTTTCGCAATCAACGTTCCAAAAAACCTCACTAACGACGCCCATATCGTATTTTAGGCTTATTTACCTCATTTCACCCCCTAAGAGGTTGATTTTTAGAAAATCACGTTTTTAGCAGTACTACAAAATTAGAACCTCTATTTTACCCCTTTAGGAGTTGAATTTCGAAATATCCTTCCTTATTCCTTGTATACATCACAAATGGAACCTCTGTGCAAAATTTCAGCTTTCTAGGTTCATGGGTTTGGGCTGGGCGTTGATGAGTGAGTGAGTGAGTCAGGACTTTCAGTTTTATATATACAGTGTGTCCCAAAAGTCTGGAATAAATTTAGTATTTACTAATATGTACGTTTCCGGCTGAAATCCTCGGACCCGTGGATTTTTATTTTTATTTGAGCATTTTTTGAAATAAAATGCATACATACAGGGTGTCCCGTGTATAAGGTATGGCGTTATCGATGTTTTTTTTTTAATGAAAACCCCCTTTTTTATTACGGAATTTGAAAGATTGCGTCTTTTTACTTACGTTAAGCTGATTTTTGAGTATAGATCAGATGATCAAAAATTAAGAAAAAATTTAAAAATTGCAAAATACTAAGTTTAGTAATTTCTAAAACAATTAAATTAAATGTACAAATTGTGCACCGTTGTCTACCTGACAGTAACTAAGACGACCAATATGTTTTTTGTTGATTGCTGTCATTGATAAAAGCGTAAAATCACACTTCTTAATATCAAATTTAGTATTTTGCAAATTTATTTTTTTTTCTTAATTTTTGGTAATGTGACCTATACCGAAAAATTACCTTAGCGTAAGTAAAAAGATGCGTTCTTTCAGATTCCGTAATAAAAAAGGGGGTTTCCATTAAAAAAAACCATCGATAACGCCATACCTCATACACGGGACACCTTTATGTATATATTTTATTTCAAAAAATGCTCAAATAAAAATAAATACTGAATTTATTCCAGACTTTTGGGACACACGGTATAAATAGATTATTTCATTATTTTCCTGGAAATGTTCGGTTTATTGTTTCTAATTAGAAGGGCTTTATGATTTTTGATTTAAGAATTTTTTTACGATATTGCATGCATGTAATATGATTGCTTTTTAAATTTGTGTATGGATGTTGGGATTTAGGCTTATTATTATTATTATTATTGTATAAGGGGCCCGCAGAAAATTTTTGCGGGGAGGCCCGAAATCTGAAGTTACGCCACTGGAGCTATGTCTCTGTGGCGTTACGACAACGGCTTCCTTCTATGGAACATGCAGCAGTGATGTATTGCTTTATGAACTATTTTATAATATTGTAAATTGTGTTCAAAAGTAGAGTACCACTGCGTTTTGACTCTCCTGGATTAATTTAGTTTAGTTTAGTTTTTCGCATCCAGCTCATTTGTACGGGTATTGTTCTACGACTATATCATAGAAATATATACGTGCAACGTCAAATAGTTTAAATGTTTCAAATGCAAGCAACAACATATGTGACCTTTCTCTACGCAACTTTGATGAACCTTATTTTGAATCACATGTTAGTATAAAACACGCAAATCGAGAAGAAAGTATTACAGAGTTTAATAATGAAAATTACAAAATGGGAGTATTAGAAATGTGAATAGAAAGAAAGATTAGAAAATATGAACTATTAGATGGTTACGTATAACACAGGGTTCTCCAAACCATAAAAATAACATCTTGATAAGTAAAATCCTGCAACACCATTGACAGTGTTGGCTGCCAAAACTGACAACCGGTTCTGTCACGAAACACATTTAAAGAGCATATCTGAAATATGTGCATAAAATATGCAATAATTACAGGAACTCATTTTATTATTGCATTTTATCATGTTTACCGACAACTTAAATATATTTTTATTGCTGTGACAGCTTCACCTAATATAAAATATGTAAATAATTATTGAGTTCAAAGACAGATACTTAATCAAACACTATAAAATTATGTGTGGCCGAAAAGCTCGTTATCGAGAAATGGGACAACGCAGTTAGAATATTGTTCCACACAAACAAGGTACATAAATAAACTATTTATGAAGATTATAACCACGAAACTATGTAACTTATAAACTAGACTTCTACTAATCAAGGAAGAAGGCTGAGTTCAGACCAGGATATAAAACAAACGAACACAAGAAATGTTAGAAACTAGAAGCAAAGCCGAAGAGACTATGCATTCCAGGAATCTTTGCCTTAATGTCATGTTACATGGATTAATTAGTCCTGGCAGCTCAATACTCACGTATTTGTAAGCGAAATGTTTACCTGTCAGATTTAATTTCTTATGAAGTTGTGAAGGTTGATACCATTGGTGACTTTTGTACAGTAGATTGCAGTAGGCACTGTGGAAATTTATTTGGCAGTTCATTTTCGATATTAGTTTCTTTGGTTTATTACCGAATACCCTTTTAAACGTTTTCTGTGTGGTATTGGCGTATTGCATAATCTGCTTCACAAAGTTGTGCATTTGGTTGCCCTTAGTGTTGGCACGGTCGCTTAGTAGCTTCCGTCCGACTAATCGGTTTTATTTGATTCTCAAGTGAACCGGGACCAGCTAAAAAATAATTAATCGAAATCGTAAAAGACTCGTCGTCTGACACGTTAAGGGGATTTGTGATTCGGTGATCGTTGTGTCCTCGTTATTTTTCCCAATTATTGTTGGACTAAGTAAATGGAATTTGGGAGAAATACCTTGTAAGTGGATTCTCATGAAGACCGGGATGTTTAATAAGTCGTGCCGTCAACGGCTATGTTCGCAATTTGGCTTTACAAATTGGAATTCCATTCTAAATAGTTTTTTATACATCAGCACCTCTTCTAGACATGAGAGCACTGAGTCGTTTTACAACTAAAGCAAATAGTTTATTCGAAAGACATCTGTACGCTAATGGCGTCTTTTTAGTTACAGCGCTCTTTCTAGTTTTTCTAGAATTGTCTCGATTTCCGAATTTTTTTTAGGGGAGGCTTTTCTTTTGTTTTTGGATGAATTTTGGATTTCATTATGGATTTCGGTATTTGGAACTTTCAATTTATATATTTCGTGGCGTCTACGGCTCAGCTTTCACTTTGCTTTCGAAGTCTGCACGATTTCTTTACGTTTATACCTTTCTATCCAGCAACGAGGTTGAAACGACATTGGTTTCCTTGATCGACGCTGGATTTAACAAATAAGATATGACCTCGTACTATCATTACATATTTTTACCGCAATACAAAAATGTATCGGCGCTAGTAAGTGTATGCTTTGACAATATCGAATTTTTCCTGCTTACACCTTTTTTACCATTTATGTATTAATACAGTAGCGATTTACATGCGCATTTCATACGTAGGTACTTGCGCTGTGTTTAGTTGTACGTTAAACTTACATTGGAAATGATAAATTACATACGTTATGCTGTGAACGCAGTGTGTACACGCTGCAGGGCTAGTATTCAGTTTGACTCAATTGCGTATCTTTATTACCCCTGTTTAATCTTGTCTTTAACAGATTAACCAGATATAAATTTATAATTATTCATTTAAATTTTACGAAACATTCTAAAAGTTAAAAGCCACCAAAAACGCAATATTGCATTATGCAAGCGCGGCGACCTACTCACAGTCAAGTTTAAACACCTCGCAGTCGCCGCTCAGCATTTTTACACGGCTTCGCGTACACAATTACGCAAGGCCGTGACAAGGTTTAAAAGCCTACAATCGCAGCTCAGCATAAAAGACGCTCGAGTTCATGGAGTCCATATCATATCACGGAAGCAAAACCGCTGAGTATTGTTTTGCAAGACTAGTAAATTAACCTACTGAATATAATACATTGCACCTGTTATTAGAAATGAACTTTGTATATTACTATGATCTAAGCAAATTTGTTTGTATATATAGAACAATTATTTTTGTAATAAACCAGTCTGCATTTACTTGTTAGATTCACTTACTGCGTCGCTGTGGGTCCAAGCCTATAAATAATTAAGGGATGTGAGGCTGCATCTCACACAGTGACGAATTATCATCCCGTTAAGTGGCATGACTAAGCTGTCTTAAAGCGGAAACTGCTGTCTCAGTTCTGCGCTTAACATAAGGGATGGAACCAGCAAAATAACGTAACGGACGCCTGATTTCTACAGCCTCCAGGCGAATCTGTTCATGGTCCTTCGAGCCGGATCTGTCTACAACTAAGAAGAGGTACATCCCGAGAAGAAAACAACATCTACCAACCCACCCGGTTCCCCGAAAATGGCAAACAATATGGAGGAATTCAATCAGCTAGCTGTCGCCCAAGAAGAACTCGGCCAGAAGATCACGCAGGTATTTTCCAACAGCAAAAAGGACCCTGCCAGCCGAAAAACAGAAGCTTACATCGCCAGCCGAAACAAGACGCTGGACGAAACTTGGAACGCCGTGACCAAAAATCACGCCAAAATGGTGCAGCTAAGTATTCCTACACATAATTATTTTACCACAGGGTATTACGAACAAATTAAAGCCATCTACTGCGAAGCAAAAAGTTATTTGCAGAGCTGTTTAAAGGCAACTGAAAATCCCGACCCCTCTGAAACTAGGAGGCGAGAGGAAACAGTTGTAAATCCCGAGCAAAAGGTTCGTATCCGAAAACTGCAGATTCGGATGCAGAATTTTAAGCAATCTTTGGACGACGCCGAACTGGAACAAGCACTCGGAAGGCCCGCCATCACAAAGAGGGAATTAAAGGAAGAATGGGACCGGGTGATCGAGATGGACGAAGAAGTCATGTCTAACGAGATGGATTCAAACCAGACGCACTTCAGTCCTGAATTTACTACGTTGAAAGACAGGTACCGAAATTTAATTAATTTGTTACAAGCACCAACAAGGAACGAGCAAGCATCAGCCATCTCGCTTCCTCAAGTTAAAATCCCCATATACGAGGGAAATTATGAGGAATGGGCCACTTTTAAGGACCTATTCACCAAATTAGTAGATGACAACCAAAACATGGATGATGTCATCAAAATGCAGTATTTAAAAACGCATGTCAAGGGAGAGCCCAGCCGACTAATCCAGCATCTCGCAGTGACTCAAGCCAACTACAACACCGCTTGGAATTTGCTGCAACAAAGGTATCAAAATAATCGCCTTATTCTAACCAAATTGCTAGACACCATCTTCGATCAGCCGGTCCTCTCCAAGGAATCAGCCCAAGGGTTGAAAAGATTGCATGACTCCACTAAGGAATGTGTGGAAGCAATCAAAAATTTGGGCATTTCCACCGACAGCTGGGGTCCGTGGATTAACCGAGTTATTACTCGAAAATGGGATCCTGAAACTAACAAATTATATGAGCAATCGCTTCAGTGCCCAAATGAAGTTCAGGATCACCAAACTCTAATGGCCTTCTTACAAATGCCGTTCCAATCCTTGGAATCCATTGATGGAGCTCGAAAACCAACTCAGGACAAGCCACAGAAAAATTACGCTGCCGGATATCTCAACTGCAAGATGTGCAATGGGGACCATTACATCGATAACTGTGGTCAATTCCAGAGGCTCTCCACCCACGAAAAGCAAGAAGTGGTAAGAACCTACCGATTGTGCTTTCGATGTTTGCGACACGATTCTAATATACAATGTCGTTCGTATTATAACTGCAAAATCTGCCGCTTTCCACACCATACTCTGCTCCACAAGGCACAGCCGCCATCAAAGCCGATACCTGCTCCGAAGATGAAGACGTTTTCTCACGCAGCAGCCATGCAGACCTCCAACGCTCCAGAGAAGAAGCCAAAACCCACAATCATTGCCGCCAACCTAGGCGCAAAGAAGAGCCAAGTGCTACTGGCCACAGCAACGGTTCAAGTTAAGGCAGCATCCGGGATGACTCATCTCTTGAGGGTCTTGATAGATCCAGGGTCTCAAGGTTCCTTCATCACCGAAGCCGCAGCCGAATTATTAGCGTTACCCAGGACCAAGGTTCGAGCAGAAATCTCCGGAATTGGGAACAGCGAAACAAAAGTCGCAAAATGGAAAATCACAGGTTTGATTACGCCAAGATTTCCAAGTAAATTTTCCTTACCTGTTACTTTACTGGTACTTCCCAAACTTACAAAAACCATGCCTTCATCACCCATTCCGAACATAAAAATGGATGCCTGGAAACATGTCTTCATCGCCGATCCAACCTTCAACCGACCTGGCCCCATAGATATACTTCTAGGCGCTGAAGAATATTCCCAAATAATTCTCGAAGGAATCAAGAAATCCAAAGATGGCATCCTAGGACAGAATACCGAATTGGGATGGATCTTATCAGGAACCATGGGAAGACGACCTCCCACCAGCCTTAAGGTCAACACCATGGTTGCCAAAATTGAAGAGGATGAGCAGTTGCAGAAATTCTGGAACATTGAAGAGGCTTCTCCTCAAAGGAAACTTTCCCCAGATGATCAGGTATGTGAAAATAAATTCACAGACACAGTCCAGCGAGACGTAGATGGAAGATACGTAGTAAGGATTCCATTCAAACAAACTCCAGTACACATGGGAAGGTCCAAACCCTCAGCATTGGCACGATTCATACATCTGGAGAAGAAATTAGGACAAGATCAAGATCTAGCAGTCCAATACAAGAAATTCATGCAAGAATACTTGGATTTAGGACATATGGAAAAGGTGGCAAAGGAAGATGAGAATAACGGCAAGTATTACATTCCCCACCATGGCGTCATCCGAGAAGCAAGTTCATCAACCAGGCTTCGTGTCGTTTTCGATGCCTCTAGCAAGGCCTCTCACGGAAAATCCTTAAATGAGATGATGTACGCTGGACCTAAACTTCAGCAAGAACTGGTCGACATTCTACTTCGATGGAGGACACACAGGATTGTTTTTTCTGCAGACATTGAAAAAATGTACCGACAAATCAGAATGAACAACCAAGACCAGGAGTACCAAAGAGTCCTATGGAGATTCGACAAATCACAGCCAATCAGGGAATATAAGCTGTGCACCGTCACTTATGGAACCGCATCAGCTCCCTATCTTGCCATTCGAACCTTGCATCAACTCGCACAGGACGAAAAGGTCTCATTTCCATTAGCTTCAGAAGCAGTGAAGAAAGATTTCTACGTGGACGACGTGCTTTCTGGGGCCGACACTGTGGAAGAAGCGATCCAACAACAAGGTCAGCTCATTTCCTTACTAAAGCGTGGAGGCTTTACTCTACATAAATGGTGCAGTAATGAGTCAGCCATCATTCAAGAACTCCCAGAAGAGTTAAAGGAACAAACATACCTCGAAATAAGTGAAGACGGCGTAAAAAAGTCCTTGGGCATTCACTGGTCTCCATATGAAGATGTTTTCTGTTTTAAGGTAGACGTTAAGCAACAGGAATCCACCAAACGCACCATACTATCCGAAGTTGCCAAAATTTTCGACCCATTGGGATGGTTAGCACCCGTCATCATCACTGCCAAGCTACTCATCCAAGAACTATGGCTCGAAAATATCAAATGGGATGACCCAGTGTCTGAAAATATCCAAGGCAAATGGGAGACGCTCAGGTCTCAACTCAAGGCAGTGGAAGAAATTACCTTACCAAGGTGGTTGTTTATCAAAAGGGAATCTCTAGTAGAGCTGCATGGATTCTGTGACGCCTCCGAAAGAGCTTTCGGGGCCGCGATTTATACCAGAGTCACCACATCATCCGGCCAAGTCAAGGTATCCTTATTAATAGCCAAATCCAAGGTGGCACCAGCCCGAGCCAAGACGACATTACCAAGACTGGAACTCTGCGCAGCAGTACTCCTTTCCAATCTACTTCAAAGGGTAATTGCAACATTAGACCTTCCTAAGGTGTCTATCTTCGCCTGGACCGACTCCATGGTTACATTAGGATGGATAAAAGGAGACCCGGTACGATGGAAGACGTTCGTCGCGAATCGAGTAGCCGAAATCAACAATCTAATTCCGGCTCAACATTGGAACCACGTCAAATCCGAAGAGAATCCTGCAGACGTCATCTCCCGAGGCACTAGTCCAGAAAAACTAAAGAATCATCTCCTATGGTGGGACGGACCGAGCTGGCTAGTTAACAAGAGTTCATGGCCGTGTCAACCAGACACCGCAACCACCGAGGAAGAAGCAAGAAGTTACACTGTGCATCAAACTACCATTCATCAAGACGAGAACGAAGTCGTTCATCGTTTTTCTTCTCTAACAAGAATGGTACGAGTCATGTCACATTGCCGAAGATTCATCAACAAGTGTAAGCGACTTCCCACTCAATCAGGATGCCTATCAGTGAAGGAAATGGACGACACCATCCTCCTACTCGTTAAGGTCATCCAAGGAAGTGATCCTATTTTGAGGGCAACAGGATCTCAACTCCGGCAGAACAAATATGTGAGTTCCAGTAACAAGCTTGCCAACCTCAATCCCTTCATCGATCAGCATGGAATAATCCGTGTTGGAGGAAGATTAGAAAATTCCACCTTGTCCTTCAATGAAAAACACCCAATCATACTCCCGTACTCCAGTCATATTTCCAAACTAATAATCCAAGAGGCGCATCTACGCACGCTGCACGGTGGCACCCAACTCACTCTCTCATATATCCGAAGAAAATATTGGATCATCAACGCGAAGAAAGCAGTCAGCTCCAGCATCCAGAAGTGTTTCCGATGTCTACGATACAAAGCAGAGGCAGCACAGCAACTGATGGGAAATCTTCCATCAACCAGAGTGAATTCAACTCCTCCATTCTTCCATTCCGGAGTGGACTACGCCGGCCCAATACAGATCCGAACATCCAAGGGAAGAGGGCATTCTTCGCACAAAGGGTACATTGCTGTTTTTGTCTGTCTATCAACCAAGGCAATCCACCTAGAGGCCGTCAGCGACATGACAACCAACAGCTTCCTAGCAGTCTTCAGGAGGTTTACTGCCCGAAGAGGACGCTGTGCACACCTATACAGCGACAACGGAACAAACTTCGTTGGCGCAAGAAAAGTGTTGGACAAGGAAACCCACCAAACAATTGAAGGCCCAGTTGTCCAAGAAACCTTAGCAACCGGTGGTACCCAATGGCACTTCATCCCTCCAATAGCCCCTCACTTCGGAGGGATATGGGAAGCAGGGGTAAAATCAATGAAGCATCATCTGAAGAGAACTATTGGCCACGCTACTCTCACCTTTGAAGAGTTAACAACTCTTCTCTGCCAAATTGAGGCCTGCCTAAACTCACGTCCTCTATGTCCACAAGGCAACGATATTGAGGACACAACTGCTCTGACGCCAGGCCATTTCCTAATAGGGAGGGAAATCATATCGCCACCAGACCCAATCAACACTCCAATATCTTCAAATCTATCGAATCGTTGGAGGATAATCCAAAAGATCAAGCAAGATTTTTGGAAATCATGGAGCTCGGACTACCTTCATGGATTACAGCAACGAAACAAATGGAAGAAACCATTGGAGAACACTAAAGTTGGAGATTTAGTGTTAATCAAAGAAGATAGTATCAATCCTAGTAAGTGGCCTTTAGCAAGAGTCACTGCAACTCATCCAGCAGCCGATGGATCAGTACGAGTAGTGACGCTCCAGAAATCAGGAGGACATCAGCTAAAACGATCCATAGGCAGCATCATTCCATTACCAGCAACTACCGAGGAATCGCAGGAACCAGAGGCAGAAGATAAAATTTCAACTAACATTATCCAGACACGATCATCCCCAGCACCAAGGAAATCTGTCGCGTCCAAATGGAAACTGCTGTTACTCATCTTTACCCTTCTTACCACCAATACATTAAGTAAAGCAGAATTTAATATCCAAAAACCAGACAGCGGGTACTATGTAGAACACATTGGACACGGGAAGATTGAGAGAGGAACATTCCGGATCGAAATCCAGTTCGAGAGGGGGAAGATCGAAGAAGACTTCGAAACAGTCACAGACATGGTAGACAAATTCGACAATCTCTGCGACTCTGCAAAAGAACTGTCCGAAGACACATTATGCAAGACACTGGTGCATCATCTTCTGGAACAGAAAAAGCAAATGGAATGGATTAGAGATGGTATGGAAGAAATAATAACAAGACGAGAAAAAAGAGGAGTCCTTGGCACAGTATTAACATCAATTTTTGGAGTCAACGATGAAGTCTATCAAGATATAGACAGGCTAGACAAGAATCAACAGGAACTAATAAAAATGGACAGTCAACAATCCAAATTCTTGCTATCAGCACTTTCCAGGTTTAATGAAACCGAAGAACGAATCGACAAGAAGCTGGAACATTTCCAAGAAAAATTAAACCAAGGAATCCGGGCCATTAACAACATGGACAAATGGTATAAAGCAACCGACTCCAACCGACTAAATATTCACATCATCAGTGTGTACCAAGTCGCCACAAATGTAATTAGTGAACTGTGCAACTACCATATTCACATCTTAAACGTTCACTTTCAGCAAGGTAATCTGTACGAGCTAATAACACCTGCTCAAATTAAACAGATCCTCGCTAATGCAACCAGTAAACTTTCACCAAATTTGGAGATATTACCAACGCCAATTCTAAAGGTTGACATTGGGCATGACGACATCTACATCAACGTCCAAGGGTATTTCATCATAGTGGAAAAAACGGAATACTCCTTAATTAAAGTGACACCAATTCCTCTCCAAATCAGCAATGGATCCTACTGGATGATCGATGTGCCGAAAGGAATCTTCGCTGTGGATTACAACCTACAAATGTACTTCCACGAAACAGATGAAGAATTCAAAGAAGAGCTACAAATTTCTCCCACTACCTATGTTTGCAGTCCAACGGTAGTTAAAGGAATTGAAAACAACCCAAACTGCATCATTGACGATATATATCACCGAGTAGAAACCAGTCAATGTCTCCTACGAAGACATCGCATCCAGTCCATTATTTGGAAACAATTGTACATGGAAAACACCTGGCTATTTGTAGTCAGTAAACCAACCCGCATAGCAATCACTTGTAGTGGAAACAGGGAAGAAGTCACCGTCAACACTACAGGTGTCATTCAAATTTCATCGGATTGCATCATCCAAACTGCGAGGAATACATTAACCCCAAGGCACAACAGAAAATACAAGATCCTGGCTGGATACTCCAAGGCTATCAGTATCAATATTACCAACCCAATCACAACAAACTCATTTTCAGAAATCGCAGAGGAACCTGTACTAACTCAGTCAGACCACTTCGAAGACCTACAAGCATCGCAGTTAGATTTCCAGGAGCATATAAAAAACTTCACCTGGAAAGCCATCCGACATCATTCTCACCTGTCTATTGGGGTCACAGGCAGCCTTTTGGGAACCGCTGCCCTACTAGGAGCTATCTACTACATTCCGCAACGAATAACACGAAGGAAGCCACCACCCGCACAACCCCAGGCAGAAGAATATCCTCTCAAAACGCTCAATCTCGAAGAAACAATATAATTTATCGGTTTGCTTTTTTGTGGCTTAAAATTGGCAATATGTTTAATCTTGTCTTTAACAGATTAACCAGATATAAATTTATAATTATTCATTTAAATTTTACGAAACATTCTAAAAGTTAAAAGCCACCAAAAACGCAATATTGCATTATGCAAGCGCGGCGACCTACTCACAGTCAAGTTTAAACACCTCGCAGTCGCCGCTCAGCATTTTTACACGGCTTCGCGTACACAATTACGCAAGGCCGTGACAAGGTTTAAAAGCCTACAATCGCAGCTCAGCATAAAAGACGCTCGAGTTCATGGAGTCCATATCATATCACGGAAGCAAAACCGCTGAGTATTGTTTTGCAAGACTAGTAAATTAACCTACTGAATATAATACATTGCACCTGTTATTAGAAATGAACTTTGTATATTACTATGATCTAAGCAAATTTGTTTGTATATATAGAACAATTATTTTTGTAATAAACCAGTCTGCATTTACTTGTTAGATTCACTTACTGCGTCGCTGTGGGTCCAAGCCTATAAATAATTAAGGGATGTGAGGCTGCATCTCACACAGTGACGAATTATCATCCCGTTAAGTGGCATGACTAAGCTGTCTTAAAGCGGAAACTGCTGTCTCAGTTCTGCGCTTAACATAAGGGATGGAACCAGCAAAATAACGTAACGGACGCCTGATTTCTACAGCCTCCAGGCGAATCTGTTCAACCCCACATACAATATTTAATTTATTTAAGAAGAGCTACCCTTTTATATTATTTGTTTGCATGTAAACATTAAAAATAAATATCATTTAATTGAGACGTATTTATGCATTTTTCATACAGGTTATAGATTATCAAAGAACCTGCGTCTGATGAAGGTAATTTTAATGCATCTGCCTGTAATGTTAGTTGCGATTACCATATCACCGAGGAATCACTAACTTATATTCGCGAGTTGTGCAACAAACAAATTGGTAGGGCCGTAATTAGTTTTTATCATTTTCTCCGCAGTGGTAGCTTAACTGGCCCGATGGACGCTATTGGTTACGGGACTCTTGTAGGTGTTGATAGCTCGCTATTGGGCTTCTATTGAAGTGCTGTAAAATTATCGTTAGTTTATTTTAGTGCTATTGTGTATTGCTGCGTTGGACAGAGATAGAGAATATCCTAGACAATTTGTGTTTGCTCCATAAGTACATGATGTCAGGGGAATATCTGTGGAACAACCTGCAGATAATATAAGAACGCAACATCAAAAATAAACCGAATATACAAACCAGTATAAACTAGAACGTAGAGTACAGTATGCAACGACACGCAATTAAATATAGATGGAGAAAGGTTGAACTATATAAAATTAGCCAAATATATATAGTGTTGATAGTGAACGGATTAGAAGAAGCGAGGAAATCTCAAAAATGACTCAGATATTGCAAGATTAAAAATAAATATTAACAAAATGAAAATTTTGGCGAACGGAAGAGAAATAGAATAAGTTGAGTCATATAAATATCTGGGACATGAAATCAGAATCAAAAGATGCAACCAAACCTGTGAAATATAAAGAATAATTAGTCTAACAAGGGCAGCGTTTGGTAAATTACTAAATATTATGAGGTGCCATATAGTAGATCTCGAAAAAGGTACGTATATAACAAGTTTATACTACCAGTGCAAACATACGGTGTGAAAACGTTGACATCGAGCTTTTTGTTAAGTTTAACAAAGAACTTCAATGAGGAATGACATGGACGATCTGCTTTATCCTACCAACAGAAAACTATTGTTGTATTGTTGGCTTTATTTACTACTGACAATTTTCAGCTAATTTAATATCATATAGAAGCGTTATTTAAATCCACCTAAATATTAAGCTAGAGCTATTTTTCTATCTCAATTTACATGTAAACCATAACCTTCTATCATTGTTACAGGCAAAAAGCTACGTATTGTGAGCTAGAATAATTAGCGTATTATTTGAATTCTCCGCGCTGCATTTCCTCAATCTGCAAAGTCTCAGAAAGCGCGCTTTTTTGTATTCCGTAGTCGAATTTCCGCCCATTTAAGGCCGATTTCTGTCAGCTAAGGTGCCTGTTTTTATCAGCTCAATTTCGATCTGGGGTAAGAGCACGTGGTTATCTTAGCTGACTTTGTGATTCTTATTGAATTCAGGTGTTCTCGTCCCGTACAGTTCTTATCCTCCAGTGTAGTTGCTCCCGTAAGATGCCGTTTTGACCGGGTTTGCTCTCCATTGCCTTTTCTGATGCTGGGATTTGTAACCTTTGTCCCTGAAAGACTCTGTTATGCGGCCTTGACCAGCTGACGAAGCCAGGAGTCTTAATTGCCATTAAAAGACCGCTATTTGGTCGGGTACGTAGCTATGTAGGTTGCGTTTTGCGTTGTGCCGTTGCATTTATCAACCAACGCCTTCAATGAGTTCGTTTAAGGTCCTATCAAAGCTTTACTTGTTATGCTATTTGGTTAAAATTATACATTTGTCTGTTTTGTGTGTTTGCGATTCTGCTGGCCACCTTACCTACGTTGGGAAATCTGTGATAGTAATTATAATAGTTTGACTTTTGGGTACACCGCTCTTAACGAACCGTTTAATGGTGTTAAACCTAGCTGTATTTTATTGATATTTTCTTCTTCCTCTTATTGTAGGCCAGTGGCCTGTTATAACCACAAAGTGGTTCTATGAGCCCTCTTTGCCCTTAGGGCGGGTAGGTGGCTAGCTTTGCCCGTCGAAATTGAGGAAGAGTTGCCTTATTAGGGATAGACAGATGTTAGCGTGGTAGCCGGGGAGCGTACGATTTTTAAAAGCAATCTATAGTATCTACCGGGAATCGAACCCGGGCCGGCCTCCTGAGAGGCGAGCATTTGCTCGCTGCTCCATCCGCTCACATTTTATTGATATAATGTTGACTAATATACATTACACTCTTAATTATGTGTATTTTACTTAATACAAACTGAGTTACGATTTGGTTATGATATTTATGTTATTTCAGATTGTGGTGATTTTGGTTAAGCTTTGAGTTTATAAGTTCTCGTTTTTATCTAAGCACATTTGTTGTAGAAAGACCTATTGGCGCCCCTGTTATAATGATAAATAAAGTTAAGCTTTTGTAAACCATGCCGTCTTCACTATTAGCTGGCCGGCCCTCAAATGTGCCCATGTAGTCGCAATCGTTTCATTTTGGCATACATTTGGTATCGTTATAATAAATTATTCTCCTTATCATAGAATTTCGGCTTAGACCGCGTAGTATTTGTATATGAACACCCAGCATTTTCTGGCTTAATGTGCCTTGCACCTTGTGAAGTCGAGCAAAAACCCGCGCGATGGCCATGCTCTCTGGTGGCTCGTGTTGTTTGAGTATCTTGAGAACGATGATACTTAGGCAGATTTGGCCGTTTTGCTGTTTGTGCATCCATATTCACTAACGTTTCGCAAGACCTTGCAGCTTGCATCATCAGAGTGAAAGTCGTTATAATAAAGGCAAAATCACTTCCAAAAACGATTGTAAAGTAGATATCTGTGCTCTAAACGTCTCAGAGATCTGACTAAAACGGTGAATACAGTTTTAAAAATATAGTATATTTCAAAACAAGCTTGATCAGTTTCCTTGACTCACAAGACTAGATTAGTACTGCTTTTGCTTCATTTTTGAATTGTCCTACACATCACATAAATACATGTTGGGCCAGAGCCTATTTAAATAAATTTGTCTGTAATAATTCCATGTACATGATAATTAATTTAACTACTTAGAAACATACACTTTTTGTATTCATATGATTTTGTAAGATCTAGCTTCAAATGTGTGACTAAAATAGTGCAGGTCTAAAATTAACAGAGATACAAATGTACGTTTTTTGAGTGATAATAATTCGGAGCATATACACTACGTTCAATGACTAATCCCGCAAGATTGCCCAAGGATTACAAAAAGGAATTTATATTATCTATATTTTGGCAATGAGTCAGTCCTGGCTGCGTTCGGGGCAGTAAAATAATTGCCAAAAAGCTCCTTGCACAGATGGCTTTCTTTGTATTTATATTCCCAGTTTCGCTGCCGTTAAAACTCCTAAATTAAATTACCTACAACTGGGGCAAAGTGAGATGTAAGGTTAACACAAATAACACAGGCCCTGTGTTCGTATTGATTTTAACAAATTTGCAATGGAAAGTTGAATTGTAAATTGTTACTTTCATTTAAGGAAGTAAAGGAAGAATCTGTCTCTAAGTACAGCATACTTTATGCATAAAATTCGTCCTTTGTCCAATATACGATTGGTTCATTAGAGACAAAATTTTATAAATATCCACGAGCTTATTTTCTTTTGTAGTCTGAGCAATCTAATCTGTCAGTGTTGTCCTAATAATAGGCGATTTTCTTTAGTGCGCACTCAAATATTTATTTTACAGTCGCTCTGTGCTGCTAAAGAAAACATAATAAACTCAATCTACGGCACAATAGAAAACGGGCATTTCAATAGCTCAGTGCTAAGAGCAACTTATAATCCAAGCCATAAAACGCAGGCATTTCAGTCGAACAGCAGCGGGAGACTTCTGTGAGTCCCGTTTAGAAGCTAATCTTCTTTTGGTTTCGCCCAACGGGTGCAAACGAACTGCTGGGTGTTAACTTCCGTATCCGCATCTCAGATTAGCAGCGTTTTCTCGTCCAGATTCTGGAGGAAGGATGCGATTTGAAATAACAAAACAGCTGTCGCGGCGGCCGAATCGCGAATGCGAGGCCGCGGCCCGAAATAGTCCCAGATTACATAGTCTTTTGAGTTTCTATTTTTACCCGATCCCCCAACTCTGCGAGTTGCTGCACTCTCCTATTGTAACTATACCCAATTTGCATTGTAGGAATTTTAATTGCGTTCGGCTCGTCTGGTTCGAGTTGCCGAA
Source organism: Agriotes lineatus (assembly GCA_940337035.1). Taxonomy (NCBI): domain Eukaryota; kingdom Metazoa; phylum Arthropoda; class Insecta; order Coleoptera; family Elateridae; genus Agriotes; species Agriotes lineatus. Next base: position 130,336,621 of record OW679198.1, on the reverse strand, counting down.
AATTAATTTTCCAGCTCACGCTATTTTTGCGCGGGTGTTCCCCTGCTACCGATTTTTAATATGGTTAGCGCCTGCGGAGGCAGGGCCGGCTTTAGACACGTGTCACTACAAAAAATAGTTAGGCAAGAGTAAATGCAATAGAAAAAGGAAGAAACTATTGTTGGGGCAATTAAAATCGATTCCCATTCATAAATTACAGGCTGGCGATTTATCGAAATTCAAAACCGCTCTTTTTCTGACTCTGGATCACACATTTGACCCCGGGATGGCAAGTCAGCAAGTGGTCCGTTTCATGTGGCAGAGACGAAATTCGCAAGGCATTTGTTGGATATGCACATCCGTGGTTATCCAGGTGCGCTTCCTGAATCACTGATAATTGATTATTAGATCAAGGGTTAATGATTATCTAGCCGGATGTCTACTATTCCCAGGTGTATAGTATACTATATAGCGGGATCAATTTAGCATCAACTCAAGAATAACAATGCAGCAATATCAACAGTGACAGTATCCATACACACCCTCCATTACAAGACTACTCAAGCAATACTTTCTATAAGAGACCTTATCCTCTCATTCTTTGTAGGAACCCACATAATCACCACAGGTAACACTTCAAAAATTACAGAAGAGCTCTTCGATTAAAATGCAACGCTTTGTGATATAAAATTTTACATCCACTCATATATGTGTTTGATTACTAACTGCCCAGTCCAAAGCATGTAAAAGCAACCTCGACCCCCTGAAATAATTTTGGGATCGTTTCGATTCTTAGAACTAATTTGATCGTAATATATTTAAGCTGTTGATTTATTCAAAGCATATCATCAAAAACACTAATAACTGAGAAACTCCAATGTTTACAAACACAAAATAAAGAAGGTGAAAGGTAAATACTACAATACCATGAATAATATCGCTAAAGTGGGGAAAACTGTATACAACATAAAATACTGTACCGAAAAGTAAGACGCGAATGAAGTGGAATGACCCCTCTCTTACCTTTTATACATTTTTGAAATTTTCAGAAATGCATAATAAAGATATGAATAATTGTATTATAACTTAATGGCAACAACTAAACCGTAAAATATTTGACATGGTTTAATCACATAGCCCTGGGGCCTAAATAAGACAATTGGATTCAACTTATCGATATCAAATTGCGTTTCGGCAAGTCAATACTCTACCTCATTTTAAAAAATAAACTTTGCTTATAACAACAGAACGCTGTCATCGATTTGCTTATTATTCGTAATTTTTGAGATGATATTGTTTATTATCGGTGAACTTTTAGTGGATGAAACATTGGTATGACGACACAGATCAGACAGTTACTCATATCTTTATTCCAGAAAGACATATTCATTAGTAAATTGTTTTGTCTTTATGATTTTTCATACCTGTTACGATTTATGCAGGAAAACAATTTTTTTGGAAACCTTTAACGAACACAATCAGTAAAAGCCGCTCCCACAAATGCGCGTTAAATCTGAATCGAATATTGATATTGCTAAGCTGGTTGTAAGCAGTTCCAAGTTTATTTCAAGTTTAACAGTTTTTGAATTATCTCGAGTTTCTAACTTGTAGCGTGTAAAACAGATTTCTGCAATCTAAGCCCTTTCCAGTAATTTAATTTCTGCATCTGTTCGTTAACGTGGTACAGATATCATGTATGCTAAGCAATAAATGTCTGAAAACCAATTTTTAATTAGATAGAAATTGTTCCTCAGGCGTAAAACTTCTCAATTATGAAATGATACAGAAATCTTACAGGGTGCAGTTTGTTTGCATACAGGAATAATTGCTGTAAATGTATTTATGTTACTATTTGTCATTAGTAAGACTTTCATCAATTGTTTCTCAGCATACAGCACAATTAGTTCCGAAAAAGTCGGGATATAAGCTGCTGTGTTAAATCTGTACGATCAGCTTTAAGATGCGCATTTCTTTAAAATTTGAATATTTCTTTGGATAAAATGTTGTACTGCATGCATACTTTAAAATGCGTCAAACATTTTATTTAAATTTGACAGTAATAATGTACTACTCTTAAACGAGAGATGGCACAGCCCTAGCTAGCTCTAGCCCGCGGCAGAATAATGGCGTGTGTAAGAACTACGCAGCGATCCTTGGGGTTATAAAATAAACTTCATACATTTACAAATTTTGGGCGCCTGTCGTTAAACACAACATAAACCAAATCTACCCAATAAATTATATTTCACCTATCTTTATAATCTTTTGGCCTCATAGCTATTTAAAAAAAAAACGCAGAGGTTGAAGGAGGGTTGTAAAAACTAACAACGATTACCAGCAACAGTGGCAACTTTAATTTATCTCATAGGTTAACCATAACAGATTTAAATATTTACAATTAGCTGGTGAGCCTGGAAGGATGGAATAACAAAATAATTCAGGCAGCGCCTGCTGCTTAAAATCAGTCAACAAAATATGGTAAATGGTGTCAACTCCATCAAATTTACAGTGATACAAAATAATTGATATGTAATAATTGAAATCGGGATGCAATACAGCCACCCAGCTAAATTATGAAATGTAGCGCTCTTGACCGGCACAACATTTGTTTAATTGAAATTACTGTAAGCTGGGTGTTCAAGGACACGCTGCGAGAAGCTATTACAGAGTGCATACACCATTTCAGCATTCCCAAAATGATAAAAACACATTTTGGCGTTTGTCAAAAACTATTATAGCATTTACGCGTGCGGTTTGTAGATTTGAAGGTATTCGCATTTTAAAACACGCAATACTAACGCCCTTAATCGACACATTAGCACTGAAATGATGGTAGCATACACTTACTGTTACGACGTTTTCACCAACGCCCTCGGAAGCGATCTTTTGGGAGGATGTAACAGGATTCGTCATTCTCGCAATGATTGTTTCACAATTCTTTTGAGAAAACCATGAATTCAAGCTAGCCTTGTAATAAATATGGTAAACAAAGAATCTGACAGCAACTAAATCCAACACTATGTGTTAGTGGCAGTTGTTAATTAAATATTCATCTTAAATATGTTCTCTTTGTTAAAATTAGAAATGTTTCCATTACAACTGCACAACGGACAAGAATTTGGCTATAAAAAGAATTTTCTTAAAACCACTAGTTTGTATATAAAAAAAAGAATACATTGTGGGTTGCTAATTTCAACTCCTCAACCCATACATAATATTAAAAAAAAACACGGAATTAACCTTCTATTGGTAGAAAATATCTGCGAATTTTCACTTTAATATTCTTTTCCAGTTTTCAGTAAAATAACTGTAACCTATTTTTTAATCCTCCTCTAATATCTTCGTAAGGATTGAGAATTGAACATATGTTTGAGTTATAGAATACACCCTGGCTATTTTAATATAGCACATACAAAGGAGCATTTAAATCATAAAATCATATACCTATAAACTAAAAACAATGACCACAATTTATTGTAGTGACTGAGCAACATGAAGCTCATTGGTGAGTTCGTATTACTATTATCGATGTTTTCATGTTGTCGGTCTTGTGCTGCATGTGCATTAAAATCTTTTCTTCTTACTTCTTTCTGTAGGCTCCGTCTGTTAATTTTTGACCCTAAGCATTTCTTATTCTTGATAGTGTTTCTAGTGAGGATGAGACCCAGCTTTCTGTATATCGGCTTGGTGAAAAGATAATTAATACACGAATACAGCCAAAACAAACTTTAGACGGGCTATCTTAATAGTTATTTATGTACCTCGGGCGTAAAAATTAGAGTTCAAGGCGCATAGCGGGCTCTAACACGACAAGAGCCATAAACGCTAGTTACGCACGAGGCGCATACAATGTTTTATGTACAGACCGGAATATTCACAATCAAATTTATAATTTTTGTCAATTTTAGCAACCTACGATGTCATTGCTTGTCAACTTAACAAACAATATTCTGAGCGGAATGTAACGTATGGACTGACCAATTGCGCCCGTGTACATATACCTTTATGTGTCACTTTGGTCGTAGTTTGCCGACCCTTGATATATCGCCTTGGAACTTACAGAAAAAAGATTGCCATTTGTATTACACATGTAGTTGACAATTCACATAATATATTTTTTCTACTCACTGTATAGAAAGTCGGCTTTTGCGCCGTAGTTTTAGGAAACACTGTCAATTTCCAACCAGCGGGAGCCAATTTTTATTGACTCCCGGCGGGAGCCAATATTTTTTTGCTCCCGCATTTGTGTTTATGTCACCATGGATATCACACCAAAGCTTTACAACGTTATGCTGATTTGGAAATTAGACAAAATGTCACTACAGAAATCTAGAGTCACTATAATGATTTCCTAAAGCAAAATTTTTAAAATTTCGTGCAATAGAAGATGCGTTAGAAGAAAAAATCATATATATATATATATCACTGGAGCAAAGGTTCATTTCCTCCCTTGTGTGTTTAATTCACACGCGGGAGGAAATGAATACCTTTGCTCGCTAGATATATAAATAGCTATTGGCATGGGTAACCCAGCAATCAGCTCAGAAATAACGTTATATTTGTAAGGTATATTGAATAAAAACTGTCAAAATTCGAAGTTTGCATTACAAAATATTTGGTGAACGTTTTTCATGGTAAACATTAAATTATGTACTGACTTAAAGAATTCAAGGCTAACTAATATATTAAGTGTATTTAATCATAATTTTAAATTATTAATATGCCATAGCCACATTTTAGAAGTAGAATGGGGGCTTATTTTATAATTTTAAGGAGTCACAATTTAAATTGGACAACTTGCGTAACGTTGTATAATTATTACGTATATATCTATATATATAATACGCCCCAGCGATAGCCTTACGTCCCTACTACCAAAACACAGTTATTGATTGTTCCCGGAATAAAAAATATTTTGTCTATGTTCGTAGGCGGTTAAATATAAAAATAAATAAATACTTCTACGGATGGGTTCATAAATAAATACAACAGCAATTATATATGAAGGAAAAAACCAAATGGTTCAGCAAGAAAGAGATAAACACATGAAACATATTTTAGAATGCTTAACGTTGATTTTAGTTATGACATAACGTCAAATAAATATGAATATAGATTATTTATTTAGTAATTGAATAAAATTTGTCGGATTTTTAATTAGTTCTTTAAATTTATGACAAAACGTTACAATAAAAACGTACAATGAGCTTACTTAACTGAAAGTTTGGAGTTAACTATGTGTCCCTTTTTTTTACGCACAACCGGGCCGACAATGAAAGTTACATCTTAGTTACCACGACTGCAAGTACAACTTTACGTCCGGCGGGCGGTAAAGCAATTTTCGGGCGGTAAAATTAAATCGCTGGCGGTAAAGTAACTTTGTTGCCCACAAATTACTTTACCGCCTGGCACGTTCACTATTTTTGGTATTACAAAAACCTAAATGTATTCTAAGTGTTTATTCCATTTAGCCAAATAGGGGCTCTCCTCTGTCGGGCTTCAAATTTTGGCTGCGGGCGTAATCTTACTCTTCTGGACGTCTATACGTAAATAACTATAATCTACGACTACTACTAAAAGTAAACGTCGACTTTTAGCACTTGTTGCATAAATAGCTATTATTCGCTTCTGTTTTATAAGTATTCCATTGTACAAGCGGTTAAGGCGTCTGCCTAGCAATAGGATTGCTCCCTGGGCGTTTGCGTTATTTTACCTTTGGGAATTAATGTACTTCGCATTACTAAGTATTTATTTTTAGTACATATTTTAGTATTATTAGAAACAATATCATGTTTATTTATTTTATACATAATTTTGAATATTATTTAACCGTTATTCGACTAAGCAAACATTGTTTTTCTTGCGGTGCAATTTCTTTAAACGACGTTAACGCATTTTCTTCTGCAATTTATTTATTTAGAATTGATTTTCAAATATGCAAAAACCATTTAACATATTCAAATAAAGATAAATGGTGCATTCTAAATATGACGTGCAGTGGAATTTTTAACACAAAATTCTAAAAATGTTAAAATGTTAAAAGGAGTGATGATTCTCGCGTGATAATTCTGATTTTGTGTCGCTAGGGAACCGAGTAGTGATTTTAATTCTTTTTCAATACTAAAATATTGGGAGTTCTAAAAGTTGAGATATCTCTTCCACTACAGCGTTCTTCTTCTTCTACATTTGCAGAAACTTCGTTTGTTTGTCTTAACTTTATTTAAAGGGTTGCATATACATTTTACATTTAGAATTGTTCAAAAAAGGCAGTTATTTTCCGCTCTATCAACATGGCTGTTTCAGTATTTTCTACGTCGTTGCTTAACGTTCCTCTTCCTCTTCTACAACTCATGTAGTTTAACCGCCTGTGGTTTCTGGCTTACTTTCCTTGATATATCGACTGCCGACTGTCTTCATCGTTTTTACTGACATTCCTGAAGGTTTTCCATCCTATTCATGCGCTGCCTGTCCATTCTGCTGACATGCTCATTTCATGTACGACCTTTTCTGGATTCTCGAGGATATCACCACCTAGTAGCACGCAATGGGCAATTATACAGCCAAATAAGAGATTTAGTCTGCTCAAGACTGTTAAAGTAACATCCTGCAAAAAGTGGCCATGGGTAGCAAGTTCACCTGGGTTTATAACCAAATATTGTTCATAGAACCTCCAAAAGACTATTATGATTATGTCACACCGCCTGTTACATATTAATTTATTATCCTAGCTATTCTGAATTTTCCTAGTACGGTTGGGTGGTGTTTCGCTGTATTTGTGCTATTCCATTTTTACTCGCCAAATAAAGTATGAGCAAACATTATTTTCATCTAGTATGGCTATGGAATAGTTCCTAATCTATGAACGCAACTACGTTTATAGTTAAATGTAAACCTTGACATTTGATTTTTTATCTTCATCAGTGTTGTTATAGACTCTTAACCAAATTAATTTTATTATCGTTAAGAGCTTTATTGCCGCACTGAGTGCGGTAATATCCATTACCAGAACCATTGAACCAGAATTTATCGATGAAGATAAAATATTGAACAATACACGTTTGCTTATGGCACTTAACGAGTCTCGTTTGATTGCCGCAAAACTCGGCTCACCGCCTCGATTTTGGCAATCGTGTCGTGTTGTTAAGATGCTCGTAACCAAACTTGTATTGTTAATATCTACAAATGACTTATAGTTGTTGCATTCATAAATGAGGAACTATTCCATAGCCATACTAGATCAAAATAATTTTTGATCATACTGTATATGCGTGTTGGTCTCATAAGTGTTTTTTTATTTATTATTTACTTTCGGTGGACATATATTTATTTTTCCATAACATTCTGATACTCGTAACGCGTCCATTGTTTGATGTTTCACCGCTTTATGGAAACTCTGATCAAAGATATTTTTACATTTAGTACTTAAGGTCTTGCAAAACGTTAGTCAACATGGGTGCACAAACAGCAACAAGGCCCAATTTGCCTAAGTTTCTTCGTTCTTAAGGTACTCAAACAAGACGAGCCACCAAAGAGCGTGGCCATCGCGTGGATTCTTGCTCGAGTTCACAAGGTGCGAGGCACATTAAGCCAAAGAATGCTGGGAGTTTCTGCACAAATACTACGTGGTCAAAGCCGAAATTCTATATTAACAAGAATAATTCGAGTAGCCGCGAAATTCCCAAACTGTATATATATATGTATATCCCTTCATTTATATAGTTGTTAAAAACGCTGAACGTTTTTATTAAGTTAAATACGTAACACTGATTTTTCGAGGACCTGGTCTAAACCATGATTAACGTATTCTCTGTTAGTACACCGTTTATTATTGCTCCTACTTAGTTTTGATATTGTTGTCTCGTATAAAATGGTTTTGGAGACTTTGTAGAATCTAGAAGCGCATGAGGGTGTAAAATGATCCATGTTTTTTTTATCTGCATCTGTTGTAAATCGGTTTAAACAATATCCTTCTAGCTTGTCATACAATTGAAGTTTATGAATTTTTCTGAGCACTTTCTGTGTTACGCTCATAAGTGTAATTTATTTTGCTTACCTATAAAAACGTCTATGTTCTTATTTTTATTAGAAAACCGCAACGACATTTTACATTAGAATCAGCTTTTAGCTTTTGCCTGAATTGCAGAATTCTTGCCAAAAGCGGCGCGGCGGTGCGATTTGGACTCTTGACATTTTAGAAAATCGACAAATAAATTAATACCGATAAATCATTCTCGTTTTATTAACGATCTGTCCGATTCAAGCTTAAACCAATAAAAACGACATAAATGTCAGACCGATACGATTAATTCGCAAAGAGTCATCTGTCGACGACAATCGAAAACTAATTAATCTAACAATATTGAATTGAATTTTGCTTGGAAATGAATTTGACTATAAAATTTATTGCAATTGGGAGTGTATGTAAAATTATTTGAAGGAAGTTTAACGCCTTTACGTACAAGAATACAATTTAGAAACGATATAGCAGCAAATGTAGGCATTTAAGGTATATTTTAAAACTACAAATCGTTTATGAATTTGCCATATATACAAGGTGTTTGTAAGTCTCGTTATATGATAAAACTTAGTGCTTGATACAAACTAGCTTAACACGCCTCTCGTAACAAAGAAGGGAAAGAGAGCATCATCAACTGTTTCAAACTCAAGGTGTTGTGACTCCTTTTAGACTTTCTTCTTCTACCATTTTAAGATCTTTAAGCCTTTTCTCCAGGCCGAATGGTGCAACTACTTTTCGGATCCTCTTCTAGTATTTTCCATGCACCACCTATCTTAGATCCATTCTTCAGTCTTTATTGATTATTTGGATCAGTGTATTTATTAAAATAAGTAAATACTCGTTATACAATTGTAGGATTTGGTAACTTTGTAGGTATCACTTATTTAAACACGTGAAGACAAAAATAGAGACAGCATCTTGCAGCGGTAAAGTTTGTGTCATAGTCGTTACACGGCGACGAAGGAAGTAAATCCTATCGGGAAGATGCAGCAGGTTTTTATATATACGATAACGCAGATGTTTTTTGTTTTAAATACTGTCTAGTACAGTGTAGTCCGGTAAAATCAATGTAGATTCGAAGTGCCAATAAAAATTATTAGAAACATAGTTAGTTTGTAACTTATTACTCGCAAAAGAAAACCAAAAAGAGTACATTTCAATGGATGAACGAAAAGTAAGCTATAATAGTATCACGGAAATAAGACTTAAAAGTGGCGATGACTTAAATGTAGCTTTGTTAGTTTCAGATACGTTTTGAGAAGTTCTGCTAAACCTTTAAAGTTGCGGAACTTGTTACTGATATCTGGTGGCGATCGCCACTTTCTTGCTACGTACAAAAGTTAGTTTCACGATATACAAGGGATCATATCGACTATAGAATTGTTATTACCTTCAAAATACACTATCAATTGACCGTCGCTGAATGATGGTCTGCTTACTGCATATTCTTAATGGCATAAGAAGCAATCCGTTAACTGTTTTTACATTTTTAGAGTATCCCCAAAGTTTTGTATATGTTTTATTTTAAAATCGACGAAAACTATGACCAATTGGCGTCAGGAGCACTAGTTCACTTGCACTTTAATGTTTTCCTTTTGCGATGGTGTTAAGTGATCTGGTCAATACAATATGCCACCATATTCCCACAGATGGGGAATTGCCGTAAAAGGTATATCTTTATTTTCGAGCATTTTCGAACACGCAAATTTAGGTGAAAGCTACCTCAAAGTAATATTTTCTAGAAGTAGCCATTTGTATGGACAATTTTAATGCCGCCATTATAACAATGATGAAAATTAATTTATCGTCAGTACTGGATGAAATATATGAAAATGATGCGCAACGAGCCTATTAATTTTATACGACCAAGATTAATTAAAAATACCGTTTGCAGTATAGTATCTAGATTCACAATGTAAAAGACGTGAGATTTACAGTTTTCAATTTTTGTGAATATTACCATGACTCGTGCTCATACTTTGAGTTACAGCACCTTTATTTTACAGTAGACTTGCAATCGTTTTAATTTTATTCCCCTCGTGTGTATCGTTATATCTACTGATTGTTTATTTGCAGAAGTATTACCACAATGTACAGTAATATCGTGTTAGAGAAAATGCAGAGATAATGATGGCAGAATGAGAAGTAATTCTATTATAAATAAGTTGTAAGACTGAGATCGCGCGATATCACCGGAAAAGTCATAGATAATAAAATAAGTGTCGGGTAACTGGCGGTCACCACGTCGCCATGTTTGCGCCGTGTAACCTCCACGTGGCTGAATAAGTTACAGAAACGTCGCGAGAACGTGGATCCACCAAAAAAGGCATCCCCCATTTTGGTAAAAGCCATATAATAGAACAGTCAAGTGGCAGCGACTAGTGGTAAAACAATTTAAAGTTTCTACGGAAGTGGCCGCTCCGTGGCACCTACTATAAAATGCTACTTGGAAATCTATACCTAAAAGTATACATTTGAATTTGACTTCTTGAACTGTTAATTTTTACTTTTGCTTATTTCGAGTAAGTTATGTATAAACTTAGTGTAACTATATAGGTAACCAATCACTGGGCAGTAATTAATTACTTTGTAATTACAGTACTAATTAAATTCCTTTTTGTTTATTTGCCTTGGAATTAAAATACTTTTCAAAATGCGGTAATTGTAATTCGTAATTGCTATTTGTGTTAAAAAGTACTTGACGATTACTTTTTGAAAGTAATTAATCACTACATTCAATAACTCAACTACTTTTGATTAATTATATTACTGTAAAGTATTGAAATTACTTTGAAATGATTTGAATTACTTACGGTAATTACATTATTTTCTGGTAATTTAATTAGTAAATTACTGTCTTCGATAGGATATTAAATCTTCAGAACGCAAAACATAAGATACGGCCTTATTAAGTTTCATCTTAAGCAAATGGCAATACGGCGTTCCTAAGCATAATTTCTGATTTCCTATGACTAATAGGAGATGCAGGATGTGGCATTGTGGCTTGTGTATAATTATTATGTAAGAAGCGAAAAATATGTCTGCGGTAACTGCTAAGCTATTTTTTCCATAACAATTGACGATAAATAACTTGATTATACAAATTTGGTTCATAATAATTACTTACTTGTTGCATACTGGTCTGGCAGCAACTACTACCAGCTTAGCAACGAGTCCAGTAGGTACGTTTTTATGGCCTAGGCCGGTAGCACTTAACGACACCTATGATTTGTGTTTTACGTTTGGGAGTACTGAAGTATATTGTTTTGCGTCAGTTTACGCCAGACTGACGCAAAGCCTTACCCCGAATTTGACCTGACTAGCAGTTCTACCAGCCATACACTTCAGTACCTACTGCCAAATGTATAACATGCATTGTAAAAACAAATAATTTAGAATATTTATTTAGTAATCAAATGGTTATTGTTTGGCTTCATTATCCAAAAATATATGTACGACACACGCTCTGGCGGGCTCGACCATATGTACAGTCGTGTTCAAATAAATCCGGGACAATGTTTTTTCATATGTACGTTCAGTTAAGAATTGAAGAATATGTCCATGGATTTCCTGCCATCAGAAAGAGTTACATTACACTTTAACAGGTAATGAAATCTGTAACTCTTTCTGATAGCAGGAAATCCATGGAGATATTCTTCAATTCTTAACTCAACCTGCATATGAAGAAAACATTGTTCCAGATTTATTTCAACACGATTGTACATAGTAGCTCGGCCATAAATGTTTAGCTACCAGCCTAATATCGTAAATAGCTATTCTGTTTGCTTGTTTCAAAGTATGTATTAGCACTAGGGGCGGGCTATATTAAAATTTACATATCGATATTTGATATCAAAATTATATCGATATTGATCGATATATCTATATTTGGCAATATATTGATAACTATTCTAAAACTATCGACATATCGATGAGCATCGAATCGATAAATACTGATAGTCCATATATTGATATTCGATATATCGATATTCGATATATTTCCATATCGAAATAATATTGAAATATCGATATATCGCCCAGCCCTAACTAGCACACAGCTATCTAAATACTACTAAATGCAAATATACAACAACTATTTCTAGTGAAAGTAAATGAAAGGGTAATTTATGTTGTGCAATTACAATTACCAAGTAATAAATAATTGAATTTCCATTTCATCTGAGTAATTCAAAATCTGGTAATTCAATTACTTTATTGGGAGATAATTAGTAATTGATAATTAACTACCTTTTTAAAGTGATTTGCCCAGCTCTGTAACCAATGTAGTATATAATTGGGCTTCTTTCCTCAGGGCAGCAATTAAAAAAATTTTTTTTATCTAACGCTAGTATTTTCGAAAGCATTATTCACTTTGCAAGGCAAAGAACATGTAATTAATGTTTTTTTTATCTGTTTGTATTTGATGCATCAATTGACTGTGATATAATCGAACTAGTTTAAGCATTGTTTTTAACCTTTAACCTGATTCATCAAACAAGTTATGCCTGTTCATTTTCTTTGTTGCCAATGATGACGTACTAACCCCACTTCCTTTGTTTTGAGAAGGAAATAAACCTTTATGAAATATTGGCGTTAGATAAAGGAGCTTTCTTTTGAATAGCTGCCCTGAAGAACAAAACCCAATTATTATTTACTATATCGTTTGTAAACCAGTCGTTCGCTACTGTATCGCAGTTTTATGAAAAGTGCTTTATTACAACCTGACCTATTAATTTTGAAGTGTTCGATCAGATAATAGATTTGCTCATGTTTTAGGAGTTGTAAGTAAAAATTTAAAATGTGGTAGTGAAAATAAAATCAGTATTTAAAGACACACGCAGGCATGTAATAAAACTGTGTGTTTTGACATGTCTTTAGAACAGTGGCGGTGCAAGAGCACCCTGGGCCCCTAAGCAAATATAAAAATGCCCCCCCCCTTGTAAAAAGATTTATATACTTAATGAATTGTATATTTATAATTATAGTATACAAAGTAACCGTTTAACAAAAAATAAATAACATCATGGTATAACCAACAAAAATAGAGTAGTAAATGCCTAACATCTAATACATTTTATAACTAACATATTTAACAAGATATCAATTAAAAATATAAAACTAAATAAAATCTTCAAGTTGGTATAGGCACAAATACAAAGAAAACTGATGAATAAATATCTACTTAGATAACACCACTAAAATAAAATAATATTCAGGTAAAATCCTAAGAACCCACGTCAAAATAGGTAACAAATACTTAGTATTTATTTGTATCACTAATATCTGTAAAATGCCGTAAAAAAATTGATCAGAAACAAAAAACGTATCTTTCTGGCCTTATTGATAGAAAATTTTTGCACAAGATTTTATGTCCATCGTAGACGTAGACCTTCTTATTCAATTGACAAAACCGAAAGGTCATGTAGCCTATCTTGGCTCGTAGAATTTCTTAAATGTTTTATTATTTTCAACTTGCTAAATGATCTTTCTATTGTGGCTCATGTTACAGGTAGAGTCAAAAATAAAACCAATGCAGTAATAATCTCGCCAAAATTGATTTAGAGAACACTATATTTCGGTAGGAATAACTTTGTGAAATACGGAACACTCATGCTATCATTTAAATTCTCTTTTAGTAAGGAGATAGCGTTCACAAACTGACTGGCGAGATTATTATTGAGGAAATCAGAATACTTTTTCTGAAGCAAATCACATCAGACCTGGTCAGCTTCTTGCATTCTTAAAACGTTTACGGTTCTAAAAATTCAAAAATGTGTGTTAGTTTTTCAAAGCTCTCAAATCGAGCCTGCTAACTGATGACTGATAACTGAGAGTGGGAACTGAGGTTGCAGTGCTATCAATCTATACCCAAATAAAGTAGAAGATATCGAGATATTTAATAAGCGAATACAGAACTTACCGGGCCCCCCAAAGGGCCCTTTAAGGGCCTAGGCCCCTAAGCAAAGCTTATTCCCCCTTATGCATATCACCGCCACTGCTTTAGAACCAACATGCAATCTCACTGCATCTTAAAAGTATTGATCATCCGAATTGAACAAAAATTATCTTGTTAAGAACAAATTTAGAAGAAGACGGCAGTAGATCAGAGACGTCGTGGATAAACACACGAACTAGTTGAGAAAGTTTGTTAATCATCTCATAACCGACCGCTGTCCAATATATCATCAGTCAGAGAACATCTTGATAATCGGTATAGACCCTAGGTCAATCTAAAGTTCAGAAAGCTTCGGAGACTTTAATCAAGCTGTTCTTACAGGAACATCTTAAATTTGAGGACGGAAGAGATCAGAAGTTCCCGAAACATCATGGAATAAACACACACGGTAGTGCAAAAATATAGGATGGTTTACATGGTATTGATTACAGTAGCAACTCGTGGCAATTGTATCTGGAGGGCTCTTCATTTTTAATAAACAAAGCAAAACTGATAATTAATAGCACACCTACATTTCGTCGATGTTTTAATCCAAATATAGTAATGATTTTGAATTTTAATAATCCAAAATGACAATATGCACAAAACAAAAAGTATTCAAACATAGCACAAAATGTAGATATGTGTTGAAACTAATGTTAAGAATATTAAGTTATGCAATCCTCCGCCATTTTTGTTAATAACATTGCACGAAACAATGAAAAAGTATGTATCGCTCTTGTTCTATTACTAATGATAACAACTAATTTATTTGTTCTATTATGTCTATTATGATATGGTTTATCTGACTTTTTCCGCTGTTTAGGGTGTTTATCAGTCCTTCTCAGGACTAACCAGGAACACCTGAAGACGGGAGTAGATCAAAAACTCCCGAAAAGTCGTGTGATAAACACCCTAGACAGTGGAAAAAGTCCGATAAAACATAACTAATTTATTATCAAAACAGTGCTCGGAGCTCTCATACATATCTATTTTCAATGTCAAATATTGCACCACATTTGCTATCGGCGGTTGCCTTTACTCTCCGATTGCATTACATTTCAAGAGCACTATATTTGTAAATAAGGCCGTCAGTTTACTACGGTTTTGGCTGCAACGTCGTTAGATTTCATATCACATTGAAACCGTTATACCTTGATTCTGCTGCGACGTTTTCGATCGTAATTAACATATAAATAAGTGTGGGCCCTATTTCGGATCGCCCTCAGCAACCACCAGCCGCTTGGTGCATTCACACGAGCGAGTGTGTTGACACATAACTCATGTTATGTCGACATACTTCTTGCATATTGTTTTACATGTTTTAAGTTGCAACCTCCGGGGTTAATTACTTAAACCTTGTTATATTATAACGACAGGATAGATGATGAATTATATTTTCAATTACAAAATAGTTACTTTTTTCCAATGCCATATAGGATGTTAACGGTTGGGAGATTAGAGCCCCTGCGCCCCTAACGAACAGCGGCTACTAATTGATTAACTTATTATATAACATTATCTGTGTTACATTATATATAGACTCGATCATTTATGTTTTTGTTTGCCTTAATACGTAAACTGTGAACAAGTTTATTGTAAGGATATAATGGCTCTGATTATAGAAGTTCTCGTGATTTGAATATAATTAAATAATAGTTTCATTAGGTAAATAGAACTTATTAATCGCGGGTAAGCAGTTCTACAGAACTATTATGAGTTCGACATTCCAACTCAACTGTGCATGAAAATTACAGTTGCTCGCTGCTCTGCTGTCTGACAAATTCCCAAACACCATAGAAGATAGAACGAGACTTACCATTATTCAAACTGATGAAACGTCACGCAATTATTGTAAATGTAATTACCAATCTACGTGCGTATGGTTCTGAACCATACACCCACACGAGTCACGCAGCGTATTGATTACATCAAGCTACCATTAGATAAAGCTAATTTTCTCTTTTTTCACATAGTATCGGAATTCCGGTTTGGTTCGTGACTAGCCAGGGCAGGTTTGTTTAGACGCAGCTAATTGCAGATTACACAAACAAAAAAATGCTAACCATGCTTCAAAAATTCGTTAGAGGAAATCTGTGTATTTTTAATGCTGGCCGTAATGTTTATTTCGCAGAAGTTCAAAGCATTCGGAGCCGAATCTGCCATTACTTTAGCGATTGGTGTCATGTTCTGAGAATCCGACGCCCAGCGAAACGGATATAGAATTCGGGCGTCGCTGCACTCGTAGTGATTAACGAGCAATTGATGTCGATTTGCAAAAATGAAAGACATCAAGTGGGTGGATTTGAGCAAAACTCATAATTCGTTTGACGTATAAACGACACCGCAAACGGCGCCACCGTCGCCAGTTAAAGGCTAGTTAGAACGGCAGCCTCGACGGCGACTTGAATATATATCTCGCAAACAGAGGTTATCATCTTATAAGAACTGGACAAATTTCTATTGCAAGTTCCAAAACTAGAAATCAACACAGACGTTGAAATTTGCTTCTTACTCGTTGTCTCGTAGCTTAACCATTGCTAATCTACAGAATTACAGTTGAATATCGATTAAGTTGGTCCAGTGTATTTCTGAGATACAAATGAATTTGCTGGATATTCGATATCTATAGTAAAATGGCGAACACATCTAGTTTAATTTACCTATCCCGCAATTAAACTTGAACAAACTCTATCAACCAATGGACGATTAACCTAACCCTTGCTACGAGCCTAATCTCTTCATTAATCTGATAAAATACTCGGAGCCGCATTAATAATAACATATATCTAAAATAACTAAAATGAAGTTGGTGATCACTAAGTCAATAGTTTAAGTGGATGGAATGATAAAACCAAAATAATAATACAATATGGAATTTACTAAAAGAAATTGTTCTAAAATATTTGTAAAGGTCTTTACTTCCCCTGAAAGTGGAAATTGTGACACTAAATATTTTGAAAAATCAAAGTAAATTAGGAGTAAAAATATCTTAATGTGCCTAATAATACTAAAACAATAAAAGGAAACACTTGGTAATGTGAATTACATTAATTTGCAAATAAAAAAACATTGCAGGAAGTGGGATTCAAATTCAGTGCGATTTCAGAGCCTGGAAGAGCTCTAGTTTCGTTCGGCCACGAAAGAAGGTCTCGCATTTGCGCTCGCGGCTGGATTATATAGGACGCACTTATAGTTGCACATTTTTGTTTTTTTTACAATATATACCTCGTATCTGGTGGGTTCCATTTTCGTCAATAGTAAAGCCTGAGCTATGTGCAAATTTTACTTTTATCTATTACTTGGTGGACCATGAAATGCAAAATCTGACATTTTCGTTGGTCCACTTTTGATAGATGATAGGTGAACTGTATAGTCTTGACAATCTTACTCAACCTAAAAAAGCGATGGTATTGTTAATGATTTGGGCCAAGTAAGGGGATTTTTTTCAAAAATTATTTTGTTTGATTTTTGTTGTACCTACACCTTTAGTTAAGATAAAACGTTAAAATATTTTTGTTAGATTAGTTGATATGTTTTTTAATCATTAGTTTTGTATGTTTCTTTGTTCCGTATAATATTTGAAACGTTTTCTAATACCTATGTTTGATTTTTATTGAGAATTTATAGTATTGTTTGCTTACATTTCCAAGAAGCTATTTTCTTCTTGTGTTTATATAATAATATGTTTCCCTTTCCTAATACCCTAAACATCACGATTTAACTTTACATTTTTCCAAATTCTTCGCCCCCCCCCCCACTTTTTAATTGTACCATCCGCTTCAAATTTCAAAGTTCTAACGTCCACGGTTGATCCAGTTGCCCCCGCCTGTCAGACCAACCCCATTCGTCGCTGGTCGGTAGATCCATAATTAAAAGGCTTGTATTTTATCTATATCTCGTTTCTTCAGAATTCATATCTCCGTTCCATACATTAGGACTGGAGAGACGTAACATCTTACAAATCCTGTTCTGACCTCTATATTTAGATGCCTATTGCTTAAAAGGTTTTTCATTTTGACAAAATCAGCCCTGGCCATTTCTATTAGTGTGTGTATTCCTTGCGTTTGATCGTTGTTCGTTAATTATTGTCTTCAAGAACTTATACGTTAACTCTTTTAATACGGATGTAGTTTATTGTTAGATTTGTGGTAGTATTGTAAAGGTAACCATTAACTTTGTTTATTTTGTACTAACCATGGTCAACCGTTTCATCAACATTTTCTTCTTTCTAATATTTCTTCGTATGTGCCGCCTAAGCGGATCAAAAATGTTATTCGCCAATATCCCGGTATGATCGGTATATTTGATATTGTTTACCGGTATTCCGCTGCTTCTCCTTCCAGAGCCGCTGGTATATAGCTTCGGAGTAAAACCATAGATATGAAAATACACACATTTCCTTTACTCTCCTTTGTATATCAACTAGGGATGTCGTACCCGGTCTAAAATCAAACCCGAGTACCCGAAAACAGTACCCGGGTACTGTCGGGTAGCCGAAGATTTTACATTTTGCCTATTATTTTTTGGCAAATGAAAATATTTCGATACAGGCGATTTTTTTATGATACTGTTATCTTATTTGTAGTTTCATACAATGTTCAAGCTCTATGCTCTACGCATCTTAACGCCGGGTTGTTTTAAACTGAACTAAATTGAAATAGTACCTACTCGCC
The DNA here is from genome assembly GCA_940337035.1 of Agriotes lineatus. Taxonomy (NCBI): domain Eukaryota; kingdom Metazoa; phylum Arthropoda; class Insecta; order Coleoptera; family Elateridae; genus Agriotes; species Agriotes lineatus. The sequence goes on along the minus strand of OW679198.1, from coordinate 130,318,014 downwards.
AATTCAAACTGCAAGTCGTCGTAAATATGTTCACAGTTCCAAGTGCTATCAAATTTAAGTACGTGACTTTAAATCCGAAATTGGTAGCAGCATCAACATCACACAGAGGATGTTTATGTTGCTTCAACCCATACTGACGCGATTTAGTGGTACTATTGACGGGTTGAATATTTCCGTGAAGCGGGTGTCTTGCCTTATATGAAATAAGAATCAACATTATGTGGTATGGAATGGGGTGATTCTTCTTATTACTGCATGGTTGTGGTTTTCTGAGCTTATTCCTATTGTTTTTAAGTTTTTATCATCTCCCAAAAAGGCTGACTTTATGGACATAACATAATTTACTAGTCGGGTACTCGGGTCCTGAAAATATACCCGGGTTGATTATTACCTGGGTTGATTATTACCCTGGTCGGCCCGGGTACCTGGGTACCCGCCGACATCCCTAATATCAACTTCATCTGTTATTTCATTTTTAACTCTGATGACAGTTTTTCTTCCAACAAAGATTTTGTATGATTTGAATATCATGTTCGTCAGCAGTACATATTTATTCCGAATAATGCATCTCTACTTTCTAGACCATTTAGGAATCCAAATTTCTCTGTCGATCTTTTTATATATCCGCATACCTATGTATTATCTTCAAGAAGACCTTAAGTGTATGGCCCATTAGGCTCATAGTATTCGGAGCATTCTTTCGTATTTTTCTACTCCCGCATGTAAATATTCTGTTTTCTTCACAATCCATAGAATGGGTAAGTAGGCAATTGTAGTTAACTGAACGAATATGATTTCATATCCACACACGGGCGGATATGAAATACACCAATCACAAACCAAGTTAGTCGTGGTTACTTAGACAACTTTCATTTATTGTTTGTTTTGTTATGGGCACGCCCTGCTGAATTGTGTGGGGAAAAACATCTGTGACGTTTGTTAAACCCGTGGTTATGGGCAAGGTAAAATGTCAATAAGCGTAATTTGTAAAAAACTTATAGTTAAAAATGATTGATTCTAGCGACGAATCGATTAACGGTGCTCGGTCAGAATGATATTCGTTTAGCAGCTAATGAAACGTATGACACGTTATTACCTTAGAACTACAAAAGTAAATACGAATTACTCACTAGACGTTCAATAAGATTCTAAAAAATCCATGGTTTCTATTTTCTTTTCTTCGTTGATAGGTCGCTGAAGGTCTGTATGGCTAATGAACGTCAATATTTACACCACTAACGGAATAAAGTATTCATTCGCAAATATAATTACACTAGCATCACTGCTAAGTGCGCGAATAACTTTTCACTTTAGATATACGATGCAAACTGAATCTTGTACTCAGGAAGAGATTCCTAACACACGACCGAATATTGGGAAAGCTAAACAATTTAATGCAGAGATCCACGAGTAAGTTTACATATTGTACATAAAGCGATTTTATGGAACTGTTGGTTGTTATTTTGCAAATAATCTTTTTGTGAACTTCTCTATTCCATGGGTAGCTTTAGCCATTTAGATCTTTGTCGATCATGTCACTTTCTTCTTCTATTCTTTCTTGACATTTAGTTGAAACACGTTTCATATAAGCGTGACATGGTAGTTCTTTATCGTTCGTGTTCTATGTTAATTTTTTCTTCAGTTCAAGAGTGGTACTTTAAAATCTTCATAGATAGTTATTTTCTACAAAGTTTATACGTTCAGTATTTCTTTTAGAATCCACATTTCTGATCCATAAACTACAGAATTTTTTATTTCCGATTTAAATTTCCATAATATTTCTGCTACCTTTTGTTATAATGTCATTAAGGTATTTTTACTTTGTCGTATTGGTAAGTGCTTTCTTTGTCCGTAACTATATATTTTCCTTCGCAGCAAGCTATACCTCCTCTAGAAGTTTCTTGCCGGCATACAATGTGCTTTATTTCTTCTGCAATAACAACTCAGTTGTTGGCAAATAATGATGAAGAGATGTTTTGTCTTTTCATTTGAATACCCATTTTTCCATACATTTTGACAAATTGCTTCAAAGCTGATTTATATAGTCAGTAATTAGTAAATGTAATTGGCTGTCGTACGTATGAGTTTCTTCTACAGTTGTTTCAAATAGAATAAGTTTTGCTGTCAGGCTCACACCTTTATAAATTGAACTGCTTTTTGTAGAGCTGTTGCTAAATTGAATTAATATAGGCAATTTTCAATTCAGACGGCATAAGTTCCTATATTATATTGAAGATAATTGTTAAATATTCCAAAAATACTTCAGGGACATTTTTAAGGGTTTCGCCGGAAAACTTCGAGGCGCAGGTGTGAGAGTTCATTTGTTACCCCTTCAGTAGTTATTTCTCAATTGTAGTCGTTGTTATGTTGAGTTGTCTATATTGTTATGATACATAAAGGGCTATCTAAAATCAAAGTTATTAATTGAATATGAATTATGATGGGAGTTAAAATGATATAAAAGGTATTTGAGCATTCTACAGTGGTTTAAAATAATTATATTATTACAAGCATATGGTACGTGTGACGACTATTATTTCTATTAAAAGTAATATGAAAATAGGTAGATTTCAAATAAGATAATATTGTAGACGGCAGGAATAATGGTATCATAGGATATTAAAAATTTTGTTACAAACAGATTACACAATAACAAATTTATGAAGAACAAGATGTAATTATTTTTGGTATGAATAAAAAAATAGAAATTTAAACCCTATTACGTAAAATAATTTGGATAAAGTGAAGGGGATACAAACAAATTTACGAGGTGTTAATTAATACAAGAAATATATTGGTGAAATTAAGATGAAGTTATAATTATTATTGGAAGGTGAATGAATTAGATACAAGCAAGTAAAAGTTATTAGAATAGAAGTGGATTTGGATAGAGTTATTTATTACGTTATCACAAGTGATAAGAAGTGACATTATAAACAATAATGCATTACGAACTACAATAGTGGAATACAAATGGACGTGAGTGACTGACTGCGAGAGATTGGAGAGGTGTTATAAGTTGTGAAGAAATCTGTTGGTTACTGTCGACAGATACAACTAAAATGGACCTATAAAAGAGGAACATTAATCGAGGATTGGATAGGATATCAAACTTACCGTGAGCCAGTTTGAGTAGAAGGACAGGTGACAGGAGTTTTGCTGAGGAGAAGCGATACCGTTGGTGTTAGCAGCCAGGGATTTGACGGGTTGTCATTTGCCTTGTTATAGGGCATTACGTCATCGCAGGGATAGCTGTAGGATCCTGACAGTGGAAGCAAGGTGGTGTTTCGTTTTTGAAGGAACATTGGAGTGGCATAAGTAGACGTTTATATAGGTGGGTAATAGTATCAAATTGAAGCTATATAAAAGAAAAGACAATTATAAAGAGTAAAATTAGTATAATCAATTACTTACATTAAGGTATTGAATCAGGCACCCATGAATAGAAACAATATTTGTCATCTTAATTGAGAATATTACTTAAACGTTTTGACGTATAAGGTGACAGTTGGTGTCATAAAACAAACTAAAGTCATTATCAAAATTAACTTTGTAAAACAAACGACTAGATATTGAGCCTACTCCTGAAAGAGTCTCAAATGAGTTATTAAAAATAAATATAAACTGAATCATTCAAAGTAAAGACATTAGATTAATTATTACATAAATAAAAAAGGTGCCCAACTGAATATGTGTTATAGCTACTAAAGTAAAGTAACAGTAGTTGACATTACATAAAGAAATAGCATAGCAGTCTTACAATTATGAGTAAAAGGAGCAAATTAACGGTAACAGTTCAGTTTAGCATGAAACGCTAAAACCGGTTTTTTAAAAATCCCTATAGAAAAAGGCCATACAGAACAAAAAGTAAGTACAGAGAAGTCGGCGGAAAGGCGTTTTTAAATACAAAACTTACAAAAATCAATCAGAAATTCCGAAAAACACGAAAATCACCGGCGAAATGACATAAAAACGTCATTTTATTTCGGTGCGCACGCAACGCAGATTGTAACTCGAATATGTTACCAAAGCAAGAAAAACACCAGGGGCGGCACCCATTGATTTAAAATAAATAGATTGAATGAGAGAAAACTCCAGTATAGTAGACCACAACCTTTTAGTGGGTATTAAGTACACACAATTCTTAAACTGCAGCTAACCTAAAATAGCTCCTGGGCATGAGACAGAAGTAGTCTACTATACTGCATGTTAGCCAAAGTATTTACTAGAGGCCTTTATACTTTTATACTCGTTGGGGCTGCGCCACTCCGTTTAAGGCATTTTAACGACAGTTGGCAACGCTATCGCTGGAAGTGTCAATTGTGTTAGTTAAGGTACATTTTAGTTTGGTATTTACTTGCTGAAAATATACATTTTTTGTTTCTTCCGACAACAGATTCGAGTTCGGCAGGCCGTAAACCATAGAATAGTGCAAAAACCGTTTCTAAAGTTGCAATTTAAGCGTTTCAAGCTAAAGTAAATATTTACCAAATAAACATATCATAAAACATAAAAACTGTGTCAATATGGTTTTTTTTCTCTTTTACAATATCGCCTTGCTACCAGTCCTGTCCTAATGTTTTTCGAGCTGTTTCATATATTTTATTTGGAGATTCAATCGGTACTGTTCTTATATTTTCTGCCAGTCTTACTAATTTCGGAAGCTATCTCAGTTTTAATTTGAATATTTTGCTTTTGTTTTGTGTTCTTGTTCCTCTTTGCCTGACGACGCGTTATATTTGATTGTAGACAAATAATTGTTTTTACTAAATACTGATGAAACCCGCATGCAACCGTTTTTTGTACTTTCTTCGCCTAAAAGGCGAAGGAAGTATTGTAATAATGAAAAATCACCTTCCGAGATTTCTCCAGATCTTCACGTTTCAGGGTCCCTAGATGACGAAAAACAGGTTTTCTCAATTCCGCCTGTCTGTCTATCTGTCTGCTTGTTGGCGATATAAATCAAAAACTATTTGTTGGAAGAAAGCGATATTTTACGTATGATATTTTATATTATATGTCTACCTGGAATAAAACTCAGATAATATATACAGGGTGGGCACCTTAAAAAATAAGCTTTTGTTTATTTTTGATTTACCTGAGAAATAGATACAAGTAATAATTTGCACATAGGTCAGGCTTCCTTGGTGAAAATGTGACCTGGTAGATACAGGGTAAACATCACAAATTGGCCAGAATAGTATGGTGCTTTCTAACGCAGCAGAAACTCGTCTGATTCCAGTACGCCCGTGGCACAGTTATTTTAGCGGCGCGGCGGAGCGTGGATTGCGAATCCCAGCGGACTACATTTTTACTTCCCTCGTCTAAAAGATGAAGGAATTTTATATTTGCAAAAGATAAAAGCAATAATTTGCTTATAGCTCAGGCTTTATCATTGGAAAAAATTTGATTTAACAGATACATTGTAAAAATCACAAATGGGACACAATAGTATAGTGTTTTATAACGCACCATAAGATGGTCCTATTCGAACACGCCCGTGGCTTAGTTATTCTAGCGTCGGACAAGACACTGGCTTCCAATATTCGCCTCGGAGCGCAGAGTTCGAATCCCAATGGATTAAATTTTTTTATTTGCAAATTGATCAAATTCGGGCAAGGAACCTCTTTACATATTTTTTACTTCTTTTTAGGATTAAGGAAGTATTGGATTCACCCCAAAAATTCGAAATTGAGTTTTCAACAGATCTTCACGTTTTAGAGTCTTCTGAACCCAAAAAATGTATTTTTTTCATTGGTCTGTCTGTCCGTCTGTCTGCCTGTGTGCCTGTCTGTGTGTCTGTCTGCCTGTAAACAGAATATCTCAAAAACGAAAAGAGGTATGGCGTTGAAACTTCATATGTAAGTTTTGTGTACCATGTAGATGAGACAGCAAGCTTTTGAAGAAAATTGCATAACCGGAAGTAGGTGTTTACTCTTGTGATTTTTCAGTTTTTTTCCATATTTTCAAAAACGGCTTAACGACTTTTTTCAAACTTTACATTTTTATTACATTTTTAATGTGTATTGATGTGAGATAATTAATTAGAGAAAATTTGTCTCTTCAACTAACGCTCTATTTTGTACCGTTTTTGTAGAATTTGTAATTTTTGACTAATTATAAGATCACTGTAAAAGGAAGTTGTGTGAGTGTATCACACCAGATTTTTATTCTAGTATCAACGCTTCTTACTTGTTATCTGTTTATACAATAATTAATAACCGATCTTAGGTTTTTGGTATATATTCTCATACTCATTCAATATTATTGGTGAAAAGTGTACACCGAATTCGATAAGTCACATACCATTATCATATGCAGTGTTTTCACTATACTGTCATTGTTATTGTAATTTTTTTGTATGTTTTATAACATACACATTATAAAGCTTCTAGTTAGATTAAATTGAACTATAGAAAGCTAAATAAGGAAATATGTACTTAAATCGAATCGTATAATACAAGAACCTGCTCAAAATAAAGCCATTTTCAGCACTCATGGTAAGGGAACGCGGTATGAAACTTAAGCAACTAATCTTACTATTTCATCATTGCCGTTGGCATTTTAAAATATTTCGGTACGTAACGCATCCGCATGATGGTCCCAGATTACTATAAATCTTAAACAACCTGTATTCGATAAATATATCATACTTCCAATACTGATGTGAGGTATTGAAATTACGATGCTCACTAGCAAATCCACAAAGAAGTTAAGAACAGTGCAAGGCGCTATTGAACGTCCCGTGCTCGGTATAAGCTTAAGGAATCATATTCCAAACAGTGAAATATTAAATAGAAATAGAACATGACATCCAGCATTGTAATAGGTAAAGCACAGAAACATACAACAAAAAATACGAGTTTATCAGTAAAAAGTTGCATGAAGTCGCACACAACAGGAAATTATGGAAATACAGGGAGGCTTACGTTCAGTAGTAGACACGGACAAGAAGAAGGTATCGGTGGAAGCTGGAAATATCCACCCCTAAAACGGATTGATTCTGTTAAGAGATAAAGCGTCGTAAAACATGTTAGGTATCCCAGCAAAAAATGGTATTGAAGGAAGAAATAAGTAGTTTAGGAAACAATCTAAAATTAAAGAAGGAAAGTGTAAATACAAGAGGATTTTTTTTTAAATTCAATGGGTTAGGCTAACCACTTACCCAGATCGCGGCCGAAGAGGGCTCGTAGAGGAAGAAGAAGAAAAAGTGCTCGAAACTATTTCATTATATTTTAAAAGCAATAAATTGCTCGATCCTAATTAGTTCGCTGTTAGGGGTGATCAGTTTACCACACAGTTTATTCTGAGGGTTGTGGCGGGCATAGTTGTAGTCTTTGAGGGAGATGACGCTGTGTGATCTTACCGGAAACTTGGTTGTGTCTTTTACGATATTTATACTCAAGCTTGGGTTCTATGGCTTTGCTAATCTAGATATTTCTTTTTTCGTACCTTAGTATTTGCCTGGTTGATACGTCTTCTGATGTTAAGGAAATTGCACATAGGG
>OW679198.1:130260556-130310407 GCA_940337035.1 Agriotes lineatus | reverse complement strand
ATTGTTAGCTTAAATCTTGGTATAAAACGTTGCAATAATTCTTTCGGTGATATGAATTTCAGTGCACAATTAAGCCGCATTTAAGAATTTTGCGGGAGTTTATTCTTTGGCAGTTTTACCAATGTTGGGGGTAATCTTTCATAAAATATATTTTCTTAGATAAGAAGAATACCACCGAAGGGAAAAATAACGTGAAATCCAATTCTACTGTTCTAACTGCAAAGTTCGCCTTTGCCCGACTATATTTTGACATTTATCATACAAGTAGAATAGGGACAGCTCTCCCCTCCACTTTTAATTGTGCCTTGAGGAAATAATTAATAAATTGATAATTGCGCAATAATTAAAGTATTTTTTATTAAAGTATTGTATCTCTATACATATTTATTTATTTCCTTAAACATTAATAACAATATATGTTTCTAATATAAAATATTTGTTTTTATTTTATTTCAAAAACGAAAATAACGTTGAAGAAGTTTAACATAATAAAGTACTGCGCGGGTAAGGGTTTATACATAATTGTCGTTACAAACTAAATTATCGCTGAACAAACTTAGAAAATCTAACATACATTATTCATTCTAAAATATAAATACATTAAGCAATACCTAGAACAAGTTAGCGAAAGGTATTAAAAATAACCCTAGAATTCGAATTTAACCATGTTAAAAAAATCAATTCCAACTGTTATACTGAGAACTATTTACTATGTTACGTGAAAATAATTTGTATAAGGAGCGTAGTACAAGAAGGCTAATATCCATTAATTAGTCCTGCTATCTCGTCGTTCAAATTAAAAACAGTTTATAGATATCACAAGAAATAGATTTTTTAGGAAAAGTGTTGAGTGACAAACTAAATAAATTGAAAGCATTGTAAATACGCTGCGAACAATTTGAGAAAAATATGTCGATGCATTTGTGTTAGCGACAAAACGCTATTTATTGTAAATTTTGTAATTGAACGAAATCACAGAAGGGGTCCAGTACAAGATATATATATATTTGGAGACACAATTATTTAATGATTGCGTTATGTCACACACTAAACGTTTTCTTTCCCTCTTGCTAAATGTTTCCGAATATCGTTAGTCACTTGCTTCTGGTGTAGGTTTTGGAATTATTTAATACTTCCTCTATTTCTTTTTCGAGTTAGAAATTGGTTACATACAAAGCTTCTATATTTTCGAACTGTAAAATATAACGATTTTTGTTTCTGTAATAAATGTGTTTAATTCCAGTTACAACTAGTTCTGTTCCTTCCTGGAGTTCCTCCAAACGATGGCATTGTGCAATCTTAATCTTGCCTTTTAGTTACATGTACTTTTTTATAGAACACCCTGTATGTTGGTAGTACTGCTGTGTAGACAGGGATAGGCATATGACTTTACAGAGAGAAAACTTACAAAATTACTTTAAACATTTATGGAAAAATTTGGATATAATTGGATATTATACGATTTCTGCATTTACTGTAAATAATAGCGGGTATAATAATTATGGGAAATATACGTATGTCGGAATCTTCTTCTTCTGTGTGCCTTATCCGCTCAGCGAACTTTGGCTATCATCATAGCGATCGAGACTTTGTTAACAGCCGCTCGGAAGAGTTCATTGGATGTTTTACCATACCACTGGCGTAGGTTCTTCAGCCAGGATATTCTTCTTCTACCCAGTCCTCTTTTGCTGTTTATTTTACCTTGAATGATTAGTTGGAATAAGGCATATTTTTCATTACGCATGATGTGCCCTAGATATGTAAGTTTCCTTACTTTAATGGTCTTCATCAGTTCTCTGTCCACTTCCATTCTTTTTAAGACTTCGTTTTAGTCACATGTTCTGTCCAGCTGATTTTCAGAATTCGTCGGAACACCCACATTTCAAATGCTTCAATTCTCTTGGTAGTAGCTTCCGTGAGTGTCCAGGCCTCCACGCCGTACAGCAAAACTGAGTACACGTAGCACCTAACTATTTTCATACGCAGTGGTAGACTCAGAGTGTTACTGGAAAGCACATTGAGCATTTTTAAGAATATTGTTCGTGCCCTTTTTATCCTTTGCCTTATCTCTCTGCTGTGGTCCCATTGATCATTTACCAGACATCCAAGGTAAGTAAGTCTTTCCACACTTTCCAATGCAACATTATTCGCATAAAGTCTTGTGACCACGTCGGCGCCATTATTCTTAGTGATTAACATATATTTGGTTTTATTCGTGTTCAGACTTATTCCGTATTCATCTCCCACGGCTATGACTCGATCTAGAAGTTGTTGTAAGTCCTCTAAGGAATCGGCTAGAAGAACGGTATCATCGGCATATCTCAAAGTTTTAATCACTTGGAATAAAAATGGGTGTAAAAGCCAAATTTCCAACATTAGTAGGCAGCAACTGAAATGCAAGATTAAGATTGCACAATGTCATCGTTTGGAGGAACTCCAGGAATGAACAGAACTAGTTGTAACTGGAATTAAACACATTTATTACAGAAACAAAAAATCGTTATATTTTACAGTTCAAAATGTAGAAGCTTTGTATGTAACCAACTTCTGACTGGAAAAAGACATAGAGGAAGTATTAAATAATTCCAAAACCTACACCAGAAGCAAGTGACGAACGATATTCGGAAACATTTAGCAAGAGGGAAAGAAAACGTTTAGTGTGTGACATAACGCAATCATTAAATAATTGTGTCTCCAAATATATATATATCTTGTACTGGACCCCTTCTGTGATTTCGTTCAATTACAAAATTTACAATAAATAGCGTTTTGTCGCTAACACAAACGCATCGACATCTTTTTTTCAAATTGTTCGCAGCGGATTTACAATGTTTTCAATTTATTTAGTTTGTCACTCAACACTTTTCGTAAAAAATCTATTTCTTGTGATATCTATGAAGTGTTTTTAAGTTGAACGACGAGTTAGCAGGACTAATTAATGAATGTTAGCCTTTTTGTACTACGCTCGTTATACAAATTATTTGCACGTAACATAGTAAATAGTTCTCAGTATAACAGTTGGAATTGATTTTTTTAACATGGTTAAGTATTGCGTAATGTATTTATATTTTAGAATGAATAATGTGTGAATGTTAGATTTCCTAAGTTTGTTCAGCGATAATTTAGTTTGTAAATACAATTATGTAATAACCCATTACGCACAGTACTTTATTATGTTAAACTTATTCAACGATAGTTTAGTTTTTGAAACAAAATAAAAACAAATATTTTATATTAGGAACATATATTGTTATTAATGTATAAGGAAATAAGTAAATATGTATAGGGATACAATACTTTAATAAAAAATATTTTACAATATTTAACACTTTTATATCACATTACGTTACATGTTTCTAAGTTTTGTCGGTATAGGGCAAACTTCTTAAATAACTGGGTTCACAAAAGTTTTTGTAATTTCATTAGTAAGCTGGAAAATTACTATATTATTTATTTCAAAAATATATTAAAATCAGACAAGGATTGGTAGGCAACCATTTAAACAATCTTTATAGAGTTGGACATAGCCAGTCATTATACTAACAAGTTTCCGTAGACTAACGGTTAGCGTGTGAGGATAGCAATACAATTGTATCAGGTTCAAGTCCGGCTTGGAGCAGAAGTTTTTAAAATAAAATACGACTTTAGAACGGGCAAGACTGAACCTTATAGTTAGTACGACAAAGATAAAGAATCGCTTTCAACGAATGCAGGAAAGATAGCATGATTGTGCGAGAGAAAGTGTGTGGAGCGTGACGAATACAGAGCATCACGTGACTAATTTAAAATACAAAAAATGGCGCAAGCATTACTTGGCGAAATCGAAATCAAAATCCAAAACGCCAAAACAAAATGGCACTAGCACAAAAATTAATGTGTCTGTGCTACTCAAGTGATGACGAAGAACACTGTAGGTATGCTATTATTATTAGATTAAAAAAACTGTCTAACTGGTCATCACTGTGAGAACTAACATAGAGATAAACATACTAGCAACACATTTGATTAGTGTTGCAAAGGTCTGAAAATAAATAAAATAAACTGAAAGCTTTGAAACTCTAACCTTAAATATACTTTTTGGTTGTCGGATAAAAAATGTACATATTGTATAAACAAAATTTTTACAGAACTTCATATAATAATAATAATGCATTAATAAGAGTTTGAAAGGAGATACATAAATGAAAGTATACGAGCATGAACAACCCTACACTATACAGTAAATCAAAATAAATTAAATCATAATAAGCTATGACTATATATAAGTTATACTATAAAACACATTAAATACAACTGGCTTAAAAAATTGAAAATGTGATGCTAAAGTAACTCAAAATAGGAATATCAACAAGTCCGGAGTATAAATAAATCACAAAAATAGAAAATTTCATAACTAATAAAAAAGTAGACTTTAAAGGGAAGACTTCGTAGTGAATAGTGTTGAAGTAATTAGGAAGTGATACGTATTTCTGTTATCGAAATATCAAATGCACTCTTAAAAATAAATCTAAAGAAATCTCTTGCACTCAAATACCATAAACTATAAGTATTCCAAAATTGGTTCTGTATACAACATTACAAGGAAAGAAGAGTCACTGTTTTGAAAACAAAATAATTTGAAACTTACACCTACATGTAGAAAGTAGACTTGATTATATTAGGTGTTATCGGATATAATAATTGCCACTGTGGTAATGTTCAAAATGTTAAAAGTCAAGTAAAAGGTCAATGATTTCTCTCGTTGCGTTATATTTTAAAATACTATATTATGATACTAGTGAATAAGTACGCATTTAAAGCACGTGCGACGAGTTTAAGAGCACGACGCGAAGCGTAACAGAATTTTAAAAACTTAGTTTGGTGACACTTTTTCCGTCACATTGTGTTAGATATTGTAAGTTATGCTGACAATCAAATTTACGGCAAAGAGTGTTTTAATATAGTATTAAAACACCCCACCAATGCTAAAGCGCGAAAAAGATGTAATTCCGGCGCTAATATTAAGAACGCTACAAACGTCATTTTTGACACTAGAAACTGTGCAACAAGTTGTCATTTTGACACGCTCGTAGAAAAAAGGAATTATGTATGACGTTCTGGTTATCTTAACACTATTCTCTTGTTATGAGTGAAAGTTTACGCCTAGTCGTTTAAGTATTTTCGAATTTACCGCTCTGTTATCTTCGTCTCGACCGTGATGGCGGAGTGCAGGTTCCCAAATGTTCCGCCCCTCACAGCTGGTTAATTTCCTGTCTTTCGCTTCCCTAATTTCAAATGGTTACGATGCGCTCAGTCGTTGCAATACAGTGGTATCAGGTTCAAGCCCGGTTTGGAGCAGAAAAGTTTTTAAAATAAAATACGACTTTAGAACGGGCAAGACAGAACCTTATAGTTAGTACGACAAAGATAAAGAATCGCTTTCAACGAATACAAGAGATATAGCATGATTGTGAGAGAAAAAGTGTGTGGAGCGTGACGAATACAGAGCATCACGTGACTAAATCAAAATCCAAAAATGGCGAGACAAATGGCAAAACAAAATGGCACTATCATCACGTGGCGAAATTAAAATCCAAAATGGCCACAGCTTCAATTAAAACAAAATGGCGCCCTAGCATCACGTGGCGTAATCCAAATCCAAAATGGCAGCCGCTTCGTGCCCCAGGCAATTTAATTATTAAAAAGCCCCAGGTAATTTAATTATTGCGCAATTATCAATTTATTAATTATGCCCTCGTGGCTTAATCAATTAAAAGTGGAGGGGAGAGCTGTCCCTATTCTACTCACACAGTTTTTAAGTTTTTTGTATTTACAATTTTTGATTTTCCAATACAAATATTTTAGTTTATATTTTATATATTTTTTTGTTATTTTTCTAATAAAACTTACCTCGACATAGGTTTCCACAAATGTAAACCTTGAAAACAAAAATATAACAACAAGGAGATTTATAAAAATACACAGACTGCTTTCTCTACTATTAGTAATTAATAAGAGAGGCAGTAAAAATCCTTTTATAACGTAATATGCAGAAAAAATGGATTAAACGAGCAACTAACAATTTTGAATTGCTAAAAAAATGGTAATGATTTTGACATTTTTATAAAAATCGTGTAGAAACAACAGTATTTATTTTAGTTGCACATCTAGAATAATTTCTACCGGCGTCCTAGTTTAGAATAGATTTGAAATATTATATTTCCAGTCACGCCAGAGGTAATTATGTGAATACCCAATCACAATTAGAGCATTCGGTTTCTATTAAACAGTTGTCAGAGCTGGGATGTTCTGGTTTTCAGGGCTCAAAACTGCCTAGCTGCGTTGACGGCGTGATTCGAATTTTAATCGCTCGTTCATTACGAGGACAAAGGTTTCAGCAAGATGAAGTTTAAAAAATTATGTGCTGCTGGGTTTATTTCAAATTCCCACGTTTTGAAGGCTGCGCCGAACCGCCGGTTTGATCGTTGAACTGAAATATAAATATTTCCATGAATTTAAAATAACTCAATTCGGGGTTCGCATTTTACGATAGCAGATTACGTTCCGTCAATTTTATTACCTATAACAATTTTGATACAGGAGCAAATTTATCTAAGGGCAAAATAAATCAAATCAAATGGCTCGCTACGAAATGCTGGCTATGCATTATTCAGGACGGAACGACAGGACGCCTTTTAGGGGCTGAATCGCAAATATAAAAACTTGTGCGAATACATGTAAAAAATGCGAGAGAAAGGTACTTTTAACTGTATCTATGAATATTCAATTACTTACTAAAGTTGGAATAACCTACATTTATAACTGAAATTTCCTTGTGGTGCTGTAATAACATATACTACTCTAGTATTAATACTTACAGAGATTCTTAAGTTAATTTAAGACATAAATATACATAGTTTAGTAGATTTACATATAAAATGATATATAGCAGACAAATCATGCAACGTATGGTTGAAATCAATATTTCTTTACTTTTAAGATGTTTTTGAAGATCGTTCACATCGTTGCTATGAAGTAGTTTAGAGATCGCAATAATTTTACACTACTCTTTTATAGGCTGGAAGTTTTTAGTTCAATGCTGCCTTGGTGTGAATCTAGATGTAGTCGGTAAATGAAGTATGAGAGTTTATTGAATTTGAAGGAACAAATAACTAAAAAGCTATAATAGATGTCAATGGACATCACTAAAGAAATTGAAATTGAAATAACATCGAATAAAGATGCGTACCATCTACCTTATCCAACATATATTCTAAATCTATAATTATTAGTACTAATAACAGCCCTTATCGGAACGAATAACTTCTTCAGGTCAAGATAATAATGTAAAACCAAAGAGCATTACCAAAGTGGTGTAGTTCCATCTTTTTTTATGTCGTGGAAGCATGTGTAGGTATATCGTCATCCGCTGAAGATGTCGTAGATAGATCGAATAATAAACCGAAAAATCATACGAGGAACCTTTCTTCACTCGTAAACGTATAAATTTGTATATTTCCGACACAGCATAAATATATGGGGGGAGAATCATTATTTCGTTGATTATGCCTACAAAAATTGATGACAAAATGGTCATTAAACAATATAACAATAACAAATCATTGAGCTTGATTTGGATATACATTAATTGACCTGTTTAGAACCGCTGCGTCAAAAATGTTAACTGCAATAATGAAGCTAACGTTTATTCAGAGACAGCTTTTGAGAATATTTTTTTAGTGTTGTAGTTAGCTTTTACTAAAAGCGATAAAAACGAATATATTTTTACAAACATGACTGCATTGAGCAATGCAAGCAGTCATTTTGCCATAACTGTTTATCGTTCAGCACCAAAAAATTACTACTTGGACCTGTATCGCAGTGACATTAGAAGAATATTAGATAATAGTAGCTAGAAGGTAACACGGCCAGCTTGACGCTGGGACGTTCATTTCGCAGCAGCCATTACAGGGAATTTTAAATTTCAAAGATTAATCAGACAGAAATTAATCATTTTAAATATTTTAAATGTCTTTCCTGAAATTACCAGCAAATGGTTTCAGTTACACAATCGTAACTATCAAGGTGAAACCAACCTGAAAATGATTTAAGCAGGAAGGCCATGATTATTGAGCATCAAGGTGAAACCAATCAGAAAATGATTTAGACACGAAGGTCATGATCATTTAGATCAAACCAACTAGAAAATTATTTAGGCACAAAGTCCATCATCATTCATGTCAAACCAACCAGAACATTATTTAGACACGAAGGTAATGATCACATATGTTGCAGCTATCAGAACATGATTAAGGTATGAAAGCCAAAATTATCCAGGTGAAACCAACCAGGAAATGATTAAGACACAAAAGCCATAGTCATCCAGATTAAAGCAATACTACTAAAGAATTCAGTGTGATATTTACCAGAAAGCACAACTGTCCAAGCATCAACACTAAACTTTAGGTAACTAATTGAAATCCTTAAATTACAGGGATGAGTCAAACGATTTCACTTCACTTACAACGTAAAGGCGCGTCCTTTTTGGGAATGATTTCACTTTTAATGTTAGTTTTTAATAAAAACGATAAACAAAATTGATAACGTTCGCAAACATGACTGTACTGGACAAGGCACGCAATCATTGTGCCATAATACTTCGTCGTACAGCACCGATGAATCACTACTTGGCCTTGCATCACAGCGACATAGGAAGACTGTTAGATAATCGTAGCTCGAAGTTAACAATCTTTAAAAATGTTCTCGCTTATGAAGAAGTTTTGGAGGCAGCCACCAACCACTTATGTAAAAAAAACAGACAGGTTCGAAATAATCTGACATACAGCAGTTTAGATTTAAATTGACATTTTTGTTCATCAACGAGAGTTAAGAATGAAAAATGCAGTACCTGGTCTGATTTTGCCACTTCTAGAAGTGTTCTTCATAGCTTGTGTAATTTATTTAGAGAACGTAAATCTATTTTTACCATCTTACAGCAAAAAACTATTATTACCCCAACTATGATATTTTGGTAGCGTCTAATACATTTTCCTAGTTGTTAGTCCCCTTTACTACTGCTAACGAGCTTTAGGAATTTGGCTAGTTATTCAACCAGTTTTATTGTAAAGCTGTCATTTTACATTCTACACGAACAAGTATATTTTTCTGTATACTTATATCTACTACTTTTATTTACATATGATTCTCTTCACGGACTGTCGCATTTTCAACTTATCATTCTAGATTGTGTTGCTATGGCTCCCACTGGTGTCTGCATTTGAACACGAAATGTATATTTATTACAAAATCGTAAGTACGCAGCAAAAATCGATGGTTGCTACGGCGCATTAATTTCAAACACTCTACTCAAAAGGGGCAATTTGAATTCCGAATAAAGTGTTTTCAACTTCTAAAATAAAACTCGCCTAAAGCTACCTTATTGTACTTTTGCACAGTTATAAGAGTAGTGTGTTTCAGCCATTAAGACTTATTTTATAGTATTATAATGCACACAACTTTAATATGGTTTCTTCCTGAATCTATTTATCGATTATCCTAAATAGTAACTGCTTACGCACCAAGAGAGTAAACTAGGATATTAATCCCGATGCTATAATTTTCAGTGGAAGGATTAATAAAGTTTACTCCAAAGCTGCATCCAAATTCGTTGATTTTCAAATCAAAATAAATTTCTACTTATATTATATCTAGTAGCTAACCGATATGTTTAAGTCATAAATAATAATAAATATGGCAGGCTATGAAGAAATAGTGCCACTTGTTGCCGGGGTGAACGGTATTTAAGACAATCAAAAACAAACATGTTATGTTACAGGCTAATTGCGAGATTAAAACCATGAATCAAATATTTGCTACAGAGATAACTTCATTTCGAAATTAAAATAAAGTCACACAATGACGCGGCACAACAGGGGCTAATTGAATTATGACAACGTTTCTATGATCGTGACCTACACAAAATTAATCAGTCCTTCAACAATAATTTGCTCCAGCTAGATGCAATCGGGAAAGTGGGGTCGGTTCGACGATATACTATATGTGGGTGTATGTTAGTTCAAAATTTGGATCCTATGGCGCAACAGTCGATTCACGCAAATCTCGAAACGTGAGCCAACCAGCTTCATTCGGGATGTGTTTCTGGCAGTTCCCACAGGTCAGGAACTTATTTGTCAAATGTAGGTTTGCTTACCATAGACCCTTTGCTGCAAGTTGCTTTACAGAAGAATATTATAAGAAAATACACCAATAAAAATTATTTAAGCGGCTCACACCAATTTGCATTGAAACCAGCGATTGTACATAAAGAAACTTCTTCCTAACGCTTGAAGTGATGTTACTGCGCGGTGTCGAAGGAATTAGAAGGTTTGAGAATAGTCAAGAGCCACTTGGAGCATCGGGAAACAATCACAATAACGATAACATTTCTTCCCACATATGACTGCTCCTTACATTGGTTTACTGCGGGCGCCCGATAGTAAATTCGTTTCTTTCTAGTGATGAGAGCTTTCTCTCTTGCATAATTATATGATCGTCCACAGCTAACTTGTATCGAGCAGGTCACTGGTAACTATGGTCATAGCCTTTATTTTTTGTCGTCTGAAGTACAGCGTCGTTCGAATAATATAAAATTATGTTTAACAATTTTCTAGCACAAATCTCAAGTTGTCTTCTTGATTACTGAAGCAAAAATCCAGACAAGACATAGCATCGTTCATTGTGTAGCTCAACATGAGAAGCATTAGCAGCACATGGAACTTGTCTATTCTGTTGAAGAATAGTATGCTTCAGTGTGTGTTTATTCTCATTTTAATAAACATAGCACACAGTTTAACGTGATAATGCCTTTGCATTATAGGATGTATTAAATCTACACCGACACATTTTCTGTGAAGGCAAGCTCTGCTGGATAATTCAGAAATATCTCTAATGGATCAATAGTACTTGTTCATGAAGACATTGCAAATTACAAAAATCGAATCAGTTCAAAGAAGATTGTCGAAATAGGAAAAGAAAACATTTATAGTTTACTCTGCATGCAGTTCTTCTTAATGGAGATATTGACGGCACTATGCAGAGTTGGAAAACTTGTACAGTTGAGAATTTGAAGTCAATGTGGTAGATAGAACAAAAACAAACGGAGAGACAATAAAATACAAAAATTGTTTGTTACTGGATCAAACGGTATTTCCGACACAAAGAAGGCCCTCAAGTAGACTTCAGGTCGGTACTTGATTTTGCTTGAATAATCAGCTTCTCAAGGGCGTATCAAATCTGTTATAAGATTACTTTAAGAGATTATATTGGCCCGATATTTAGAAGTTTTATCCGTGCATAAACTTACCCCGGCTAGTGGGTCAGCTGAGAGAGTAGTTGAGTTTGCTGAACAATACGTTGAGGCTAGAAAAGAGCTTAAATATGGGGTTGTTTTGGTATCACGGATTCTGTACTTAACTTCCTACTTGCTCCCCTAGAATCCGAAAGAGGAAACAAGTGATACCCTGGGCCAATGTACGCGACAGCGCTCGCCACTGGGACCTTTGATGTTATTGAACTTGCCTGCTAACTGCTGCTGAAAATAATTTCAGTTACATAATGCTACTAGAGAACAAAATAAGGGCCCTTGGTGGAGGAAGGGGGATCTTTTCCAAATACAAGCATTTGCTCTTGAAGAGTGTTGTCACAGGCTCAAAAAATAAAAAGCCTGGCAGAATAACAGGGTTGCTGCTATAGGGATTTGTTTTCTGAGATGGGGCATCCAACTCGAAAGCTGCAGTAATGCAACCGCCGAAGAGATTTCAGAGTGCGCACGCGGGAACAGATAGAGTCGTCGAAGAAATCCACGATACGTAAAACAGGGGGGGGGGGGGAAAGGGGTACTTTACGCAACGGTTTTTATTGGACAGACAATAGCGTCCGTAGATTGGTAATTTTTGTTCACGGACCCTTTTACGTAAATCAGACATTTGGTCGCAATTTGAAACGGAGTTTGGCGATATTAGGGTCCCGACACTACACTGCAAACTAATTTCCCGCAACGGAAACTGCAATAGGCATGATAAAAAACCTCGGACTGAATACCAATTCTACTTGTAAGAAAATACAGTCTTTCCGCTTACGCTCGGGGTGTAAAACGCGATTGAAAATCCCCGATGCATTGTCAGCGGTTTACCGGGCGTTGTCCAGCTACAGCTGAATCAAGCCCACAATTGCTTCTAAAAGAATGAATAGAGGGTGGACTCGCCCAAAAGATCGAAAATTAAATGGGTTTTCGAACGCCTTGATAGATATTATAAAATCAAATAAAAATCATATAGATATATATATATATATATATATATATATATATATATATATATATATATATATGTGTGTGTGTGTGTGTGTGTGTGTGTGTGTGTCGTGGAAGGAGCTGTTACCTACGAATGGCTCAGAAATCAGGACAGTTAAAAAGTGACGAAGAAAATTAACATAATAAAGAACAACTATAGGAGAAGATGCTGTAGATAAAAATGACGAACATGGACAAAACAGTAGCAACTAAAATAAAGACGAAGCAGTTGGTGAAGAAATGCCTATACATATAACAGTTTAGATCGGCAGTGTGTGACTGCAGGTTACACAATCCTTCATTGAATGTGAACTGTCGTTTAACAAAATACCAACATGTCATGAAAAGCTGTAATGCAGTAACACCAGAATAAACATAATTGATTTCTAATTTAGATATAGATACGAATACAGGGACCGGTAGAATAATACTAACATTGTAATTGTAATATTTGTACTAATATATTTCCCAATGAAATTGAAGTAATATATGGATGGAAATTTTGTGTGTTTGTTTTCAAACATATGGGTGGAGCACAGAACATCTTGTCATGTACAGTGAACATTTTACAAGATAGTTTATCGTATGTGAGTATGTTTTTGGGGAAAACAAAATTTCCTGCTGGGCTATATAAATCCTTTGCCTAACGATACAATCTTTCATTCAGATTTCGTGATTAATCACATTATGAATGTTAAAATTTGCTCTCGTCAAACTGATGTCAAAACACATTCGAAGTTTTGATACAATAAAAATAGTCGACTGTTTATCAAGGTCTTGTTATATTACCTTTGACTATTGACTACTAAACGACATTATACCAAAAACTTACAGTGATTTTGTAGCAATTATAGCCAATAGAGATAGAAAAGTATTATTAATGCTAAACTATTATTCATCATTTCAAACATACCTAAATTTCAGAAACAATATTTCTTAAAAATTGAAACCGAGCAGTTGTTTAGGATTGAAGTTGACGTAATTAACAGATGTCTATTTTCTCTCAGGTACATACCAAGGGCAATGGCTGCGGGGGATGCGACACGGTTACGGCGTCAGAAACAGCGCTCCTTTCGGAAAAGCGTCGAAATACCGAAACAAAGCGCTGCGGGCGTCGCTGACGTCGCTGCGAAGCAACGAGGGAGGAAATGCAGATCCTACCGAAAAACGAGACCGTAGAGTAGACGACTCTCGGGGAGGATTTGTTCTGAAAATGAACTCGGATGAACCCGCCAGGCGAAGATCGCTTGGCGAAAAATCCATTAAGAGGAGTTTATTCATGGTAAGCTTTCTTTGGGCCGAAGTGTATTAGGCACTTGTCATTCTTAGCCATTTTCGAAGCGAAACGCTCAAGCTTTGTAGGTCATATGTCTGAAGCTTTACAAAAAATTATTTAAAATATATACCACAGAGAGCGTAATACTACTTTATTACGTGAGTATCAATGCCAATGGTCACTGTTTGTCTCAAACACATTTTTTGTTGCTTTTTATATTTAAAACGCACGACCTAACCTAGAAAATTCACATGACATTTCTAAATTAGTTCATTTGACACGTGAAACAGAACCAAGTTAGTTCGTACCAAATCGATAATCGCGAGTAGCTATATTGCCAGAAGGTCATACTAGCCAATGTTCTCAATTTAAGAGACGATGATTTGAGCAAAACTCAAGGAATTATATTCTCAGTTGTAATATAACAAGTGGAATGATTATTGTCGATAATTTTTTCCGAGTTAAAACCAGAACGTGTTTCGGTTTTGACGAATAAAGAATCATCGATCATTAAGCATTACATGAATTATATTTGGAAAGAGAATATAAATTGAATGAAATGCAAAATATCATTTTTTTTCTTAGGTTGGAACTGTTAATGTAGGTTACCCTGCTGTCAATTTTAAGTCTATGTCAAATTTGAGGTTAGCAGGTTAGGTGTTGTGTCAGTTTGTGTTAAAACTCTCTAAAACAGACCCATGAACAAAAACATGTTTTTTGGCTTCAGGGGACTCTAAAATGTGCAGATCTATTGAAAACTTAATCTTGAATTTTTGGGGTTAAACCAATACTTCCTTTAATGTACGTATAAGGAAGTAAAAAGAACAAGGCAAAGGAAAATTTTCCAGGAAATTAAAACCATTACGAAATAAATTGAACTAGAAAATGGCATTATATGTTTAATATTTAAATTTATAATATTGGCAATAATTGATCATTAAAAATCAAAGTAGTGTAGTGCACTTGGAAGAATTTCCGTGAAATCGAAAATTGATTTGCGAATAAGTCAAAAATGCTTGAACTTGATTGGTCTAAATTTATAAAATGAGTTTTTTACTTCCCTCTTCTAAAAGACGAAGGAAGTATTGTAATTGCGTTTTAATACTGGAATTTTTATAGTTACCATCTGTTATTTTTCTACTGCTTGTTACTACAAATTTGACATAGCTATACTTTCAATCTAGATCAAATATTTACTTGTTGCGGTAAATGATTTAATTTTTTTAATTATTTTTCATTAACATTAATTTACCATTAGAATATGTCAGATAGAATTTACATATAATTTCAATTGTAAATGAGAATAAAATTTACTGTGCAATGTAAAATTGCATAGAAAGTATTTTTTGCTTAGAAATGCAGTTACAGTTCAGAGTATAAATGTAACATTTATAACTCGTATAAAGAAACAAAAGACACATAAATAGCTACGCTGAGAGGTTTTTTTAAATTTATGTAGTGTTTTTGTATTTTCACATAAAAATTGCTGCTCTGACGAGTTTCTACTGCACCAGCACATAAAAATATATAAGCAGGTTAGAAATAACTAGTACTTCTGCGATCAATAGACTTCGCGCAACTCCAGTTTTATACCCCATAAGCTCAGCACTGAAATGAAATTGGTACCATCAGATATCTCCCTCCCTGGAATTGTTGGGTGGATATTGACTACGGCATGAGGAAACTGTCATCTGTGAAAATGATCAAAATATTTAGTCATTTTTGAAAAAAAAAACTTTTTTCTTTTTCCGACATTTTTGGGGCATTTGGGCCGGTGCATCCCAGTGAAACCAAAGTCTGGTATCATCGTTACAAAGCTTCATAGAACATATCCGTAAATTTTCATGGAAAATTCTCTGAATGGAATTCGCCCCCCCCCCCCTTCCCCCCAAATATTTTTTTCTTGCAGTTTTGGGGTGGATACTGACTATGCGGTATCATTTATGAGTAAGAGTGAAATGTGGTCTGTGAAGGATCAAAATCGATAGAAATTTTTGAAAAAAATTGTAGTTTTTTGAACGGTGCAATGCAGCTTAACCGAAGTTTGCTACCAAATTCTAAAGCTCTTTGTAAGTTTTCATAGAAATTCGGCTGTATGAGCTCTACCCCCTCCCTTTCTCAGATATCTGCCTCCCTAGAATTTTTAGAAGATACTCACTATGGGGTATCACATATGAATAAGAGGGAAATGTCTGTGAAGATGATGAAAATCGTTAAGAGCAACTTTTGAGAAAGTTTTTTGTAATGTTTTCGATTGTTTTTTGTATTTGGGCCTCCTCACACCGAACGGTGCATCGTAGTGAAACCAAGGTCTGGTACCATGTTTTTAAAGCTTCATACAACACTTACGAACATTTTTTTCCTATCCTGGAATGTTTCGGTAGATAATGGATATAGGCATCACTTATGAGTGAGAAAAAAATGTTGTCTGTAAAAACGATCAAAACCGTGAGAACCATGTTTAGGGCAGGTTTTTATATTTTTTGACATTTTTTGGGTAGTAGGGCCTTCTGACGCCGAACACTACAGTGAAACCAAATTCTGTTGCCATCGTTCCAAAGCTCTAACTTTCACGGCTATGTGTGGAACATACGTACAGTCGTGTGTTCAAATAAATCTGAGAAATGTTTTTTTCATATGTAGGTTCAGTTAAGAATTGAAGAATATCTCCATGGATTTCCTGCTATCAGACAGAGTTACATTAAACTTTAACAGGTAATGAAATCTGTAACTCTATCTGATAAGGGGAAATTCATGGAGATATTCTTCAATTCTTAATTCAACCTGCATGTACATCGGTACATACCCGGAATTTCGCCCAGTTGTTTCCCTTCGCTCGGTCAATAATCTATAATATAATTTTCCTTAATGTGTGTTTGTCTGTGGCACAAAATAAAATCTCACGTTCCGGCTTCACAGATGTTTATATTTGTTGAGGTTTTGTTTTTCTTATCTTAGCGCTCGGCTCGGAGCTTGACCTTTCGCGTATCCTATTTCACGTGGGCGTAGCGCGCAATTTGCTTGTAGTATATTATGATACTAGTGTACAAGTACGCCTTTAAAGCACATGCGACGAGTTTAAGAGCACGACGCGCTAGCGGAGTGCTTTTAATGTCGCTAGTGCTTTAATGGCTCATATACACGTGCATCGTACACTATTTTTTCTAAGATCGTAACAGAAATATAAAAACTTAGTTCGGTGACACTTTTTCCGTCACATTTTGTTAGATATTCTAGGTTATGTTGACATTCAAACTTACGGTAAGGCGTGTTTTAATTTAGTATTAAATCATGCCTCCAGTGGCAACGTGCGAATAAGACGTATTTCGGGAAGAGTGCTACAAATGTCGTTTTTGACACTAGAAACAGTGTAAAAAGTTGTCATTTTGACACGATCGTAGAAAAAAAAATTATAATGAAAAACAGAGTGCATTTGAATGAATCAAAACAAAAAATTAGGTACACTTCTTAAGGAACTTAAATATGTCATTGTACAAGTTTTTCTGTCAACCACCATTCAGGGCTGAAAATATATTTAAATATTAGTATATCTGTTACAGGAAATGTATGAAACCTAGGAATTATATACAATTCCTAGGAAATGTATATAATGCCGAGCCAATTTAGGAAATGTGTAAAATAATTAGTCAAAGGTTTTTTAATACATACATTTCCTAGGAAATGTATGTATTTCCTAGGCATTGTATGGAATTCCTAAATGGTACTAGGAAATGTATGAAAATCAACATCATACTGTAGAATTTGTGAATGAATGAAAAATAAAATACAGATGAACTGAAGTTTTCCTTAGCAGTGAGACGATTTTTCAGTGCTAGTAACCTAACCTAACCTAACTTAACCTAACCTACTGACATAACATCCCGAATTTAACACATTTCCGATTCTAGTTTAGGAAATGTACACAATTCCTAGGAAATGTGTATAATAAAATTTATTTCACACATTTCCTGACGATTTTAGGCATTATATACATTTCCTAGGAATTCTACATAATGACGGATTACATACATTTCCGGTAACATATCTATAAATAGGCGCTAACATAACGTTGAAATAATATTTCAAATTGGATCGCTTGACAAACACTACTGATAGTCCGAAAACAAATAAATGCTTGACAAATCGTCACCCCTAGAATTATAGTGTTCTAAATTTATTGTTTGACGAAAACAAAGTATTCACAGTATTGTCATTGTTAAAATTAGCTTGATCTATATTCATATATTGAACCATAAACTATATATCGGGTTTTCCAATAAAATGTTTCATTTTAAATTGCAGGGAATTATTAACTATCAACACAGAGCTGTGATTTCTTAACGAATGGGAAGTAACAACTGTGCGATTTAAGAATATGGAACTATATACGCTAGAACAACGTATATAAATAGTAAAAGTTTACTACAAATATCGTGAATATTTCGTGGAGACGTGTTATTTTGTGAAACAAAAATGTCAATAGTTGAATATTGGCCGCTTACTTGTTTCCTTTGGGACTACATAAAGAACATAGTCTACGCCAATAATCAACAAACAATTAATTCAAGCTCTTAAAGACAGTGTTTAAGCTGTTCGCGCAATAGTCGCAATTATGCGAAAACGTGATGCAGAATTTTCTCAAGGGGATGGCCATTTTGATGCAGAAGCTGAGGGGGATATTTACTAAATTTAAGTGTTCCACCTTTAATCGTAGTTTCTACTGTGTATTGAAATAAACATATTCCCATTTCTTTAGCAAATAAGGTGTTTACAAGTAATTTAAAATTAAAATTTTGAATGGAAAACCCATTACTAGCAAATAAGGGCCGGTTGCAGAAAGCAATGTTAAGTCTGGTGTTAGCTAACGTCGCGTCAAAATGAACAAAATCGCATCAAATTTTGTTTACTAATGTATTAGTTACCATAAGCATTTGAGATTTGATTCGTTTTTGTTCACTTTGACGTCGTGTTAGCTAACACCAGACTTAACATTGCTTTCTGCAACCGGCCCTTAATGTTCTATGCCCTGAGAAAATTGTAAATGTTTAAGAATTATGTTGTTTCATTGAAATTTTGAGAATTATTATGTCACTTGCTTTGAATTGGTTTGTAAAGCTACCCAGTATTTAAAAGTCCAAGAATGTCCAAGAAATAGACATAGCCCGTAGCTTGATAGAGAAATGTATTCGACATAAGTATGAACGTGTGGAGTCCAATAATTTGATTAAAAACGTGGAAATATGTATTTATTTAAATTTTGAAAAATATTAAGTACTTAAATTATAAAATATCAGCTACAAAATATTCATACAATACAATCCCATATACAAAGATTAAGAAGGTTATTTATAAAAAATCAAATTTATTAAATATAAAATATCTTAAGTCGTTTGATACCGCCCTTCTAACTAAAAAATTAAAACGCAATGGAATGTGTTCTAGTACAAACGCATCGGATTCTGAAAAAAATATCTCAGGTACTATTGGAAGTAACAATTCTAAATTTAAAAAATTTGTAAAAGGCTTTACCCAGAGCTTCCCTCGCCCGAATTAGATCAACTTTCAAATAAAAAAAAAGAATTCCGGTGTGGTTTGAACCCGCCGCACCTGCATAGTGATCGTAACCGCATCTTCGCAGCGGATGTAACTGCAGCGAAATTCCAATTGCGCCATCAAGCCTTATAGAAATAAGTGCGGCGCGCGCCTCTTGAACAGAACGGGTTTATTGTTGAAACGTTTTTACTTTTTTGTGACCCTATCCTGTATCGGTTGAGTCTTATTTTCGGGAAATGTAAAGTCTGACCTATGTGAAAATTATTACTTCCTTCTATTTATTTCAAAATTAACCCAAAAATAAACAAAACTTTATTTTTTTAAGGTGCTCGTCCTGTATGTATTTGTATGAAATTGTACCGGTTTCATGCGATGTAGATATATAATATGTATGCAAAATATCGTCTTCCTCCGACAAATAGTTTTTAAGCTATACTACCAACAGGACAGACAGACAGACAGACGCAATTAAGAAAACTTCTTTTTCGTCATCTAGGGATCCTGAAATGTAAAGATTTGAAAACATTTCGGAAGGTGATTTTTTCGTGATTACAATACATTCTTTGACTTTTAGACGGGAAAGGTAAAAAGCAACGTTTAATGGAAATGACGCCCCAAATTCCCGAAACGAAAGACATTTTTGTGTACCATGCTACCACAAAATAAATGAAAGCAGCAGCCGAGGTAGGAAAAAATCACCATCTACTGTGACATAAAAAACTATGAAAGACTAGCAATCTCTTGGCTTTTTTCTTCTTTATCTATTCCCGTGTGCGGTTAAGCGTTGGGCGCCTCTTGTTGGATCCATCGATTGTATGTACTATTTCTACCAAAAAACTTGGTCAATTTCCAAATCCATTAGCCATGGAATTTTGCTGTTTTAAGTGATTAAATGATCTTGACCGTCATGCGAATATTTGTAACCTATTATATGTCATCTCAAATTTTAATATATTTTGATTGATAGACCTGTATTTTTGTTGAAAGCGAAATCCTGTGCAATTGTCTGAATAGTTATATTATTTTCTAAACAGAAATTATTCTAGCTCTTGAAACTAAACTCACTCTAGACATAATTAACACTGACGTTTTGAATAATTTTAAGTGTATGCATATCTCAGTTGCCAAATAACATTTCAGAATTACACAGCTAAAAAACTTAGTTCTAGCTTTTTGTTAGCAATAGTACATTTATCTTTTGCGATACTTTTCGCTTTTCTATCATCTTTCCTCTTTTCCTTTCTTGCTCTTCTATTTCGTTCATCCATGTTTACCTTGGTCTTCGTCTTTCTGCTGTTACGTTTAGTGCTCATTTCGGCAATATGTCTTCTCTCATTCGTATTAGGTGTTCATGGCGGGTGATTTGTTTATTCTCATTTTTTGTGATCAGTGGTTCTTGTTGCAGCTGCTCTCTACGTGTTGCATTCATTATACGATCTCATCTGGTTTCCTCGTAATTTCCTTGAGGATCTTCGTCTCTGCTGCTGTTATTTTGGATTTCTGTTTGTTGTTTATTCTCTATGATCCCTTTTGTTTTATTGTTTACCTCTCGTTTACTGAAGATGGTGTTGTATATGCTGTAGTGTACTTGGTTGGCGTTGTCCACCCTGTTATCTATTTGCTAGTCTATTCTTCCGTCTTTATCTCTAGGTATTCAATATTTTGTGCTTCTTCTATTGGTTAGAGCGATTATGTTATATTCGTTATCATCTTGCTTCGACACGTGCATTACCTTTGTCTTTTGGATATTTACTGTTAGTTTGGCCTTTGCATTTCCTGGTTCCATATATTCAATACTTTTTGTAGCTGGTTGGTATTTTCTGCTACTATTAGATGCATGTTCCAATTGCCAATCTTAGTTTGCGGCGTTCTTCCTTTACATTCCTTAATTATATGGTTCAATGCAATGACGAATACGAGCTGTGCGCTTGTTTTATGCCCATTTTCATTGCTAATCCAGATGACTCTTGTCCATTCAATCTGACCACCTATCTGACTATATTCCTTTACTCTATTTAGGACTCGCGGGTCTTCCAGTGTTTTCCTTATTTGCTTTCAAATCT
Source organism: Agriotes lineatus (assembly GCA_940337035.1). Classification (NCBI taxonomy): domain Eukaryota; kingdom Metazoa; phylum Arthropoda; class Insecta; order Coleoptera; family Elateridae; genus Agriotes; species Agriotes lineatus. The sequence goes on along the minus strand of OW679198.1, from coordinate 130,289,187 downwards.
CTAAATCGTAGGTGACATTCTTTTTTTCTATCCTGCTTTCCATGATTGTTCTTAATGTATAGATGTGGTTCTATGTTTGTCGATATTTCCTGTAAGCTGCTTATTTTTCTTTAATTTCCTGAATTCTGCTGAGTTTTTAGCGGGCATTAAGATAGAAATTTTACTAGTGTGTAGGCTTCCCATTGTTGTGGATTGGTACAATGATATTTTTTAAAAATTTGGTTGTTGTTTGTGTTCTCCAGCACTGACTGTACGGCTTTTAAGCCATTGGACTGATATTTCTTATTCCTCCTTTAATAATTTTGGTCTTCTCCAGCGGCCTTCCCATTTCTCATTTCTCGTGACTTTTAATTAATCTTTCAAAAAACACCGGAATTCTTGTTTTCTATTGAAAATGTTGGTATACTATTTTTAACTCAGAAATAGAGGAAGCTAAATTAATAAAATAATTTATGGAAAATTTCGAAAATTTCAAATTGTTGTAGAAAGTAAAATATTAAAAACAATAGTTCAAAGTGAATATACTAAACAGATCAATTTAGAAAGAACAATTTTCACGTTTTCTCAAGCAAAAGCACGAAAGAAAAGTTTTATTTTACAAACTATTAAATCAAGAATTTAGAATCATTATATTGAAGTATAAAAATTTAGAATAAAGATATTAGAAAGCAATACTAGATGTATATTGTGTAATTAGAAAACATATTTTCACTATATTAGAAATACCCTTAAGTTCTTTTCATACGTTTGTAAGACGTTAATTTAGTTTGACTACAATAGAAATAAGTAAAATGCTTATTATTTATGCATATTAACTTTTAATATCGAACTGTATTATTCTATAACCTAACACTACAACCCCCATTGTGATCATTAGCGAAATGTTTCCCTTCATCATAACTTTATTTGCAACTCTATGGTGTTATGGTTTTATGACTTTTCATTGTTTAGCTTGTTGAACGTTTGACAAAATGTTTGATACCTATATCTCAACCGCTACCAAGGTATCCAGTATAGAAAAACAGCGGCAACGGTCACTGTCACCGATACGAAATGTTTCGTTTACTGTCAGCTGCATTCGGGTGTGGTCCTTAATCATTTTGCCGTAACCACTGTAGTGATAGATATAGTATACTACATACCGAGGTGGAAACTTTTCACCATCGCCGTCGTATGTATACTATTTTACTCACAATCGGATTCCGTTATTATTTATTTAAGTTGCAAATAATACGTATTTTTATCGCAGTTTTCTTAAACTTTAACATAGGAACCTGCTACGCTGTTGCTAGGTAATATAACAAGTTAATTGAAAGTGTCGTAAAGTAAGCAATGATTCGCTTTCCTACTGTTTGAAGGTTAGAAACGTACCTATTATTAACCGATTGTGAGTAAACATAATTTTTCTCAGTTGAGTGACGGATATTGTGGTGATCAAATCAACGAGATAAACTCACGAACTGGGAACTTGCTGAAATTTTACAGCAATCGTCTGACAATGAGTTTGAGATTGTTCATTCCGAATGCCAAGGCAGTGGCGAACCTGCAGGTTGTGCTGGTGAGGTTGCGGTGGCTGTACCAGATTTGGCTTTAGTACAACTCTTTCATCAAGCAACTACTAGACGGGGAAGAGGCAGACGTGTTGGTTCTCGATGAATGTATGCTACTTCATATAAGAGCTTGTACTAAATCTGAAACTCATAGACAACTTGGTGATAACACATAGTCACATTTGCTGGCAGAACTAAATGTGATAGCTTGTGGTCAGCTACCTGGAACAGGCATTCTTTTGAGAAGTGGCAGACTCCTTGAAATCATAAGATATTTGCGTTTTGACAAAAAATCAACACCATCTGAACGCTTGAAAAGTGAAATTTGCGTCCGCATTGTGGAACTGTTCTATTGGAAACTTCACCAACTGCTACAGGCCTGGACAAAATATTATCGTAGAAGAACAGGTCGTTCCCACTAAAACCAGGTGCAGATTTATCCAATACATTGCCAAAAAGCCAGATAAATTTGCCATCAAATTCTGACTTGCAACAGATGCTCATATAAAGTATCTCTTGAATGAATTTCCCTATCTGGGTAACAAATATCTTCGCCCTGCAGATGACACCCTTACTGAAAACCTAGTACTCCACCTACTAAAACCATATCTGAATATGGGTAGAAATGTAAGTACTGATAACTTTTCACCTCGCCAAAAGTAGATGAAAAATTAAATGCAAAAAGAACGAGCACCCTTGGAATAATGAGGCTTACGCGAAGAGAAATTCCACTGTCATTGAAGTACTCACGTAATCAGTTATATTCGACTACTAGTATGACTAACGGTAATACAAACATCACGACTTACCAAAGAAAAGTGCACAAAAATACTACCCTTCTTAGTACATTCCACCCCAGAGTGGAAATTGGCAAAATTCCAAAACAACTTTTAGAAACCGTTGCCTTTTATGATTCTACGAAGTACAGGGTGGATGTTCTGGATCAGAAAATGTAAAGGGATCATGTCGACGATGGCCAATACAGGTACAAAACGAGAATTAGCCGAAGATGCTTCATCCAGCAACTAAGTACAACTCCCCCAAGAAACATTAATATCAAACCAATACGAAGTGATCTCTAATTTGATGATGACCGAGGATAACCACTATCAAATCGTAAGAGATGTCAATACCAAATTACATAATGTGGAAAGAAAACCTTTGATAATTGTGCGTCGTGTCAGAAACTTGTTTGTGGCAAATGTACATCAGAGATTACGTGGCGATAGTTTTATTGCTGCTGATAAATATTAGTATTTTTGTCTCTTATGTAACTCCATATTTTCATGGGAAACCATTTTGTATCTCTAGTTTAAAATAATAGCTATTTAAGTAACAAGGAATGTAAGGATTTATTAACATTTGAGGTTGGCAAGTACAATCCAACGCAAAGCCACGGCTTGTTGCCTGCCGAAAATGTTAATAGGCGATACATTCCGAGTTATCTTATTATACTTTTCCCGCTGCTTATCGTGTTGCTTAAATGTTCCTAGATTCTTTAAAAAATCGTTTGGTTTGTCACCCGTCACCAGGATTAATTTTCGTGAGTCGTGTTAGCTGTGAGTGTCACATGTCACATAAACACTTGCTGATCATGTAAGTCAGTGATACAGCCTTAGTAACAAAACGTGTAAGTCGGTGATTACATTTGTTTGCTGCTTTCCCTTGACAGTGGAACTTAATATTATTATTAAGTTCCTAGGACAATTTAACTGATGTCATTGTCAACCAATGGCTATCTTCCATTTAAAAATAAACTACCAATCGAACGATTATTTTAGTGACAATAATTCGAGGAGCCTTATTTCAGCGACAATAATTCGAGGAGCTTTATTTCAGCGACAATTTTTTCTGTAACAATTATTGTAGTGAAAATCGTACGACACTCATTAATGACCAATAGAAAAATTAGTTCACGAGCCGTAACCAAGACAATAAAAAAATTTCTTAGAAATTTTTTGTAGATAGACATTACTTCTTTTTAGGGTTTGTGGCGTTACGATTTTCTTACCGAATCTGCATTCGAGCATTAATTCATATCCGGAAATTATTTTTCGTGCATTCCAACACGTCCTAATTTGCCCTCGCGCCCCGCTCGGGCAAATTAATACGACGTTGTTCGAACGCACTCAAAAAAATTTCCGGAAAGAATTTATGCTCTTATGAGATTATATGTGACAATATTTCGAGGAGCTTTATTTCAGCGACAATTTTTTCTGTAACTATTTTTTAATGAAAAGTTAAATTGTCAAGACGAATAGGACTCTAGGTCGAAATATTGCAGACAATTTTTGCTCTTCAGATTGTCTCGTTTCTGTTGCTTTAGAAAATAACGACTCGTGCAAGCACTCGTCGTTATTTTCGTCGCCGCAGAAACTCGTATCTGAATGACAAATTTTGTTTGAGTTAGATACTACTATTCTTGGAATCATTCCTGCTTGTTCTCAAACTAAGATTTTGAGAAAATAAATACAGGGTGATTTTCAAATCGATTTTAAAAAAATGGCCAGTAGTAAACTACCATTGTTAGCAGAGATAACAAAAAAAAGTATTAAAGAAAGTTGTTTAGAATTAAGAGTAATGTCAGACTCTCAATTTTCAGACACATCGGCCTACTTTAATTTTTAAATTTTTTGGGATTTTTTATACCAACATACCCTTTATCGTGGCCGTAGGAGGCACTCTATTGTTTTTTTAAACATCTTAGTTCGTGAACCAGTAACAGTGCCTCCTACAGCCACGATAAAAAGTATGATAAGACGATATTTTGCATACATATTATACAGGGTGATTTATAACGGGCGGACCAAACTTCAACAGCTTGTTGGGGAGGTCATTTTGAGTAAAAAATGTTATATGAACATAGGTCCTATTTAATTTAGTTACCTAACTACAAGAGATCAAAGTTTTATTAAAGGGCGGGTAAAGGTAAAACCGCTCAAAGTAGCCAATGTTTCAAGCGTCATATCTACTACGTATGTGGGCCAATCATATCAAACTTTTTTTGTATGATAGCCTGTTTTATCTGTCAAGCGTTTTTCTCAAAAACTAAACATAAATTTCAAATTCTGTTTACGCCAATGTCTTAAACTTCTTGCCTAGCAAATGAAAAAATCGTACAAAGGGAACTTAACTTATTCAAACTTATTTTTGACATTTTTTCAGGACTTATTCTATTTTTTATCTCATACACTAGGACTGTGAAAAAGAAAAAGAATAATTCTGATATAAAAAAGACTAAGATTGGACAAGCCGTTTGGGAGAAACACTATTTGGAGATAAATTGCAAGGTGTTTTTAAAATATTGTTTTAATGACCTTCCTAACAATAAATTGCCATGAAATCCATATCGTTTGACAGATTAAACTACAGGCTAACATACAAAAAGAAGTTTGATATGATTGGCTCACATACGTAGTAGATATGACCCTTGAAACATTGGATACTTTGACGGGTTTTACCTTGACCCGCCCCTTAATAAAACTTTGATCTCTTGTAGTTAGATAATTAAATGGAATACGACCTATGTTCATATAACATTTTTACTCAAAATTACCCCCCCCCCCCCAACATACTGTTGAAGTTTGGACTGCCCGTTATAAATCACTCTGTATATCTACCTCGCATGAAACCAGTAATATTTCAGACAAATATACAGGGTTTTCAAAGTTAAGTCGCCACTATTGCTAATTTCGTTATTATTGGAGCTACAAAGTCAGTTAAATAGGCAAACTAGTAGTACTAACACAGCCATCTTGACGAATTTGAAAAATCATCAATACCTTTGTCATTTTTGACATTAGGATAAAAGGACATAGGATACTTTTTGTTCAGAATTCAATTTCCTATCGATTGTGAATATTGTACACTGAGTGTCCCATTTGAAGCAATTGAACTTTTTAATATAACTCGCGAACGCGTTGTTCGATTTTGATTCCGTTTTCACCATCGTAATTGGCGAAAAAAATATTACTAGTTTGCCTATTTAACTGACTTTGTAGCTCCAATAATAACGAAGTTAGCAATAGTGCCGACTTAACTTTGAAAACCCTGTATACATTGTGAGCACCTTAACAAAATTAAATTTTGTTTATTTTTGCGTTAATTTTGAAATAGAAGGAATCATTTTCACATAGGTCAGGTTTTACACCGAAAATAGGACTCAACAGATACAGGAAAATGTCACAAAAGGGTCCAAACGTTTCAACAATAAGACCGGTCGCTTAAGTAGAGGCGCGCTCCGCACTAATTTCAAATAGCTTCGATGGCGCAGTTCGACTTGTGGATGCAGTTACTATTTCTACGCAGGTGCGGTTACAATCGGTATGCAGATGCGGCGGGTTCAAACCCTAGCGGGATACATTTTTTGTTATTTGAAAATTTATTTAATTTATTAGAAACGTGAAGATATTTTTACTGCTAACTTAATTTGATTTTTTAAATTATTTAGTGTCACAATGTCGACGATGGAAGTTCTGGGTAAAGCCTTTTACAGATTTTTATTTCTTATTTTAATATAAAGTTATAAAATACAAGCGTTTAGAAAAAAAACATATTAAGAACCATTTTGAACACAATTACAACTACTGTTTATTAATTGTATAACTGTATGAATTTAATATTTGAAAAATTCTTTGAACTAATTATTCCGCTTTATAGAAAGTACGATGTTTTAAAGCCGCAAACCGTTTGTTCTTGGCTCTATGAATCTTATTAGGAATTTTGTGGGTTATATTATACTGGAAAAACTTGTTATCCGACAGTAATAAAGTATTATTAGCATTAGCGTTTAGCTTGTCACGCTGTATATTAAAAAAATGATTAATGCTGATCATATTTAATCACCGACCGTTTATTTTGCGAGTTATAAATTCATAATGAACAAAACCCGTTAACGAGCAAAAATAACGATCCTTCGGTAGCAACAGTTAATAACGATTTGGCGATCGAAATGAGGCTATACATACAGTTAAGCAAACAAATTTGAGTTGCGACAAAATTTGTGTTTTAATTAAAATTCGCTAGCGCAACTTAATCAGATCAAATGCAAACAAAGGGCGCTTTAATAACAGTCTCCACCAGCTTCTCGGGCTTTTGCGAATTTGTAAATTTTAACGCATTTCTTTGCCAGGGCTTGAAACTGAAAAAGCAGCGAAGCACGGGCGATTTGGAAAAAGGCACTGGCAGCATCAGATCAACAGGATCTTCCGTTTCTTGGGTGAGCACAGACTCGGCCCAATCGGCCATGACGAACGCTTCCATGCACACGGATTCCAACGCCAGCTTTGTAGTAGAGGTAACACAGCTCCCTTTAAAGCTTTAAACCACTGTCAAACGATTAAATTCCAGGACGAGCACATGGACGCTGGCGTGACTGAAACGTACATGGGCGAGTGGAAGAACGACAAGCGTAGCGGATTTGGCATTAGCGAACGCTCGGACGGACTCAAGTACGAAGGCGAGTGGTACGCCAACAAAAAGTACGGCTACGGGGTTACCACCTTCAGCAACGGCGAGAAGGAGGAGGGCAAATACAAGAACAACGTCCTGATCACCAGCAACAAAAAGAAACACTTGTTCCTGATGCGCTCCGCCAAATTCCGTGAACGCATCGACGCCGCCGTTAATGCGGCTCAACGAGCATCCAAGATAGCTTTACAAAAAGCTGACATCGCCATATCGCGAACTGCCACTGCGAGAGGCAAAGCGGAACAAGCAGATATCGCAGCTGCCCATGCGAGAGAAGATTCGGAGATTGCTCAAGGAGTGGCGAAACAATACGCCCCTGATTTTAAACAGCCCGGATTGGAAAGGCTCAAAGCTAGATATCGGGAGAAATATGTCGATACTGCTTTCGGCCAGAAAGATCCCTCCTTGGCTACTAACATCCCCAACCAAATACCTAACCAATTGCCTCATCATATTAGTAGCCCAATACCTAACCAACTGCCTCATAAAACGCTTAACCAAGTATCGGAAAATATAGGTCAGATGCCTAATCAAGTGCCCACTCAACCCCCCACAACGCAGCTAAACAAAACAGCTCCTCCACATAATTCCAGCATTTACCACAACCAGTCTGAGAGCTATCAACAATCGAACAAACCTTCCACTAACCCCTATTTCCACCAAGTGCAACACAATCCCGCTTCGGACACGTACGGACCATCCATAAATGTCAATTCGCTGGATAGCGCTGTGAAACAAACCAACGAAAAGGATCTTAGAGTGGGACGAAATTCTGTGCCGCGTGAAGAGCTTCCTCCAAGACGAATGTCCAGAAGAGTCTCAGGAGATCGGCCAAATGTAGCGTGGGCCAGCACGCAGCAGTCGTCTATAGATTATTTCGACCATTACAAAAGACCTCCGAGTAGGGATTCCAGCGTAGATAGATATTCTAGGGCGGCTGGAAGACTGAGCTCCGGAGGATCGCGACAACCATCCGTAGATATGAGTGCTGGGCCTTCAGACACGCCCGATAGGATGTCAAGGGCTCCTTCGGCGGTGCGAGGCACCACGCCGACCCCGATGCCGGCGAAAAATGGAACGGTTCTGACTGGGAACTCCGTAAAACCCAACAACGCGATGAAGCCTAACAACTCGATCAAGTCCAGCAACCCGTCGATATCGCCACAGCCGCCGCCTTTCGAAGAGATCATCATAAGGAAGCGAGGCTTGGGTCAGGACATCATACCCTCGATAAATCAACCCAAACGCACCGAGAGCCTGTACATAAATCCGGGAATTGCTCCCGCCGCCAAGGTTAGTGGCCGCGCTCCAAGAATGCTCTAATGGTCCCCGTGACGCGTTGAGCTATAATGGCTACGATCCACGAGCGGATTGTCGCGAGGTTGGGGCGGCGCCAAGGGGGCCGCGGTCGGCGTCTAAAAGCGTCCTCGCTGCTGCAGAGCCGGCCGGATAAATATATACTCACTTCAGGTTGTATTGTGTTCCTTAGTGCGTTTCGGCCGGCCCTGCGGCTCGTACCATTCCACCATGTTGTGGTACCAAAACGAGGACGAGGATGAAGACCTCATGTATTCCCCCGCTCTCATGGCCCGACGGGCCTCCGAGAGTTGGATTGACACTCCGCCCGTGGAGGTAGCCGCTCGTGCAATGCGCCGGTAGGTCACAGAAATGCATAAACTTTCTCTTGGTGTGTTGATAGAACCTGGTTGAGCAGACGACGCTCCAGAGGAAAAAGTCTCTTCCTGATGTGCAAGTCTTACCGAAGGCCACTGAAGCCATGTCCCGGGAAGAGGTTTCGATGTTGGGGTCAGCACGACGAGAGGAAGTCCGGCGAATGGCCGACGAAAAGGAACGACTTCGTGCCAATCCATTACTGTATCTAGTCAGTCCTCAAGTAAAGGTATGCCCAGGCCTGTTTTATTTTTTTTTAATTTGCGACCAAAACACAGCGGCGTCTTCATAACCGACAGTTGATACTCTGTTGGTTCTGGAAGCAGCGGCGACATCGAGTTAATGCGGAAGACAAAGAAAAATACATACATTTTTCCGATCACAACATGTTTTCAAATTGATGTACTAAAAATAGATGAATGACCATCGTTGACTCGATGCGCCTCTTATGATTTTAGAGTGAGGCTGACGCTACTCACCACAATGTATAATTCTATTATATGCCTTGCACTTTTCTTATGTTTGACTTTACCTAGGTTCCGTTTTAATTTAAGTTATAGACAGAATAACTGTGTACTAACGATTCATGTAGTGTGTTTCTAACACGGAACTCTAAACGACTTTTTCGTGTTTGTTTTCCTTGCTACCGCCTTACAGAGAACCGATAGGTATGTTAGTCTTATAGATATATTAACTTAGATGTTTGTTTTTGTAATTGGCTGTTCATGTCTGAAAGTGCTCACATATATAGTTTTATTTTAATTACCTAGGTTCAGTCTAACGTTTACAAAATCACTTGCCAGATGCCAAGCTTTTTGCAATTGCACGCCGCGATTTGCACGTTGTGCTACGCATGGGACTTTTTCAATGAATGCTCTATCAGCAGCTACATATTTACACATTCATAGAATTTGAAAGCTTGTACTTGCACATACAATTTAACAAACGAGATTGTGCCTTGCAGTATTAACGTCGCTACATACAAACCATACTCCTCGACTAAGAGTATTAGACCTCGTCCACACCGAATTCATAATATAATACACGGTATATACAGGCTGTCCCAAAATATATGGTAGAAAAGATATCGAGATCTATATTACTAATAAAATCATTTACCGGTCAGGCAGAAGTATTTTTATTATGTAACTTAACAAAGTACACAAATTAATGTTCAGTCTTATAAAAATTATCGAAATGCTCTCCTTTATTTGCAACATAAACCTACAATATTGTCTCTGCAAACAAAAATTCTTGACACGTACGGGCCAAAGACACCACGAGACTGGTTGATAAACCCATTTTCAAAATAGTGCACGTAATCACAAAACACCTGCTGCATTTCTTTTCCTGCGATAAGAAACTCGGATTCGAACAAATTCATCCTTGAGAGTTGCATAATTATCTCAATTTTGCGTACCCCTGGCGGGTGTAATTATTTGCGGAAAAAATTAGTAAATTATTACTGGAAAACGTACCCGCCGATTTTCGAAATACTTTGAGAATACCATTATTACAGTATAATCTATTCGTGTTTATTTTTTCTACCATGAATTTTGAGTGCAAGTGAAACGATCAAACTCTGTTTGCGTGGACGTAATCTAACGCACTGTTGTTGGCACATTTATACTAATAAAAACGTTGTACAGAACATACATTTTGGAGTAGAATGGATCGGAATACAATGGAAAATACATTATCAGTCATGCCAAAAAATGCTGCGGTGCGGAGCCATTAGCACATAATAAGTTTTGTTAACGCTTCAAAACGTGTTAAGGAAATTTTTCAAAGAAGGTTTCCAATATAATTATTTTTCAGTGGAAGTTTCAGCCGCTTTTTGTTTATAATTCATGATCTTGTAAACAAGCTATTTATTTTCTTATTGGTATTTTTATAGATAATAGCCAAAAGTTGACTTCATAACAAGAAGACTTCACCCGATCTGTTTTTTACAACACTTTTTCTTTCAAGTGTTGTAAAACGTTGAATATCTAGAGCAAAACTAATACTTGCGAAGACAAACAGCATCTGATCAAGAATTTTTATATGTGGGCAGTTGGCTATGGACCCGAGGAAGTTTTCGTTATTAAATGTTTTTGGTTTATGCATGACGTGGCATTGCTTGGTCAATTAATTTGAAATTACTGGTGTATGAAATTTTAGCTGTCCAAGTTAATTAAAACTGCTGAAGTTCGCCCACATGTATACATTTACACTTGTTCTATTCAAAAATTACTTGCTTTGACGAGTTTGAAGTTTGATTTAAAAGATTTTTAAATGTAGCTTACCCATTGGAGAAAATTGAAGGTTCATCATGGCAATAGTCATTGGTAATTTCTCAATTTCAATGACTGTGTCCTACTACAATTTATAAATAATTTCAGTATGTAATAGTTTCAGTCTGTGTTTATTTTAATAATAACTGAATTTTTTAAAAGCTAGGTTATTAGACAGCAGCCTCTCATCGCCGTCTTCTTATTTATGTAGATGATTCACTTCTGATAGCATTCCAATGAGTTCTGTATAAAAATAGTTGTCTACAATTTATTTATTTATTTGAATAGAGGCGATGAGTCATCCTGCTATGCGACACAATGCTTTTAGTGTTCATACGATTCCTAGAATAACTAATTTATACATGATGCCAACATTGGTGTAGTTAATTCTAGCAACACGTCATTAATGTTAAATTAAATCTACTGCAATTACAGATACTGATTTCGATAGTAGTGTAACTCGCTGCCCATTTCAATGAAAACATCGTTGTTATTTACGGAACTTTTATTTTTCTGTTGCCTAATAGTGGGCCTGTTCTTTGATCTGTGTGTTTACAATATTACATGGATATGTAGGAATGCTGTTTACAAAAAAAGCACTAGATCTTTCTATTAGTCAGTACTTTTTCACTGAGTTTTCCTCGAGTTAAAGATTTGGTATTTTACTGTAAATGTTTTTTTTCTATGTACTAGTAGTCAAAGAATTGGGATCATGAATTAGCACGCTACATTTAGTACAGCAACACGTAAAAGATGTATAAGCTTAATATGGGAGTTCAAAGCAGACTACAAAACTCCCGGACAAAATACCTCGGATAAAGAAACCCTGGATCCCCCCCACCGGATAAAAAATCCCTGAATCAAAAACACACGATTAATTATTGTTGTTACTTTGGCACTACCTGACAAAGTATTACTTTCAAGCTCTACTTATTTGCAACTTTTGCAGAAAGTATCTGAAGTAAGGGCACAAAATTCAAGTTGCCACAAATATGATCAAATGCCCGTTGGAGATGCGATATTGTTATTAATGTTTAACTTTATATTAAATTATTTGACTTTATAAGCATTTATATAAGTAGAACAACGACAAATAAACGTTAACTATGTAACAGACGAAACACCTATAAAGAAACATAACTTACATAAGCATATCGTCTATTAAATTTAAAGTATCTGGAATAAATCTTTGGACATGAGTTGCGTATCTTGCACAGTTATTAACATTTATTGTATGTAGGTATGTTTTCATGTATAATTCTTTTTAGCTGACAAATTAAGCTTTCAGCTGTTATTTCCCAATTTGAAGTTGTTTGGTCCAAATTTTAATATGTTTATTTTCAATATGATAATGTCAATTCCAGAGGTCGTGAGTTCGAATCTTCGTTCGGAATTTTTTTTAAATTATTTTTTCTCACTTTTAAATCTAAAACGCCACATTATCGGTGCTCTCCACCCCATTCGCACTCATCATCATGTTACCCTCGAAAAGTTGACGTAATGTGCAAAGCATTTACCTTTAACGCTAATAACGGAGATTTCCATTTAATGCCACCGAAACTGGGAGACCCTGTAAACATAAGAAAAATAATGACTTATTTACTACTCAAAATGAAATACATGATTACCCTACGAGGTTCGGCCATGCTCTGAGAGTTGATTTTATTAGGTTGACAGCCAGTCGCATTGGGCTGATATTTTTTAATCATCTGCCCTTGCACATAACAAGGTTTCTGATGGGCCAATTTAAAAAGACTATTAAACAACTTTTCATTAGTAAAGCTTTTTATTCGATTAGTGAGTTTTTAAAATGTGATATTAGTATTAGTGTTGTAACTTGATTGGATACATTGTTTGTATTTTATTGTAAATGTAAAGACGTGTGTAAAACCCCTTGTTTTAACACTAATAAAGATATTATTATTATTATTATTATTATTGTTATTACAATATGGTAGAGGTTTTTATCCACAAGGGGGTTTTCGTCCGAGTTTTTTTTGTCCGGGTATTTTTTGTCCGGGGGTTTTATGTCGGTTTACGGTGAGTACACACCCCTAATCAGCAGTAAGAACAATAAACCGTAAATCTTCCCAAGAATGTAAATTTCTTGAGGAATTAAAATTATGAATGATTATTTTGCCATTACAATGTAATCATTGCTCAAAGAGATTTCATACTTCTTCAATTTAGGGGAAAACTGTAGAATCCAGGGCCAGTTTCTCTACAATTGTTAATATTAATTATTATTAGCCATGGTTCTCTAGTAACCACAACTAAAATTATAAGGGAAGCAAGTAAAAGGAGGGGAATTGGCCCCGAATTCTCGAGTTTAGCCTTTTATGGGAAGTGAAATCGGTAGTGAAGAACGTCGAAATTGTCATTAAAGTACGAGAAATGGGCAGTGAAGTAATCCATTGTTTTACTACTTTTTGTAGGCGGCGGGGCCATAGGTAAACGTCAACCGACGTCAACATAACCTACAAAAAATTCGCGATTTTTCGATTTAAGAAAAACATTATGTGCCCCTCGGCACTGAAGTTTTTTTTATCCCTCATGTGGTTTATTTGCTTTAGCCCTATGGGCCTCGGCAACTAAATCCACATTCCTGATAAAAAGCTAAACTTCAGTACCTTACTATACAAACTATTATTTTTAGACCTCATTTTCAGGAGTAAAGTCTTTTTCGTTTATCCCGTTCCAATGCTTGATTTATCCTTCATTCGAGTAACATAATCGGTTTCATATAGTGCTTTTTTCTTCTCATTTTCTTAATTTTCATTAGTTATAGTTCGAGATCGGCTTTAGACTGTTAATTATAAGTATATAGCGATGTAGCTCCGCACCGCATTCCAAAGCCTCGTATTAATCCAAGATCGTAAAACCAAAAGATAGCACGGGCACAATTTGCTGCAACCGCTAAACACGTTCTATTGCAGATATAAGCGGCTACGTTGCGTAATGCATATATGTGTTGCAGGACTGGTTCTCGCGCCAACAGCTGGTGATTATCGTCCTGTTCATCAACATCTCCTTGGCCATCATGTTCATCAAGCTCCTGACATAGTACAGGCTGCGCGTCAGTTGACGCACTTCTCATCCAAACGAAGACGAACTGACCTGGGCATCTAATAACTACTAAGAATATTTTTACACCAACCATGTTCATTGCTGTCTCTAGACGAGTCTTCATACCTTAAATTTGCCGTATTCTTCCGCGGATTACTGTTAAACGCTGCGTTTGGGAACACTTGCTATTGGATTTTTCGGAGTTTATTATGAACTGTTTGTTTGCTTGAGCTTTTTCGTTGTTCTGCTCTCGCACAACAAATATGCTTCCGGTTAGTTAGCATTCGTAGCTTGCCTTGTAGGACTTTCTTTAAAGGCAGGGTCAAGCCTGCACCTAGGATGCTACGAATTTTTATATAGTAATTGTTTAAAGTCAGCCCAAAATTTTGCATTGCATCGGGAGAAGTGGAATACTTACCAATACTGATGGTAATAATGATGAAAAAGACAGAGGGCAGTTTTTTCTATCACCGCTCGCGTCATCTTTGGGCGTAACAACTGAAGATTAAGCAAACAAACAAACCTTTATTAAGATATATTAGTTGTACTAAGCTTAGGAATTGCTCTAGGTAAAATCAGTTATAGCTTCTCGTACTAGGAAGTTGAATCGCATATGGACACATATGAAGGATATCACACTGCGGTGCGACAATTTACGAGGGCCCGTGGTTTTGCCAAGTCCTCTGGGTACCGTTACTTTGTTTTATAGCTCCCAATTCGAAACCGATCGTTCAAAGTGTGACATGACCGAGTTCTTACTTAACTAGATAATTAGCGACAACTTGTCCGCCGCGTAGAGTAAAATGGCGGCCTTAGAGCAACAATTTCGACCAGCGACATGATTTAGGGAACCTAGCTTACAAATACTCGTAGACCAGATCGAAGTTGGTGGATGCGAGAACTCAAAATGGCGCGACTTAAACGAAAAAGTATTGTGAACGAATATATTATATGAATTACACATTCAGAGGGGCAAATTAACGCAAAAATCGCCAAATTTTATTAACCGTAGAATATTGACGCCAAACAACGTCTTTGTTATAATAAGTTATTGTTACGAAGAGTAAAGATTTAATGAAGTAGAAACTTGGAGCCGTAAAGAAAAGTAGGGAAGGTACTTGTTATCGTTGGGTTCATCCCACATGTTGCTCTTGCAGGCAGGAGAACGTACACTGAATATTGTTAATATGTCGATAAGTATATGGCAGAAATTACATTTTATGTTAATTGTTTGATAAAATTTAAATTTTTAAACACTTAGCTCTGGAAAAATATTTGTATAAAAATTTTCTAAACTATTTTGCGTGCCTTGTTAAACCTGTAGGTAATTCGCCGTTACTCTTTATACTTATTATGCAAAATTAAGCATAAACACATGTTTCTAGATTTATATGGAATGGATTCTGATGTGTAATATAAATCTGTCTATCACTTTATATTTTTAATTAATAAATAAGGGCTGACTATACTCTTCCCTTAGTCATATTGACTTTCAATAATATTGTTTTATTTACTTTTCCTGTATTCCTACATTTTCCGTTTTTCCATGGTATGTTAAATTTGTAAACGATATTAGCATTTTCAACATTTTCCAATTGCTTAATTAATAAAATATTTGTTTTCAAATATTGATACTATCAGAGCAAATGATTTATCTTATATTTCTACGTGTAAGTATTGTGGCTTAAATGATTACCATTACCCCAAAGGCATTACTGGAGTACTATTCGAGAACGACTTTCCATGTTCTAGATTCCTGGGACACCAACTCTAACCTTAGTAGGACAACGAAGGATTATCCGTGTTTGCTGTATAGCATAAGTAACTGAACTGACTAAAGATGTTTTTAATATTTTGAAAAATTTATTTTTCTGTGTCTGAAAATTGTACATGGCACAAAGTGTAGGTCTATTCAATGTACAAAAAAATCAGTAGGGGCTTTACTCAGAACTTCCCTCGCATATGTAAGTTGTGACACTAAAATTTTTGGAAAATCAAAGGACACTAAGGATAAAAATAATTTAGCCTTCTTAATAATATTGGGACAGCAAAAGGAAACACTTGGTAATGCAAATTACATCAATTTGCTAAATAAAAACGCATTGCAGGCGGTGAGATTTGATCTCAGCGCTATTTTAGCCTCTGCAAAGCGATTTCAACGCTTGGTAGCACTTCGGCTATGAAGGATCGCCTTTCATTTGCTGTCGCTGCTGAATTATATACGACGCGCTTATCGTTGTCCACTTTTGTTTCTTTTGCAACATTTTCCTACCCATCTGTTGGGTTCAATTTTCGTCAAGGGTAAATCCTCAGCTATGTGCAAATTATTACGTTAATCTATTCTTCAGTTAAAGCAAAAATAAAGAGTATTTTTAATTTTTTATGGTGCTTACCCTGTATATACTTGACCATAAGTAGATCAGGTTTAGAGCTAGGTAGACATATAGTTCGCAAGCAAAGTATGGTTTTCCTCCAACAAATAGTTTCTGAGTAATATCACCAACAAGCGGATAGATACAGTCACACAGATGGAATTGAGAAAACATGTTTTTCGTTGTCTCTCTATGTAGATACCCTGAAACGTGAAAATTGGTTCACGATTATAATACTTACTTGGTCTTTTAGACGAGGGAATTAACAATTGCAGACTTAATGCAGCTCGTTAGCTAAGATTGAGGACTTCCAACACTAAATTCCTATACTTTTTCTCCAATTATAAAATGTTGGCGATCTACTATATAGGCAACACACAAAACAACCCCAATAACGTAATTGTAAAACGTCATAGACAAATATGCCAGATGCGTAACTACGGGAAGGAGCGAGCCTTCCATGGCACCGACACTCCCCCAAACCTTGAAAGGATATGTTATGCAATAATTAATTTTTAGACAATTCTAAACCGTCATATACATACACACACTTCACGAGTTCGGCTAGCACCCTTGAAATGAAAAACATGGACCGTTCGAATGTTAAAAAATGATTTTAAACTTGCCAAAACATGAAGCTCTAGCTAGTGACGTAACTATAACTACACCACTTGGCGTCCGTATGCCAAAAATAAAAAATTGGTTACTTTTAATGATAACAGGTATTGATTATTTTTTGACAAACTAAAATTTAAAAATCAAAGAGATACCAATATAGAACATCTCATAAAATTAATAAACATACATAATTGGTACTTTAGAATGCTTCCTCGTTTTAACTGTACAGAACTATAAATACCTATTAGAATACTAGTAAATAATACTACCCTATCCTATAACTTTCTTGTTCTGGATTCCACCTAGCAAATATGTCTATTGATTTTTGGAAGTTCAAACATATGACTCTACGTCTACAATGTTCAATGCTTATTCAGGCCAAACTTCTCAAACACGATTGTCCCATTGTATTTCTCAAATGGTATCTAATTATCTTCATCTTTGAAAAGGACATTTTTACTGATGTTGTTATTACATATGCTGTGATAAGTAACACAAATAATGCATATACTTATATCAGGATAATTGTCTAATGTGATGCTATTGAATATGAAAAACTTTGTTTGGATTTAGTTGATGATGATGATTCAGCAACGTAAAAGGCCTCAAGGGCCCTTGGCTAAGCTAACGATCTTTCTCCATTTCTTTTTGTCTTTGGTTAGTTTCTCCCAATTTCCTGTTATTCCAATTCCCAGTAGGTTATCTTTAACTTTTTCCAACCACGTTCTAGATGATTTCCCCCTTCTATTTCTTCCTTCTGCTTGTTGGTCCATTAATTTCCTAGGGATTCTGCTGTCCTTCATTTTTCACAGGTGTCCCAACCATCTTAATCTTCCTTGTTTAATAATTTTCATCACCGGAACACCTTTGTAGAGATTATACAGTTCTTCATTCGTTCTGCTTCTACATGTATTTTGAATTTTTATGCCTCCATAGATTCTTCTTAGCTCTTTTACTTCGTCCGTCAACACCCACACTTCCGAACCGTACGTCACAAGTGGCCTTATTAATGTTTCATACATCAGCACTTTAACTGCCCACGACATTTCTTTGCCACTTAATTGCGTGTTTAACATTGCCGCACTTCTGACACCTGCTGTTACGCGTCGCTCCACTTCTTTACCTAACTTCTCACTGCTTGTTACTTCAGTCCCTACGTATCTAAAGGTCGCCACTTTCTCAAAACTATAATCGATGTTTTGCTCTCAGTGCTCTATTCACTATATCACTGTTATTGTCGTTTAGTATCATATACTTTCTCTTCTGTTGGTTGACTATTAGGCCGAACTTTCTTGCTTCCAAAACTATTTTTGTAAAAACTCCCTTTAGTTCCTCTTGTGTTCTAGCTAGTATTGTTAAGTCATCTCCGTATGGTAGTAGCTGATAAGGGCTTTTGAGGATACTTCGATCCGTCCTGACCTTCGTTTTTCTTATAATCACCTCCAGAGCCATGTTAAATAGGGTTGATGACATAGGGTCACCTTGCCGAAGCCCTTTTTGTATTTTGAAATTACCGGAGGTGATTCTGTCTATTCTTACTTTGCTTTCAGATCCTGCCAAGGACATTCTCACTAGTTGGACCAGTCACACTAGAATTTGTAGTTATTTTAGGGCAATGTATGACTGTTGTCGATCTGTAGAGTCATAAGCCTGCTTAAAATCTATGAAAAAAGTGTGTACTTCTATTTTCTTTTCCCTTGTTTTTTCCCGAAACATTCATAACGTAAATATCTGATCGGTGACCGATCTCTGGTGTCTGAAACCGGCCTGATATTCCCCTATCTTCTGCTCAGAGATGTTCTTTAGCACCTTGTTTATTAACGTAGCCAGAATTTTGTACGTGACGTTCAGTAGTGAGATAGGTCTATAATTAGCACATTCCAGCTTATCCCTCTTTTTGTAAATTGGTACAATTACCGCCTCTCTCCATTCTTTGGGCATTACACATGTTAGGTATATCTGAGCTACAAGTTCTTGTATTTTCTTCACTATGTCACTGCCCCTACTTTAATAATTCTGCTTGGATTTAATCAGTTCCTGAGCTCTTGTTGTTCTTTAGTTTATTAAAGAAAAATTAACATCTTCAACTGTGAGTATATGGTTACAAGCTTCTTCAATTTTTGTATTTCGGAGCTATCTTCTGCTATTTGCTAAGCTCTTGCCATCTGCGTACCACATCTTTTGCACCCTCTACAAACTCTCCTTGTTTATTCCTACACATGGTGATTCTTGAGTGGCGTCCCTTTTTACTTTCGTTTATTCTTATTGTTTTTCTTTCTTCTATATCTTCAATTTGCTTAAGGTGCATGGCTCTTTTCTTCCGTCTATATAATTTCTTCACTTCTCTTCTGTTTTCTTTAAACTGTTTCTCACTGTCAATCGTTTTCTGACTTAGCATCTTCAGTTTTAATTTATTTAGCACTTGTAAAGCAATCTCACATTCGCTGTCAAACCATTTATTCGTCGGTTTCAGTTTTACTTCGGTGTAGTACCTTTTCTTCTGTTTCGTTTACTTTACTTTGAAGGTTTTTCCATTCCTCGTCGATATCATTACCACTTACCAGCCCGGTTAGCTCTTTCTCCATTTCCTTCCTATAATCCGACCTTATTTTTTCATCCTTTAACTTTTCTACTTGTCCATATTTCTTCCTTCCTTTGAAGACTTTTGGTTTATGCGCTACATCCGTTCTTATAATAATCAATATCAAATCCCAAGTTGACGTTATCTTTACCGATTTCTCTAAGGCTTTTGACCTAGTGGATCATAATATATTATTACAGAAATTTGAACTATTTGGTTTTCACAGCAATTTGAATTTCTTCGTTCGTACTTTACAGGTCTATCTCAATTTGTAACTTATGAATTGGAAAGCTCTATTGAATTTAATGTTAAATGTGGTGTACCTCAAGGTACTAACCTGGGGCCTCTATTTTTTCTTATCTTTGTGAATAATATTTTATGTATTCCGAAGGATAATTGTCATACGTTAATGTTTGCAGATGATCTTAAGATCTATAAAGAGGTAACGTCATTAAATGATTGCTTTCAATTACAAAATGTTTTTAATGAGGTATACAATTGGTGTCAGAAAACTAATTTACGTTTAAATATTCAAAAATGCACCAGTCTTACTTTTACAAGAAGGAAAACACCAATAGTACATCAGTATAAAATTAACGGTCAAGAAATTGGTAAAGTTGATCAAAAGCGTGACTTGGGAGTTGTATTTGATTGCAAACTAACATTTCATAAACATATTGAGTCAATGGCATATCGAGTGTACGGTTTTCTTGTAAGAAATACTAAAGATTTTAAAACTGTTTCAGTGCTATGGCTATTATACTCTGCGTTTTTACTTCCTGTATTGGAGTATGCCTCTGTAGTGTGGAGTCCTTTTTACTCCAAATTTAATAACATGATTGAAAAAATTCAAAAACGTTTTATGCGGTACATTCATTTTAGAGCAACAGGCGTATGTCCTAAATTTGAACCATATATTAATCTTTTAAACTTATATAAAAAGCATTCACTTTATAAACGTCGACAGGTAGCCTCATTATTTCAAATATATAAAATACTTAATGGACTATGTTGGCAAGAATTCCCCTCCGTGTTCCAGCTGTTAACAGACGTAGTAGTGAAGTTCTCCTTTGTATAGAATGTGCTCTGTGGCAAACAGAATATCATCCCATATTGATATTTTTCATATGAAACGAAATATGATTAAATCGGTGGCATATAGAGAACTCTAAATTATTCATTATGTATATTATATGTCTATGTACGTTTGCAGTCCTATCTAACATGTACATTTATAATTAGTAGACTTCTCCTTTCAGTGGTTTAATTTTTCTATTATCAATTCCCGTCACATTATGTTTTTGTAAAATTAGGTATGTTTATTTTTGCATTACATTTCAGTGAGTTCATTAATGTGTCAATTGTAAATGGAATTACTGTTCTGTAATTGACACAATAAATTATTCTAGCAAGGTAGTGATTCGACGCTATTTCGGCCTCCCTACGAATTTTTATATTCCAATACAATATTTTCGTGTTTCACTTCTGTAAGCAGGTGATCGATTTAATTCACAGTTCTTCCTTTAGGGTGTTCCTATGTTCCCTTGTATATGTTCTTGTTCTGTTTGTAGCTGAATATTAACCTTAGATTTCTTGCTGCTGAGAAGTTTACTAGTCGCTGCCCATTCTCGTTTGTGAACTAGTGTTTACTGTGTTTACCCACTACTGGAGAGTTTCGCTCCTTCTTTCCAATCTTGGCATTGAGATTTCCCAATATGACTTTGATATCGTACTTTGGCAAGTCATCAAACAGCTGTTCTAGAATTCCGTAAAATGTTCCATTTTCAACCTCATCTGCATCTTCTATAGGAGCCTGCACGTTTATAAAGGTTCAATTCCTTCGTTTTCCTCCTATTCGCAAGTAACTAACAGATTTTCTATTTGCGACTTCATTACTAGGAAACCTGTTCCCAGTCGATTCTGTGTAGCTCGCCAATTTAAAAACATATATAAAAAGTTCAGGTTTAGTATTAAGGTGCGCGAAAACGTTTGAAAAGCACGTTTTTAAGTAAATATTAACTACAGAAATAATTATTGTAATACTGAAATAACTAGTGACGACCAAAATATGATAATTTTAGACCTGGTAAGCCTGCCATCACTAACAGGTGCTCAATAACAGGCTTAGAATTGATTGTAGAGGTTGTACAAGCTGTAGGAGTGCATTTGGCGGTCATTTAGCCAAATAAATCTGCTATATTAAATTTTTCTGCATCCAAAAAGTTCAAGTTTAGTATTAAGGTGCGCTAAAACGACTGAAAATAACTTTTTTCAGTAAATATTAACTACAGAAATAATTATTATACTACTATCATACCTAGTGGTGATAAAAATATAATAATTTTAACCTTGCTAAGCGTGCCATCACTAACAGCTGCTCAATAAAAGACTTAGAATTGATTGTAGGAGTTTTACACGCTGTATGAGTGCATTTGGAGCTGATTTAGCCGTACAAAAATGCTATATTAAATTTTTCTGCATCCAAAAAATTCAAGTTCAATAGTTTAGTACTAAGGTGAGCTAAAACGTCTGAAAACCACGTTTTTCAGTAAATATTAACTACAGAAGTAATTATTGTACTACTATAATACCTGGTGACGACCAAAATATAACAATTTTAGACCTGGTAAGCCTGCCATCACTAACAGGTGCTCAATAACAGCCTTAGAAGCGACTGTAGAGGTGGTGGACGCTGTAGGACCGCATTTGGCGCTCTTCTAGCCATGTAAATCTGCTATATTAAATTTTTCTGCATCCAAAAAATTCAAGTTCATTAGTTTAGTATTAAGGTGCGTTTACACTTCTGTAAAGCACGTTTTTTAGTAAATGTTAACTACAGAAATAATTATTGTACTACTATAATACCTGGTGACGACCGAAATATAATAATTTTAGACCTAGTAAGCCTGCCATCACTAACAGGTGCTCATTAACAGACTTAGAATTGATTGTACAGGTTTTGCACGCTGTAGGAGTGCATTTTGAGCTCATTTAGCCATATAAAGCTTCTATATTCAATTTTTTGGCATCTAAAAAGTTCAGGTTTAGTATTAAGGTGCGCGAAAACGTCTGAAAAGCACCTTTTTAAGTAAATATTAACTACAGAAATAATTATTGTACTACTGAAATACCTAGAGACGACCAAAATATAATAATTTTAGACCTAGTAAGCCTGCCATCACTAACAGGTGCTCATTAACAGACTTAGAATTGATTGTACAGGTTTTGCACGCTGTAGGAGTGCATTTTGAGCTCATTTAGCCATATAAAGCTTCTATATTCAATTTTTTGGCATCTAAAAAGTTCAGGTTTAGTATTAAGGTGCGCGAAAACGTCTGAAAAGCACGTTTTTAAGTAAATATTAACTACAGAAATAATTATTGTACTACTGAAATACCTAGAGACGACCAAAATATAATAATTTTAGACTTGGTAAACCTGCCATCACTGACAGGTGCTCATTAACAGGCTTAGAATTGATTGTAAAGGCTGTAGACGCTGTATGAGTGCATTATGCATCCAAAAAGTTCAAGTTTAGTATTAAGGTGCGCTAAAACGACTGAAAATAACTTTTTCAGTAAATATTAACTACAAATATAAGTACCATTCGCAAAGGTTACCAGGCGAAAACATGGTTATGCAAACGTGAAGAGGGAAACCTAATAAGTGGAGAAGCAGGAGTAATACAAAGATAGATGGAGTATTTTCAGAATATAATAAACGATGAAGCTGGGGATTCGGGAGGAGACAGCATGATAACACAATTAGAAGTAGGAGTAAGTAATGAACCCACAGGTGAGGAATTTGAAAGAGCCCTGAAACGAATGAAATGTAATAAGAGCCCTGGAAGTGATAGTATTCAATTAGAGCTCATCAGAAACGGAAGCGATCAGTTGAAAATAGAACTACATAAATTGATGAAGCAAATATGGAAGGAGGAGCAAATGCCCAGTGATTGGAACCGAGCAATAATTTCACCAATTTATAAAAAGGGCGATAAACTAGTATGTGCGAATTACAGACCCATATCTGTCATAAACGTAGCGTATAAAATTCTAGCGACAATTATTAATGATAAACTGAAAGTGATAGCAGATAAGGTTATAAGTGAATATCAGTGTGGTTTTCGTCCTAGCCGTTCTGTGACGGATCAAATATTTGTGCTCAGACAAGTGCAAGAAAAATGCTGGGAGAAAAACATTTCAATTCACACCATGATGATAAACTTTAAACAAGCATATGACAGAGTGAGCAGAAAAGCGGTCGTTAGAATATTACAAGAACTTAATTTTCCCGAGAAACTAATCCATCTAGTTAAGATGACACTTACTGAAACTAGTAGCCAAGTTAAGATCCAGGGCGAGCTGTCGAACAGCTTTAACATCTCTACTGGACTTAGACAGGGGGACCCAATGGCTCCAACTTTATTCCATATTGTATTAGAGTCTGTTTTAAGACAAAGTGGGTTATTACAAGACAGCAGTATATTTAGGAACTCCTATCAAGTCATGGCATACGCAGATGATGTCACAATAATGGCAACAACGAGAGAAGGACTGAAGACATGTATAAAGAAGTTAGAGGAAGCAGCTAGTAAATGTGGGCTCCAAATCAATGAAAAAAAGTCGTACTATATAATTTTAGGAAGAACGAATAATTAAGAAAAGAAGGAACTAAAAGTGACAAACACATTAAGTAACAAAATATATAGATTTGCACAAACAAGCACGGTAACCTATTTAGGAGCACAAGTGAATAGTGGTAACGACATCGGTAGTGAAATTGATCGAAGAATAACAGCAGGATCGAGGTCGGCAGCGAGTGTTCACAAACTGATAACAGCAAAAAGTGTCTCGCGTAAAGTCAAAGTGCGTATTTATAAAACGATTATAAGACCGGTTGTGACATTTGGTAGCGAAACGTGGACACTAAGGCAACAGGGCATCCAAAAGCTAAAAATCTGGGAGAGGAAGATACTAAGAAGAATATTTCGAGGCATTAAAATCGACGAAGGATGGAGAAGGCGTACAAATCAGGAATTGGAAGACATCTATGGGGAACCCAACATTGTGAATGTAGTAAAGCAGGGAAAATGGAAAAATGTCAGACGCAAGAATGCCAAAGAAGATTATGATGCAAGAACCTTGGGGTACGAACCGCAAGGGCCGTCCGAGGAGGTCTTGGCAGAGTTGTGTACAAGAGGATTTAAGGAAGTTGGGAGTGATACAATGGCAGACGATTATAAACGATAGAGTGGAATGGAGGAAGATTACATTCAAAGCCCTGGGCTTATAAAGCCTGTTGTGCATATATATATATATATATATATATATATATATATATATATATATATATATAGGGCTAAATGGTATCTTGTTGAGCCCCTTACATTATTGGGCCGTTGTTCCACCCGGCTTTAAAAATTCAGTCCGGAAGATATAAATCACTTTATATGCGGTTTTTTATCATTACGAGTCAAAGCAACCTCAGAGGGGTAATCTTTTTAGAAGTTTAGTTTTTTTATATATTAATAGGACCATGCGAGTCCGTTGATATGATTAGTTCGTTATTTAGCCCGTTTGTGTACAAATTTATATCTGTTGCACGTTGTGTAGCCCGTCGACGTTGCCAAATGTTTTCCCATGTGTTATTGCATCACGTGGTAAAATACAGATCTTCCATACAGAGTTGAGGAAGCGATCGGGCCGCTCCAAAGCATTAAGTGAGTGGTGTTTTCTTATAAGTAAAGTGGAGTGCGATAAAATTGTTGAAGGCGTGGTAGAAATATGGTAGCGCTAGCTGCTGTGAATAAAAGGGATAAGTTTCTATGTATTCTATCTTTCCTCGAACTGCAAAATTCCAAATAACTACCATAACTGAGTTCTTCATTTTCTCAGTTAACGCATTTAATTACATAATCCAGGTGGCTGACGTCATTAACAATACATTGACCTAAAATATTTATAAATCTGTTAACTGCACCACTTAATGGTTGTTTGGTAATTAATAGTGTTAATTGCGTTACGAATTGCATCAATTGTTCGAAGACGATTATAATACAGAAGTTGCTGCAAATACAAGAACAAGAACAAATCCAAAACGGGGGAATATTAAAATGGCGCCAAAAACGTAGTCTTGTTTATGTAGTGAATTTAGTCTCATCGTAAAACCAAACCGCCACTGTAGTATTTTATCAGTGTGCTGTGCAAACCGAAGAAACGGACAATGTTCTACGGGACAAGTGCAATACTTTCAATGAGTTTAACCAAATCCTAATACAATGTATTATGATACAAACATGCATTTCACACCTCAGCTACAACGATATTCGCAATGTTTACAATGGACTGGAAGAACCAGAACAGGGTCATTTTGAAGCCAATTAGTTTCAAAAAATAGAACCGCGGTGACCACACGCAAATAAATATTTTTGTATCTACAATACCAAATGCTACTTTTGCATTCGAAATGATAGATTTTTTAGCGAACCGAAGACGAGCCTAAAAATTCGTTTGATAATACAAAAGCATTTCATATTCGAGATACATTTTTTAACTGCAGTAATATTAAGAAAAGTATAATTAAACATTATAGAACTGCCAACATGCGTTTATTTGACAGTTTATAAATAATTAATAAACTATTGTCATAGTGATATTGAAACTTTTAATTTACATATTGCAAGAAACTAATTAATTAATTAACTATATAGTATAATAATATTGCGAAAACTAACTGTTTAAGTTAAAATAATACCTTCGTAATATATACAGTATACACTCCCCTCCAAAAAAAAACGAATCATTTCTTTACATTTTATTTTTATACAACAGATCATTTCCAAATGTCTGAAGATGCATTTTATACTTATGTCAGTATTGCTTAATGACATAATAATAATAAAAATTGGCAATTTTTTATTAAAAAGATGAGGAAAATGAAAAGATATGTAATATGAAAAACAACAATTTGATTTAAAAAAAACAATTCAACTTTGATTAGTACTGTGTATTTCTACCTCTAGCTCTTATTTCAGCTTCCATTCGTCGTGGCATGCTGCTTATGAGGTCTTGCATAAACTTTATAAAACAGCAAACAATTAATAAATTGTTTTAAGCGAAATAAACACACATTTTAATTGTTACTAAGCGTGACATAAGGTCATTATATTATTAAGTCATACTTAAATAAATTTAAAATGCCTATTCAGACATTTAAAAAGTATCTGTTGTATAAAAATATACTTAAAAACAATGATCCAGTTTTTTTGGAGGGGAGTGTAGATTCATTTTATTTACTAAATTAATTTAAACGTTCCTGTTTACGAAAATGGATCACTTTGCTCGTCGAAAACAGAATGAAAAGGCGTGCCAACATTGTGTGATAGTTTTTGAAAAACGAATAAAAACAACCTACAGCACGAAAACTCCTTGAAAATCATCCAAACGTTCTCAACATAAATTTAGTTGATAAAGGTCAGCAGACAAAAAGGGGAAAGCCAAAAAATCGTTACTACCATCAAATCATTAATTATAGACATCAAATTTGAATTGAGGTTCAAAGTAAACTACAGTTATTGTATATATTTCACCAGCAATGTTAAAAAACACCCAAATACAACCAATAAAAATGTTTTCAAGATTAAGAAGTTTAAATGTATATTTGTTTAGTATAGCCATTAAAACACCGCTCGCCTGTGATTTTACCTGTTATTTAGAAATTTCTATCGCATCTGTTGTATACATCGTAATCATAATTGAGTAGTTCAGAATTGCATACACTATGCTCAAGCTATGGCTCTGATAAGACTATTCCATCGTAATCCGTCGCATACATGTTTCTGTAAAAACCTCCCATTTTCGTTCGAAGTCTTCGTACAGTTTGATATTAAATTTGAAGAATGTTTGTTTTCATCTGTTTCGACAATCGTATACGCTTAACTATTTATAAAGAGAAAAATTAGGAAAATCCAATAAAGTTAATTTGTACAGAATATATCAGTTAATCGTTCCAAGTCTTGAATGATTTTTACCGCTATAATTTTTTCCTTGCTATTAATGTGAACCTTGGACCAAACGTTACCGAAGTCGTACTAATCCGATGGACATGTGAGGATGTCCATTCTTGTTTTGGTTAATAGTTATGTATTCATTTTCTTATATGGGTATTTCGCCACTCTGCAAATTAAAATATTAAATAACGAAAATATTAACAACGAACGTTTCGAGGGACAATCTGCCCTCGTTATCAACGAATAACAAATAAAACTAACAAGAACTTATCTTTTTTTCACTGGAAGAAAAAACGACCAACCTCCAATGAATTTTCTGACATTGACGTTTGTTGATATCTGTACCTACTTGATCTCATCTTTAAGAATCGATAGCCAACTATTGTCTAAAAATATTGAGAAAGACGACACGCATTTTTCTTCGTTAAGTAAAATGTATGCCGTTTCCTTAATTTTTCGTCTAGTTGACATCGATTCTTTAGACAAGATCTTTGTGTTGTCCCATTGTATTTTATGGTTTTCATCCCAAGCATGTTCTGCCAGCTTAGACTTATTGAATTGATACGTTTTCAACATATTTTTATGTTCTTTAACTCTTACTGCTAAAGGCCTGGATGTTTCACCGATATAATATTTCCCGCATTCACAGGGAATACTATATATACAATTCCTTGAATGCTGTTCTTCGTTGAACGGTTTAGTTTTTGTAAGAACTGACCGTAAAGTATTCATCGTTTTGAATACCGTCCTAACATTGAATCTATTTCCAATTCGTCTAATTTTGTCAGATATGCCTGGAATATATGGTATAGTAAGAGTATTATATTTTTGAGTGTCATTCCTTTGTATGTGTGTGGCATTGCTTCGTGTATTGAAAATGTTCCGAACAAGAGTCTCTGGATAGCCATTATCTTGTAAAACATTAATAATAAATTCTTTCTCTTTTTTGAAAATTGTATCATTAGAGCAAACAACTTTGGCTCTGTCGTAAAGACTTTTTACAACGCCTGTCTTTAT
>OW679198.1:130004892-130260456 GCA_940337035.1 Agriotes lineatus | reverse complement strand
TGAAAAACAATCAAGTTTAGACGTAGTACCCTCATATACTACAATATTTATTCGTTTTCTTTTCGATTTCGGAAGTAGTTGTCGGTAGGACCTGCTGAAAACTCAATTTTCAAAATTTAATTACTATTTATTATTAATCAAATTCTTCTAAGCTTTCTTCAGGTCATATTATATTTACGTATTTCGCCACGACCCCTTCTATTTTCTGCCAGGTTCTGTAGTTTGAGTATATCATTTACAGAATTGGTGGGACTCCAAATGGCCCATCCTACTTTTCGCCTTATTTTGACTGTAAACTGCCGGAGGAATTAAAAACGAAGTCCACTGCCTTGCTAGCATTACTAAAGAATCGTCTTCTTCAAACATACTGAAACAAAGTGCAAAGATCATTATCTAAATCAACTGAAAAACAATCAATTTTGTACGTAGTACCCTCATATACTACAATATTTATTCGTTTTCTTTTAGATTTCGGAAGTAGTTGTCGGTAGGACCTTCTGAAAAGTCAATTTTCGAAATTTAATTACTATTTATTATTAATTAAATTCTTCTAAGCTTTTTTCAGGTCATATTATATTTACGTATTTCGGCACGATCCCTTCTCTTTGCTGCCAGGTTTTGTAGTTTGAATAAATCATTTGGAGAATTGGTAGGACTCCAAATGGCCCATCCTACTTTTCGTCTTATTTTGTCTGTAAACTGCCAGAGGAATTAAAACCGAAGTCCTCTACCTTGCCAGTATTAAGTGAGAATCGTCTTCTTCAAACAGTCTGAAACAAAATGCGAACATCATTATCTAAATCAACTTAAAAACAATCAATTTTGTACGTAGTACCCTCAAATACTATAATATTTATTCGTTTTCTTTTAGATTTCGTAAGTAGTTGTCGGTAGGACCTTCTGAAAAGTCAATTTTCGAAATTTAATTACTATTTATTATTAATTAAATTCTTCTAAGCTTTTTTCAGGTCATATTATATTTACGTATTTCGGCACGATCCCTTCTCTTTGCTGCCAGGTTTTGTAGTTTGAATAAATCATTTGGAGAATTGGTAGGACTCCAAATGGCCCATCCTACTTTTCGTCTTATTTTGTCTGTAAACTGCCAGAGGAATTAAAACCGAAGTCCTCTACCTTGCCAGTATTAAGTGAGAATCGTCTTCTTCAAACAGTCTGAAACAAAATGCGAACATCATTATCTAAATCAACTTAAAAACAATCAATTTTGTACGTAGTACCCTCAAATACTATAATATTTATTCGTTTTCTTTTAGATTTCGGAAGTAGTTGTCGGTAGGACCTTCTGAAAAGTCAATTTTCGAAATTTAATTACTATTTATTATTAATTAAATTCTTCTAAGCTTTTTTCAGGTCATATTATATTTACGTATTTCGGCACGATCCCTTCTCTTTGCTGCCAGGTTTTGTAGTTTGAATAAATCATTTGGAGAATTGGTAGGACTCCAAATGGCCCATCCTACTTTTCGTCTTATTTTGTCTGTAAACTGCCAGAGGAATTAAAACCGAAGTCCTCTACCTTGCCAGTATTAAGTGAGAATCGTCTTCTTCAAACAGTCTGAAACAAAATGCGAACATCATTATCTAAATCAACTTAAAAACAATCAATTTTGTACGTAGTACCCTCAAATACTATAATATTTATTCGTTTTCTTTTCGATTTCGTAAGTAGTTGTCGGTAGGACCTTCTGAAAACTCAATTTTCAAAATGTAATTACTATTTATTATTAATTAAGTTCTTCTAAGCTTTCTTATGGTCATATTATATTTACGTATTTCGCAACGGCTTCTTCGATTTGCTGCAAGGTTCTGTCGTTTGAATAAATCATTTGGAGAATTGGTGGGACCCCAAATGGCCCATCCTACTTTACGCCTTATTTTGACTGTAAACTGCCAGAGGAATTAAAATAGAAGTCCTCTACTTTGTCAGTATTACGTGAGAATAGTCTTCTTCAAACAGTCTGAAACAAAATGCGAAGATCATTATCTAAATGAACTGAAAAACAATCAAGTTTAGACGTAGTACCCTCATATACTACAATATTTATTCGTTTTCTTTTCGATTTCGGAAGTAGTTGTCGGTAGGACCTGCTGAAAACTCAATTTTCAAAATTTAATTACTATTTATTATTAATCAAATTCTTCTAAGCTTTCTTCAGGTCATATTATATTTACGTATTTCGCCGCCCCACGACCCCTTCTATTTTCTGCCAGGTTCTGTAGTTTGAGTATATCATTTACAGAATTGGTGGGACTCCAAATGGCCCATCCTACTTTTCGCCTTATTTTGACTGTAAACTGCCGGAGGAATTAAAAACGAAGTCCACTGCCTTGCTAGCATTACTAAAGAATCGTCTTCTTCAAACATACTGAAACAAAGTGCAAAGATCATTATCTAAATCAACTGAAAAACAATCAATTTTGTACGTAGTACCCTCATATACTACAATATTTATTCGTTTTCTTTTAGATTTCGGAAGTAGTTGTCGGTAGGACCTTCTGAAAAGTCAATTTTCGAAATTTAATTACTATTTATTATTAATTAAATTCTTCTAAGCTTTTTTCAGGTCATATTATATTTACGTATTTCGGCACGATCCCTTCTCTTTGCTGCCAGGTTTTGTAGTTTGAATAAATCATTTGGAGAATTGGTAGGACTCCAAATGGCCCATCCTACTTTTCGTCTTATTTTGTCTGTAAACTGCCAGAGGAATTAAAACCGAAGTCCTCTACCTTGCCAGTATTAAGTGAGAATCGTCTTCTTCAAACAGTCTGAAACAAAATGCGAACATCATTATCTAAATCAACTTAAAAACAATCAATTTTGTACGTAGTACCCTCAAATACTATAATATTTATTCGTTTTCTTTTAGATTTCGTAAGTAGTTGTCGGTAGGACCTTCTGAAAAGTCAATTTTCGAAATTTAATTACTATTTATTATTAATTAAATTCTTCTAAGCTTTTTTCAGGTCATATTATATTTACGTATTTCGGCACGATCCCTTCTCTTTGCTGCCAGGTTTTGTAGTTTGAATAAATCATTTGGAGAATTGGTAGGACTCCAAATGGCCCATCCTACTTTTCGTCTTATTTTGTCTGTAAACTGCCAGAGGAATTAAAACCGAAGTCCTCTACCTTGCCAGTATTAAGTGAGAATCGTCTTCTTCAAACAGTCTGAAACAAAATGCGAACATCATTATCTAAATCAACTTAAAAACAATCAATTTTGTACGTAGTACCCTCAAATACTATAATATTTATTCGTTTTCTTTTAGATTTCGGAAGTAGTTGTCGGTAGGACCTTCTGAAAAGTCAATTTTCGAAATTTAATTACTATTTATTATTAATTAAATTCTTCTAAGCTTTTTTCAGGTCATATTATATTTACGTATTTCGGCACGATCCCTTCTCTTTGCTGCCAGGTTTTGTAGTTTGAATAAATCATTTGGAGAATTGGTAGGACTCCAAATGGCCCATCCTACTTTTCGTCTTATTTTGTCTGTAAACTGCCAGAGGAATTAAAACCGAAGTCCTCTACCTTGCCAGTATTAAGTGAGAATCGTCTTCTTCAAACAGTCTGAAACAAAATGCGAACATCATTATCTAAATCAACTTAAAAACAATCAATTTTGTACGTAGTACCCTCAAATACTATAATATTTATTCGTTTTCTTTTCGATTTCGTAAGTAGTTGTCGGTAGGACCTTCTGAAAACTCAATTTTCAAAATGTAATTACTATTTATTATTAATTAAGTTCTTCTAAGCTTTCTTATGGTCATATTATATTTACGTATTTCGCAACGGCTTCTTCGATTTGCTGGAAGGTTCTGTCGTTTGAATAAATCACTTGGAGAATTGGTGGGACCCCAAATGGCCCATCCTACTTTACGCCTTATTTTGACTGTAAACTGCCAGAGGAATTAAAATAGAAGTCCTCTACTTTGTCAGTATTACGTGAGAATAGTCTTCTTCAAACAGTCTGAAACAAAATGCGAAGATCATTATCTAAATGAACTGAAAAACAATCAAGTTTAGACGTAGTACCCTCATATACTACAATATTTATTCGTTTTCTTTTCGATTTCGGAAGTAGTTGTCGGTAGGACCTGCTGAAAACTCAATTTTCAAAATTTAATTACTATTTATTATTAATCAAATTCTTCTAAGCTTTCTTCAGGTCATATTATATTTACGTATTTCGCCACGACCCCTTCTATTTTCTGCCAGGTTCTGTAGTTTGAGTATATCATTTACAGAATTGGTGGGACTCCAAATGGCCCATCCTACTTTTCGCCTTATTTTGACTGTAAACTGCCGGAGGAATTAAAAACGAAGTCCACTGCCTTGCTAGCATTACTAAAGAATCGTCTTCTTCAAACATACTGAAACAAAGTGCAAAGATCATTATCTAAATCAACTGAAAAACAATCAATTTTGTACGTAGTACCCTCATATACTACAATATTTATTCGTTTTCTTTTAGATTTCGGAAGTAGTTGTCGGTAGGACCTTCTGAAAAGTCAATTTTCGAAATTTAATTACTATTTATTATTAATTAAATTCTTCTAAGCTTTTTTCAGGTCATATTATATTTACGTATTTCGGCACGATCCCTTCTCTTTGCTGCCAGGTTTTGTAGTTTGAATAAATCATTTGGAGAATTGGTAGGACTCCAAATGGCCCATCCTACTTTTCGTCTTATTTTGTCTGTAAACTGCCAGAGGAATTAAAACCGAAGTCCTCTACCTTGCCAGTATTAAGTGAGAATCGTCTTCTTCAAACAGTCTGAAACAAAATGCGAACATCATTATCTAAATCAACTTAAAAACAATCAATTTTGTACGTAGTACCCTCAAATACTATAATATTTATTCGTTTTCTTTTAGATTTCGTAAGTAGTTGTCGGTAGGACCTTCTGAAAAGTCAATTTTCGAAATTTAATTACTATTTATTATTAATTAAATTCTTCTAAGCTTTTTTCAGGTCATATTATATTTACGTATTTCGGCACGATCCCTTCTCTTTGCTGCCAGGTTTTGTAGTTTGAATAAATCATTTGGAGAATTGGTAGGACTCCAAATGGCCCATCCTACTTTTCGTCTTATTTTGTCTGTAAACTGCCAGAGGAATTAAAACCGAAGTCCTCTACCTTGCCAGTATTAAGTGAGAATCGTCTTCTTCAAACAGTCTGAAACAAAATGCGAACATCATTATCTAAATCAACTTAAAAACAATCAATTTTGTACGTAGTACCCTCAAATACTATAATATTTATTCGTTTTCTTTTAGATTTCGTAAGTAGTTGTCGGTAGGACCTTCTGAAAAGTCAATTTTCGAAATTTAATTACTATTTATTATTAATTAAATTCTTCTAAGCTTTTTTCAGGTCATATTATATTTACGTATTTCGGCACGATCCCTTCTCTTTGCTGCCAGGTTTTGTAGTTTGAATAAATCATTTGGAGAATTGGTAGGACTCCAAATGGCCCATCCTACTTTTCGTCTTATTTTGTCTGTAAACTGCCAGAGGAATTAAAACCGAAGTCCTCTACCTTGCCAGTATTAAGTGAGAATCGTCTTCTTCAAACATACTGAAACAAAGTGCAAAGATCATTATCTAAATCAACTGAAAAACAATCAATTTTGTACGTAGTACCCTCATATACTACAATATTTATTCGTTTTCTTTAGATTTCGGAAGTAGTTGTCGGTAGGACCTTCTGAAAAGTCAATTTTCGAAATTTAATTACTATTTATTATTAATTAAATTCTTCTAAGCTTTTTTCAGGTCATATTATATTTACGTATTTCGGCACGATCCCTTCTCTTTGCTGCCAGGTTTTGTAGTTTGAATAAATCATTTGGAGAATTGGTAGGACTCCAAATGGCCCATCCTACTTTTCGTCTTATTTTGTCTGTAAACTGCCAGAGGAATTAAAACCGAAGTCCTCTACCTTGCCAGTATTAAGTGAGAATCGTCTTCTTCAAACAGTCTGAAACAAAATGCGAACATCATTATCTAAATCAACTTAAAAACAATCAATTTTGTACGTAGTACCCTCAAATACTATAATATTTATTCGTTTTCTTTTCGATTTCGTAAGTAGTTGTCGGTAGGACCTTCTGAAAACTCAATTTTCAAAATGTAATTACTATTTATTATTAATTAAGTTCTTCTAAGCTTTCTTATGGTCATATTATATTTACGTATTTCGCAACGGCTTCTTCGATTTGCTGCAAGGTTCTGTCGTTTGAATAAATCATTTGGAGAATTGGTGGGACCCCAAATGGCCCATCCTACTTTACGCCTTATTTTGACTGTAAACTGCCAGAGGAATTAAAATAGAAGTCCTCTACTTTGTCAGTATTACGTGAGAATAGTCTTCTTCAAACAGTCTGAAACAAAATGCGAAGATCATTATCTAAATGAACTGAAAAACAATCAAGTTTAGACGTAGTACCCTCATATACTACAATATTTATTCGTTTTCTTTTCGATTTCGGAAGTAGTTGTCGGTAGGACCTGCTGAAAACTCAATTTTCAAAATTTAATTACTATTTATTATTAATCAAATTCTTCTAAGCTTTCTTCAGGTCATATTATATTTACGTATTTCGCCACGACCCCTTCTATTTTCTGCCAGGTTCTGTAGTTTGAGTATATCATTTACAGAATTGGTGGGACTCCAAATGGCCCATCCTACTTTTCGCCTTATTTTGACTGTAAACTGCCGGAGGAATTAAAAACGAAGTCCACTGCCTTGCTAGCATTACTAAAGAATCGTCTTCTTCAAACATACTGAAACAAAGTGCAAAGATCATTATCTAAATCAACTGAAAAACAATCAATTTTGTACGTAGTACCCTCATATACTACAATATTTATTCGTTTTCTTTTAGATTTCGGAAGTAGTTGTCGGTAGGACCTTCTGAAAAGTCAATTTTCGAAATTTAATTACTATTTATTATTAATTAAATTCTTCTAAGCTTTTTTCAGGTCATATTATATTTACGTATTTCGGCACGATCCCTTCTCTTTGCTGCCAGGTTTTGTAGTTTGAATAAATCATTTGGAGAATTGGTAGGACTCCAAATGGCCCATCCTACTTTTCGTCTTATTTTGTCTGTAAACTGCCAGAGGAATTAAAACCGAAGTCCTCTACCTTGCCAGTATTAAGTGAGAATCGTCTTCTTCAAACAGTCTGAAACAAAATGCGAACATCATTATCTAAATCAACTTAAAAACAATCAATTTTGTACGTAGTACCCTCAAATACTATAATATTTATTCGTTTTCTTTTAGATTTCGTAAGTAGTTGTCGGTAGGACCTTCTGAAAAGTCAATTTTCGAAATTTAATTACTATTTATTATTAATTAAATTCTTCTAAGCTTTTTTCAGGTCATATTATATTTACGTATTTCGGCACGATCCCTTCTCTTTGCTGCCAGGTTTTGTAGTTTGAATAAATCATTTGGA
The DNA here is from genome assembly GCA_940337035.1 of Agriotes lineatus. NCBI lineage: Eukaryota > Metazoa > Arthropoda > Insecta > Coleoptera > Elateridae > Agriotes > Agriotes lineatus. The sequence continues at coordinate 130,252,958 of OW679198.1, read as the reverse complement.
GAATTGGTAGGACTCCAAATGGCCCATCCTACTTTTCGTCTTATTTTGTCTGTAAACTGCCAGAGGAATTAAAACCGAAGTCCTCTACCTTGCCAGTATTAAGTGAGAATCGTCTTCTTCAAACAGTCTGAAACAAAATGCGAACATCATTATCTAAATCAACTTAAAAACAATCAATTTTGTACGTAGTACCCTCAAATACTATAATATTTATTCGTTTTCTTTTAGATTTCGTAAGTAGTTGTCGGTAGGACCTTCTGAAAAGTCAATTTTCGAAATTTAATTACTATTTATTATTAATTAAATTCTTCTAAGCTTTTTTCAGGTCATATTATATTTACGTATTTCGGCACGATCCCTTCTCTTTGCTGCCAGGTTTTGTAGTTTGAATAAATCATTTGGAGAATTGGTAGGACTCCAAATGGCCCATCCTACTTTTCGTCTTATTTTGTCTGTAAACTGCCAGAGGAATTAAAACCGAAGTCCTCTACCTTGCCAGTATTAAGTGAGAATCGTCTTCTTCAAACAGTCTGAAACAAAATGCGAACATCATTATCTAAATCAACTTAAAAACAATCAATTTTGTACGTAGTACCCTCAAATACTATAATATTTATTCGTTTTCTTTTCGATTTCGTAAGTAGTTGTCGGTAGGACCTTCTGAAAAGTCAATTTTCGAAATTTAATTACTATTTATTATTAATTAAATTCTTCTAAGCTTTTTTCAGGTCATATTATATTTACGTATTTCGGCACGATCCCTTCTCTTTGCTGCCAGGTTTTGTAGTTTGAATAAATCATTTGGAGAATTGGTAGGACTCCAAATGGCCCATCCTACTTTTCGTCTTATTTTGTCTGTAAACTGCCAGAGGAATTAAAACCGAAGTCCTCTACCTTGCCAGTATTAAGTGAGAATCGTCTTCTTCAAACAGTCTGAAACAAAATGCGAACATCATTATCTAAATCAACTTAAAAACAATCAATTTTGTACGTAGTACCCTCAAATACTATAATATTTATTCGTTTTCTTTAGATTTCGTAAGTAGTTGTCGGTAGGACCTTCTGAAAAGTCAATTTTCGAAATTTAATTACTATTTATTATTAATTAAATTCTTCTAAGCTTTTTTCAGGTCATATTATATTTACGTATTTCGGCACGATCCCTTCTCTTTGCTGCCAGGTTTTGTAGTTTGAATAAATCATTTGGAGAATTGGTAGGACTCCAAATGGCCCATCCTACTTTTCGTCTTATTTTGTCTGTAAACTGCCAGAGGAATTAAAACCGAAGTCCTCTACCTTGCCAGTATTAAGTGAGAATCGTCTTCTTCAAACATACTGAAACAAAGTGCAAAGATCATTATCTAAATCAACTGAAAAACAATCAATTTTGTACGTAGTACCCTCATATACTACAATATTTATTCGTTTTCTTTTAGATTTCGGAAGTAGTTGTCGGTAGGACCTTCTGAAAAGTCAATTTTCGAAATTTAATTACTATTTATTATTAATTAAATTCTTCTAAGCTTTTTTCAGGTCATATTATATTTACGTATTTCGGCACGATCCCTTCTCTTTGCTGCCAGGTTTTGTAGTTTGAATAAATCATTTGGAGAATTGGTAGGACTCCAAATGGCCCATCCTACTTTTCGTCTTATTTTGTCTGTAAACTGCCAGAGGAATTAAAACCGAAGTCCTCTACCTTGCCAGTATTAAGTGAGAATCGTCTTCTTCAAACAGTCTGAAACAAAATGCGAACATCATTATCTAAATCAACTTAAAAACAATCAATTTTGTACGTAGTACCCTCAAATACTATAATATTTATTCGTTTTCTTTTAGATTTCGTAAGTAGTTGTCGGTAGGACCTTCTGAAAAGTCAATTTTCGAAATTTAATTACTATTTATTATTAATTAAATTCTTCTAAGCTTTTTTCAGGTCATATTATATTTACGTATTTCGGCACGATCCCTTCTCTTTGCTGCCAGGTTTTGTAGTTTGAATAAATCATTTGGAGAATTGGTAGGACTCCAAATGGCCCATCCTACTTTTCGTCTTATTTTGTCTGTAAACTGCCAGAGGAATTAAAACCGAAGTCCTCTACCTTGCCAGTATTAAGTGAGAATCGTCTTCTTCAAACAGTCTGAAACAAAATGCGAACATCATTATCTAAATCAACTTAAAAACAATCAATTTTGTACGTAGTACCCTCAAATACTATAATATTTATTCGTTTTCTTTTAGATTTCGTAAGTAGTTGTCGGTAGGACCTTCTGAAAAGTCAATTTTCGAAATTTAATTACTATTTATTATTAATTAAATTCTTCTAAGCTTTTTTCAGGTCATATTATATTTACGTATTTCGGCACGATCCCTTCTCTTTGCTGCCAGGTTTTGTAGTTTGAATAAATCATTTGGAGAATTGGTAGGACTCCAAATGGCCCATCCTACTTTTCGTCTTATTTTGTCTGTAAACTGCCAGAGGAATTAAAACCGAAGTCCTCTACCTTGCCAGTATTAAGTGAGAATCGTCTTCTTCAAACAGTCTGAAACAAAATGCGAACATCATTATCTAAATCAACTTAAAAACAATCAATTTTGTACGTAGTACCCTCAAATACTATAATATTTATTCGTTTTCTTTTAGATTTCGTAAGTAGTTGTCGGTAGGACCTTCTGAAAAGTCAATTTTCGAAATTTAATTACTATTTATTATTAATTAAATTCTTCTAAGCTTTTTTCAGGTCATATTATATTTACGTATTTCGGCACGATCCCTTCTCTTTGCTGCCAGGTTTTGTAGTTTGAATAAATCATTTGGAGAATTGGTAGGACTCCAAATGGCCCATCCTACTTTTCGTCTTATTTTGTCTGTAAACTGCCAGAGGAATTAAAACCGAAGTCCTCTACCTTGCCAGTATTAAGTGAGAATCGTCTTCTTCAAACAGTCTGAAACAAAATGCGAACATCATTATCTAAATCAACTTAAAAACAATCAATTTTGTACCTAGTACCCTCAAATACTATAATATTTATTCGTTTTCTTTTCGATTTCGTAAGTAGTTGTCGGTAGGACCTTCTGAAAAGTCAATTTTCGAAATTTAATTACTATTTATTATTAATTAAATTCTTCTAAGCTTTTTTCAGGTCATATTATATTTACGTATTTCGGCACGATCCCTTCTCTTTGCTGCCAGGTTTTGTAGTTTGAATAAATCATTTGGAGAATTGGTAGGACTCCAAATGGCCCATCCTACTTTTCGTCTTATTTTGTCTGTAAACTGCCAGAGGAATTAAAACCGAAGTCCTCTACCTTGCCAGTATTAAGTGAGAATCGTCTTCTTCAAACAGTCTGAAACAAAATGCGAACATCATTATCTAAATCAACTTAAAAACAATCAATTTTGTACGTAGTACCCTCAAATACTATAATATTTATTCGTTTTCTTTTAGATTTCGTAAGTAGTTGTCGGTAGGACCTTCTGAAAAGTCAATTTTCGAAATTTAATTACTATTTATTATTAATTAAATTCTTCTAAGCTTTTTTCAGGTCATATTATATTTACGTATTTCGGCACGATCCCTTCTCTTTGCTGCCAGGTTTTGTAGTTTGAATAAATCATTTGGAGAATTGGTAGGACTCCAAATGGCCCATCCTACTTTTCGTCTTATTTTGTCTGTAAACTGCCAGAGGAATTAAAACCGAAGTCCTCTACCTTGCCAGTATTAAGTGAGAATCGTCTTCTTCAAACATACTGAAACAAAGTGCAAAGATCATTATCTAAATCAACTGAAAAACAATCAATTTTGTACGTAGTACCCTCATATACTACAATATTTATTCGTTTTCTTTTAGATTTCGGAAGTAGTTGTCGGTAGGACCTTCTGAAAAGTCAATTTTCGAAATTTAATTACTATTTATTATTAATTAAATTCTTCTAAGCTTTTTTCAGGTCATATTATATTTACGTATTTCGGCACGATCCCTTCTCTTTGCTGCCAGGTTTTGTAGTTTGAATAAATCATTTGGAGAATTGGTAGGACTCCAAATGGCCCATCCTACTTTTCGTCTTATTTTGTCTGTAAACTGCCAGAGGAATTAAAACCGAAGTCCTCTACCTTGCCAGTATTAAGTGAGAATCGTCTTCTTCAAACAGTCTGAAACAAAATGCGAACATCATTATCTAAATCAACTTAAAAACAATCAATTTTGTACGTAGTACCCTCAAATACTATAATATTTATTCGTTTTCTTTTAGATTTCGTAAGTAGTTGTCGGTAGGACCTTCTGAAAAGTCAATTTTCGAAATTTAATTACTATTTATTATTAATTAAATTCTTCTAAGCTTTTTTCAGGTCATATTATATTTACGTATTTCGGCACGATCCCTTCTCTTTGCTGCCAGGTTTTGTAGTTTGAATAAATCATTTGGAGAATTGGTAGGACTCCAAATGGCCCATCCTACTTTTCGTCTTATTTTGTCTGTAAACTGCCAGAGGAATTAAAACCGAAGTCCTCTACCTTGCCAGTATTAAGTGAGAATCGTCTTCTTCAAACAGTCTGAAACAAAATGCGAACATCATTATCTAAATCAACTTAAAAACAATCAATTTTGTACGTAGTACCCTCAAATACTATAATATTTATTCGTTTTCTTTTAGATTTCGTAAGTAGTTGTCGGTAGGACCTTCTGAAAAGTCAATTTTCGAAATTTAATTACTATTTATTATTAATTAAATTCTTCTAAGCTTTTTTCAGGTCATATTATATTTACGTATTTCGGCACGATCCCTTCTCTTTGCTGCCAGGTTTTGTAGTTTGAATAAATCATTTGGAGAATTGGTAGGACTCCAAATGGCCCATCCTACTTTTCGTCTTATTTTGTCTGTAAACTGCCAGAGGAATTAAAACCGAAGTCCTCTACCTTGCCAGTATTAAGTGAGAATCGTCTTCTTCAAACAGTCTGAAACAAAATGCGAACATCATTATCTAAATCAACTTAAAAACAATCAATTTTGTACGTAGTACCCTCAAATACTATAATATTTATTCGTTTTCTTTTCGATTTCGTAAGTAGTTGTCGGTAGGACCTTCTGAAAACTCAATTTTCAAAATGTAATTACTATTTATTATTAATTAAGTTCTTCTAAGCTTTCTTATGGTCATATTATATTTACGTATTTCGCAACGGCCTCTTCGATTTGCTGCAAGGTTCTGTCGTTTGAATAAATCATTTGGAGAATTGGTGGGACCCCAAATGGCCCATCCTACTTTACGCCTTATTTTGACTGTAAACTGCCAGAGGAATTAAAATAGAAGTCCTCTACTTTGTCAGTATTACGTGAGAATAGTCTTCTTCAAACAGTCTGAAACAAAATGCGAAGATCATTATCTAAATGAACTGAAAAACAATCAAGTTTAGACGTAGTACCCTCATATACTACAATATTTATTCGTTTTCTTTTCGATTTCGGAAGTAGTTGTCGGTAGGACCTGCTGAAAACTCAATTTTCAAAATTTAATTACTATTTATTATTAATCAAATTCTTCTAAGCTTTCTTCAGGTCATATTATATTTACGTATTTCGCCACGACCCCTTCTATTTTCTGCCAGGTTCTGTAGTTTGAGTATATCATTTACAGAATTGGTGGGACTCCAAATGGCCCATCCTACTTTTCGCCTTATTTTGACTGTAAACTGCCGGAGGAATTAAAAACGAAGTCCACTGCCTTGCTAGCATTACTAAAGAATCGTCTTCTTCAAACATACTGAAACAAAGTGCAAAGATCATTATCTAAATCAACTGAAAAACAATCAATTTTGTACGTAGTACCCTCATATACTACAATATTTATTCGTTTTCTTATAGATTTCGTAAGTAGTTGTCGGTAGGACCTTCTAAAAACTCAATTTTCAAAATGTAATTACTATTTATTATTAATTAAGTTCTTCTAAGCTTTCTTATGGTCATATTATATTTACGTATTTCGCAACGGCCTCTTCGATTTGCTGCAAGGTTCTGTCGTTTGAATAAATCATTTGGAGAATTGGTGGGACCCCAAATGGCCCATCCTACTTTACGCCTTATTTTGACTGTAAACTGCCAGAGGAATTAAAATAGAAGTCCTCTACTTTGTCAGTATTACGTGAGAATAGTCTTCTTCAAACAGTCTGAAACAAAATGCGAAGATCATTATCTAAATGAACTGAAAAACAATCAAGTTTAGACGTAGTACCCTTATATACTACAATATTTATTCGTTTTCTTTTCGATTTCGTAAGTAGTTGTCGGTAGGACCTTCTGAAAACTCAATTTTCGAAATTTAATTACTATCTATTATTAATTAAATTTTTCTAAGGTTTTTTCAGGTCATATTATATTCTCGTATTTCGCCACGACCCCTTCTATTTGCTGCCAGGTTCTGTAGTTTAAATAAAACATTTGGAGAATTGGTGGGACTCCAAATGGCCCTTCCTACTTTTCGGCTTATATTGACTGTAAACTGCCGGAGGAATTAAAATCGAAGTCCTCTACTTTGTCAGTATTACGTGAGAATAGTCTTCTTCAAACAGTCTGAAACAAAATGCGAAGATCATTATCTAAATCAACTGAAAAACAATCAAGTTTGTACGTAGTACCCTCATATACTACAATATTTATTCGTTTTATTTTCGATTTCGGAAGTAGTTGTCGGTAGGACCTGCCAAAAACTCAATTTTCAAAATTTAATTACTATTTATTATTAATCAAATTCTTCTAAGCTTTCTTCAGGTCATATTATATTTACGTATTTCGCCACGACCCCTTCTATTTTCTGCCAGGTTCTGTAGTTTGAGTAAATCATTTACAGAATTGGTGGGACCAGGGCCGTAACTAAGCTAAAGTTTATTGTAGGCAAGCCAAGATTTTTGCGCCCCTCAGTAGAAAAACGATATATGTGACAAAAAATACTAATGCTACTGTATGACTTCTGCATTTATCTCCGGATATATGATGTAATGTATTCAAACAAACAGGTAGGTACTCAAAAATAAATCCAACATTTTTTATTGAAACATTTTAAAAATAAACAACTAAATGTTAAAATAAGAAAAATACAATACAAATAAAATGAGAACAGAGAAAACACAATTCTAATTTAAAAAAAGTACATATTATTATGTAGTCAGCAGAACATTTTGCAAATCCCTATATATAAACATATGGAGTACTAAAAATACGTACGCCACTGCGTCATTTATAGCGCAACGATAAGCATATGCATTTATCAGTGAACACGGGTTTAAATCCCACTGGCTGCAATGTTTTTTTAATTTCCAAATTCCTGTAAATCGCTTTACTAAGTGTTTCTGTATTATTAGCAGCGTTAAGGTATTTTTTACTTATTTTGTAGAGAATTTTGAAGACTTCAACCATAATTCTATCTAGCAAAAGTTGTTTTTCTTGCAGCGCGCTTTCTGTATTAAAGACGTTGAAAACATTTTTTTGTAACTTTTTTATTTTAAAAATGCAAAAATTATTTTAATTAGAGTAAGACCACCTATGTGGTGCGTTCAAAAACTAGTAAAGACATATCAATATGTTAAAATAATACAATATAAACAAATAATTACATATTATTATGCGTAGTAACATGTGAACGTAGAATAAGGTTCTGTATTCACAGCCACGCTGTTTTGTAAAAATCAATATACATATTTAAAACGCAAAGCTTTTTTTGTCAGCTCGTAGTATAATCCTTGCATCAGGCCAATTTCGATAATTCTTTTTTTTTTAATAAAAGCTACCATCGGGTAGGGTCGCAGAAGTATTTAATTTGAAGAAATTCTACCGGGAAAGTTTGTAGCGAAAAATACCATAGTAGCGGAACAGGTAAGCTATCAAAATCCCTCTGTGATATTCGGCTGATTGTTGCAATGGACAAATGTATCAGCAATGAGCCCAAAGCAGTGAATGTACCGAGTGATTTAAAAAAAACTCAATTGCAGCAGGCCATGGATAACCTGAATCAGTTGGCAATACTAAAATGTATTGTACGTATATGTCAAATTCGAGGTTAGCAGGTTAGGTTTTGCGTCAGTCTGTGTCAAAACTTACGCAAAACCTAACTAACCTCGAATTTGACATAGACTTACAGTGTCACCAACAATACATTTCAGTATTGCCAACTGATTCAGACTATCCAGATCCTGCTGCAATTAAGTTTTTAAAAAATCACACAGTATATGTAATATCAGTGGACCTGCTCCAACAGTTGTTAAAAATTGAAGTTAGTTTATCGCCACTGCTGTATTACATTGTTTTAAAAATGGAAACATTTTTATAAAGGCTAGGTCCGCTAATAATATTAGCGGACCTAGCCTTTCTAAAACGTTGCCGTGACAGCAAGGTCTTACCTAACTGTGTCCATAAAAAAAACATTTTTATAATTAGAATAAGGCCATCTATGCGGTAGGCTAACAAGCTAATAATTCTAATGTTTTGATTGATATTGGTAAGAACTATAAAATAAATCTGGTAGACATATAATATTTACTTTGTAATTCGTATTATTATATCTGTAATTAGCATTATTTGAACTTAAATCGTTAATATTTATTAATTTATTTGCAAAATTGGCCACTTGCTTATTTATTTTTTATTAGTAAGGAAGAATTTTTTTCAGTGCCATTTTGGCGCCCCTTGCCGCTTGCGCCTGTAGGCGGGTGCCTACTCGGCCTATACCTAGTTACGGCCCTGGGTGGGACTCCAAATGGCCCATCCTACTTTTCGCCTTCTTTTGACTGTAAACTGCCGGAGGAATTAAAAACGAAGTCCACTGCCTTGCTAGCATTACTAAAGAATCGTCTTCTTCCAACATACTGAAACAAAGTGCAAAGATCATTATGTAAATCTACTGAAAAACAATCAATTTTGGACGTAGTACCCTTATATACTACAATATTTATTAGTTTTCTTTTCGATTTCGTAAGTAGTTGTCGGTAGGACCTTCTAAAACCTCAATTTTCCACATTTAATTACTATTTATTATTAATTAAATTCTTCTAAGTTTTTTTCAGGTCATACTATATTTACGTATTTCGCCACGACTTCTTCTATTTGCTGCCAGGTTCTGTAGTTTGAAAAAATCATTTACAGAATTGGTGGGACGTCAAATGATCCATTCTACTTTTCGCCTTATTTTGACTGTAAACTGCCGGAGGAATTAAAAACGAAGTCCACTCCCTTGCCAGTATTACGTGAGAATCGTCTTCATCAAACAGTCTGAAACAAAGTGCAAAGATCATTATCTAAATCAACTGAAAAACAACTAATTTTGGACGTAGTGCCTTTATATACTACAATATTTATTCGTGAAAAAATCATTTAGAGAATTGGTGGGACTGCCAATGGCCCATTCTACTTTTCGCCTTATTTTGACTGTAAACTGCCAGAGGAATTAAAAAGGAAATCTACTACCTTGCCAGTATTACGTGAGAATCGTCTTCTTCAAACAGTGTGAAACAAAGTGCAAAGATAATTATCTAAATCAACTGTAAAACAATCAAGTTTGGACGTAATTAACTTCTTCTAAGCTTTTTTCAGGTCATATTATATTTACGTATTTCGCCGCGACCCGTTCTATTTGCTGACAGGTTCTGTAGTTTAAAAAAATCGTTTACAGAGTTGTTGGGACTCCAAATGGCCCATCCTACTTTTCGCCTTATTTTGACTGTAAACTGCCGGAGGAATTAAAAACGAAGTCCACTCCCTTGCCAGTATTACGTGAGAATCGTCTTCATCAAACAGTCTGAAACAAAGTGCAAAGATCATTATCTAAATCAACTGAAAAACAATCAAGTTTGAACGTACTACCTTTATGTACTGCAATATTTATTCGCTTTCTTTTCGACTTCGTAAGTAGTTGTCGGTAGGACCATCTAAAAACTCAATTTTCCAAATTTAATTACTATTTATTATTAATTAAATTCTTCTAAGCTTTTTTCAGGTCATATTATATTTACGTATTTCGCCACGACTTCTTCTATTTGCTACCAGGTTCTGTAGTTTGAAAAATCATTTACAGAATTGTTGGGACTCCAAATGGCCCATCCTACTTTTCGCCTTATTTTGACTGTAAACTGCCAGAGGAATTAAAACCGAAGTCCATTACCTTGCCAGTATTATGTGAGAATCGTCTTCTTCAAACAGTCTGAAAAAAGTGCAAAGATCATTATCTAAATCAACTGAAAAACAACCAATTTTGGAAGTAGTACCTTTATATACTACAATATTTATTCGTTTTCTTTTCGATTTCGTAAGTAGTTGTCCGTAGGACCTTCTGAAAACTCAATTTTCCATATTTAATTACTGTTTATTATTAATTAAATTCTTCTAAGCTTTTTTTCAGGTTATATTATAATTACGTATTTCGCCACGACTTCTTATATTTGCTGCCAGGTTCTGTAGTTTGAAAAAAACATTTACAGAATTGGTGGGATCTCAAATGATCCATTCTACCTTTCGCCTTATTTTGACTGTAAACTGCCGGAGGAATTAAAAACGAAGTCCACTACCTTGCCAGTATTACTTGAGAATCGTCTTCTTCAAACAGTCTGAAACAAAGTGCAAACATCATTATCTAAATTAACTGAAAAACAATCAATTTTGGAATTAATTAAATTCTTCTAAGCTTTTTTCAGGTCATATTATATTTACGTATTTCGCCACGACCCGTTCTATTTGCTGACAGGTTCTGTAGTTTGAAAAAATCGTTTACAGAGTTGTTGGGACTCCAAATGGCCCATCCTACTTTTCCCCTTATTTTAACTGTGAACTGCCGGAGGAATTAAAAACGAAGTCCACTCCCTTGCCAGTATTACGTGAGAATCGTCTTCTTCAAACAGTGTGAAACAAAGTGCAAAGATAATTATCTAAATCAACTGTAAAACAATCAAGTTTGAACGTACTACCTTTATGTACTGCAATATTTATTCGCTTTCTTTTCGACTTCGTAAGTAGTTGTCGGTAGGACCATCTAAAAACTCAATTTTCCAAATTTAATTACTATTTATTATTAATTAAATTCTTCTAAGCTTTTTTCAGGTCATATTATATTTACGTATTTCGCCACGACTTCTTCTATTTGCTACCAGGTTCTGTAGTTTGAAAAATCATTTACAGAATTGTTGGGACTCCAAATGGCCCATCCTACTTTTCGCCTTATTTTGACTGTAAACTGCCAGAGGAATTAAAACCGAAGTCCATTACCTTGCCAGTATTATGTGAGAATCGTCTTCTTCAAACAGTCTGAAAAAAGTGCAAAGATCATTATCTAAATCATCTGAAAAACAACCAATTTTGGAAGTAGTACCTTTATATACTACAATATTTATTCGTTTTCTTTTCGATTTCGTAAGTAGTTGTCCGTAGGACCTTCTGAAAACTCAATTTTCCATATTTAATTACTGTTTATTATTAATTAAATTCTTCTAAGCTTTTTTTCAGGTTATATTATAATTACGTATTTCGCCACGACTTCTTATATTTGCTGCCAGGTTCTGTAGTTTGAAAAAAACATTTACAGAATTGGTGGGATCTCAAATGATCCATTCTACCTTTCGCCTTATTTTGACTGTAAACTGCCGGAGGAATTAAAAACGAAGTCCACTACCTTGCCAGTATTACTTGAGAATCGTCTTCTTCAAACAGTCTGAAACAAAGTGCAAACATCATTATCTAAATTAACTGAAAAACAATCAATTTTGGAATTAATTAAATTCTTCTAAGCTTTTTTCAGGTCATATTATATTTACGTATTTCGCCACGACCCGTTCTATTTGCTGACAGGTTCTGTAGTTTGAATAAATCATTTAGAGAATTGGTGGGACTCCCAATGGCCCATCCTACTTTTCGCCTTATTTTGACTGTAAACTGCCGGAGGAATTAAAAACGAAGTCCACTGCCTTGCTAGTGTTACTTGAGAATCGTCTTCTTCAAACAGTCTGAAACAAAGTGCAAAGATCATTATCGGAATCAACTGAAAAACAATCAATTTTGGACGTAGTACCGTTATATACTACAATATTTATTCGTTTTCTTTTCGATTTCGGAAGTAGTTGTCGGTAGGACCTGCTGAAAACTCAATTTTCAAAATTTAATTACTATTTATTATTAATCAAATTCTTTTAAGCTTTTTTCAGGTTAGATTATATATACGTATTTCGCCACGTCTTCTTATATTTGCTGCCAGGTTCTGTAGTCTGCAAAAATCATTTACAGAATTGGTGGGACCTCAAATGATCCATTTTACTTTTCGCCTTATTTTGACTGTAAACTGCCAGAGGAATTAAAAACGAAGTCCACTACCTTGCCAGTATTACGTGAGAATCGTCTTCTTCAAACAGTCTGAATTAAAGTGCAAAGATCATTATCTAAATTAACTGAAAAACAATCAATTTTGGACGTAATTAAATTCTTCTAAGCTTTTTTCAGGTCATATTGTATTTACGTATTTCGCCAAGACCCGTTCTATTAGCTGCCAGGTTCTGTAGTTTGAAAAATCATTTACAGAATTGTTGGGACTCCAAATGGCCCATTTTACTTTTGGCCTTATTTTGATTGTAAACTGCCAGAGGAATTAAAAACGAAGTCCACTACCTTGCCAGAATTACGTGAGAATCGTCTTCTTCAAAGAGTCTGAAACAAAGTACAAAGATCATTATCTAAATCAACTGAAAAACAATCAAGTTTGTACGTAGTACCTTTATATACTGCAGTATTTATTCGTTTTCTTTTCGATCTCGTAAGTAGTTGTCGGTAGGACCTTCTGAAAACCCTATTTTCCAAATTTAATTACTATTTATTATTAATTAAGTTCTTCTAAGCTTTTTTAAGGTCATATTATATTGACGTATTTCGCCACGACCCCTTTTAGTTGCTGCCAGGTTCTGTGGTTTAAATAAATCATTTACAGAATTGGTGGGACCTCAAATGGCCCATCCTACTTTTCGCCTTATTTTGACTGTAAACCGCTGGAGGAATTAAAAACGAAGTCGACTGCCTTGCTAGTATTACTTGAGAATCGTCTTCTTCAAACAGTCTGAAACAAAGTGTAAATATCATTATTTAAATGAACTGAAAAACAATCAAGTTTGGACGTAGTACTTTTATATACTACAATATTTATTCGTTTTCTGTTCGATTTCGTAAGTAGTTGTCGGTAGGACTTTCTGAAAACTCAGTTTTTCAAATTTAACTACTGTCTATTAATGATTACATTCTTCTAAGCTTTTTTCAGGTCATATTATATCTACGTATTTCGCCTCGACCCCTTCTATTTGCTGCCAGGTTCTGTAGTTTGAATAAATCATTTACAGAATTGGTGGAACCTCAAATGGCCCATCCTACTTTTCGCCTTATTTTGACTGTAAACTGCCGGAGGAATTAAAAACGAAGTCCACTACCTTGCTAGTATTACTTGAGAATCGTCTTCTTCAAACTCTCTGAAACAAAGTGCAAAAATCATTATCTAAATCAACTGAAAAACAATCAATTTTGTACGTAGTACCCTCATATACTACAATATTTAATCGTTTTCTTATAGATTTCGTAAGTAGTTGTCGGTAGGACCTTCTGAAAACTCAATTTTCAAAATTTAATTACTATTTATTATTAATTAAATTCTTCTAAGCTTTCTTCAGGTCATATTATATTTATGTATTTCGGCACGACCCCTTCTCTTTGCTGCCAGGTTCTGTAGTTTGAATAAATCATTTGGAGAATTGGTGGAACTCCAATTGGCCCATCCTACTTTTCGCCTTATTTTGACTGTAAACTGCCAGAGGAATTAAAACCGAAGTCCTCTACCTTGCCTGTATTACGTGAGAATCGTCTTCTTCAAACAGTCTGAAACAAAGTGCAAAGATCATTATCTAAATCAACTGAAAAACAATCAAGTTTGTACGTATTACCCTCATATACTACAATATTTATTCGTTTTCTTTTCGATTTCGGAAATAGTTGTCGGTATGACCTTCTGAAAACTCAATTTTCAAAATTTAATTACTATTTATTATTAATCAAATTCTTCTAAGCTTTCTTCAGGTCATATTATATTTACGTGTTTCGCCACGACTTCTTATATTTGCTGCCAGGTTCTGTAGTTTGAAAAAATCATTTACAGAATTGGTGGAACCTCAAATGGCCCATCCTACTTTTCGCCTTATTTTGACTGTAAACTGCCGGAGGAATTAAAAACGAAGTCCACTACCTTGCTAGTATTACTTGAGAATCGTCTTCTTCAAACTGTCTGAAACAAAATGCGAACATCATTATCTAAATCAAATTAAAAACAATCAATTTTGTACGTAGTACCCTCATATACTACAATATTTATTCGTTTTCTTTTAGATTTCGTAAGTAGTTGTCGGTAGGACCTTCTGAAAAGTCAATTTTCGAAATTTAATTACTATTTATTATTAATTAAATTCTTCTAAGCTTTTTTCAGGTCATATTATATTTACGTATTTCGGCACGATCCCTTCTCTTTGCTGCCAGGTTTTGTAGTTTGAATAAATCATTTGGAGAATTGGTAGGACTCCAAATGGCCCATCCTACTTTTCGTCTTATTTTGTCTGTAAACTGCCAGAGGAATTAAAACCGAAGTCCTCTACCTTGCCAGTATTAAGTGAGAATCGTCTTCTTCAAACAGTCTGAAACAAAATGCGAACATCATTATCTAAATCAACTTAAAAACAATCAATTTTGTACGTAGTACCCTCAAATACTATAATATTTATTCGTTTTCTTTTAGATTTCGTAAGTAGTTGTCGGTAGGACCTTCTGACAACTAAATTTTCAAAATGTAATTACTATTTATTATTAATTAAGTTCTTCTAAGCTTTCTTATGGTCATATTATATTTACGTATTTCGCAACGGCCTCTTCGATTTGCTGCAAGGTTCTGTCGTTTGAATAAATCATTTGGAGAATTGGTGGGACCCCAAATGGCCCATCCTACTTTACGCCTTATTTTGACTGTAAACTGCCAGAGGAATTAAAATAGAAGTCCTCTACTTTGTCAGTATTACGTGAGAATAGTCTTCTTCAAACAGTCTGAAACAAAATGCGAAGATCATTATCTAAATGAACTGAAAAACAATCAAGTTTAGACGTAGTACCCTCATATACTACAATATTTATTCGTTTTCTTTTCGATTTCGTAAGTAATTGTCGGTAGGACCTTCTAAACACTAAATTTTCAAAATTTAATTACTATTTATTATTAATTAAATTCTTCTAAGCTTTCTTCAGGTCATATTATATTTACGTATTTTGCCACGACCCCCCCCCCCCCTATTTGCTGCCAGGTTCTGTAGTTTGAATAAATCATTTACATAATATACTGTCATTAGAAAGACGACGTAAATTACTTTCGGCAATAATTGTTTACAAGATTTTGCATAATTTAATAGACTGTTCCAGTCTTCTACGGTCTTTCAAATTTAATGTTCCGCATTATCCCAGTAGAAACAGATCTGTATTTTACATTAGTACTTGCAGAACTAACTTTTCGATGAATTCGCCTATTTATAAACTAAGTACTGTATCTAATAACTTCAGCCATTTGGATATATTTGCAATGAGTCTGGCTTCATATAAAAAAGGTTTAATATTGGAACTTATTAGATAGGGCAGGGTGTTTGGTGGGTGTCGGGATGGGATGGTGCGGTGCCGTCGTCTGGTTGTGCAGCATCAGCGTGTATTGTACGCTGTTGATGGGGGACCCGATGCTGGTGTGTGCTTCTGTCGTGACACTACACTGACACTTCGTTTAGTATTAACTTTTATTCGCAGCTGCGACTATGTAGATTCCGCATTTATTTTATTTTTTTCTTATAAATTAATTGTGTGTGTCTTTTAATATGATTACTACATATTACTATTACGGTATCTCTATTTTTGTATTTTCTTATATGTATATATGTAATATTGCAACCTTTATTTGGTGGTAACTGTTGGTTGCATAAATAAATAAATAAATAAAAAAATAAATAATTGGTGGAACTCCAAATGGCCATCCTATTTTCCACTTATTTTGTCTGTGAACTGCCAGAGGAATTAAAACAGAAGTCCACTACCTTGCTAGTATTACGTGAGATTCGTCTTCTACACACACTCTGAAACCAAGTGCAAAGATCATTATCTAAATCAACTGAAAAACAATCAATTTTGGACGTAGTACCCTTATATACTACAACATTACTACTCATTTTCTTTTCGATTTCGTAAGTAGTTGTCGGTACGACCTTCTGAAAACTCAATTTTCCAAATTTTATCATTATTTATCAATAATTACATTCTTCTAAAATTTCTTCAGGTTATATTATATTTACGTATTTCGACACGACCCTCCTTCTATTTGCTGCCAAGTTTTGTTGTTTGAATAAATCATTTGCAGAATTTGTGGGGCTCCAAATGGCCATTCTACTTTTCTCCTTATTTTGACTGTAAACTGCCGGAGGAATTAAAAACGAAGTCCACCATCTTGCCAGTATTACTTATTACCGTCTTCTTCAAACCGTCTGAGACAAAGTGCAAAGATCATTATCTAAATGAACTGAAAAACGATCAATTTCGGACGTAGTACCCTTATATATTATTCATTTTCTTTCCGATTTCGTATGTAGTTGTCGGTACGACCATCTGAAAACTGAATTTTTTATACTTACTTACTATTTATTATTAATTTCATTCTTCTGAGCTCTCTCTAGGTCAGATTATAAACACATCTCTCGCCACTATCCCTCTTCTATTTGTTGCCAGATTCTTTAGTTCAAATATATCATTTTCCAGAATTTGGAGGACTCCATATGGCCCACCCTATTTTTAATCTTATTTTGACTGTAAATTGCTGGAGGAATGAAAAAACGAGATCGACTACCTTGACAGTATTACCTGAGAATCATCTTCTTCAAAGAGTCTCAAACAAGTGCAAAGTCATTATATAAATCAACTGAAAGCAATTAATTTTCGATGTAGTACCCTTATATACTACAATATTATTAATTTTCTTTTTTATTTCGTACGTAGTTGTCGCTACGACCTTAATTGCATTCTTCTAAGTTCTATCATGGTCAGATTACAATCACGTTTCTTGCCACGACCCCCCTGCTGTTTGCTGCTAGGTTCTTTAGTTAAAATATATCACTTTCCAGAATTCGGAGGACTCCAAATGGCCCTTCTAGTTTTCGCGTTGATTTGACTGTAAACTGCCGGAGGAATGAAAAACGATATCGACTACCTTGACAGTATTACTTGAGAATCGTCTTCGGAATTAAAGTGCAAAGATCATTATCTAAATTAACTGAAAAACGATCAATTTTGGACGTAGTACCTTTATAGTATACTACAACGTTGTTCCATTTTCTTTCCGGTTTCGTATTCGAAATCGACTACCTTGACAGTCTTACTTGAGAATCGTGCAAAGTCATTATCTAAAATAACTGGAAAACGATCAGTTTTGGACGCAGTACCCTTATACACTACAGCATTATTCCTTTTCTTTCCGATTTCGTAAGTAGTTGTAAGTACGACCTGAAGACTCAATTTTCCAAATGTATTTACTATTTATTATTAATTGCATTCTTCTAGGCTTTTTCCAGGTCAGACTATAATCAGGTCTGTCGCCACGACCCCCCCCCCTTCTATTTGCTGCCTGGTTCTTCAGTTCAAATATTGTTACCCAACGAAAACGACGTTACTACATGTATTTGATAACCTAAATACTCAACCGTTTGGTACCCAATAAAACGACACAAATCGGACAATTCTCGGATCCGTCGCCCCCAATTACGTTACGATGGTTTATAACAAATGTTGCCGGTTCACTCAGAAGGAGAAAGGGGTTTTTTACGACCTTAATTAGATGTTAAATGTCAGACGTCACCCCTTTTACATAGGTAAATCCGATCACTCAAAAGTGGAAATAATGAACGGAGCTTAAAAGATGTTTGTAGTCCTCGATTTCAGACAACGTGCAGCATCGGTGAACATACCTTACATGTATTCCTTCAGGTTTTCCAATAACTCATTACAAAAGAAAAACACCACATCTACTACCAAATTTGCATGCACCGTGATGTATACGCAATAAGAACGCACGACTAATTTAGGATAAAATGTATTGGTTAAAGAAAACAGACAAAACTGTTTTACAAACATCAAAGTGAATGCCAAGGGTTAGTAATGCTTTAAAATTAAAGGTTTCGAAACGGCTGGACATAAACAAGGTCCACATACGACATTAAAAACAGTAATCGTTAAACATCCAACAAAAGCTACATGAGTCACTTTAATAACGTTTCGTTGCGGACAAACCACAAAAAAATTAACATAGTGACGCCATCAACATCACGCAAACATAAGTTAAATTTAGCACAGCTGTCATATTACGTCACACAAATCGAGAATGGCGCAACACTGAACGGATTGAAAACCACTGTAAAATTTAATAACACAGTACCTGATTTAAAGTTTTCGGGGGCCGTTGCTCGATTGTTCAACGAAGCCGCCGGTCATCGAAACAGCAACTGCTTGATGTATTTAACGAGATGCAGGAACAGGGCTTCAATGAACCAAAACGCAGTTGATAACCACCAAGGGGAGCAGACAGGATTAATCTTCCACGTACGGGAGCAATCGAAGTGCCATCAATGATGAGCAGTTTTACGACCGGCTAAACCTTCCTCGACGTAGGCCCAGCGTGATACCCCAGAAGAAATCCGCTCAAAAGTGTACGTTTTGCGGTCTGCCAACCGCCGACATGGATAACACCGCTGCCATAGTTCCTTATTGTCCCTTAACGACACGACCCCAAAAAGCACCCACAACACAACATCCAAAGGCGGCACTTAATCCAATTTCCAAGGTAATAAAGCAAAACACTTCCACACAAAAGGACCTCGACGACTCACTCGCAAAAACTACTTGTTGACTCTCTTAGAGCGGGAAGCTCAATGATGCAAGACTCGAACTGCACAAGGGGGGGGGGGGAGCGGAAGACAGGTTTGCTCTCTCTCTAACCTGCACGGAAAGTTCCAGTATTGCGTCATCCGCACCCAAAACGGGGGAGCCACGGCCTGTACGAACGGCCGACGCTCTGGGTCCAAAAATCAATTAAGTTAAGATAAGCCGATTTACGTCATTCATGCGATCTTCTGTTATTTTTCCAGGTTACATCTCGATCATGTCTTTCTTCACGACTCTCTTTCTATTTGCTGCCAAGTTCTTTTATTCAAATTTTTTATATGGCTGAATCTGTGAAACTCCTCATTTGCCATTCCATTTTTCGTCCAGTTTTGGTGGATGTTAACTGCTGAAAGAATGAAAAACAAAATATCCTACCCTGATAGTTTGATTTGAGCCCCGTCTTCTTCAAAAAATCTGAAAATCAGTGCAAACTCATGATCTAAATTAAGTTAAAAACACCCAGATTTAAAAGTAGGCGGCTGGTCGCGTTTTCTAAAAACAATTTTTTCTTCAAACGGCAGTAAAATGTGCCATTATACTTCTGGATTGATGATGCTAAACTGTCACTTCATTGCCATGGCAGATAATAACTTTATCTGCCGCTGACGAGTAATTTTCTTCGAATTTTGTTGTAAACGTTTGAAGAAAAAATGCTATATGTTATTCGGAGCAAAAGTATCTTTATGTGGCTCCGCTGTACTTCTCTGCCGAGCTTGCGAGGCAGATAAGTACAGCCACCCCACATAAAGTATAACTTTTGCTTCTAATAACATATGTTATTTACTAGCAATATGATACTGTTTATTTTCGTCATAGATACAAAATACGAAAAACTACTCACAACTCCCAAGGGATTGGTCAAATTATTTCCTCAATTTCATGGTAACCATGTAACTAGAAACAACGTCTTAGCCAAAGGCGTAGCCAGGGGGAGGCAGGGATGGGCATTTGCTCACCCCTAAAAAATTTAAAGAGCAAAAGACGTTGATTTATAATCACTTTTACAATTCATATTCTACAAGATATTCGAAAACTAAACTATGAAAGGTTATACTTCTAATTTTAATTAAAAACAAATCAGAAAAAACTCGTACGACTCAATCCATTATATACTATATCTTCGAGCTGTACAGGTTGCAACAGGAAGGCTATTTAGTTCTGGAAGAAGTGCAGCTCCTGATATAAATGTCACTGTCAAAAAATGTGTGCAATGTACTGAACAATGTGATAGCCGGGAATGGTTTTAAATTAAACAATGTCCGTGGCAATAGCGTGATTTGCAAATTATAAGAAGATAATAAATGAAAATACTGTTATTTTGAAAAAACAAAATTTAATGAGTGCCAATTAATGAATGTATATGATGCGCTTGCATGATAATATTCATGGCACAGTAGTAAAAACCTTCACTCGCATTTTCCCTTAATCAATATATCTGGAATAATCTAGCTGTAGTCGAAAATGTACAATAACACTGCATGAGCGCATTTTTTTCACTTCCAATATTTCAGTGTGTATGTGCGCGTTCTGTTCCGAAAAAAGAGTTGGAAAACAAACATGATATTTGAAAACTTTAAAAAATACCGAAAGCTTACCTGCTATAATTTGAGTAAATCTAACAATCAAGCGGAACGGTGGTACAATCCCTGGCAGAATAAAACCTTAGAAAAGAAGAATTGCAAGAGTTGGAACTAGCAGAAGTAAAATAATAGGCCTTTTCCCTAATTAAAATATGCTTTGCACATTTCCTTGGTTCAACCGTGTACGACATGCACCATTGAAAGGTTCTTTAGTGCTTTGCGTAGAGTGAAAATGTGGTTGCGGTTAACAATATCATAAAACCGCTTTATTAGACTATGTATATTGAGTGTACACATACAAAAATAATACTGGAAAGAAGTGGGGAACTAGAAGATAAAGTCTTAAAAATGTTTGAAAAAACTAAAGTTAATTTAAATTATGTTTTGCTTGTTGTAAAAAGTAAACAACAATAATAAATATGTAATAATAATAGTTAATTGTGTATATAAAATTTGCCCGCCTCTAACTAGAACCCTGGCTACGCCCTTGGTCTTAGCAACCATACATTCAGGCAATCGTTGATGTTAGTTATTTACATATTCTTATTTGAAATGCACATACTTATGCATTTTCCAATTTTATACTATTTTTACTAATATGCTAGTATATAAAATATTATATGCCCCACTGGAGATATCATTTTTACCTTTGGTTGACTTACAGACCTCGTGCCAGAAGCCCTCGATCTGTAACCACGTCAACCTCGGGGAAAAACATATTCATATCTCCCTTAATACGTAAAAACTTATTCCAACTTTTGCATTTCGCCACACCATTTTCTGATACTGTTAGCGCTAGTATTTACTGCAAAGCACTCGTTGATGATTGGCACTTAATTTGTTTAAGGTTTCACTTAACACCATTCCTAATTGCTCCACATTCTATCACTTTTAGTGAATTGATCCCACTTCCGAAGTTGGAAATTGCAAAGCTTCATTACAACGAACTCACAATCGTAACCATTCTTAACGACGACAAGGCATAGAATAGATCGGATTCGTGACAAATGTCCAATTCAAATATATAAATAGAAGATTAATCATAAGACAAAAAGTACAGTTGACGCGTACCTGTGTTATAACACGACAAAACAACAACCTGTCGGTGACGGTGATAGTTACTGTTCTTATCAATTTTTTGGTTCTTTTGTAATCATTCAAGTTGCGTTGACCTGCTACTTTAGATGTAAAATTTAATTTAAAAATGTCGACGCTATAGTGTATGTTTAAAATAGCACAGTGTTCACTTTTCAACTCAACAGTCATCCTTCACTGCATAACTCCTTATCGCCGTTCTCTATCACACTGAAAATAAACATTTTCAGAATTAATTTCACTTGCACTATAACAAAAACCCAATTTCCTATATATCATCCCAAGCACACTAAAGCAAAAATATCTACGTAATTTTAAGCCTATCAAGCGGAGTAAGCGCCACGCGTCTTGGATTCTTTCTCGGTGATACCGCTAATAATGTACTACTTCCACTTCTAGATCTAATCTATTCTTATATAATAAATATCAAACAAGTTTCACAGTACCTACTACATTTGCACGTAGATTGATGTGTTAGTAATAAATCATGCAACTTGTCAACCTTAGAACGGCGTTATCGTTGAGACTCAAAAATTTATAAATTAATTACGTAGACGTCCCAACCCCAACGCAATGGCTTGGAATTATGCATGGTGCATTTTATAGTCGCCCCCTTTATGCTAGTTACAATTATTCATACACTCTTTAAAATTAACTAATATGATTTCTACCTACTATATTCTAATTTCTAATAGAAAGCATATTTATCACTTGTAAAATTAGCTTATATTTCCTTATTAAATTTCAACACCATGATAGAATACTCAATTGCTATTACCTTTCAACATAAATTGTAAATTGTCTCAAATTAAACTTCTATTACTTATTTTCAAATAAACTAACAATATTTTTTTAAACTTTTCTAACATTTTCTTTGATTGTATTAATCTCCCAAATTTATATGTTCTTTAATTTTTATTCAAAAACTGATCTTTACGTATCATAACAATATACATGGTTTGCACCTTAAAAAAATTAAATTTTGTTTATTTTTGGGTTAATTTAAAAAAAAGGAAGTAATAACTTTTACATAGGTCAGTAGATACAGAATAAATTTTTTACAATACAAAAACAAGGCACAAATTAGCCATTACTAAAATATAGTTGCAACAGAGAAATTGGAGATGCCGGTCCCTTATGATATCGCACTAAACGTTGGGGCTGCCGTTCGAATACGACCACCGGTAACGTGTTTTTTTATTTGAAAATGTATTTAGTTTATTAGGAACGTGAATATATTTTACTCCTAACTTAATTTGATTTTTAAAATTATTTAGTGTCACAATGTCGACGAGGGTAGTTTTTGGTAAAGCCTTTTACAGATTTTTTAATATACTATTGAACTCTGAAGTGTATTCATTTGTGAACAGGCAAAGGCTAAAAATATCTTAAGGGGTAATTAGATCTGGGTACTCCATTCACATCCTATCCTACCACCCTTCATCCCTTCACCACCGTGTAAAACTTTCACTAAAATAACCTGGTCCTATAACTATACAATTTATGTTCCTAAGTGCGTCCTGAACGAATGCAAAAAATAATCCACGGAACTACACAAATCGAAGGCTTGCATTAATTCAAGGAGCAACGCGGACAACTGCACTATCTCTCAGTAATAATGTACCGCCCTTTAACAAAAGGCGAGCTTAGCCCTGACTATCTCAGAACCCTCGGCGATTTGTTGTCATGGGTAAGGATCAAACAATGATCTTTAAGATTATCCATTCGTCACTCACGACAACAACAAAGCAGCCAGTCGAACTTTCAATTTAAATAAAACTTTCTTATCGTATTCGGCTTCTAGCTTATATCTTATATATAAGAACTAGCTGGCCCGGCAAACGTTCTGCCCAAAAATAATTTGTCTCTGAAACCCCGTTTCACCAGTATAGAGTTTTAATTTTATGTCAATTACATCATCTTGGACTTAAAAATAAATGCCATTTTCGCAATCAACGTCCCAAGAAACCTCAATAACGACACCCATGTCGATTTTTAGGCTTATTTACTCCATTTCACTCTAAGGGTTAGCGGACCCGACAGACGTTGTCCTGCCAGAACGTTGGTTTGCCTGCTATTAGCGGGTTCAGCAAACGTTTTTTCAATATTCGAATTTTCGATTTTTTACATTTTAAAAAATATTGGGGTTTAGAAGTTCAGTCACATACACACCTACAGAAGAATTATATACATATATGAAGATAAAGATTTTCATTTCAAAAAATACCTGGGGGCGGCGGGATGGGGGGGACCCGACAGACGTTGTCCTGCCCGAACGTTGGTTTGCCTGCTATTAGCAGGTTCAGCAAAGTTTTTTTCGATTTTTCGATTCTTTTTATTTTAAAAAATATTGGGAGGGGAGGTGAAATTTTGGGGTTATATGTTCTCATCTGCGAGAAATCTTTAAAAAAAACGAAATTCGTCAAAAAAATTTTTTTTAAATTTCTAGAACCTGATTGCAGCTCCACCTACCGGGTCCAATTGTGAATTTAAACCATCCAGGGCACGGCCTCCTGGATTAGTGCGAGATTGACGCAGTCACGTACTAATCCAGGAGGCCGTGATCCAGGGACCCACTCAAACACACACAAAAAATTTCATCAAAATCGGTCCAGCCGTTTAGAAGGGGTTCAGTTACATACACACGTACAGAAGAATTATATACAGTGTGGTCCATTAAGTGTGCAACAAATGGGACATTTTTTTATTAGTTGTAAAACCGAAATTTAAATACCGCCAAAAGTTAGTGCATGTTCGATAACCATATCAGATGCCCTTAGAATGGCTTCAAGTCAAACGATATACAGGGCAGGACAAAAAATATGTAATTCGTTCAAGAATAAAGTTACCTTATTTAAAAAAATATAGCAAAATTTTATTGAGAAAAGTTGTTTAGAATCAAAGGTTATGCTCAAATACAAAGTCACGGCCTCCTATTCGAATTTTGATTCTTTTTTTGTAAAATTTTGTATTATCCCCGTATGATACATATTTTTATTATTCTGATTTTATTAAGAGTTTTTCATATGTAAATTATTATTAGTAAAGCATTTGCCTTGTTAAAAAGAATATTTGCGAAATTCTAAAGTTCTGTTAAATATCGTTGCAACAAACATGAAGTGGACGCTTACCTAAAAAAATATAAATCCAAGTAAATTTTACAAATACGCTTCAAGTTGCTAAAAGTTATTTAAAAGGGATGTGGTTGTGGCTACTTTAAATACATACAAAATCAAAATAATAAAAATATGTATCATACGGGGGTAATACAAAATTTTCCAACAAAGAATCAAAATTCGAATAGGAGGCCCTGACTTTGTATTTGAGCATAACTTTTAATTCTAAACAACTTTTCTCAATAAAATTTTGCTATATTTTTTGAAATAAGGTAACTTTGTTCTTGAACGAATTTCATATTTTTTGTCCTGTCCTGTATATTGTTTGACTTGAAGCCATTCTAAGGGCATCTGATATGGTTATCGAACATACACTAACTTTTGGCAATATTTAAATTTCGATTGTACAACTAATAAAAAAATTTCCCATTTGTTGCACACTTAATGGACCACACTGTATATAAAGATAGAAGTCCTGACTCATTCACTCACTCATTAACGCCCAGCCCAAACCCTTGGACCTATAAAGCTGAAATTTTGCACAGAGGTTCCCTTTATAATGTATACAAGGAATAAGGAAGGATATTTCGAAATTCAACCCCTAAAGGGGTAAAATGGGGATTCCAATTTTGTATGGAAAAATAATATTAAATAGACATTTCGACTTGAAACTGTAGCAGTATTCCTAAAAACAAATAAGCAAACACGTATTTCGTGATTTTCCAAAAATCAACCCCTTAGGGGGTGAAATGGGGTAAATAAGCATAAAAATCGACATGGGTGTCGTTATTGAGGTTTTTTGGGACGTTGATTGCGAAAATGGCATTTGAAATTTGGCAGGCAGAATTCTCATAGGGAGTACGTATCCACTATAAAAGGATTTTTGAAAATTCAACCCCTAAAGGGGTAAAAAAGAGGTTGGCATTTTGTAAGATCAAATTTTGAACTAAGTCATTCAAAGTTTTTAAAATCTGTCCCCTGAAGGTGAAAATAGAAGATAACGGGACGGGACGGGACGGGAAGGAAAGGAAAGGGTTGGGAGGGGAGGGGAGGGAACGGGACTCAGGTAAAGTTGTATCAAACCCCATAAATGAACTTTAGACAGGTAACGTAGCTCAGGCGCCGTATAAAAAAGTGAATTTTTGACTTTTTGATTTTTTAAAATAACTCGTCCAGTTAAGAGAAATAGTAATTTATTATACAAGACGATAAAGTTAAATTTTATCCACGAGTGAATCGTTTAACGTCGAGACGAAGTCGAGACGTTAATGATTCAAGAGTGGATAGAAATAACTTTATCGTCGTGTATAATACAATATTTTTTTCTATAGCAAGAACTTTAACTATTTCAAAAGAAAATAATGACAGTCAATCACATTTCAAAATGTCAGTAGCTAGATTGGGTTGCTACGATAATGCGCAGCTGTCATATTTAATTTAAACAAAAGTTAGAAAATTAAATTACTTTATCTATCCTTGATGTTAAAGTGCTACTTTATCTACCCTTGCTGTTAAAGTAAAACTTGACCTTTTGTTTTGAGTTGATAAAAGCACACTTTAACATGTGCTATAGAAAAAATGTAATTTAATTTCGACATTCTTAAGATACTTTTTAAATAACAAAATTACAACAGCCAACTTCATTATTACTTCCCACGTCTGAAAGACGAAGGAAGTATTGTAATCACGAAAATATTACCTTCGAGATTTCTTGAAATCTTCACGTTTCAAGGTATCTAGATGACGAAAAGTTTTCTTAATTCCGTCTGTCTGTCTGTCTGTATGTCTGTCTGTCTGTCTGTCTGTCTGTTGGCTGTATAGCTCAAAAACTATTTGTCGGAAGAAAACGATATTTTGCATACATATTATATATCTACCTCGCACGAAACCGGTATAATTTCATACAAATATATACAGGGTGAGCACTTAAAAAAAATAAAATTTGTTTATTTTTGGGTTAATTTTGAAATAGAAAGAAGTAATAACTTTCACATAGGTCAGGCTTTACATTTGCCGAAAATAAGACTCAACCGATACAAGATAATGTCACGAAATGAAACAATTTTTTCGCTTAGCCTAATTGTTTCGCCATTTATCCAATTATTTCAGGCTTACCCTGTATATTTTTAGTTGAATTATAAATCCTTTTGCATTTCAAATTCGTAAATTTTCCAAAGCAGCAGATTTTCTACCTGCATCAAGCTCTTATCATTTGCGCGATGCCCTCTCGACCTCCGCTCTATTTCTTATCAGAGTCCGAGCTTGCCTTTGGGCACGAATTGTTGGTACTTGGCACTTGCTGTCTTCGCTTTGCCCGCCGCGTTCGGCGTGGCTAAAGTTTATGTTCAAGTCAATTTACGTGCGCTCAATTAATTTAATGAGCAGTGTGTGCTTCCAAGGGCTGATTATGATCAGGTACGATTGCGCTTTTCTGTTTTATTATCTCCATAGTAATTAGATTTTTCTTAGCTCTTAATTACCAGCTTCATACACGAGTTTTTCTCGGAGGCCAAGCCTTATCGCACTTTCAACACCTGCTGGGTTCGGCGTTGCGGTCTTTTTGGGAATGCTTCTGCAGCAGTTTTCGGCGCATCCACGTCGATTTCAACGATATGGTCGCAGTTCACGACTAACTTATTTGAACCGAAGGGTGCAGCTACCCCGGGCTGGGTTTGCTGTTAGCCATTTGTGCGCGCTGGAGAAGCGAGGTTAGTTCCGAGATTTATCGTGTTTTAATACCTGGATTTTACATTTATTTAAAATTTAAATGCCTACGTTTTGCAATTATTAAAATGTAATGTTCAATTTGATACATGCTCTTGCTTTTTACATTAAATTTTCATGCTTATATCTAATTATGCCCAGTATTCAAATTTTCTATTTTTATGTATTTCGACCCTCTGTAAAAGGTACAGTCACGCTTTTTTTATTGTCAATAGCCTAACAGAAGGTTTAATTAAATGACTGAGGTATGCATATCCCACGAATGTTTTTGGTAAATTATTAAAATAACCCGAAAGGGGTTCTTAATTTTATGCGTGTCGCAACCTTCAGTTAAGATACACAATTTTGTTATTACATTATTTACATTTTAATTATCCTGATCATTGATTACTGACATTTCAAAACTTTTATTAATTATTAATTAAATGCTAGTCACTTGCAATTTATTTTTCTTCTTATTATTTGAAATCTTTTGATTTCTGGCGCCCATTTCCATTTCCTTTTCCTTTTTTTGAAGACATTCCAGGGTGCATAGCTGATGATTTGAACCTACGATCTAAGGCCGCCGATATTTGAGCTAGTTCGGCCATCGCGGTGAGTAAAGAAAAAGTTTTTCAGAGCTGCCGTGGTGTATAAATGGTAGGGGGGTTGATCTGCGATTTTTACTAACATTGCTTATTTTATTAATTAATCGCAGGTCGGCTTCTTTATTGTTTCAGAAAGAGTAAAAACGTTTTAAAAATAACACCGCTCTGTTCAAGAAAGTCGAGGGGCCGCACTTATTTCGAAGAAGCTCGGTGGTGTAGTTAGATTTATCGCTGCAGATACGATCTCTACTCAGGGGTGCGGTTACGATCGCTCTGCAGATGCGGCGGGTTCAAACCCAAGCGGGATACATTTTTTTATTTGAAAATGTATTTAATTTATTAGAAACGTCACAATGTCGAAAAGGGAAGTTATGGGTAAAGCATTTTTTTCCCAGCCGGTTAGAATAGTAGGCATTGCTCACCTCATCTGAGGTAAGAAAGTTAGTTTTTCTCACCTAGGTAAGAAAGTAAATCATGCAATTTTTATGAAGAGACTGTACCGCATGTTAGCTGACTGCTGACGCGTGCTGATTCTGACAGCTGACATATTGATAGTTGACGGATAATTGACTTTATGACTTATGTTACAGTCTGTTTATACGAGGAATTATGAATGCATTCTGTGAGTGTTCACATCCTTTTGATGCAGGTAAGTACGAAACCTTAAGTGAATGGCCCTTCATTCGAAGGAATTAAATTAACCTCTCGCGCATGCGTACTCAAGACAGGAGAGGCTAAAAATCACTGTGCGCGCCCGCGCTTTTTTTTAATCCAACCAAAACTGCTTTGACAGTTTGACCTCAGTGGACATAACCTCAAAAAGTATAAATAGTAAAGCGATTTTTTAACGACAAAATTTTTAAGTTTTCAGAGTTACTTATGAATAAAACTGTTTAGAAACATTTTGAGAACAGCATAAAATCGGAAAACATGCTGCATATTTTGCAGGATATTGTCACCTTTAACAACTTAACAGTCTGTTGAATTATTTTTATAGTGTCAAATTTTGCTCCACTGAGGCCGGCTGGGAAAAAAATAATATTCAAACTTCGTTAAGAAAGTGCTCTTGCATACCTTGCGCAATTACAAACCTCGCCTTCGGCTCGGTTTATAAACTTTGCGCTCGGTATGCAAGACTGCACTTTCTTACCTTGGTTTGAAATATACTATTACAGATTTTTTCTGAAAGACATGAAAGACAAAAAAAAATTTAAAAACTATCTTTAATTTGACAAGACGAAGAAATATTTTTTTCAAATTTTGTAGCAATTATGTAATTATTAAAAAATAATATTTAGATTTTACATTAAACCAAATTATAATAAAAAAAATACAAAGACATTGAAGCACTTCACCAGTATTTTCCAAGCAGAAGTATGATCTATGGATATGGATACCTCGAAATGCTAGAATTAGGCTTTCACGAAGTTTGCCTACAGCCTACATCATCGTATGCGAGAACATAGACGTTGTTGGTAACGGCACAGAAAGGAGTCGAATGGCGTCTGATCAAAAGAGCTTGGTGGTTCCGCAACAGGTCTACGAGTTACCATGCACCTGTTACCAAAAAGTATATACCTACTCTTTGCTGTGATGAAAATGCTCAGAGACGTTAGTGTTTCATTAACAATTATAGGACCAATTAATCGTGGCCCTAGTATGCCATGCCAATACGTACGATGTCGCGCAACTATGAAGTCTTGCAAGTTTTCTGTAGACAAAAGTCTTAAATTTTGCGTATTGAATCAATCAACTATTGTTTGTGAATCTAGTGTCATCAGACCATAAGATTTGTGAAGAAAAATTATCATCATTAACATTGCATTGTCTAGTATTCGCTATATCGTCTTTGCCTTTCATTATCTTAAAGATTGACATACGTTGCGTTTATATGGGTGTAATATTTGTGAGATGAGAACACCTCGTACAGTAGATTTGAGTATGCCGATGTTATGTTGAATTTCCCGAGTTGATGTGTTTAAATTTTCAACAAATACTTGTAAAACAGTAGTTTTGATGTTTTTATTTATGCCCTGCGAATTTTATATTGTGTAGTAACTGTGATCTGAAATTTGCCTTAAATTTTATCTTCATTCTGAATACTGGTTTAAGTACATTTCGGTAGCGTTGGTTAAATTTTTGCGACATGCAATCTAACAAGCAAGAAGACTATACTAAAGAGACGTAACTTGTTATGATGGCTGTGCATAAAAGCGGCCCCAATACCGGGGATAGCCGTCGCGGCGCTGTCGACAGCATGTACTGTCTTCGGACATTTTCGTTCGTTTTCGCCGCCGTTCGAGAGTTGGAAGCGAGCTAAATTAATTTATAATCGCTGTTAAAAGTCAGTTTACGGTTGTTAATCAAATGGAGTGTATTTCAAGTGTGTTATTAAATATTTGACATTTACAATTCACGAGTTTAGTGAATAGATTATAATACACGACGACCGCCATATTTGTCAACTTTTAGCGGTCCGCTTCGAAACGCGAGTTATTTCTCCTTAGTACAGTCTTCTTGGTAACAAGACAACATATCAAATTTATTACTGCTACTAAGCGGCTCCAAGGCAAAAATATCACGGAATACTCGTAATAAATTACTAATTAATTGAAGATTTAAACAGTAATTTAGATTTTATTGCATTTTTATTTTTTATTTAACAGGTAAATTACCAACAAACGAGACCTATAGCAACACAAATATTTAAAAACTTTTCAAAGAAATTATACAGGATGCTCAGAAATTGGCGCCGAATTTTGCTATTTAAAAAATTCGAAAACTTTATTTTTTTTAATGGCAACCTGCCTTTTTTTCCTCATCAGTGGATTCTACGCTGAAATTTAAGGTGACTTTGTGATTACACCCCTATATCTAAAATGATCGGTTTTTGTAGAAAGTTGAAAATACCATCATTTTCGTGGTTATTGAAGAATTTCAAATAATTATTATCACTTGGCATTGGCTTGAAGTAAAAACAGGCGAATTTGCTATTCTCGATGCTACAGCCCACGAGTGGGGTCTGCATTTAAAAATGTTCGTCAAAGCCCGACCTCTACGCACGCTTTGTAATTTTTGTAATTGATAAAAAATTACAACAGGAGAAGATTAATTAAGAATAATTCAATAATATATTGAAGAAATAATAAAAACAAAAATGAAAAATTGATCAAACTATAGTAAATGTTCGAACTGGTTGCCTCCAACTTCCAAACATTTCTGAACTTTTCTTAAAAACCCAACATGAGTGGCACACCAGATTTCTTGAGAGAGATCGAAATGCATTACGAACTCTTTTCTGTCAATCTTCTTTTGTTGTGAGCGGCAAAGCACACAAAACCACACAAGATCTTTTATGCAACCCCAAACAAAGAAATCTAATGGAGTGATATCGGGCGAACGAATAGGCCATTGATTTACAAGCGCACTACTATAAGGTGTGATTCCATCGTGTTGGTAACACAGCTGATTCCAGTTCAGATTTAGTGGATGAAATAATTTTGTAAAATTTCGACATATCTTTCGCCTGAAATAAATAAGAATTTGATACAAAATTTCCCCACCAATCTCCAATAAACTTACCATTCAAATTTTTATTATAAAAATGTACCACTAACACACTGTCATTTTTATTGCAGCAAAAACATTGAAACTCCAGTAACCTAAAACAAAAATTAAAATTACTTTATGAAAATCTCATATAACTTAATACAATTCAGATATATCATAGCTAGATGATTTCTACATTATTTAACTGGTACGTCAAAGAAGAAAATTAACAAATTAGACATAATCTAGCTTAAATACAAAAAGTAACCAAAATTTCGAAAAACAGTAAATTAAAAAAAATACAAAAGAAATCATTAACACGAACTAATAACGCGTGTTTTCACCTCTCGCAGCTATACATGCTTCCACCCTTCTTGGCATAATCCTAATGAGAACTCGGATGCTTTCTTGTGGTATCTGATGCTATTCTTGTATAAGCAAGTTAGACAGCTTTTCAAGAGTTATTGGAGGCTGTGGAACATTTCCAACTCGTCGGCCCAACTGATCCCAGAGGTGCTCAATGGGATTTAGATCTGGGCTTTTTGCTGGCCATTCTAGACACTCAATATTTCCTTCTCTTGAGGCAGTGGTTACAACATTAGCAATGTCCGGCCTTGCATTATCATGTTGGAAAATAAAGCCTGGATCAAAATTTTCAGCATAAGGCTGTACATGAGGTACAATAACCTCGTCCCTATATCTTGCTGCCGTAAGTGATCCATTGCGCACAATAACCAGGTCTGTGCGACCATTCAAATTTATCTCACCCCATACCATCAAAGATCCTCCGCCAAATTTCTTAACACCTTGAATGTTGCATTGCTCGTACCTCTCACCTGGTCTTCGCAAAACGAGAACACGGCGATCGTTATTGGAAAGATGGAATCGGGACTCGTCAGAGAATAAAACCAAGCCCCAATGCCTTTCATCCCATTCCTGGTGGTTTAAACAAATAGTCAAACGATTCCTTTTATGTAGCGCCGTAAGAACTGGACCAGTTGCAGGTTGTCTGGCAGTCAGATTAATTTCTTTCAACCTCCTTCGTACAGTTTTTGTTGATATTTTCTTTCCAGTAGCCAAGCGTAGATCATTTTTTAACTCTCGAGACGTTACAAAACGCTTCCTTAAAGCCTGCTGCATAGTGTTTCTCGAGAAATGAGAGTTTTCTCGCTTTCGCTCTTGTTCTCTCACCGAGAACGAGACTGAGACCGAGAACGAGAGCGAGACCGAAAATGTAAGCTGAGAACGAGAACGATAGGTAGGGTAACCGAGAGCGAGAATTTTATCGTAACTCTCGCTCTCGCTCTCGGTTTAAAAAATAAAAAAGCGGACAAAAGATATTTTAAAGTAGGTATTTTATAATTTACATGAAAACGAAATAAAATAATACGATTAAATAATTAACGATTAAATAACTAATAATGAAATAATTATAAACACAAAATAATGTTACATATTAAATCCAAATTCGATTTTTCAGACCACATTCAGCCCAAAAATTTAGGGAGAGAAGATATTTACTTGTGTCATCGTTAAGCCGACTTCTGTGTTTGCTGTTGATTAGTGAAGCTTGCGAAAACAATCTTTCAACGGGAGCCGAAGTAGCATTTATTGCGAGATCTCTCTCGCCATTCTTGTCAAATTGGGATAAGTATCGCTATATTTTTTCCAGTATGCCAAAATACTTTGATCTTTTGGTGATCGTTTTAGTGCTAAATATTCATCAATTTCATATTTTCAGTTGTTTTCTCAAGTTTCTTCTTCAAATAGGGACGTGAAATCCAGACCATCATCGTGATGAGTTTTCTTCGTTAATGTTTTGTGTTCTTCTTCAGCAACTTCTGCTCCTTTGTCTTCATTAGGTACATGACATTTCGTTTTGAAAATATTTTCCAACATGGAATACGAAAAATCCTTTATTTGTTTTCCCCAAGTCGTTAAATTAAATGTTTCCAATTTGTGACGTGGATCTAAAATCAAAATTACACAATAAATCCAGTTACTCTTATTATAATGTTTCATCAATTTGTTTTCCCGGCCAAGTAAGCTGATAATATAACTTCTTCTATAACATTAGTCCTTTGCTTTTCAGAAAGATCTATTATTACATTGTCAATTCTGTCCAATAGCATGTTAAATACCACGATTACAACATTACAAGAGGAATAGTCACATAGTGTTGCCAACATAAAATCTGTGAACATAGTTTAAAAGGTCTCAAGTATTTATAAACTGTGGCCATAAGCTCTCACTCACCATATTAAAGTTTGAACTTTTCTACTTGTTCTGCATTGCAATATAGCAATTTTAGGGGTTCTTTCAAGCCAAGTGCGCTTTCCAACATGTCATGCGTACTGTTCCATCTGGTTTTAATATCCAAACATGGTTTTGTACAAGGTACTTCGACCGTACCGCAGCAATTTTTCAGTTTAATCTGAAGTTGCTCCGATTTTCTTATTTTAATAAAGGTTTTTCTAACCTTGGCGATTACTGTAGAAGAAGCAAAGGTTATAGTTAATTTCTTCCTCGCAATTAGCTTGGTCCTCTTCAAAGTCTTCTTCGAGGCTTTCGCCATCTGAATTATCTTCATCGTCCTCACTGCTGTCTTCTTCTTTTCTGCTCTTCAACAATTGTAGCATATCTTGCACGATAAGATTTAGTATATGTGCGAAGCACCTAAAATGTTGATTGTCTGAGTCAAATTCTGTTCCAGCTTCTTTCATCAGAACCTTTAGTTCTGTCATGAAAGTACTGTTCGACGACACGTTATCTACCGCAATTCCTTGCACTCTATCCATTATGTCGTATGATCTTATACTCTTCATAAATGCGTGGGCGATATCCTTTCCGGAGTGGTTACCCTTTGCAAGTACAAAATATAAAGCCAAGGATTGTACATTAAAATTGTTGTCTATAAAATGCGCCGTAATTCCGTAATACGACCTTCCGGAAATTGAAGTCCAACCATCAATTGTAAAAGAAATTTTTAAGGAATTTTCTTTTAAAATTCCTTTTACATTCCTCTCAATCTTTGTGTGTTCTTCAAACACTTTTTTTTCATTAAATCTTAGCTGTATTATTTGAAATTTTAATAGTTCGAGAAGAATCTTGAGTAGCATCATCGTTGAAGAAATTAAAGGGCAAATTCTTAATTGCTAACCACTTGACTATCGTTTGGTCCAAGTTGCTCGACAAGTTCTGAAATTAATACAGCACATTTATTTACTAATATACAGGGAGGTTATAGAGAACATTAAAACATACAAAATTTGCACATAAACTTTTTTTTAAATTCCTCCCCGCTGGGTTAACACTGTTACACCCTTTTAAAGAGGGTGGTTATAATAGCAGATTTTAATGGACAAGAATTTTATTATAAATAATTACGTACTGAAAATCCTCATTAATTAAAAAAAAAGTCAGGTCTTTAGTGCTTTTGTATAGCTAATAGCTTTTGTGTAAAAACATAGAATACGTTATAATGCAAAGCATTATGTTGGCTAACTGTACCATGCATCATAATACATTGTATTTTTTACAATTTAAAAAAATACGCAAAGCTAAAAGATGTAGACATTTTTTAAATAAATCGGGCTTCCTAATACATAATTTTGTCTGTTAAAAACTTTGATATGACTCACACGTGCATAATTGCCGCTTGTCGCCTATTCGTCAAGATAGCGGCCCAATTAAAAATCACATGTGAGTTAACGCCCTCAAACCTCGCATGCAATTTCTCAAGGAGCAGAAAAACACGTAATTACAACCATGTTATTCTTTTGGCTAAACAAAAGCCGAACGCCTAAGTTTTAAAAACAGCATTCGTAGGGCAAACGGCCCTAAAAACCCAGGCCAACAACCCGAGTTATTAGAATGTCAGCGACCGCTCCGTCTAACAAAGACGGCTTAAAACTTTCCCTTTCACGGGGTTAAGTAAGGTAAATAAAAACGAAGGTGTCAACTCAGAGAACTGGGCCAGCGCCGGAAAGAATTATCCATAAGGAGGTCAATGCAGACATGCCACGCAACAATTAAAGAAATAGCAAATAGCGCGAACAAATTAAATTACAAGTAATTTTAATAAGACTATAGGCATGCGTGGTATGTAAAGAAGCATAATTGAATAAGGAAAACGATGGGCCAGATAAAAAAAGCCGCCGTACGAAAATAAGGACGCTAAATGCAAAAATCGATAAAATGCTTCAAATCAACCCCCGTAAGCGAAATTAGTTCATCCCACCCCAAACAAACGGACATCCGAGAGAAAGCGGTGGGAGTAAAAATCCCTTTAAAAAGAGCCGCAGCCGCCAGAATAACCATCTTATCGAGCTCTGCTCTAGGATCAAAAACATCTTATCGAGCTCTGCTCTAAGACCAAAAAACTCTCTCAGCTTGGGCCCTCCGGCCACTAGAGAACTCCACAAACGGCCCAAAACCTTCTGTTCGAGCTCTGCTCACAGAAGTCAGCCCCGTGACTCCTTGGGATAACTCGAGCTATGCTCGTTATTCCTAAAGGGTGTCCGGGTTGCCGCTATCTACGCCTGCCATCCTCGCTGTCCACGCCTGGAGGAGCGTCCAGCCCCACGTCGAATCGAGCCCTAGTAGCCACCGACGTCGCCGCCCGTCTCAAGCCCAGGCCTACGCTGCGCTATACCCCAGGTCCTGCCGCCCGCTATGCATAGCCCAGGCCCCATGGAGAACCTCGCCGTCTCCGCTGCATCGCTCCGCAGCACCGCGACACGCTCACGTAAGTTCTCAGAAACAAACACAGCTACTCGAATCTAGTTCGCAGGAACCAACACATGCGAGTGAAGACAGACGCCGCCGCCGTCTGCCCCTACGTCCAGCTCACTGCGAGGAGGAAGACGCCACCCAGGCCGCCTCCACGTACGCTGCTGCTCCCATATCCAGAAGCACGCACCCTTCCACAGGCGCCGTCGCCGCCTACACCTACGTCCAGCTCACTGCGAGGAAGATGCCGCCACACAGGCCGCCTCCACGTACGCTGCCGCTCCTATGTCAGGGAGCTCGCAACACGCCAAAGACGCCACCGCCGTCTACATGTACCCCCCAACCTCCACAGAGGGGAATCGCCGCCAAGCGACGCCGCTCGCTTGCGCTACCAGCTGACGCCGTTCAGCCCCGCCGCCACTGCACCCATAGCAGAAAGCAGCCCCACACCACCTCCATGGAGGAAGCCATTCGCCGCCGCCGCAGCTGCATCCATAGCAGAAGGCCGCCCGACACCGCTTCCATAGAGGAAACCAATCATCGCCGCCGCCGCAGCATCCACGAAGGACGCTCGCCGCCGCCCCCTTG
This sequence comes from Agriotes lineatus, assembly GCA_940337035.1. Taxonomy (NCBI): domain Eukaryota; kingdom Metazoa; phylum Arthropoda; class Insecta; order Coleoptera; family Elateridae; genus Agriotes; species Agriotes lineatus. The sequence goes on along the minus strand of OW679198.1, from coordinate 130,215,976 downwards.
TAGCCAAAAGCTACGCAATGCCAACCTAGAGCCCACGCCTTCCAGCGGGGCCTAGCCATCGATCATTGAGAAAGAGGAGGATGGACAGCCGCCGCCCGAATTCGACGCCCGCCGTCCGCAAGCTCGAGGTTCGCTGCAGCAGCCCGCCCCTGGAGTGTGCTGTCGTCAGACGCGTTCTGCTCGGCCCCAAGGCGCCCCAAGCTTCAGAGAGACGCTAGCTGCTTGCGAACCAGAGAGCGCTCCGGCCCGTCGCGCATCATCCGGCTCGACGCCATCCCCAGGTCGCCCTTGAAACACCAGAAACTCCGCGCCACGAAGAGGACTTCGCCTGAGCTCGCGCTTTCAAGCACCGTCGCCCCGGCTTCGCACAGCTCCGCCGAGGACGCACCTGCCACGGCAATGACGCCTCAAGCCTCCGCCGCCGCCCCCTTGGCCTGCCGCCGAGGTGTGTCATCCTGCCTCCAGGTCGTCCGGAACGTGGACACCGCCCCGCCCCCAAAGGGCCTCGCTAGGACGCGAGCCCTAGGTCTAAGAAGTCCTGGCCGAAGTGTTCCTGCTGCCAGGTCGACCGCCACCATCCGCTTCTCGCCCTCGGAGATGCCCTCCACCGGGCACACACACGGCGTATTTTACTTTATTGTTTTTATATATATATTTTTTTGGGAGTAATTATATAACATTGTACATAGTAATTGTAAATAAACGCACACTTAACAACCAATCAGGATCTTCTCCAGGAGCGCCAATAGCCGTCTTTCGTGGACATCCCTACCGTGAGCTAGCTTGGTAAATGGTCGTAAAAAGCCATTTTTAACCTTCGTCACGCCCTCGAGTGTGAGGCCAGTGTCGTATTGTGTTAACTTCTAATATAATCACTCCTTATATGCGAAATTTTTATGTTTTAACGTCCCTTAAAATCTCCTTAAATTTGGTACCGCGTTTTTTAAACACCTTTTATACAGCAACGTTGAAGTAGTAATTATACAAAACGATATAGCTGTGTAAGTAATTTATTTTTATTATTAATAATTTTTACTTTAATAGAAACAATCTTATACAGAAAGTTCTATCTACAACTTTCTTGAAAATGAGAATCGCCCGATCAGTTTTTAGATATTATCTGTTTTATGCTGAAATGTGAAGTTTTAAATGTTACTTTATAGGATATGTAATACGGATAAATTAATCTTTAAAAAAGCTTTCTTTAATAATTTCGAACAAAACCAAGTAAAATGCAATTATTTTCATTTAAATACGTTTTTTACAATCTTTTGTGGTGATCATGGATTCTGTGGAATAAAATTCCTAAATTAAAAAAAACTAAAGCTACTGGTCCCAGAATATATCAATGAATATCTCAAAAAGCAACTGGCTATTTCCATTTTGAAGAAACACAAAAACATGGTTCTGTATATGATTTTTCGTATTTAAGTAAAATGAATTTAATTTAAAAATAATCGCGTTTAGCAGTTGTATCGTTTTTAAACAGATTCACCCTGAATATAATTGAAATGTTTACTTAATTCAGTTTTTCTTAGAGAATTAAAAACAAATAACTATACCTCTGTAGGTGGTACCGTATATTTCTTCAGTATTTGTTGTTTTAATCGATCTTCTCCTTTTTATCGGTAGAGTTCTCGCCAAATAAGTCTGTGTATTCTTTGGGGTGCCCAAATTGTAAATGCCTTTTCAAACCACTTGTATTGTGCAAAGACATTTTTATAGGTTTTTTGATATTTTTATCTTTTTTGCAAAGCAGACACTTTGCCAATTTCACGGACGGATTTGATTCATCTTTGTCAATGTAAAAATATTCTGAAAACCTGTTTTTACTTCTATTATCTTCAGTTGAAGCAGATGTGGGAGTGAACGTATTTGCCTTTAATGTTGATGTTGATGGTGTATGGGACAAACACATTTCGGCATCCCCGCGTTCTATTTCTATCATTTCTTGCGATTGTGACAAGCTCGAGACGCTCTGATTACTATCAATTTCACATTCTATTAACGAGAACGAGATCGAGAAGATTTTTCAGGATTTACGAGAGCAAGAACGAGAGAGACCACTTCTCGCTCTCGTTCTCGCTCTCGCGAAACACTACTGCTGCACTATGTAGCGATCTTCCCTGGCAGTTATTTTCCTTTTAGCCACCTTGTCCTCTTCTTCTGGTAAAACTACCAGTAGTTCTATACCTTGCAGCAGCTCTTTGTACCACAAATTTGTTTGTGTTTAGAATTTGAGCAACTTGCCGCCTGCGAATATCCTTCGCGAAGAAAAATGATAATTTGAGCTACTTTTCCGATTGCAAGATGATGCCGTGGTATATTTTAAGAAAGGTTGAGGCAACAATCACTTTTTGTACTTTTTTCCCCTGATGGCCACACGTTACTATGCAAAAACAACTCAAAACTTTGTCTTTGACTCGTATTATTATTGTTGACATTTTTTTGTATGAAAACAATTGCATTGTCATTATTTATTTCTTCATGGCACAGTAACAAAGCAATGTAGAAATCATCTAGCTATGATATATCTGAATTGTATTAAGTTATATGAGATTTTCATAAAGTAATTTTGATTTTTGTTGGTGGTCCCTTAATTATGTCCAGAAGTGTATATGGGGATTAGTATCACTCGAATAATGGGAGTTATGCCGGTTAAACATACTATTCTTTTGAAATGTTGTCTCATCCGCCCAAATCAACTTTTGTAAAAATTCTTGGTCTTCCTGAGTTTTAATATAAATTCACAAAAATCCATTCTTTTTTGATCGTCACCTGGCCTCAAATTTTGTACTAATGACCATGAATACGGATGGAACTTGTTGTTTTTTCAGAATCCTGTAAATACCTATCTCAGGTATCTCTTTCCGCATATGTTAAGGAATTTTCAGGATGCGCTCTGAAGTATCCCAATACTGCAACTTAATTTTCTTCATTGTCTACGACAGGTTTGATTTTTTCGTGCTTTCCAACAAACTGCTCGTCGGTTTTGCAATTATGAATCAGCTGCGTGAGGGTGTCATGAGTGGGCTTTGGTATATCCAAATATCGCAAACGGAAGGTTTCGCAGGCTCTTTCGATTAACTTGTGTTATAACGGGTGTTCATAAACAGTCGTCATCCCAGTTGCTTTGAAAAACAAAATGTTATGTCTTTGATTAATTCGTGCAACACAATGAAACGTCATTGAGTACTGTCATAGCGCATTTTTTCTAAGTTTTAATAGACATACGTTTCTGAAGTCAAAACCTACTGGGATGACGACTGTTTATGAACACCCCTTAGTAGATTAGATTAATACTAGTAGTTGATGTGACATGTAATAGGAGCATTGAATAAACAGCATCATTCATAGCACACAACAACTTGTTGCATTCCCCGTATATCACTAACAAATTGATGTAATTTTCATTACAAAATCCCAAACGGGACACGATTAACACTTTTGCCACTCCTAAAACTCAAATTATTTGCAATTCTTGTTTGTTGACACTTTAGCTTTTGTTTCCTTACTTAATATCTTCACACCCAAGCCAACAGATAATAATTTGAAATTCTCCAATAACCACGAAAATTTCGGTATTTTCAAGTTTCTACAAAAAACTTTCATTTTAGATATAGGGATATAATTACAAATTATCCTTACTTTTCTGAGTAGAATCTGCTGGTGAAGAAAAAAAGGGAGTTCCTATTTTAAAAAAATGAAGTTTTCGATTTTTTCAATAGCAAAGTTTGGCGTCAATTTTTGAGCACCCTGTATAATTGTTTTGAAAAGTTTTTACATATTTGGCTAGCTATAGATCTCAGTTGTGCAGACCTTATAAATATTAGGCCTGACTAGGTTAGATTTAAAAAAAAATGTTTTTGTAAAGGGCTGCATCTGACAAAAATTTCTAAAAAACTGAAATAACTCAAAAATGACCCGCTTTAGACATATGATGTTCCATATAAAGTTAGATTGAAATTTAGCGCAGATCCCAAAAAATCAATAAAAATTAGCAGAAAACTGAAAATATTTTAGTTGAAACGAGCTCTTCGAAAAAACCTTCGTATTCAAATTTTTAGAAAACTAGTCCCAGTAATTTCCCATATACGTATCGACTCAGCTCGTCGTGAAGGACCCTGTATATTAGTTAGGTATATATTGTTTTGTTAAGATTAAAAGTAGCACTTTGTTTGACGAGCAATTGTGTAGGGCAGCGTAGCCGAGCAAACGCAAAAATTGCAAGTCAAACAGAGTCACTTTTAATCCGAATAATACTTATTATATTTTTCTCCCACCACACGAATAGGACGCCATATTATCAAATAATTTTGTATAAAAAGTAAGTCATTTCGGGATGTTCACCAATTACCTTGGCAACTCTACACTTTTCTATTCATATTTGCAATAATACAAAAATGGAATCAAGATACGGTCTCACAAGGTAAATCTATATAAATAAAAATCAATTGCCGCATGTATGTCACATCATCACTGGAGAACTGCTCGACCGACTTTTCTCATTTTTTTTGTTGTGTTCGTAATTATCAAGACAAGGTTTGTATGAAAGAAAATTTTGGGAAAATCCACCGGAAAAGTCGAAAAATTCGGAAAACCAAAAAGATGATTTTGTATTGTATTATTGTACGGGATTTCGTATGTTTTCGTTTCTGAATGGCTTTTCAATGAGAAAAATTGGAAAATCGGAGTGGAAAACTCGATTTTTTTTTCAGGATGGAAAAACCGGATAGAACAACGGAAAAGTCATGTTTCAAAACATACACGCATAGGTTCACGCAATATTATGCCCGAGCAACGACGGGTAGGTCACAGCTATGGTGTATACAAGAAATAAGGAAGGATATTTCGAAATTCAACCCCTAAAGGGGTAAAATGGGGGTTTCAAACTTGTATAGAAAAATAATAGTAAATAGACATTTCGACTTGAAACTTCGTAGGAGTACTCGTAGAAACAAATAAGCAAACACGTATTTCGTGATTTTCCGACATACAATTAAAACTCTATAGTGATGAAACGGGGTTTCAGAGACAAATTATTTTTGGGCAGAACAACGTTTGCCCGGTCAGCTAGTTTTAAATAAAAAACAAACGCTTCGTCAATATTCGCAATCGCTGTCGTTGTTGTTTATTTTCCGCGTATAGGGATTGTTTATTTGTGCCATGACAGTTTTCAAAAATTCAATTTGATAACAGTAAAAGAAAAAAAGCTGGCGTGATACACGCACACAACTTCTGTTTACAGTGATCTTATAATTAACCAAAAATATAATTTTTAATTTTTAAGCATTTGTCAAAAAATTTCAAAAATTACAAATTCTACAAAAACGTTACAAAATAGTAGAGCGTTCGTTCAAGAGACAAATTTTCTCTAAAATTTTAAGCTGAATTCAAAAGTGTAATAATGTACAGCGTGTTCTATTTAAAATAGGTGTTAATATAAAAAAGGGAAAAACAAAAGAACCCCTTTTAGATTAAAAAATGGTTTATGTGGTTACAAACTGATAATGTTACATCATTTTCGTGGTTTTGACTTGCGTTACTTGATCTTATGTCTCAGAAAGTACGGTAGGAAGATATTCACAAAAGTCCGGAAAATACGTGTACAACGTAAGACCACAAGTTCCTTGGCCCAAAATATGATGATTTAACTCAACTTACCTATGCAGGGTGATTTATAACAGGCCGACCAAACTTCAACAGTTTGTTGGGGAGGTCATTTGAAGTAGAAAATGTTATACAGTGTGTCTGCTTAAGTTCTCACCATATGGAAATCCTTTTTATTATTAATTTTACGAAAAAAAGTTATTCTTTATAAAAAGTTTTGCATGGTCCAAAACTTAAAATGCAATCATCAGATATTAATTTGTTTAAGCCGTATACGAGGAATGTCAAAAAATATGAATTCTGCTCAAGAGTAAAGTACCTTTATTTGTGAAAATATCGAAAATTGTTATTGAAAAAAGTTGATTAGAATCGAAAACTACGTTCAAATATCCAATTACACTTATCTACGATGAAAATCAGGTTTTGTTAATTTTCACATTTTTTTAAGTTGTTTCAAATGGAGAACTTTATTTTTGACAATATCGGAAACTTTTTTCAGTTATCTCTTTATTCGTTAAAAGTTTGATAACCTTTACGTCTCGTAACCTCTATGTTGCTTTATTTTGATGGTTTTCCATATGAAACAACTTAAAAAAATGTGAAAAATAACAAAACCTGAGCCGTCCTACCAATAAATTGCTATGAAATCTATATCGTTTGACAGATAAAACTACAGGCTATCATACCAAAAAAGGTTTGATATGATTGGCCCACATACGTAGTAGATATGACGCTTGAAACATTGGCTACTTTGAACGGTTTTACCTTGACCCGCCCCTTAATAAAACTTTGATCTTTTGTAGTTAGGTAACTAAGTGGAATACGACATACGACCGATGTCCATATAGCATTTTTTACTCAAAATTACCTTCCCAACATACTGTTGATGTTTGGTCCGCCCGCTATAAATCACCCTGTATACATAGTTGCTTAGTTTAGCCGCTAGAAGGCTTTAAAAATGATTATTTTTTTTTAATTTTAACCCCTTGTACAATCACTACCATTTTTTTCTGAATAGTTACTTTAATTTAGAAACTATTTTCTCTCTTACAACATTTTAGTTGGGTGAGCGGTTTAGCCACAAATATATTTCCAACCCCCTACAAGCCTAGTGTTAAGTTACAATTACTGATTCAGGATTTAGAAAATATTTTTTGTGGCTAAACCGTTTACCCAACTATAATTTTGTAAGAGAGCAAATAGCTTCTGAATTAAAGTAGCTATCCACAAAAAAACATTGGTAGTGATTATACAGGGGGTTAAAAAAATATAGATGAATAATTTATTGTGACAAAGTTTTTAAACACCCTGTAATTTTCAAAATTAGTGCTGATTCCATAAAAAGCTGTAGTTTACTGGTACAAACGCATAGCCAAAATATGAATAAATATACATAAAATAATAAAAAAGATTTTTCGACTTATTTCAAAAAAAAATAAAAAAGCTAATCATCTTTGAAGACCTCTAGCGGCCAAACAAAGCAACTCTGTATATAGGTAAGTTGAGTTAAATCATCATGTTTAGGGCCAAGGAACTTGTGGTCTTTCATTGTACACGTATTTTCCGGACACCCTGTATACAGTTAGCCCGTACCCATTTCTGGACAAAAATTTACAATGCAGTAACTGCTATTTATTTCTACTCTAGTATAAGAATCCATATACGATGTTAAACCTATAGTGATGACAAGATATTTAAAAAAAGGTAGAAAAGTTTATTATGTAAATATTTAAAATAATAACACGTATAAACTTGTCTTTCATTGTGCAATCAATTAAATAGGCATGTGAATTAAAACATTTGTGACTTAATATAAAGAAAGTCGTGCATCTAACTCGGTTATTTATAAATACGAGTAAGTAGGTATACCAAATCTTGGCAAGCCGAATTAACTATGCTGGTGCCTGGTGCCACACACTATTTATTTAAAAAATATTATGAAAATACGTATAGCTACTATATTGCATTTTGAAAAGTGTGTTATCTTTGTATAGCACACGTGGCCAAATGTACAAAACTGCATGTCATACACAGGTGGCGGTTTTTAAATGTGCAGATGTTTATAACAAGGAGATTTCATTTTCCAACATTTAGCATTTGCAACACCAAAAACAGATATTGGTTCAACTTTCAACATGTTTAAGATACGAGGCAAAAATAAAAGATCTTTCACAAATAATTGCAGTTTGTAAGCACTGCTAAAGCTGCCTCGCCAGGCTTGCTATTTATTTATGTAGGTATTTATTTATTCATTGCCTAAAAGAAAAAATCAAATTATAGGACAATGCGCAAGTACAATAATACATATAATATTAAATAACATATACAAACATAGTAACTAACTACATAGATAAGGCGAGGTATAGAATATTATATACATATAACATATCTAAATCGAATGAAATAGTACATAAACAGCGTAAGCATGTGCTAATAATAATGGAGATTAATTATACATGATCGATTGATTTAATGATGTCTTTAAAGATCCTAGAGTACAGCAATTTATATCACAGTTATTTGCAATTTTATTAAAATTCGAAGCTATTACATATAAAGGAGACTTAACGAGTAGATTAGTTCGAGCCGTAGGCACATAAAACGTTATTACATTGAAGAATTGTTTCAGCAAGTCGATTACTGTAATTTTACAGTTGTAGGTACATACATGGAAACTCCACATTAAAACTACACAAAGAAACTGCGATTTCTTACACTTCCCACACTTACAATAGCTTCAGCCAATTGCAACCATTGAATTTCACGAAGGACAACATAAAAGTTCTGTTCAATTTCGAATAAAGTATTTGAAATTTGGCGGCTACTGTATTAATAGCGCCGCGTGTAACGCCACGGTGTATAAAATACACCGTGTGTACCGCTCATAAAATAAATCAAAGTTCAACGTTGCAGTGTTTCGTAATACTGCCGAAACCTGTTTTTCAAAATACTGAAAACTGCAGCCGTTATCTCAATTTCAAAGTAAACAAAACTGGAGATATAATTTATGCTCAATTGAACCGCCGAGATAGTAGTTAAAATTAGTACGGATAGATGGCGCCACTCTATACATCACCCTAAGCAATATGTATGTCCTGTGATTTATAAGGTAAATAGTCGTAGCGACATGTACTCTGGTTTCCCTTCAGAGCGAATAAATCTTTCGCCTTTTACTAAAGATTTCCGTGGAGGGGAACAACTCAAATGAGTTTACAACCAATTTTTCTAATGCCCGGCGAAAGCTGGGCGATAAATAATTACAAAAATTAGATAATTCAGCTTTACGGCAGCAGGGCCGGCTGCGCAAGGCGTTTCATTCAGTGTTGCTATTGAGATAGAGCTGGGTGGGCAAAGCGATTTATTTTTGAGATTTGACTCTGCGAATCCCGTTCACACGAATTGCACTGCAGACTTCACAGCACATTGACAGTCGCACACTCACCGACGAAAAGTATCGGGTGTTAATTGATAAGCAAGCGGCAAAGGCAAAGGCCGCCCCAGAGAGCAGTTATATTAGTTTTATCGGCATAATTACTATATCGGCTGATCAAATAAATTTCAGGTTTACTTTGCCGTGGCTCCATCAGGGCCGTAGCCAGTATGACAACGTAGGGGAGGCTAGCATAATTTTCTGTGTTAACCCTTTCGGGGATTTGTATATTCTGATCTATAAATAAAACATACTGATGAAATAAGAAAGTGATTTCAAAAAAGTTACATGCATTTTTCCATAGTATAAGACGCCGTAATATAGTATATTGTGTATCTAGGACGAAAAGCGTAACATTCCCAGACGACTGTGAATATTGTTGGGCGAGGCGAAAGCCGAGCCCAACAACACAGGAGTCTGGGAATGTTGCTTTTTGTCCAAGATACACATACTATTTTTCCGCCGATCTATACGAGTAATTAAAAAAAATAGGAAATAGTACTCGAATATTCCCTGCCTAGGCCGGGAATATTATTCCTGTACAGTTGTATTGTAAATTACCTAGCAACGGCTGATGTAATTAAATGTTTGAATGATTCCTGTACAGTTTTATTGTAAATTGCCTAGCAACGGCTGATGTAATGGAATGTTTGACTTTGCTCAACAAAATTGTGTCAATAATGTGACAATTCTAGTACGATTGGCGGAAAAAATATTTATATTTTTTGAGAAGAACACACCATAACAATTTGTACATATATTTTTCATACTTGACTTTTCGAAAATATTTATTCAGGTTGTTATGATACAAAAACTGTAAATACATATTACTACATTTTTATAACGTATAAAGATTACAGCAGATTTTTGTGAATTTTCGAATTGACAGATAAACAGCGCATTGGATATTTAGAGTTTTTATGGCAATACTAAATTTCTAAAATTTCATAACTGAAACATCTAACATTTCGTGTTTATGAGCAGTTTACGTACTGAAAAAAATCGAAATAAAATATTTAAAACAGTTGAAGTTTTCTACTTCTCGAACTGTTGAATTGAACTAATAGTCTATCGATTTATCTTCAGTGCGCTCTTTTTCAAAAGCTGTCAAAATTAAATTTGCTATCCGCTGATGATGCATGGATGTTCTTTCTTCTCTGTTTATGCGGGTCCACACAGAAAATGAAGATTCAGATAAAGCAGTGCTGCAACCAAATGTACGTTCAGTTGCCCTCAACTGATAAGTATCAGGAAAAGCAATTATTTTCTGATAAACGTTTTGTAAATACGTCAACACTGCATGTGCCACTCTCTTTGTTTCTGTGCATTAAAAAGTTTTTCACGACCGCAATTTCTTCCGCACATGGTACAGTTAGTTATTCCTAGAGTTTCTAAAAATTGCATATTTTGAAGATCCAGATTTTCATCTTCTGCACAAGAAATAGCTGTTAGCAAATCCTCCTTAGTAGAGAATCTTTTATTAATTTTGATAAAAAATAGTTTTCATGTGCTGATCAGGATTTTGATCGACTTCATATTATGACTTCACCAATTCTTTCGGTAATGAGAAACTCCTTTAACAACGTATTTTCTTTCTTACGCCGGCGTGGTGCCGGTTGATTTTCTTCAACTAGACTAAAATAGGTTTTGTGGACTTCTTGGATTATGTCATTAAAGGATTGTTCGTTTCTTAGGTCTTTTATAGTTTGTGTAACTGTTTATTAGTACCAATGCATCTTTTAAACTTGTTTCTCGAGATTGCAACACCTTATCAGCTGGTTTCTAAATTTCCAGTATTTTTTTCATGAAAACCGTTAAAAATTGGAGTACAAAATATTTGCTCAGCCGTTGGAGTGGAGATGTGACGTCAGAATACGATCCCGCGTGTTTTTGTTAATTAATTTTAGAAAAATAAAAAGTTAGATTAAATTAGCAGCTAATGTGCTAGGGGAGGCTAAAAAAAGGCTAGGGGAGGCCATCTGACGTTTATTTGATCGCCCTATATAAGTCGCGGACCACTCATACTGGGCGGGAGAAAGGTAAATGATTAAAAAAGGCTAAGATAATGAATGAATAAATGAAAGTATATTGTACTTGATACATAAAAACGTATCTGAACCACTTTTTGAATCTAGACTCAAATGTGAAAAGTGATTCAGGAACTGAATCTTTCAAATAGCGCGATCCGGATCTCATGACTCAAGCTACGGAGTCGGTTCATAGAGCCGAATCGTTCACGAACGACACAGCTCTATCTTGAGATTTGACTGTTTTAAAATCGTTCAACTTATCTTTATTTGAAATCGGCAGTGAAGTACGCCGAAACCGTCATTAAAATACGAGAAATCGGCAGTGAAGTAATCCATTGTTTTACGACTTTTTTGTAGGTGGCGAGGCGACAGATAAACGTCAATCGACCGAACATAACCTACAAAAGTTGGTTAAAATGTTGCAATTTCACGATTTCTCGATTTCAAATAAAACATAGTGTACACCTCGGCACTGAAGTTCCTTTTTATCCCTCATGTGGTTTATTTGCCTTGGCCCTACGGGCCTCGGCAACTAAATCCACATTCGTGATAAAAAGTTATACTTCAGTGCCTTGGTATACAAACTACTATTATTCGCTATCTCCTTCGAAGATACTGGACCGCTTAAATTGTACGATAGTTTAAAATTTCGCTAATTTTTAGACTTAGATCGTTCCCCGGTTTTTATTTTCAAAAAAAGTACAAAAATTAAAGTAAAATGAAATTATATATAATTTAATTAAATCGTATAATTTTAAATCACAAATACTCAATGTTCATCTATCAACATTTTTGTATATATAATTGGTAAGGTTTGTATGTGTTTTTGATTGTAACATGTAACACCCTTTATCACCGAAGCGTAGCTTGGGTGATTCACTAGCTTAATGTAAAATTAAACATTGCTATCAGTTATAAAAATGACGAATGTTTGTTCATTACTTAAATAACTTCATTTATAAGTTTATTAAGATAACTTAAAACGAACATTAACAAAACTTACTAAAAATGTACATTTATTTAAATACACTATAACTCAGCAAACTATCTACAATATAATTAATCACTATCACAAGTGTCATCACATTCTTCATCGTTGACTTGTATTATTATTGGAGTAATGTCTTCTACGTCAAAACCCACTTCCCTGCCCGCCCACTTCTGTATAATGCCCTCTGCCTGTGCAACACAATTTGACCACGTTTCAGCTGTTACATAACGCTTTTTGCCACATATTTAGGGTTTTTTCTTCACCGTACCCATCTTCACCTATATGCTTATTATAATAAGTTTTGGCAATTCCCCAAACATCTTCAGTGGGGTGGAAAATACAATGGTAGGGAGGAAGTCGGGCCACAGTATGTCCATAGTGTTCAGCAAGGTGGTCTGCGACATACGTTTTTGGATGTTTGTGTCTGAAAAAAAATCATTAGTACTTTAACACAAAATTCACTTAATATACTTACTGTACAACCAACTGCAATAATTCCATTTTTAATACATTCACCTCAATATTCACTGACCGACTTGCTCTAACCAATCAATAAATATGTATCCTGATTTTTCAAACTAGCATTGGGCGTTTTATCGTACTATGATAACTTGCGTTATCCATTATAGTTATTAAGGTACCAAGGGCATTATGAGTAAAATAAGAGCCCAAGATTGTTAGTGTACTAACCGAGGGCCTTTGGCCCGAGGTGTGTACAACAATCGCGGGCTCTTAGCTCATAATGCCCGTGGTGCCTTCAAGGTTTTATGTCCTACTAATTTTCTTACCTAATTCATATTCATATTCAATTCTTATAATTACTATGATATAGTATTTAAGATTGATCTAGTTAGCTGATCTAAGTTAGATTTGTGACATTAGCTGAGCTGTCATTAATTTTCATTGTGACAGTGGTGCATAATAAAGTTGTATCCATGGAAACAAATACTGTTCATTTTTCATAATAACCCTAGTGTTCTTATGAAGAAAATAATTGCCCTGGAGCGTTATTTTGTATCTAAGATACCTTAAAATAGAGTCATTAATTTCAATTAATGTACTGGTAGGACATAAACAATAATTGGTGGCTCCTCCAAATTTTTCAGAAGTAGGTGTTCGAACTATTTTAAAAAATTTCCTAATTCATTTCCCCGTGGTAATCTGGGTTTTTTGTGCTCGATGTAAATATCAATGAGGCACCAGGAATAAATCCATCTATCTCACAGCATGAAGCACGATATATCTTAGAAAATAGACAAATAATATTATTTAAACTCAGTTATTAAACTTATGATGCTAACCTTTTTCCATCTGATTTTAATTTTTTAACGGTTTTTTTTATTATCATGTTGCCATGACCTACAAACAGTGCCATTTTCGAAAATTCACGTTTCGTGTAAGTATACAAATTGTGACGGTCTTTTCCTGCTGCAGATTTTTAAAGTACTTCCTTAACACTCTGCGGAAAGCAATGTGATCCAACTTTTCTAACGAAGATATTCCTCCCTTGTAAATATCTCTTTCCTTTAAAATTCGCAATACAGATGTCCGAGTAATATCTTGTTCTAACAAAAAAAATATCCTTAAGTACTTGTAATGTTCAGCAATAGAGAGTAAATGATTCACTTACTGTTTTGGTGCATTTCATAAACCACATTTCTTCTTATGGCTACTTGATCGAAATCGTGAATGTCCACTACGGGCTGAGTTCTCTGCTTTTTCTGCTTCGCGCTTTTGATATGTTTATTTGATTTTACCGTCTGTGAAACCGAACTAACGGTTGGTATACATACTTGCAAGGCATTTGCAACTCTCTATAATAAATAAAACACTATAATGTAATAATACAATAATTATACATTTATTCCACAATGTAACTAACCTCTTGTGCAGCAGCTAAAGCAATCAAGGGCTTTCCATTGTCGCGTTCTTGCTCAAAAAAGCTTATTAAGAAGGCTATAAGCTGTTTTCACTGCTTACATCAAGCTTTCGGCATTATTTCCTCTGCATAACACACGTAAACGCAATAAATAAGTTTTAAATAACTACGAAAAAGCGCAACTTATAACGATCCACGTACAACCTCAATAAGTTAGGTTAGAAATAATATGTAAGCAAAGTATGATGTCACAGGTCAAGCGTCTCTAATGACGTCACGAGTTACTTTCCCCCCCGCCCCGCGAGTTTACATTTTTCAAATGTTGAAGCAACCGCCTAAACACGCTTTCAGTAACACGCTTTCAGTTTTACCAATCTTGCCAAAAGTCGGTTTCCGTGTAGAAGCATGGCCAGCTTCATTCATACCCGCTGACGAAGCGCTAGCGGAACAGATGAAGCTGGCTATGGTAGAAGTAGAGGTAAATTATTTATATTCCGCACTTATTATAACTAATGAGATGCCATGTCTGCCATTTGGTTAACATAAAGAAAACCATTATCGCTCGTACTATTATCCATTTTTAATCAGAATACAATCACAAAACAGCACTCGCAAAATCGTATTCACTGATTTTTTCCAAGAACTTTTTACATTGCGTTAGTTGTGGGCTCATTTTTCAATAAAAGTTCAAGCAACACTTCTATCATGGTCGATAATGACTCGGTTGTGTCCGATGCTTCGAACCAAGATGAAGGAACAGCTCCAAAAAAAAAAAAAAGAAAACGTGTCTGAGTAAACGACAATATATTTTAAGGTTTATGCAAAAATGAATTACTTTGAATATACGAGCCCAGAATCACATCATTTGGCCCAGTTAAGATTTTTCAAGTATCTTTATTTTGTACTCACAAAAGAAAATCTTTTTGGTCAATATTCTTTCATCATAATTGTAGACGTTTTTAGCAATATTATAACAGCTTTAGGAATAAGAAATTACAAAAAATAGTCGGGAAACACTAACTTTAAAATAAATTACCGATTCATTTCATTTGGCCCAAACGATCAAAATATCATTTCGTTCACCGTAGCATGTTATAGTTGAAGTGAAACAAGCTGTTTGTTGTTTAATAACACATAACAGTCGGGTGTCTGTATTATTTTTGCAAAAATGGCACGTGGTAAAGCTGTTGTCAATTTGTTGAATTTTGGTCATTCCTGTGGCAAAATTTACAAACAATTGCAATTATCGTATGATATAATAAATATTACACCTGCAAATTTAAGAGCTTTACGGATCTGAGCCAAATGATATCATTCTGGGCTCGTATATTCCTTTCCCATAATTTAAATTTTTCTACCTATACCAATTTCTCGGTACGCGGCAATGACCAAAAATGTGTAGAATTTCTGTAGGTTCTGAAAACCTATTCATGTTGAAACTACTTGAGTGACGTGACGATTTTATCTCGCAAAAGAGAAATGGTTACTTCGCTGTGCCGGAATATATCGTACATTTCCCACGCTGCGCGGATTTGAATGGCTGGCACTCGGAGACTATTTAAATTAAATCAATCACATTATTAAAAGAGATTCGTGCACATTTTTTCAAGCACTACAACTTTCACATTTGCAATTTTCGGAAAAAAAACCACCCCCACAGAGCTAGAATGGCGGAAACCGATTTTTGGTAACTTTGTCGCCCTCTACCGTTTGAAATACCAACCTCTCGGTATCGTGGCACTGATCAAAAATGTATAGAATTTTATTTCCAACATTTTTTGTTCAATAACTTTTTCTGTGCGACCAATGGATCGCTAGAAAAAACATATTTAATTGTTTTCAAGGTGGCAGCGGTTTGGCAAGAGGTGGGGATACGGCTTTTTGGTTTTACACTTGTCTAATGACCCTAAACCACTAGGCAAGAGGAATCGCCACGGCCAATTTTTTAAGGTGACGGGGTATTTTCCGACAATTTTACTGTACTATTAATGTGGTTTCAAAATGTGGGTGCATAAATAATTTCGAAAAATGTTTCCTATTTGTTTCTTACTTGTAGCTAATTGAATATTAATTTCGGCAATAACAAAAATAAACCACCCCTATCTACATCATTTATCATTATTTTCAAATCAGATACGCTGGAGCTGGAGTTCGTATGATATCAATTAATTGATATTCGCAAAAAAATCGAGGCACTGCTAAATATATACTTGACTGCTAGACGATATATATCATGCAATGAACGGCGTACTTTGGCTTTCTTTGTCAGCAGTTGCCTTTGCCGTGCCAGCATGTGCAAGACATTATAATTTTCAGTTCCAGTCGCTATACATAACTTAACTTGAACGAAATAATAGTACATTCCCAGACAACTGTGAATAACAGAAGTCTGGGAATGTTGCTTTTTGTCCAAGATACACATACTATTTTTCCGCCGATCGATACGATATATCTGTTTACTGCGAACTAATCATCATCATCATCATCATCAATAATTAGTAATTACATTCGCAAAATATTCCCTGCCTAGGACGGGAATATTATTCCTGTGCAGTTTTAGTGTAAATTATCTAGCAACGGCTGATGTAATGGAATGTTTGACTTTGCTCAACACATTTTTATCAATAATGTGTCAATTCTAATACGATTTACAATTTACAATAAAACTGTACAGGAATCATTCAAACATTTAATTACATCAGCCGTTGCTAGGTAATTTACAATACAACTGTACAGGAATAATATTCCCGGCCTAGGCAGGGAATATTCGAGTACTATTTCCTATTTTTTTTAATTACTCGTATAGATCGGCGGAAAAATAGTATGTGTATCTTGGACAAA
The DNA here is from genome assembly GCA_940337035.1 of Agriotes lineatus. Taxonomy (NCBI): domain Eukaryota; kingdom Metazoa; phylum Arthropoda; class Insecta; order Coleoptera; family Elateridae; genus Agriotes; species Agriotes lineatus. The sequence goes on along the minus strand of OW679198.1, from coordinate 130,199,195 downwards.
AAGCAACATTCCCAGACTCCTGTGTTGTTGGGCTCGGCTTTCGCCTCGCCCAACAATATTCACAGTCGTCTGGGAATGTTACGCTTTTCGTCCTAGATACACAATATACTATATTACGGCGTCTTATACTATGGAAAAATGCATGTAACTTTTTTGAAATCACTTTCTTATTTCATCAGTATGTTTTATTTATAGATCAGAATATACAAATCCCCGAAAGGGTTAACACAGAAAATTATGCTAGCCTCCCCTACGTTGTCATACTGGCTACGGCCCTGATGGAGCCACGGCAAAGTAAACCTGAAATTTATTTGATCAGCCGATATAGTAATTATGCCGATAAAACTAATATAACTGCTCTCTGGGCGGCCTTTGCCTTTGCCGCTTGCTTATCAATTAACACCCGATACTTTTCGTCGGTGAGTGTGCGACTGTCAATGTGCTGTGAAGTCTGCAGTGCAATTCGTGTGAACGGGATTCGCAGAGTCAAATCTCAAAAATAAATCGCTTTGCCCACCCAGCTCTATCTCAATAGCAACACTGAATGAAACGCCTTGCGCAGCCGGCCCTGCTGCCGTAAAGCTGAATTATCTAATTTTTGTAATTATTTATCGCCCAGCTTTCGCCGGGCATTAGAAAAATTGGTTGTAAACTCATTTGAGTTGTTCCCCTCCACGGAAATCTTTAGTAAAAGGCGAAAGATTTATTCGCTCTGAAGGGAAACCAGAGTACATGTCGCTACGACTATTTACCTTATAAATCACAGGACATACATATTGCTTAGGGTGATGTATAGAGTGGCGCCATCTATCCGTACTAATTTTAACTACTATCTCGGCGGTTCAATTGAGCATAAATTATATCTCCAGTTTTGTTTACTTTGAAATTGAGATAACGGCTGCAGTTTTCAGTATTTTGAAAAACAGGTTTCGGCAGTATTACGAAACACTGCAACGTTGAACTTTGATTTATTTTATGAGCGGTACACACGGTGTATTTTATACACCGTGGCGTTACACGCGGCGCTATTAATACAGTAGCCGCCAAATTTCAAATACTTTATTCGAAATTGAACAGAACTTTTATGTTGTCCTTCGTGAAATTCAATGGTTGCAATTGGCTGAAGCTATTGTAAGTGTGGGAAGTGTAAGAAATCGCAGTTTCTTTGTGTAGTTTTAATGTGGAGTTTCCATGTATGTACCTACAACTGTAAAATTACAGTAATCGACTTGCTGAAACAATTCTTCAATGTAATAACGTTTTATGTGCCTACGGCTCGAACTAATCTACTCGTTAAGTCTCCTTTATATGTAATAGCTTCGAATTTTAATAAAATTGCAAATAACTGTGATATAAATTGCTGTACTCTAGGATCTTTAAAGACATCATTAAATCAATCGATCATGTATAATTAATCTCCATTATTATTAGCACATGCTTACGCTGTTTATGTACTATTTCATTCGATTTAGATATGTTATATGTATATAATATTCTATACCTCGCCTTATCTATGTAGTTAGTTACTATGTTTGTATATGTTATTTAATATTATATGTATTATTGTACTTGCGCATTGTCCTATAATTTGATTTTTTCTTTTAGGCAATGAATAAATAAATACCTACATAAATAAATAGCAAGCCTGGCGAGGCAGCTTTAGCAGTGCTTACAAACTGCAATTATTTGTGAAAGATCTTTTATTTTTGCCTCGTATCTTAAACATGTTGAAAGTTGAACCAATATCTGTTTTTGGTGTTGCAAATGCTAAATGTTGGAAAATGAAATCTCCTTGTTATAAACATCTGCACATTTAAAAACCGCCACCTGTGTATGACATGCAGTTTTGTACATTTGGCCACGTGTGCTATACAAAGATAACACACTTTTCAAAATGCAATATAGTAGCTATACGTATTTTCATAATATTTTTTAAATAAATAGTGTGTGGCACCAGGCACCAGCATAGTTAATTCGGCTTGCCAAGATTTGGTATACCTACTTACTCGTATTTATAAATAACCGAGTTAGATGCACGACTTTCTTTATATTAAGTCACAAATGTTTTAATTCACATGCCTATTTAATTGATTGCACAATGAAAGACAAGTTTATACGTGTTATTATTTTAAATATTTACATAATAAACTTTTCTACCTTTTTTTAAATATCTTGTCATCACTATAGGTTTAACATCGTATATGGATTCTTATACTAGAGTAGAAATAAATAGCAGTTACTGCATTGTAAATTTTTGTCCAGAAATGGGTACGGGCTAACTGTATACAGGGTGTCCGGAAAATACGTGTACAATGAAAGACCACAAGTTCCTTGGCCCTAAACATGATGATTTAACTCAACTTACCTATATACAGAGTTGCTTTGTTTGGCCGCTAGAGGTCTTCAAAGATGATTAGCTTTTTATTTTTTTTTGAAATAAGTCGAAAAATCTTTTTTATTATTTTATGTATATTTATTCATATTTTGGCTATGCGTTTGTACCAGTAAACTACAGCTTTTTATGGAATCAGCACTAATTTTGAAAATTACAGGGTGTTTAAAAACTTTGTCACAATAAATTATTCATCTATATTTTTTTAACCCCCTGTATAATCACTACCAATGTTTTTTTGTGGATAGCTACTTTAATTCAGAAGCTATTTGCTCTCTTACAAAATTATAGTTGGGTAAACGGTTTAGCCACAAAAAATATTTTCTAAATCCTGAATCAGTAATTGTAACTTAACACTAGGCTTGTAGGGGGTTGGAAATATATTTGTGGCTAAACCGCTCACCCAACTAAAATGTTGTAAGAGAGAAAATAGTTTCTAAATTAAAGTAACTATTCAGAAAAAAATGGTAGTGATTGTACAAGGGGTTAAAATTAAAAAAAAATAATCATTTTTAAAGCCTTCTAGCGGCTAAACTAAGCAACTATGTATACAGGGTGATTTATAGCGGGCGGACCAAACATCAACAGTATGTTGGGAAGGTAATTTTGAGTAAAAAATGCTATATGGACATCGGTCGTATGTCGTATTCCACTTAGTTACCTAACTACAAAAGATCAAAGTTTTATTAAGGGGCGGGTCAAGGTAAAACCGTTCAAAGTAGCCAATGTTTCAAGCGTCATATCTACTACGTATGTGGGCCAATCATATCAAACCTTTTTTGGTATGATAGCCTGTAGTTTTATCTGTCAAACGATATAGATTTCATAGCAATTTATTGGTAGGACGGCTCAGGTTTTGTTATTTTTCACATTTTTTTAAGTTGTTTCATATGGAAAACCATCAAAATAAAGCAACATAGAGGTTACGAGACGTAAAGGTTATCAAACTTTTAACGAATAAAGAGATAACTGAAAAAAGTTTCCGATATTGTCAAAAATAAAGTTCTCCATTTGAAACAACTTAAAAAAATGTGAAAATTAACAAAACCTGATTTTCATCGTAGATAAGTGTAATTGGATATTTGAACGTAGTTTTCGATTCTAATCAACTTTTTTCAATAACAATTTTCGATATTTTCACAAATAAAGGTACTTTACTCTTGAGCAGAATTCATATTTTTTGACATTCCTCGTATACGGCTTAAACAAATTAATATCTGATGATTGCATTTTAAGTTTTGGACCATGCAAAACTTTTTATAAAGAATAACTTTTTTTCGTAAAATTAATAATAAAAAGGATTTCCATATGGTGAGAACTTAAGCAGACACACTGTATAACATTTTCTACTTCAAATGACCTCCCCAACAAACTGTTGAAGTTTGGTCGGCCTGTTATAAATCACCCTGCATAGGTAAGTTGAGTTAAATCATCATATTTTGGGCCAAGGAACTTGTGGTCTTACGTTGTACACGTATTTTCCGGACTTTTGTGAATATCTTCCTACCGTACTTTCTGAGACATAAGATCAAGTAACGCAAGTCAAAACCACGAAAATGATGTAACATTATCAGTTTGTAACCACATAAACCATTTTTTAATCTAAAAGGGGTTCTTTTGTTTTTCCCTTTTTTATATTAACACCTATTTTAAATAGAACACGCTGTACATTATTACACTTTTGAATTCAGCTTAAAATTTTAGAGAAAATTTGTCTCTTGAACGAACGCTCTACTATTTTGTAACGTTTTTGTAGAATTTGTAATTTTTGAAATTTTTTGACAAATGCTTAAAAATTAAAAATTATATTTTTGGTTAATTATAAGATCACTGTAAACAGAAGTTGTGTGCGTGTACCACGCCAGCTTTTTTTCTTTTACTGTTATCAAATTGAATTTTTGAAAACTGTCATGGCACAAATAAACAATCCCTATACGCGGAAAATAAACAACAACGACAGCGATTGCGAATATTGACGAAGCGTTTGTTTTTTATTTAAAACTAGCTGACCGGGCAAACGTTGTTCTGCCCAAAAATAATTTGTCTCTGAAACCCCGTTTCATCACTATAGAGTTTTAATTGTATGTCGGAAAATCACGAAATACGTGTTTGCTTATTTGTTTCTACGAGTACTCCTACGAAGTTTCAAGTCGAAATGTCTATTTAATATTATTTTTCTATACAAGTTTGAAACCCCCATTTTACCCCTTTAGGGGTTGAATTTCGAAATATCCTTCCTTATTTCTTGTATACACCATAGCTGTGACCTACCCGTCGTTGCTCGGGCATAATATTGCGTGAACCTATGCGTGTATGTTTTGAAACATGACTTTTCCGTTGTTCTATCCGGTTTTTCCATCCTGAAAAAAAAATCGAGTTTTCCACTCCGATTTTCCAATTTTTCTCATTGAAAAGCCATTCAGAAACGAAAACATACGAAATCCCGTACAATAATACAATACAAAATCATCTTTTTGGTTTTCCGAATTTTTCGACTTTTCCGGTGGATTTTCCCAAAATTTTCTTTCATACAAACCTTGTCTTGATAATTACGAACACAACAAAAAAAATGAGAAAAGTCGGTCGAGCAGTTCTCCAGTGATGATGTGACATACATGCGGCAATTGATTTTTATTTATATAGAATTACCTTGTGAGACCGTATCTTGATTCCATTTTTGTATTATTGCAAATATGAATAGAAAAGTGTAGAGTTGCCAAGGTAATTGGTGAACATCCCGAAATGACTTACTTTTTATACAAAATTATTTGATAATATGGCGTCCTATTCGTGTGGTGGGAGAAAAATATAATAAGTATTATTCGGATTAAAAGTGACTCTGTTTGACTTGCAATTTTTGCGTTTGCTCGGCTACGCTGCCCTACACAATTGCTCGTCAAACAAAGTGCTACTTTTAATCCTAACAAAACAATATATACATAACTAATATACAGGGTCCTTCACGACGAGCTGAGTCGATACGTATATGGGAAATTACTGGGACTAGTTTTCTAAAAATTTTAATACGGAGGTTTTTTCGAAGAGCTCGTTTCAACTAAAATATTTTCAGTTTTCTGCTAATACCGGAAATGGACCCCAACTTTGTTATTTTAAATGGAATGACCAATTTTTATTGAATTTTTGGGATCTGCGCTAAATTTCAATCTAACTTTATATGGAACATCATATGTCTAAAGCGGGCCATTTTTGAGTTATTTCAGTTTTTTAGAAATTTTTGTCAGATGCAGCCCTTTACAAAAACTTTTTTTTTAAATCTAACCTAGTCAGGCCTAATATTTATAAGGTCTGCACAACTGAGATCTATAGCTACCCAAATACGTAAAAACTTTTCAAAAAAAATATACAGGGTGCTCAAAAATTGACGCCAAACTTTGTTGTTGAAAAAATCGAAAACTTCATTTTTTTTAAATAGCAACTCCCCTTTTCTCTTCACCAGTAGATTCTACTCAGAAAAGTAAGGATAATTTGTAATTATATCCCTATATCTGAAATGAAAGTTTTTTGTAGAAACTTGAAAATAACGAAATTTTCGTGGTTATTGGAGAATTACAAATTATTATCTGTGGGCTTTGGTGTGAAGGTATTAAGTAAGTAAACAAAAGCTAAAGTGTCAACAAACAAGAACTGCAAATAATTTGAGTTTTAGGAGTGGCAAAAGTGGTAATCGTGTCCCGATGGATTTCTGGCCCGGACCCGTCTCCCCAATATGTCCCATGTTTGTTCGATGGGATTCATATCAGGAGAACGTGCTACCCAATTCATGGCATGAATACCAACTTCGAGTAGGTAATCCGAAACACAGCGAGCAGCATAGGGGCGAGCGTTATCCTGCATTAAGACAAAATCCTCCCCTATAAATAGGGTAAATGGCACAACATGATCTTGCAGAATGTCTGTAATATACCGTGCACCTGTCAGGGAACCTCCTGCAATAACCACTAATTCCGTACGTGCTCCCAAACATATCCCACCCTAAACCATAAGTGAGCCTCCTCCATATGTTACTGTGGGGACAATGGTAAATTGGAAATATCGCTCCCCTCGGCGTCTCCATACTTTCTCTCTACCATCAATCACATTTATACAAAAGCGGCTTTCGTCGGTGAACAGAACTTTACCCACTGCTCCAATGTCCAAAATCGGTGTTTACGTGCAAACTCCAGTCTTGCTGTACTATCCGTACGTCAAGTTTTGGCCCTTTTGCAGGAATTTTGGAAGTCAATCCAACCTCGCTCAGTCTTCTCCTGACTGTTCTTTCACTTTCACTTACGTGACGCACATCTTCTAAGGCATTTCTGGTCTGAACAGCCATTAAACGTCGATTTCTGAGAGTCTGCAGTGTAATAAAGCGATCATCCCTAGCAGTTGTTGCTCGTTTCCTACCTTGGCCAGGTCTTCGTGTGAAAGAACTGGTCTGTCTAAACCTTTTTACATTGCGATGTACAACAGATACCGATACTCCCAGGATTCTGCTGACCGATCTGTGTAGCCATTTTCGACCATTATTAGAGCTCTAGCGACATTTTTCACAACAACAGAAAACAAAATCGTAAACCTTCGTTGTAAACTAACCAAGAAATAAGCACTTGTTTTCGAGAACACAAAAACCCAAGCAATATGTCAACAATAAGACAAATGATAATTAGGCTCAAATGGGTGGCTAGATTTAATGTTAGATTGCAATTTTTTATTCATCATACGTGCAGAAGTAACATTTATAACAAAATTGAGTCATATATATCCTAAAACATAGGGAAAATATGAGTTTTTTTTTTGTTCCTCTAATTTTGCCGGTGTGTGCAGTTTGGGTCGCAGCCCTACCACATCCCTCTCTAAATGCTAAACAGCTAAACATATGTCCAGTTATTTTCCACAGATCTTACACATCATGCTGGTACTGCAAAGGCGACCGCTGACAAAGAAAGCAAAGTACGCCGTTCATTGCCTGAATATCGTCTAGCTCTAGCGGTCATAAGTATTTTTAGCAGTGCCTCGATTTGTTTGCGAATACCAATAATTGATATCATACGAATTCCAGCTCCAGCGTATCTGATTTGAAAATAATGATAAATGATGTAGATAGGGGTGGTTTGTTTTTGTTATTATCTAAATTGATATTCATATATCATACTTAAGTAAGAAACTAATAGGCGACATTTTACGAAATTATTTATGCGCGCACATTATGAAACCACATAATAAACCTAACCTCTGAGCTGACATTTATTTGAACACTCAGTATAATAATAATGCTGACAAAACCATTAGTTGATTTTTGTGGCGCCTTTTTCTTTTGTGTATCAATAAAGACGCCCGATACTTCTCGTCAGTGAGTGCCAATTTGAGCGGCGGTCCGCTGTTATAACTCAAACGATTCTTCAATTCATTTCGTCGCATTCTAACGCTTCCGCAATGCAGCTTGAAGAATATCTTTCGAATCAAATCTCGAAGAGTCAAATCTCAAGTGTGTAGGCACATAGTTTCGGTGCCCCGGGCTAATTTATTTTTTCCAGGATTCAGATCGGTTCACATGCATAATTTTACAAAAACTGGCGACCTACCAGAAATTCCATAACGCCCCTGCGGTTTGCGGTTGTAACATGATACTGGGGGGTGCAAGGCGAACGGCGAATCCTTTTATATAGCAGATGGTCACACACGCCCGACGCGAACACAAACTCAGCCAATTCCACAATCAGTCATGCAAGCAAAACAACAATCATTCAGCTTTTATCAGTAATTTGCTCATTACATAATACTTACAGGGGGTTTTCTGCCCCCCCGCTGCTTTCCCACGTCGCATCTCAAAGAAGATCTCATCAGGGATATTCTTCGGTGCACCTTCGTTGATGTCACTGATAAGAAAAGTGCTTATCAGGTCAAGGTTCGTAGGCCACCTCGCCGAATGGCCATTGATCCAGGAACGAGGGCACCCTCTACGGCTAGTTGACCCCTGGCCAACAATAACAATGAACAGCGACCCAATTAACAAAACTGTCTACAATCAGCATCGGTGCGGACAATATCGAATGTCCGACTTCGCTGTACAATAATTATATTTATTCGCAATCACATTGTAACGTGTCAATTTCATGACATGTCAACAGCTGGGAACTAGATGATTACTGAAACTAGCCGGGAAATTATTACATACCCCAAAAAATATTACATACTTGAAGACTGGGTTGTTTTCATGGTAACAAAAATATTGAGTGGGTTGTTTTCATGGTAACAAAAATATTTGCTACATCAAGATATCTATTGTTCAGAATTCAATTGCAGTTATTTTTATAATTAGATGATTGCGAATAAAATAGTACACATACCACGGTAAAAAGTTTCATTCCTGTTTCGAGATAATACTTAATCACTTAAACACCTCCCACCTCGGTATGTAATATATTATTGCTAAGCTACTCAAGCACTAGTATTCTTTTTAAATATTACAGTCCTCATCGGTCCTCATCGTTTTATTCACTCGATTATAATCTACTACAACTCATTTCGCTTCAAAACATAATCGCGGTGGAATCACACTCGCAGAGAATTAGGCTCGCGTCCACACATGTACCACCTCGCCTACCGACTGCCCAAAAACATAACAACCCTCGCATTCTAAAATGCAACCCCCCAGTCGCCCCGGGCCTCACAATATTCCCATATGGGAATTCTCGGCTAATTCCCGCAAAAGCTCGTCGATAATTTAAAACTACCTGCTAAAACGTCGCCCGATCTTAAAAACAACCCTCCGTCTGTAAATTGGCTTTGGACTGGTTCCGATTCTGTGCTAAACTTAGAATGTATCATATTTCAGTGGGTTTAGGTTTATAGGCCAGTCGATAAGTCGTTTAAAATGGCTGTTAGCGGGAGCAATTCAGGACAAGCTGGAATTAATTTTAATTTTTTTGATTTTATGTTAAGAAATGTCTCTTAAAATTCCACCCCTTAGAAATTCCGGATTTGGCCGCCATCTTGAGAAAAAGGGAGACAAATTTTAATTTTTTTCATTATTTGTAAATATCTCGGTTATTATCAACTTGAGAGTGAAATACATTGTTATCAAAATTGAAGTAGAATAAATTATCTACCAGAAATGTTGTATACATTTTTCTCGTGCAACTACCTGTTTCGAGGTTATAGGAGTCGAAAGCTGGATATTTTAAGGGCATTTGCTAATTTTCTTATTGTAGGCATACTTGAAAACATTTTATAGATTGTCAATGTAGTTTTTATGACAATTAAACATATAAGACCAGTACAAGTACCTCTGGTAAAATTAGAAAAAGTCAATCTAGGAGATCTGAGAAACAGAAGATTACTTTCAATACGAACTGGCTCCTTATCCACTTTCGCTCTTCGATTAGATAGGAATTCATTCGTAAAACTACAAAATCAGTCATATACGATGCGTTTGTACCCATTGAAAACCAAAATTAGACTCTGAAAATACTCTTTATGTGATAGACGGGGAATTTCTACTCCACAAAATTGTTTAGCATCAACAAGAATGTTATTGTGCTATTTTTGATAAATACGTCAAGTATGTAACAAGACATTACTCAACGAATGCAGTAATAGTTTTCGATGGATACCCAGACGATGCTGCACCAAAAAGCGCCAAAACTGCTGAGCGACTTCGCCGATTGAAGATTGGTTAATAAGCGGAAATACATTTTGATGAAAAAATGATAGCAACTATATCCCAGGAGAAATGCTTGTCAAATGAGAGAAATAAATGTCGAGCCATCTCAATGATGTGTAAACTATTAACGAACGAAGATTTTCGAGTCAAGCAGGCTGCCGAAGATGCTGATACCTTAATTGTCAACATTGCAATTGAAGAATCAAATCACTACAAATCGGTAATTATAATAGGGGAAGACACTGATTTATTGGTAATTCTTACCGCCTTGAATGAGTCTCGCTCTAACATTTATTTTCTGAAGACAGAAAAGGGAAAGAGAAAGACTTACAGAAGGCTGTTCAAATTTTCAAAACGCGTCCCCAGAGGAAATAGATAAAATGGGAGAACAATTTCTTCTCCTTCTGTATGCATAAAAAACGGTGCATTGTGGAACAAATATAGATACCACTGTTTCATACAATCTATTAACAAAAGTTTACCAAATCTAGAATCATTACCACCAACCAAAGACGCATTCGTTCCGTACTTACAACCAAATTCAGCTATGGTATGAAAACGACAAATCAGCTTTGGACTGGAGATGGAGAAATTCGAAGAATGGGTTAATGCCCATTCCCAATAATTACTGAAACTCATTTCTTGTAAATGCGCCAAAGGTTGTAAAGTAGCTTGGAGCTGTCGCAAAGCAAGTTTGCATTGCCCAGTAATGTGTGGTTTCTGCCAGGAAAAGTCTTGCTAAAATACTGTGGACGTGGTCGAATTAGACGACGAGGACTTGCATATCCATATATATGGAATATGAGACAGATGTTGAAAGTCAGGGTGATATTGAGAATTATATTAAACAACCACCAACATCAAAAAGGCAAAAAAGTTGATGAGCCGTCAACTTCAAAAGAAACTTGAAGTTAGCAAAGTTGGCATAGTGGATTAGGCCTATTGGGAATACCTCTACCTCTAGGTAATGTGGAAGCGAGTACAAAGTAAGCGACATAATTTCTTTACATGAGTAATAGAAATCGTATATAGTAAGAAAAAGGAATTTTTATGGCATTGAACTTCAATAATAAAAAAAACAAATGCTCGAAAAAAATAATATATTACGAGGCCTATGTATTTGAAACAAGTGAATGTATGACAAAAATGCATGGACATTTTTTTGTAGAGAATTTACTCTTCTTTAATTTTGATAACTACGTAGTTTGCTCAAAAGTTGATACTAATCGAGATATTCACTAATATTAGAAAAAATATAAAAATGTTGACCTTTTTTTAAGCATGGCAGTTAAATCCGGGCCTCTCAAGGGGTGCAATAGTTATTTATGCAACTAGTGCGCGAAATTATACTTTGGTGCTTGAGAATGAAAGATTTTTGTCGAGGCGATAGCCGAGACAAAAATCATTCGAAAGCACCAAAGAAATTTCCGGCACGAGTTGCATACAACATTTTTTCTACAAACTTACTGAAATAATAAAAAAAAAGTTAGTAAAATCATAATAAAATACAAACATAAAGATTTCTTTTATCGCAATCTAGTCTGTTTATTTGTTACTACGGAAACAAAATTTAACAAATATTGATATTTGTCAGTCACAAAGCAACCACTAATAGAGCGATTTCTCAAACAGTAAGCTTGAATAAAAGTTTCAGCGCCCTACAACGGGTGGGCCAGAAACTATTCCAGCAAGGCGGCAAAATTTAAATACGCCATTACTACGATATTTGGATTAATCAAGGATATACCGTCAACACCAATACAAATTTTGCATATACATAATTTGCCTTCATCAAAATCTCGATTTTAAAGTTTTGAACCGCATAAATCGGAATATGCAAAATCTTTATAGGTTCTGAAGTTTACAATAATTATGGAAAATTCAAACAAAATATTTGGGAATAACAAATATATTTAAGTAATTCAAATAGCAATATTGTTTAATAGGTATTGTCAATCTTACAATAGTCGTGCTCAATTGCAACAATTTGCTTTGGTTCAAAATGCATTTCACGCATTTTAAATGATTTGTCGGTGTCAGTTTGACGTATGAGTTTACTATTTACGCACTTTTCAAAAGGCGGACAGTATAGCTCCTCTATTTACAAATAGTAGCGACATCGTGGGGCAAACCTGATGCAAACATGAAAATACAAAAAGTTACTAAACGGTAAATTTCAGTGTAAACAGTGAAAAAATAACAGATCTGTGTACCTGAAATCCTTTTCTGCCACTATTTTTACACTTATCGACACAACACCGTGGCATTTCCACGTCCTCGACTTCGAATTAGCCCCCGAAGAGAGAAATGAATAAAAACACGACAAATGTCAATGTCACATTTTAATTAATTATGCAACTTCCTTGGCAACTTTTAAATATGCTAGGGACTTAAGGGATACCAACGTGATTTTGCCCCAGCGGCAACATCAAAGGTTGTCGCTACTATTTGTAAATAGAGGGGCTATAGCGGACAGTTGACACCAGCGCCTCCTGACGGATGGGCCAATCTCTAACAATTATTTGATTTGACAGATGCATTCAGAAAACGCTTCTATTAGTAGGTTTTTCTATGCCGTTGGGAAACTTGTGTCTCCTACACTAAATCGGCACAATTTGAAACAACACTTCTTCACATACCGACCCATAATTAATTATAGTTTGGTTCACAACCTTGCCGAGTGGCGACACTAGCGCCCTCCGAAGGGTGGGCCAGTCCCTAACAATTATTTGACAGGTGCATTTAAGAAACTCCTCTATTAGTGGTTGCTTTGTGTTGTCAGTTAACAAATTAAGTCGGCGTTCTTCTCGCTTATTTTGAGGATAAATCCAAATCAGTTAGATCTTCTACACTGTGGACACTTTACTCTATGTTAAAATCAACTCTGAACATCAAGGAAAACATCGATGTGAGAAAATTTACAAAGTTAGTGCTTTATTTAAAGAAAAAATCTGTAGGTCATCAGGCAAAGAATACAAAAGTTTTAACTGGGGAGCAAGTAATTCAGTTCATAACAGAAGCGGATAATGAACACTACTTATTGATGAAGGTAATTTTTGCGATTTTTTTATCATTAACATGAAATCATATGAGATTTTTTTAGGTTTTGCTGATTATGGGTACTTCAGGGGCGTGCCAACGGAATGAACTTGTGAAAATGACAATTGATGACATAGAAGATGTCGGTCGAGTATTAATAGATAAAATACCCTATACTAAGATAAATCTTCCACGAAGATTCACAGTGACAGATCTCAATCACACCCAATTCTATCGGAAGTATCTGAACCTTCGCCCTATTCATGCTTCAAATAAGCTTTTATTTTTAAAATACCAAAAAGGTAGATGTGTCAACCAAGTAAATAGTTGGAGTTAACACCATTGCTTCAGTCCCATCTATGATCGCAAAATACCTTCAACTACTAAATGCCACAGCCTACACCGGCCACTGTTTCAGGAGGACATCTGCAACACTCCTCGCAGATGCAGGAGCGGACATGAGTTGCCTAAAGCGCCATGGAGGATGGAAATCCTCCAGTGTTACCGAGTCGTACATTGAATACTCCATTGAAAATAAAATTAAAATATAAAAAAAAATTGTGGTTGAGAAGCTGAAAATCCACCTACACGTATTTCCACTAGTACTAGTGCCCCATCAGCACAATGTACTGTAACCAAGAATAATGAAGTATGTGAAAACCAAATTGTAAAAAAAACTTTGGACGTTTCTACGACTGGAATAAATATAGGGACATGCAGTGGTTGCACTATTAATTTTAATATTTATAACAATAATAATGTGGCGATAATAGATACACAAAAATTCCTTTGGCGTAATTCGCAATAGTTCACTGCCCTTGATAGAAGGGCTTCGGCAGGTAACATTCCTTACGGTAAAACTACCGTTGCATTTTCCATCTAACGGGAATGTTGCTGGCTTCACAAACCCTGACATAACGGGACTGCGAATTCTCCAAAGGGATATTCACCCCTTTCGGATATAACTAACGGGATTGGCATAAGCTGGGGTCAGTTACAGCCCATCCTCGGTGAGTACGAATTCGTAGCATCTTCTTTTACAATAAACGTTTTTCTACCGGTTTACAAGTGTTTTTGTTCTGGGTTCAAACTATTCGCGCGCCCCTTCACCCATAAATTGGTTGAGCCGACGTGATAATCTAATTAAATTAAATTCGCCGAGTATAGTGCGCGAGTGCAAAAACATTTTAGCAACCCAAGCTAGTGTTAGTTTCAGTATAAAACATTACCAAACGCAAAGACAGTAATGCCTTCCACCGCAGCTCTAAATGAAACCGTGTCTACATCAATGGCGACAACTACGACGACAACATATTCACTCTCAAATCCTAGTTCCGCGCCCGCGAGTTTTATACCACCCGCCGCTCTCGATCGTGTAGCGGTGCGGCTTCCGCCTTTCTGGTCCGAAGATCCAGAAATGTGGTTCGCGCAAATCGAAAATCAGTTTTATCTCGCCGGGGTAATAAATGATGAAACAAGATTTAGTTACGTCGCAGGCCATCTCGAACCAAAGTACGCGATCGAAGTGAGAGACATTTTAACCCGCCCGCCCCCAACCCAGAAGTATGCAAAGTTGAAAAGTGAACTAATTGCCCGCTTAAGCGACTCCCAAGAAAATAAAGTACGCCGTTTGCTAGAACACGAAGAACTAGGCGACCGAAAGCCGTCGCAATTTCTCAGGCACCTACGTGGATTAGCGGGAACAGTAGTCCCAGACGACGTTCTTCGCCCTCTCTGGCTAGGTCGCTTGCCTGCGGCCACACAGGCAATTTTAGCCACCCAAGCTAACACCGCCCTCGACGACGTAGCTACTTTAGCCGACGCCATCGCCGAAACTTCAACCCGCGGACGCATAGCGGAGGTGCACCAGGTGGACCCGATGGAAGCAATGTTCCAAAGGCTCACCGTCTTCGTAGCCTCGAGGATTGCTGAAGCAACAACGTCGTTGCGTCAAGAAATTTCTGCAGCAACGGCAGCCTCCAATCAACTTTATCGACCGCGCCGCGACAGCCGAAATTCGCGATCGCGTTCACGAAATCGCAGCCAATCTCGCGAAAACAGTGGCGTATGCTGGTACCACCGTAGGTTCGGAAATTCAGCGCAAAAATGTACTTCGCCTTGTACATTCTCGGGAAACGACCAGCCGAGTCGCTAACGGTGGCTAGCGATTTCGAAGCAAAACCTCGCCGCCTGTTTGTGACAGACTTTGCAACAAAAATGCAATTTTTAATAGACACTGGTGCTGATCTGTGCGTGTTTCCGCTTACGCGAATCCCGGGACGCCGTATAAAAACTCACTACGAGCTTTATGCGGCAAATGGTTCCACGATCGCGACGTATGGTTTTGAGACACTTCGTCTAAATTTTGGTCTCCGACGCGATTTTACATGGCGTTTCGTTATCGCTGATGTGTCCAAACCCATTATTGGAGTCGATTTCTTGGATTACTATGGACTCCTCGTCGACATCCGCAACCCCCGCCTCATCGACGGGATGACCGACCTCACCACTCAGGGCCAAGTAGCGGAGTGCGATTCCTGCTTGCTACAAATTCGAGCTGTTTCCGGATCATCATCGCCGTTCCACCAGCTCCTCCTACACTACCCGGAGATCACAAAACCCTCTGGGACGCCACTGGAACCAAACCACCAAACCAGGCATCACATTCGCACGACGCCAGGACCCCCTGTATTCAGCAAAACAGGCGTTTAGCACCGGACCGACTCAACCAAGCAAAGCGAGAATTCAACATCATGTTGCAAATGGGAGGGGTGCGTCCTTCCGAAAGTAGCTGGTCATCGCCTTTACACATGGTTCCTAAAAAAGGCGACGAGTGGAGACCTTGCGGCGACTACCGGGCTCTCAACGCGAGAACCATCCCCGACAGGTACCCGGTGCCACACATAGAAGACTTCGCCCAAACCCTCCAAGGGAAGAAAATATTTTCTACCGTGGACCTGGTGCGGGCTTATCACCAAATCCCCGTTGCAGAGGAAGACATCTGCAAAACCGCTATAACCACCCCATTTGGTTTGTTCGAGTTCCCGCTTATGTCATTCGGTCTTCGCAACGCAGCTCAATCTTGCCAGCGTTTTATGGATGAAGTATTGCGAGGATTGGATTTCCTGTATGTCTACATCGATGACATTCTGGTAGCATCAGAAACCGAAAAAGAACACCTGCAGCACTTAGACCAGCTTTTCAACAGCCTAAAATCATACGGTGTACTTATCAACCCCTCCAAGTGCGTTTTCAAAGAACCGACAGTTCAATTCCTAGGTTTTTTGGTATCTGAACAAGGAATTCAACCTCTCCCAGGGAAAATTGAAGCTATTAGGAACTACACCCGCCCAAATACAGCGAAAGAACTTCGCCGGTTCTTAGGCACCCTAAATTTTTATAGACGCTTCATCCCTAAAGCTGCAACAATTCAAGCACCCCTTAACGAACTGCTGCAGGAAAAAATCAAGGGCAAAACACCAATTATTTGGACTGACGCAACCATCGCAGCATTCGAGGCTTCCAAAGAAAGTCTCGCGTCCGCAACGTTACTAGCCCATCCAGTCCCGGATGCACCTCTGTCCATCTTTACAGATGCGTCCGATTTCGCAATTGGGTCAGTCGTACAACAGCGCGTAAACGAGCAATGGCAACCCCTAGGATTTTTCTCTGCAAAGTTGAGCACCGCCGAAAGGAAGTACGGAGCCTACGACAGAGAACTTCTAGCAGTCTATAAAGCCGTAAAAAATTTTAAACACATGATCGAAGGCAGAGAGTTTACTGTTTTCACCGACCATAAACCGCTAACCTTTGCTTTTCGTCAGAAAACAGACAAATGTTCCACACGGCAATTCAGATATCTTGATTTTATCGGCCAGTACACGACGGACATTCGTCACATCTCGGGACAAGACAATATCGTGGCAGACTCATTATCCGGAATAGAAGAACTCACCCAAAGTATCGATTTCCAGGCCCTGACTAAATCGCAATCAACTGATGAGGAATTGCAAACGTTTCTTCAAGAAAGCTCACCATTGCAGTTACGACAAGTTGTTTTACCAGAGACGGACATCGCCATCTATTGTGATTTATCCACCAGCACTGCACGTCCATTCATCACGCAACAATTTCGGAAAGCTGTATTTAATTCGCTCCATCAGCTGTCGCATCCCGGAATCAACGCGACGGTCAAATTAATAACTCAACGTTATGTTTGCCCGTCAGTGAAATCGGACTGCAGAAAATGGGCCCGCAGCTGCTGCAATGCCAGCGCTCAAAGATATCCAGGCAAGTGTCAGCTCCAATTGGAACTTTTGTACCACCATCCTCCAGGTTCGAGCACCTACATATGGACATCGTGGGACCCCTACCAGTATCAAAAGGCTTCAGATACTGCCTGACCTGTATCGATCGGTTTTCCCGCTGGCCTGAAGTTTTTCCAATGGAAAACATTGAAGCTACAACAGTTGCACGAACTTTCTTCGCCGGCTGGATCGCAAGATTCGGCACGCCGCTGCGCATTACAACGGACAAGGGACGTCAATTCGAGTCACAGTTTTTCAGAGAACTCAATACTCTGTTAGGATCCCGTCACCTCCGAACAACCGCCTACCATCCAGAAGCTAACGGTTTAATAGAGCGATTCCACAGACAATTGAAGGCAGCTATTCGGTGCCATTCCACAGACAATTGGACCGGGATATTACCTGCCATACTACTGGGAATTCGTTCAGCTTGGCGCGAGGATCTAGAAGCAACCACAGCAGAACTTGTTTACGGCGAGCCCCTGCGACTTCCTGCAGACTTTCTGGTCCCGCGTATACAAAGAGCATTTGGAAGTAGCGAAACGTCGGATTTTGCTAAAGAGTTGCGACAACATTTCGAAAAGCTTCGCCCGATCACCGGAACGCGGCATGAAAACAAAAAGAATTTTATATTCAAGGACCTAGCATCCACGAAGTTCGTTTTCATCCGCCACGACGCTCCCAAAGCAGCCCTCCAACTACCATACGAAGGCCCATACCCCGTGATCAATAGAAACAACAAAACGTTTACCGTTGCCCTCAAAGGTAAGAACGTCACTGTTTCTATTGATCGGCTGAAGCCAGCGTACATTATGCAGCAAGACGACGAGCCCAAAGAAGAACGCAACATGTCAATACAGCCACAACCAGAGGAACAGCGGCCTACGGAGACGCCAGCCACGCTTTCTGGTCGCAAGGTTCGATTTCCTGAACGACTCCAGGTCGGTTTAGTGTAAGTGTGTGTTGTTCGATAACTGATGTGTTCGTTCGCGATAGCAATGCTCAGTGCGCGCATATAAACAATTCTTGACACTAACGTATTCTGCATTTACCATTTTAGCATGTAACTCATTTTTGTATATATTTGTTTCTTTTGTGTGAATATTTTGTGTTTGTAGATATGTCTTATTTGTAAATATGTTTTTTTCCATTTCCTTGTATATAATCTTTCTGTATCGTTATCTCAAACTGACTAAGTATATGTGATAGTCGATCACTAGCAAGGGGGTATCTGTAGCGATAATAGATACACAAAAATTCCTTTGGCGTAATTCGCAATAGTTCACTGCCCTTGACAGAAGGGCTTCGGCAGGTAACATTCCTTACGGTAAAACTACCGTTGCATTTTCCATCTAACGGGAATGTTGCTGGCTTCACAAACCCTGACATAACGGAACTGCGAATTCTCCAAAGGGATATTCACCCCTTTCGGATATAACTAACGGGATTGGCATAAGCTGGGGTCAGTTACAGCCCATCCTCGGTGAGTACGAATTCGTAGCATCTTCTTTTACAATAAACGTTTTTCTACCGGTTTACAAGTGTTTTTGTTCTGGGTTCAAACCATTCGATCGCCCACGCACCCATAAATAATAATAGTTAAAGAGTTTTTGTTATATTTTAATAAAGAGATTTGTTTCATCTATTTCAATTTATTTTAAAAATGTTACCATTGTCGTCATGCAAGAAATATTTTTCGCGCTAGTGCGCGAAATACTTCGTGCCGTTGTCAAAATAACTCCAATATGACATTTTGCATACTGACATTAATGTAAAAATGTCATAATTTTTTGACGTCTGTAGAAAAAATTAATATATTTTCTGACTCCCAACAGAATAGATTAAAATTGATTCCAGCTTGTCCGGAATTGCTCCCGCTATTAATGTACTATTGCGGAAAAAATATTTCGCAAGATACTTAATCTAGTTACTTGGTTTTATCCACAGTGGCTTAGTGTGTATCTGACTACTTGTCATTTTTCACATTTTGGGGTTATTGTCGAATTACTAACTTTTTCAGGTTATGTTAAGAAATGGTTCTTCTTCCGCAACCAACTTCATCGGCCACACGTTGCAGTGGCCGTCCCTCTTCTAGCTTTGCAATAACAAAGCCTTTTTTTCACTACCTTCCTTGCAAGTGATCCTTACACTTTCTGATTTGAGGGATGTCGGTAACACTTACAAAAATTGTTACAGTTTCCATGACAATGTACTTACTTCCCTAGAGAAGTGAATTACTTACATCCCGCATTTACTATAACTGACGAAATGTCATTAGTCCAAGAGCCAGCAACGGGTTTGCTTACAGTATTTTTAACAATCGTGTAACTGTTATGGAAGGTCCCTTTGAATATACTGAGAAGGAAACCCGAAGTCTGCCAAGCCTATGGTGGTGGTTTTGGCCCTCTTGCGTCCTTAAAGGATGGAAAAAAAATAATAAGAAAGAAGTATAATAACAAGTCTGGCTCTTTGCTATGTTAATGGTAATCATATATTATGTAAGTAAAAATATTGACAGACGCTTTCGCGGGTGGTAAGTTTACCCCAGATTCACATAAAGTTGCATAATAAACTTAACCATTTACTGTAAAATATCGAGAGATCAAAAAAAACTGATTCTCAGCGGGCTGTGGAAATTCAAACGTGTGAATAATAAGTTGGTGGCACTGTAAGGGCCGGTTGCAGAAAGCAATGTTAAGTCTGGTGTTAGCTAACATCGCGTCAAAGTGAACAAAAACGAATCAAATCTCAAATGCTTATGGTAACTAATACATTAGTAAACAAAATTTGATGCGATTTTGTTCACTTTGACGCGATGTTAGCTAACACCAGACTTAACATTGCTTTCTGCAACCGGCCCTTTGTCTGTCAAATTCGAGGTTACCAGGTTAGGTTTTCCCTCAGTTTTGACACAGACTGACAGAAAATCTAACCTGCTAACCTCAAATTTGACATAGACTTACAGTGTTACCAACATATTATTCCTAGGTTTTATGTCAGTTTGACACATTATTTTTTTCCGCCCTTCAAGGACGCAAGGGGGCTAAAATCACCACCGCAGGCTTGCCAGACTACGGGATCCCTTCTCAGTATATTCAAAGGGACCTTCCATAACAGTTACAGACTTGTTAAAAATACTGTAAGAAATCCGTTGCTGGCTCTTGGACTACATGTTTGCCATTTGATTAACATGAAGAAAACCATTATCGCTCGTACTATTATCCATTTTTAATCAGAATACATACACAAAGCTCACAAAACAGCACTCACAATCGTATTCACACGTTTTTTCACGGTGCGTTTATAACTGTCAAACAAAACGTCACAGCACTGTAACAACGCCCCAAGCTCCGAAATAGGCTACTAGATAAAACTTAGAAAATAATCATTTTACGCTATTACCGTTTATTTTACATAAGAAAATATTGGTAGTGAAAAAAAATATGTACTTTATTTGTTCCTCGCTTGTAAACATCAATTTATCAAGTCACTGTATTCACCTTGAAAATGTTTCTTAACTGGCTAGCCAGTAAAAAATTTACTGGCTAGCCAGTTATATTTTACAAGCGTGCTCATAGATAAATGATAGCGTGCAAAGCCAGAGTTGTCTTCGTTAGTATGTGTCATATTGATGAATTTAGTTGCTTGTCAGTTTGACATTTTGAATAAATGGTAAATTTCTAGTTATTTACAAGTGAGAAACAAATAAAATATTCAACAACACACACCAGGTAACCATTTTTACTGGCTCAAGGATATGACAGGCTCGCCTAACGGCTCGCCAGTCATCCCATTCCTATCGCCAGTAAAAACTGTTTTACCTGGCTTGTAATGTTAAATACTATTACACACGATGTAGAAAGATTTACACTACCTCGGTAGTGTATATCTTACCTACATCCCTTGTAAAGTAATGTACTATTTCGGTCTCGCTTAAAACGTGATTCGGCATGTTAAGTTTTAATAGTAGAATGTCAGTTGTACAATTGACAATTCAGTGACTTTAGTCCACTTGATAAAACCATACATACACAAGGCAAACAAGCCGTGCCAAACATTTTTTTCCGCAATAGTACATGTCGAGTGGCCTATTAGTCGAAAGCCCATAATTATACGAATAAGAATAAAATAATAGAATATTCTGTCCCAAGAACACAATAGTATATTAAGATGTAAGGGTGGTAGGTGAATCTTACAAGGTCGAAGGTAATGTTTACAGGACAGAGGCTTGCCGAGGTCCTGCAAATTACCTGAGACCTTTAAGTGAACCTAACACCCATACGTCTTACGTATTTTTTTGCATTATCGTTAAGTTTATCAAAATATAACAGTAATTTAGAAAATTTTATATTTAATTTTTTACACTTCTATATCTAGAATTGCTTTGAAATCACCCTGGAAACAGATAAATAAAATTTTCATTTGACGTTAGCGATTTCTGTGTTTGGTGCATTTTTCGATTTGTTAATAATGTTTCAAGAAGAATTGCAACGCGAAGACAGTGAAATTGAACAAAATTTTGCCATTGGCTGCAGTGCAATCATACCACAAAAATCTAAATTAAGGTACCAAGCGACATACGCCACGTTCAAGAAGTGGTGTTCTGAAAAGCGTGTTGCTATTTCTGAGAAGGTTTTATTAACATATTTTGTTCAACGAAGTGAATGTCTAAAGTCTCCTAACAGCCTCTGGGCTGAATATTCGATGCTCAAGTCCACTATAAACTTGAATGATGCTACAGACATCTCAAAATTTACTAAGTTGATAGCATTTCTGAAGAGTAAAAATGCAGGCTACCGACCTAAAAAGTCACAAGTGTTCAGTAGGAATGACATGAATCGATTCTTGAACGAGGCTCCCGATCACATTTTTTTACTCATGAAGGTATGAATAAAGAATAAAGTAAAAAGTGAATTTCGTGTTTTGTTACAATACATTTTGTTGATTTTGGGTAGTTATGATAATGGGTATTGCCGGAGCCTGCAGGAAAACGGAACTCTGCGATTTAACTGTCGATGACATAGAAGATAGAGGTGATTTAACTGTAGTCCGAATACAATATACAAAAACTGGAATACAACGAACTTTCACAGTTGTAAATCAAGAAGAAGGAAAAGTTTACTTTTTGGAAATATACAGAAAATATGCTCTTCGGCCGAAAAATGCTAGCAGCCGTAGATTTTTTTTGAAGTACCAAAACGGCAAATGCTTTAATCAAGTGGTGGGGAAAAATTCATTTGGAAGTTTTCCATTTAAAATTGCAACATATTTAAAGAAAGACAATCCCAAAGCATACACCGGACATGCATTTAGGAGGACATCTGCTACCCTTTTGGCTAATAAAGGAGCTGCTGTTCTGGCACTGAAGCGGCACAGTGGCTGGAAGGGTTCTACTATAGCCGAGAGTTAAGTGGAGGAATCAGTTGAAAATAAAGTGCAATTTGCTAATAAAATTTTGCATGATCAAAACGTGCAGATGAATATCAAACAAGTACCAGCTGCTGTTTCTGGCCCAAGTTATTCCACAGGAAGCGTAGTACCGTCGATTGCCATTAATGCAGAACAAGAACTAAACCAGCAAAGTAAAATGCCATTTATTTTCAATAATTATGCCCCAAATTGTTCAATTAATTTTAATATGCGTTAATATAGTTAATTTAATTTTTTAAGTTTGTGGTTCTTAATGTTACATGCTTCAATGTAGGTATTTCTATTATTTAATTCCAATAAAGTTTTTGTTGAATTTCTGAACTAAAGTTAGTTTTTTTTCTATAAAAATTTTCAAGGTCAACGAATTTAGGGTTTATGTTGGCATAACTTGGATTTCTTTAAAAAATACGAGCCCCGTCTCAGTGAAGTTGGCCCAATCACTCAAAAATTAGAAATTGCCAGTTTATACTTAAGTTAAAGATAAATTGTTAATGAATACATTATTATTTGACTTTCTGATCTTACTGTTGACAAGTTCTTTACAAATAATGTCCATGTTTTTATTTTGAATTGGAAATTATGGGATATCCATGCCGTATTTCCATATTCAGTTATTGGCCGAGAATCAAGTAACCCTTTATTAGACTAAAGTGTGCTGCTTGGAAACAATTGAACATGTTTGTCAATTCTAGGCTTTTAAGTCAGCTGTCATTAGTTAGCTTGCATATTCTAGAGTGCATAAATTGTAAATAATATTTTTATTTGTTCATCACTTGTAAACATCAATTTATCAAGTCACTGTATTCACCTTGAAAATGTTTCTTAACTGGCTAGCTAGTAAAAAATTTACTGGCTAGCCAGTTATATTTTACAAGCGTGCTCATAGATAAATGATAGCGTGCAAAGCCAGAGTTGTCTTCCTTAGTATGTGTCATATTGATGAATTTAGTTGCTTGTCAGTTTGACATTTTGAATAAATGGCAAATTTCTAGTTATTTACAAGTGAGAAACAAATAAAACATTCAACAAAACACACCAGGTAACCATTCTTACTGGCTCAATGATATGACAGGCTCGCCAGTCATCCCAATCCTATCGCCAGTAAAAACTGTTTTACCTGGCTTGTAATGTTAAATACTATAAAATGGGTCGCGGTAAAGCTGTTAGTGACGATTTACGAAAAATTATAATTCATTTATCTGAAATCGGTAAATCCGCATCGCAAATAGGTCGAGATGTCAATTTGTCTCGATATACAGTACGAAACATCATTTGCTTGCACAGAACTACTGGTTCTGTTGTTCAAAAACGCAGGACTGGTAAAACGATTAGCTATTCCGATATAAACTTGAGAGCCCTCAGAAGGATTTTGATGCAAAACCGTCGTTCTAATTATGTACTTTTAGGGCCGGTTGCAGAAAGCAATGTTAAATAAAAGTCTGGTGTTAGCTAACGTCGCGTCAAAGTGAACAAAATCGCATCAAGATTTGATTCGTTTTTGTTCACTTTGTGCGTTAGCTAACACCAGACTTAACATTGCTTCCCCAGCTCACCAGCCCTAGTTCCATTGACAGAATTGCGTTATCTAAGTTTCGTATTATGTATTACCCAGCTTTCGCGGATTCGCTGGGTATTACAAAAATTGTATACAACTAGTATTAGTTGAAAGGTGATTTCAAATTTCGGCTGACTATGACTATTTGATTTACCTTATAAACAACAGGACATACATATTGCTTAGGGTGATGTATAGAGTGACGCCACCTATCCGTACTAATTTTAACTGCTATCTCGGCGATTCAAGTCTTCAAGTGTGGTACTTGAGCTTAAGACATGGCTAACTAAAATTTACATAGCAAAGCTATCATAGCTATTCCAGCGTACATAAATCAAACAAGTAAGGACACTCACTGTCGGTTCCTTTGATGTCAAAATTCCTATTTGGATGACCTTGAACGGCTACTGGGGAGTACTTTCCGATAGTACTAACAGATGGCGCCACTACTTGATCACATCATGATTGGTAGCAGAGCCAGTAACTGGCTCTGATTACAGTGCCTTTATATAGACAGTGGCGACAATGGGGTGTCCTATTTTTGATTGGCTCCCTAGATCACGTGGTTTTAGCCGCCATGTTTATGCTAAATCACCTGTGATTCGTGTTATACTTTTGGCAGTACTGAAGTGTATTGTCAGTCTATGTCAAATTCGAGGTTAGCAGGTTCGGTTTTGCGTCAGTTTGACACAAACTGACGCAAATCTTAACCTGCAAATCTCAAATGTTTTCAGTACTGCCAAACGTAAAACATGTATCACAGTCGACTCTGATCACGGATTTAAATAAACACCCGTTAGAAATTTGCCAAAATATGGTGGCGGGGGTGTGGCTTAGTTGTATTGTCGCCACTGTCTATATAAAGGCACTGTAGCTCTGATTGGTAGAGCTTTGTGCTGCCATCTGATAGTTAAGCTTAAAAATACCCCCCGAGTTACTGTCCCAGACACTCTAGACAGGTTTCAACATTTTGCATGAGTGTCTCTACTTGTTTGATGTATATACAGTGACTATATAGCCACTGTAGATGTATGTACGCTGGCTATTTTATATGTGTCACTTTCATTGTTGTAAAATGTTCTTGTGACAATTTCCAACGCGTCTGGTTTTTGGCGCCATCAGGTGGTGAAATAAGAGCACCTAAATGTGGTTCTGGTTGTTGTCTTTACTAAAGATATTTTTTAGGTTATAAACGGTTTTAAAATAAATGTTAGTAATACCTACAAAAATGGAATTTGGATACTTTAAGCCTGCACGATCTTGAATTTTAATTCTTAAATGTGCAGGTAATTCGACATCTTCGTTTTCAGTTATGCCTGATGTAGTTCCAAATGTTGCAGAACTGGTGAAGTTACTATAATGTGCAATTTTTGAGAAAGGCAAAGTCTTCATAATACCACAGCGTAATAGCTGACAAAGAGCATGCCCAGCAGTTCGAGCATCTGTTGCGTCATTTGAGCCAATTTTCTATCGCATGTGTGAAATCATTGCCTCCACTGCATCCGAACTAAATGAACCTGTTAATACATAGTAAAAACCAGCTTCTTGGAGTAAAAATGCGATGCATAAGTATAATGATGTACTTTTAGCAGTCAATTTCAAGACGTGAGCCTTTCATTGGACAAACTTTGCAAACCAACAGATGCAGAAGAATTTGCATAGCATCGATATAGTTCTGAATTATTACGTCCAATCAATAGTCTTTCGTCAGAAACATGAACCAACTGTGCACTGCTGCTATATAATTTTTGCAGATATTGTTCTGTTACACACATTATGAATCTGGAAAAAGTCGTATATGCTTTCTAAACATTTCACAGTACATGCCACCTCATTTACTTTATACAGAATTTAAAAACGTTTTAATTAATGGTTGATTAATCATAAACCTACAATCAAATTTAAAAATGAGAGAATATATATTTAATGTCTTGTTTTACCCATTTTTATAATTCTCACAATGATTTGCATCAAAATTAAGCAATTATTTCAATAAAAAACATAGACAATATATGAATATTATATAAGTAATGTGAATGCTTTTCAAAATGTTCCTGTCTGAAAACATGTACAGTCGTGTGCAAATAAATCTGGGACAGTGTTTTTTTCACATGCAGATTCAGTTAAGAATTGAAGAATATCTTCATGGATTTCCTGCTATCAGAAAGAGTTACATTAAACTTTAACAGGTACTGAAACCCGTAACTCTCTCTGATAAGAGGAAATCCATGGAAATATTCTTCAAATTCTTAACTGAATCTGCATGTGAAAAAAACACTGTCCCAGATTTATTTGCACACGACTGTACATGTACTTTAATATTGAAAACAACCTTTCAATGTCGAGAGATGTAGGTATTACAAGGAGCATTTACAAAATAACTGTAGAAGCTACATGAAGGTCCTCAAATTCACTATTCAAAACGTGGCTTATGTTAAAGTATTACAGTCAGAGTTTTTCTTCATTACTCAATTTCATTTTTCTAAAATTTTACACTTCTGTATGTATTCGCAAAACTATTAATTAATGCCAAAGATTCATAGTCATTCCTTGCGTTGCAAATTGCGTTAGTGCAATCCGTGTCAAAAACAAAAGCTTGTCGCTTGTTGTATATATGTAATTCAAATTTATTAGATAACTGTTGGTCACTTTTCTAAGAAAAGTTGTCTTCGAAGATTGTTAGCAAATGCCACTTTTGCGTGTTTTTTTTTAGATTCCGAATATCTGAAAGCAACCGAGAAAATTTCTCTAAAAAAGTATAGATTTATACTATGATATGCACACAACTACTAAAATATGCAAGAAATGCTTAAATATTCAAAATATGCATTAATTAATTAATGTCAATTAACTGTAAACATTTCAATTCCTGCACAGTTTTAATGGTAATGCATAAATTATAGAAAAATCTATGAAACCCGTTTTCTAGACATGACTAAGTAAACCGTAAAATAGTTTGAGAGAAACATCGTGTGAAAAATATATGAACCCATACAGAAGAACAGTGCAGTGGCGGATTAATATATTTTGACGCTCGAATCCGTTGCTCAATGTATTTCTTCGGTTGTTTGTATACTATTTTATTAGTAGCAAATATAAAAGGCCCAAGCAAAGTGTAACAAACACAAAACGGCCTTGATCCTCGTTAATTTTATAAATAGTCCAGTGCATTTATCCGAAAAATAGATGTAACCTTAGAAAAAATCCTAGAGAGCTGAAATTTGGTTTACACATGCCTCTCGTCGTTCCAAATAAGGGTTGAGAAGTCCCCAACGATCCGTTGTACGCATAACTTTTTACAGTGCTCAGAAGGACGATTTTTCGGTTTTTCAACTATATCTTCGTTCCTATCGATTTTACGACTACGAATGTGCAATAACTAAAGAAAGGTAACAAGATTCTCTATAAAAAAGGTTATCAATAGTTTTTACATACAAGCAACAGTTTTCACGGAAATTCGGTAGAAAAGTCATAAGGTTAGCAAATATCATTGTTCTGCTCCTGAAGACGAAGCATCGCTATCTTTTGAAGACGTTGAACAGTCAAATAATGTTGGTGAGTTGAAAAATTTGACGACAAAATTTCTAAGTTACAAAATGAAAGCCCTACTGCGAAATTGTTGAGACAATATTTTGTAATAATTACTGTTGCAAAGGAATTTGTAAAAGCAGAAAGAATGGGAAATTGTAAGATGTATTTAACTACTGTTAAAAAATGCTACCATATTTTCACACAGCAGGACATTTTCTTTATGCAAAATCGGCCCATTTGTATATTCAGGACATGGAGGGATTAGAAACTTCGATGAAAAATGAAGCTTTTGAAAAACTCACTGGCAACTTTTTAACTATGTCCATACAAATTTTGGTGAAAAGGCGGTGATTGTTTTTGATGGGTATAACAACAGCAAAAACAATGTGAAAGGTATTGAACAACTTCGCCGATCTTCAAAACCGCCATCTGCAGACGTATTTTTGACGAGACAATGAATATAACCGTCAGCCAGGAAACGTTTCTTTCTAACAGCAACAACAAACGCAAATTACTTTCGATGCTGTCAGAGAAATGCAAAGCCACAAATTTCCTCGTCGAACAGGCTGAGGGTGATGCTGACGTTCTCATTATTGAAACAGCACTGAAATATTCATTTACAAATACAACCGTTGTTGTTGGAGAAGATATTGATCTTTTGGTTATTTTAACGGCTCGAACACCTGTTTATTTATTTATTTATTTAGTTAATGTACAGACAGCAGTAGAAAACTGATAATGCCCGAATCTCATACAAATTTGTGTTTAAATATAGGTATGTAAAATAAGTGTAACAATGTGTATATATATAATTTATAAGTTTCGTAGATTTATAGTTCGTTGTAACAATCTTAACTAATATCACAGTAGCTATTACAGTTATATTTGAGATAAATAACGATTGTATAGATTTTTAAATCGCAATAAAGAGGGCGCTGAAACCATTTCTCTTGGAAGGCTATTCCAGTGTTCCACGACCCGGTTAACTAGAATGTTTTTGTGGTTGTCATGTTTAAACTTGGACTTTTTGATTTTCATGTCATGTCCTCTCAAGTTCCGGGAGAGGGACATGTTGAAGAAACCAAGAAGTTCTGGGGAGTCGTAAGAACCTTTAAGAATCTTGTATGTTTCGATGATGTCAGTACGTTGTCTTCTCGTGGATAGTGTAGCAATGTTTAGTTGTCTAAGTACGTCTTCATAAGGCAGGTTTCTGATATTTCGCACAAGTCTTGTAGCTTTTCGTTGGACTCCTTCCAGCGCTGAGATGTCTTTTGCATAGAAAGGACTCCAAACGCAGGAACCGTATTCTAGGAGTGGTAGGACATACGTCTGATACAATTTGGCGAATGAGGCATTATCCAGGGATTTGAACGCTTTGCTCAACAAAAACAGAGCTCTATTTGCCTTTTTAATTGTACAAGTTACATGTCCCTCCCATTTCAGATTGTTCTGTATTAATATACCCAAATCCTTAATGCTTTTAGTTTGTTGCAGCAGTTGTCCGTTGATGGAATATTGGTGACGCGGATTGTTTTTTCCTATGTGAAGAACAGCACATTTTGATTCATTGAGTGGAATCAACCATTTCCGTGTCCAATCGACGACGTTGTCTAGGTCCTGTTGCAACTCACGATGGCTTACGAGGGGGTTGGAAAATATTTTAGTGTCGTCTGCATATAAGGAGAAGTTAGTTCTCGTGTCACAGGTTATATCACTCGTATATAGGATGAACAATATTGGACTCAAGACAGATCCTTGAGGGACGCCACTCGTAGCAGCTCGGGCGGTGGAGGCGTGTCTACCAATCTTAACTCAAAATGTTCGGCCTGCAAGGAAAGATTCAAGCCACAATAACAGTTTACCTCGAATACCAAAGTGATGAAGTTTGTGCAATAGGCGTTTGTGGGGCACTCTATCGAAGGCTTTTGCAAAGTCTAAGTAGATCGCATCTGTCGGTTTACCATTGTCCAGATCTCTTATCCATCTTTGTGTGGTGTTGAGTAGATTAGTTACGGTGGATCTTCTGGGGATGAAGCCGTGCTGTTGAGGAGGGATGCGACGTGTTCGGCTAGCAAACTCAAGTAACCTGTTAGCAATAAGTCTTTCCATAACCTTGCACACCGCACTAGTTAAGCTGATAGGTCTATAGTTCGTCGGATCGAGTTTGTTACCCTTCTTGAAGATTGGCCTAATCACAGCCGTTTTCCAGTCAGAGGGAAGTTCGCCCGTGTCCAGGGAATTTCTGAAATTGTAAGGAGTGCTGGTGCTAATTCGTTCGCACAATTTTTCAGCGAGATAGTTGGTATCAAGTCTGGGCCAGAGCTAGAATTTGCATTTAACGATTTCAAAATTTTAATTAGGTATATCAGCAATCTGAAAGGAGATGTCTTCAAGAAAGTGTGTGCAGGGACTGAATCGACAGGGGGTAGCGGGCCATCCGGTTCTATAACGTTAAATTTTTCAAACTCGTTAGCGAAGGAATCAGCGATTTTTGCTAAGTCAGTGATGATCTCATGGTTGGCACGGCGAAGAGCAGTTGGGTATTCAGCAGTAGAGGCCATTTGACGTCGAATATAAGCATATAGCTGTTTCCCACTGGCTTGTGGTATATTTTACTCGTATCGCTTTCGATTCGTTTGCAGGGTGTTATTTATTTCATTTCGGAGGGCTTTATACTTTTCATAGTAGAATGGGAGTTTCGTTCTGCGGTAGAGTGTCCAGATTTTATGTTTTTTATGTATTTTGCGTAGAGTGTATTGCGTGATCCATGGTTTGGTCCGATTTGGTGGTTTTGATTGCGCTGGCGAGTGACGGTTGAGAGTGTCCAAAGGTTTTTGAGCAAATTCCAGGAATCGTTCAAACTTAGGTTTATGTTGATATTTTCCTGCAGAGATAGAGTAAGACTATTTTTTATGCTGACAAAGTCCGCTCGCCAGTAGTTCTTTCGTTTTTCTGCGTGAGGAGAAACTGTATTCATTTGACATACTTGGAGTTCGGCAATAATTAAGGAGTGGTCACTGTTACCAATTGGCGCTAGAAGGGTGGGCGGCGATAAGGCGTTTTTGTCATTTGTAAATATTAGATCAAGAGTGGAAGGTCTCTGGTTGGATCCTTGACTAGTTGTGTAAATGGCGTATTATTGAAAGTACTGAGATATTCCCGAGCTACGGGGGTGGCATTTGCTGTAGTGGGGTGTGGCCAGGATAGTGATGGAAGGTTAAAATCCCCGAAGATGATTGATGTTGTTTCGCGATCGCTAGCTTTCATAATTTGTTCCATAATAGCGATGTCCGCTTCAGTTGTAGTAGTTGTAGGGGGTCGATATACGACACCAACCTCCAGCATTAATTGTCTTATACGGATCTCCAACAATAACGTCTCAGATGTAACGTCGAACAGCTCGTCAATGTGAGTAACGGAGAGAATATCATCATTCGGGCCATTCTTCACATATATAGCTACGCTCCCCCCCCCCTCTTCCATCTTGTCTGTCCTTGCGATATAGTGAGTATCTAGTCAGGTCTACCATGCAGTCGGGAATGTCGGGATTCAGCCATGTCTCAGACAGTATGACGATGTTCGGGTCATGTCGGAGAACCTCAACCTGGAATTGATCAAATTTTGCCAAGAGACTATCAACGTTTGTGTACATTAGTTTGTATGGGTTTTCTACTGCTGCCTTGTGTAGTTTCCCGGGCGAGATTGACGTAGCTCTCCAGGTATAATTTTGGGGATTCCTCTCACATACTTGATGTTTGCGTTCTTGTCAGTTGCTTGGACTTCAATCAACTCTCTCCTAAGCTGGTTGAGGATTTCGCGTTGTAGTGGGGTTTGATCATATTTTATAAGGATCGGAGGTGGCGCATTCTTACTGTTACGGAGTATTTCACGTGGTAGATCTGGGGAGTTGAACGAGACTTTGAGAGGTCTGTTTGTTGAGGGATTACGTTTGCCGAGACGGGAATAATGTGCGTTTTCGAGCTGAACTGGTAAAGAAGGGAAGGAGGTAAGATTCATGTCACTGTGTCGCAGTAATGAAGTAACTTTCTCACGGTCATCCTTCTTTCTGGCATCAGCATCCACATTTGTGCTCTATGTGACACCGTACAGTATAACATTCTTGGTTCGGCGAGCACGTTCCTCGATTTCCTCAATAGTGGCACGAGTTACTTCTGAAGGACAGGCTGGTTCTCTGGTTTTATCAAGGATTTCTCGGGCAACTCTAGCATCGAGGCTTTTCTGTTCGTCTTCTACTCTGGCAAGCCGCTCGGAAATTTCAGCGTTAGAGTTCTCAATGGTTTTCAATTTCTGTGCGAGTGAGGTGATGTTTCTGTCACATTTCTTCAGATCTGTAGACAGAGAGTTGATTTTCTCCATGACTCCAGCCACTTTCTTCATGAAATCAGCCTTCAGATCCTTGCGTAGTTGCACTAGTTCAGTTTTAATTAAACTCATGAGGGCAGAACTAGGGTTGCTTTCATCCATTTCAGCGGGTAGTGATGAATCGACGATCAAGTTCTCGTTTTCTCTAGGATCAGAACAGCAGTAAAACAGTGAGACATCAGACGTTGTATTTTTATTTATTCTTTTGCCGCAGCTGTTGTGGTACACCAAATTGCAGTTGGGGCAGCTAACAAATTTCCCGACTGCTACTTTTTTACACTATGTGCAAACAGATTTATGCTGTTTGTCCATCTGCCATCACTATCAGTTACAAAATTTTCGTGAAGGATCGAGTTAGAGAAAATAAAATCGTGGGTTTGGACACCCCTGACAACAATTTGAACTTTTCAGCTAAGGGCACCTGGGTTCCTGCTGGGCCAGTTCGAGGTCAAAATTACTCCTGGTGTTGATTTTGGTCGCCAGTATCCTTCAGGTAGTCTCGGGCCTGGATGGGGCAGTCCTCAAAATACAGGTGGTCTGCTCAAAATTGAGGTTAGGATTCCCAGCTCAGATTTAAATCTCAATATGTTTACAATTCATGTAGGGAGTGATGACGTCAAGCCGCCATGTTTATTGAGGAAGGTTAGGCACCACTTTCCAAACAAACTGTTGAACATAAGGCAGGACTCTGACAGGCTAGCAAGCGTTCGCAATCGAACGGTTACGATCGCCCGCAACCGCTTGAAAAATAGGCGAACATCTGACAGCGTTGTTCAGCATCCAGCGTCCATGAGGGTCATTGTTCTCGCGTAAACACACATAACCTCAAAATTTTGTGGTGTTTTAGTTTTTATAGTACTCAAAGTCACAGTCTTGACATTTTAGAAAACAAAAACAGACTTTGGGGTTATGTAGCCACCCGCTTATACAGTTTAGTGTGCATTGAGTATCGTTCTGTGCAACATGCACTGAACTACGCAAGCGCCAACCATCGTCCGCTATCGTCCAACAACAAAGTTTTCCAGTTGAATTGAATTTCGTGCTGGACGGTCGATATCGACCGCTATCGATCGTGACCGTTCGACGCTGTCAGAGTAGGCGCATTCAAGTATATGCATTTGAAATGTTGAACGATCGCTACCGATCGACGTAATTTTTCTGTCAGAGTCCTACCTAAGGGGTTGACTTAGATTTTATAATTTGAGTCAGAATTTAATAGCTGTTGTGTCTGTTTTATTGCTGATTTGTATAAGGTGAGTAATAAACTAAATAGTGTACCTACCAGCGGTAGTTCTAGTTCTCAATAGTCACGCAAAAACGATTTCAAACCCAGGTTTGAGGTTAGGCCAACAATGTTTATTTTTAAAAAAATTGTGTTAGTGCAAAGAGTTTACTCTTCTGCCCTACAAATTCGATACTTGATGTATTGCAGGGATCATGCTTCAACAAGGGCACGTTTTAAGTTTCGGTGCATCGCTGGTTTTTTAAAGAACTCAGCCTAATTGACAGGGGCGAAAATGCAATGAAGTCGAACAGAGTACAGAACTTGACGTTTGATGGTGATATGCTAATTATTCGAGGGAAGGTACAAGCCAGCATGCGTGATCGAATATATTCATTAGATGTAAGTTCAACAAAATTTGTATTATACAGGTAAATCTTGACAGTTTTTTTTGTTAGATTACACTGGATGCAGAACGAAATATTCAGGCTGCTACATGTACTTGCCCAAGGAGGCAATTTCTGTGTCACTATATGGCTGCATTGTGCTTATTTGCAAGAGACAATGTATCTGTTACTGATATGCAATGTCAGTGGAATGCTCGTAAGCGAAAATCTGATGAAATACAAACAATCGAAGAATTGTATCCTTCAAAAGCACACGTTGCTATAAATAGAGACCCAAGGGAAGAGGAAACACACTGTGTGGTAGTGGAGCACTTCCCAATTTGTACATAACATCTGAAGGTGCCAGTTAGATGGGAACGAAAAACATTTAAATTTCACCTTGACACTGTAATTTGAAAATAAATGAAATCGGATTATAACTTTTGCGTTTTTTATTAAATCACACATTTATGTGTAGTTACACTCCTGAAGTAGGGCACTTACCTCCTGCCCACTCTGTATTAAGTAAAAAATCTTACAAAATCACATTCACATAACATAACCTTACTTTATTCACAATGAAGTATAATGAAAATCTGATTGAATTTCGGCTCAATTTTGTTTTCTATTCCAGTTAAATACAAAATATGTTTATCATAATAGGCTTGCTTCGATTTTAAAAGTTACAATCAAATAATAGTTAGCCTTCTTTAGTTCTTCCAATTAACATAACATGAGTCTTTTAAATCTGTTTGGAAAGTGATTTCTCCCACCCTTTTCAATTTAAAAGGCTGCTACGTCACGCTCCCCTAGTGAATTGTACGCAAATTGCGACTCAGATAAAGAGATGAGTGCAACCCTTGCACTAACTGGAACAGAGGTAACAGCTCCAACAAATGGTGTAATGAGTTGCTTAATTTTAACAACGGTGTAAACAGGGACACAAATATGTACCTGTTGATAAATAATAAATTAAATTCATTTAGCACTTGGCTACTAAATTCTACAATTTAAATTAGAAAATTAAGTTTACAGTATGCAACTTACTAAGTACACAAAAATATAATATACTTAACTTACTAATTCAAAATATAACTATCTACTACCTAATCGAGTAAACTCTTTTAAAGTTAAAGACGCTTTAATGTTTGCCGGCAGAGCATTAAAAAGAAGACTCCCTCATAAAATAATAATTTTTGAAGCTTGGTTGTTTTTACTTGTATTACATTGTAATTTTCTTTTGATCTAATATTATATGAGTGTATTTCTGACCTTTTTTAAGTATGTTGAGAAAGGTTTTTTCTCAAACTGGGCAAAGGAGCAGTCCAGCAAAAAACGTTCTCTTCCCGAAGTTTCTATCAACGTGAAAAGAACAAGGACCGTATTTTATTTTAAAGTGATACAACATCTGGTCTTTTCCATAAGGAAAAAACGGGAGCTCTGAAATTATTGCAAAAAAGACAGGACTTACAGAATTCAGCTTAAGTTTTCAATAAAAGTGATGCTTCCCACAAATCAATTGCTCATAATGGATTACTACATTTTTTGGGCATACATGGCGCTCCAGTTAAAGAAGATTCCATAAACAACTATCGTAATTTGTCCTTCGCTAAATCCGTAGGTAAAGACAAATTTGCAAGGTTAAGCCTATTATCACCTACAGCCAAAGCAGCTGAAGAGCATCTCTACAAAGTCTACTATCAAGTACAGACTTGGTTGGGTGATAAATTGAATCCAGAAGATTGGGGATAGATATTGAAGGACAACTTATTGCACATAAAAAATCATCAGCATCTCC
The DNA here is from genome assembly GCA_940337035.1 of Agriotes lineatus. Classification (NCBI taxonomy): domain Eukaryota; kingdom Metazoa; phylum Arthropoda; class Insecta; order Coleoptera; family Elateridae; genus Agriotes; species Agriotes lineatus. The sequence continues at coordinate 130,163,489 of OW679198.1, read as the reverse complement.
TGCTCCGGACTGTCTTCTAAAAATAATTATTTGTAATTGCACGAAAGGCTGAGGACCATTATGTGGCTGTCGAAATTTGGGACTCGCCTGCACACCAATTTGCAGTCATTGTCACGGACAGTCCTGTTTGAACGCTGCACCAGTGGAGGATTCGCAGGTAATCGAAATAAAAAGCGACCAGAATATTGACAATCTAGAGATCGTGTCTATGTATGCCTTTGAGCAAGGGTCTTTGGTCCCATCAACAATATTGAAGATGCATAATAATATTTCATAAACTCATAACTTTTCAACCAAATTTCCTTGAAATCTGTTACTTGTATGTAAAAACTATAGATAACCGTTTTTGTTGAGAATTTTATTACCTTTCTTTTGTTATTGCACCTTCGTAGTGGTAAAGTCGGTAGGAACGAAGATATAGTTGAAAAACCGAAAAATCGTCCTTCTGAGCACTGTAAAAGTTATGTGTACAACGGATCGTTAGGGACTTCTCAACCCTTATTTGAAACGACGAAAGGTAGGTGTAAACCAAATTTCAGCTCTCTAGGATTTTTTCCGAGGTCACACCCTAAATGCACTGGACTAAAATGTGGATAAAATGACTTTAAAACTCATCATAATGGCAAAATATGGCTTCTATGATCTTGATTCTCGTTAAAATAATTTTTAATCTGGTTAAAATGGGTTTAAAGGTCATCAGAATGGCAAAATATTACCTGTATGCTCTTGAATCTCGTTAAAATGTCTAATCTGTAGTTTTATAACCTCACTTCACTTTTAGCCAGTGTGCTAAAAATAAACAGCTGATTTCTTTAAACACGGTAAACTATAAAACGTCACTTTTAGTGAAACAAGCTAGCGCTAAAAGGCCTACTTTTAGTAGTGGTCGTAGATAAAATAAGTTTTAATTTGGTTAAACTACTTACTTTAATTTTTATTAAAACTGCCAGTGGTTTGTTAAAACTATACGTAATGTATTTTTTCCCGCTGCTGATCATGTAAGTCAGTGATACAGCCTTAGTAACATAACGTGGAAGTGAAACAGAGACAGTTAAAATTAAGTTTAAACGATTTTGAATATTGTTTAAATTGTTTCAAATTCGAAGTATGCGTCATTTAAACCCTTTACAAATGACTACTAATTTAATTTAATCAGTGGCCTATTAACCACGCTTTCCCTTCAGAAGCCCCTTAAAATTTTGCTCTCTTATATATTACTTAATTATTTATTAGAAGATATAGAAATTATTTGCTGTGATAGTTTTAGGTTGCAATTTCCAGTATAGGTACAATCGGCTACATAGAAAATTGGTACAGCTAGTTTTAGGTTGGTTATACAACGTATGAATAATATGTTGGTAACCGCTGTAAGTCTATGTCAAATTCGAGGTAGCAGGTTAGGTTTTGTGTCAGTTTGTGTCAAAAATGACGGAAAACCTAACCTGATAACCTCGGCCTCAGGCCTACTGAGTTAAGGGCTATAATTCCAAGGATGAAGAAGATCATGCTTGTTGCCATAGATCGCATTACCAAATGAAAAAAAAAATAGTGTTGTAAGAAGCGTTTCCTTGAAACCGAGAAAACATTGATATTATATCGAATTCTTTCTCATTAATATCAACTGAATTCAATAAGTGGACGTTAATTTATAACAATTTTAAACTGCTGCTATTGAGCCTTGGCTAGAAGTTTATAAAAAAAAACATTTTGGTTCCCTCCAGCTACCATTTCAGTCTACTCCGTACGTATCACCCTGTATATATGAACTATGAACATCATAAAAATACATAATATTACTATTGCTACTATCTCCACAACCATAAATTTAACAAAAGATAAACGAATGGTTATCCCTAAAATCAGCTCTCAACAAAGTCATAATCATCATTTTCGCAGGTCTACTATCAAAGCGGTCTCGTCATAAACTAAATAAAGATGTGGCTTTGTTATGAGTAATAAAAAGATAATGCCGATGATGTATTACAATAATTTCTTTCAAATCTAAATTGGATATAATCACAAATAGTGGTATGAGAATGTAAAAATTAATATTAGAATTGCGTGTCAACTTTGTTGGAAGACGCCCATATATACAGTGAGCGCCAAAAAGCATTGGTCAGTTTCAATACCTAATAAAAACCCATACACTTCACCTATGGAATCAATGATAATTTCTTCATAAATCGGAAACTTGGGGTTTTGTTTCAATGTTTGACATCCTCCGAAAGTGACAGTTTGGTGTGCTGTTTCACCGTCAAAGATTGTCGGGGCTCATTTTTTCGAGGAAATTGGTGAAACGGTAACGGTTACATCTCAAAGACATTACATGCTTTAAAGATCTTTTTATTGCAAATAGAGGAGGAGATAGTAAATGAATATTGGTTTCAACAGGACGGTGCTACAAATTACACCGCAAAAATTAATACGAATCTCCTACGACAATCGTTTCCAAATAAACTGATTTCTTGCTATGGTGACCTTCATTAGCCCTCGAGATCGCAGGACATAACCACTCCTGATTTTTTCTTTGGGATTACTTGAAGAGCAGAGTATTTACAAGAAAGATAAGAAATCTGGAAAAGCTTAAAATGTTTATTCGGGAAAATATTGAAGCTATACTGCAGGATATGCGGCAACGTGTGATGAGAGATTTCGGCCACCGTTTAAAAGAGTGCATTCAACAATAGGGGAGTCATTTAACCGACAGCATTTTTCATAAGTGAATCTCCCATTCTTAGTCTTTAAGAAATAGTTCTGATTAACTGTGTAATTTAAGCAAATAAATTGTTATTACAAATTGAAACTGACCAATGCTTTTTGGCGCTCACTGTATAACGTGATAACGTCACTCTGCGGTTATTAGTGACGTCATATATCCGTCGGTTATGCAGCAGGAGGTACAGAAAAAAAATTACCACAGCAATCAGTATCTAAAGTACCTGGTACTCTGCATGGGTCAGTGAACTCTAATTGAGTTCACTAGCATAGGTAGACCTTGTCTATAATAAACTAACACGCAAACTTCTGTTGTCTTTTGTTAGTTGACGACTCATATAACCAACAAATTAGTTCAAATGTACCTGTAGAAATTTTGAACAGTCGTATAAATAATCAAAGGGAAGGGCTAAAAGCTTAAGACACCAATCAGGGGCCAGATATTTTTCATTGTTGCTGTGCAGTGAAAGGAGACGGTGGGATTACGCTAGTAATAATTATACAACTAAAATTCATTGTTAATTATTACTTTTCCGCAACTTAAACAAAATGGTAGGTTAATAACAACTTCATACAATATAACAATTTCTAACTAAAAATCTTGCAGTCGAACAGTGTAAATATTTGCAGTATTGTTGAGGATGTTAAAAAAGCTTTGGAAGATTTTAGGTTTCGTAAGGAGCAAGATACAGCAGCCTTAATACGTGAGTATTTCCATATGACAGTTATTAGTAACCAAATAGAACTTTTGATACACAGTAAAGGTCGACCGAGAAAAGCAAGAAATAATCGTCGATGATTTCATGGAGGGAACCACGATCGAAGAGCTACAAGAAGCCTTGCCAAGCCACCAGCCACGTTACGTGATTCTGTCTTATAAACGAAACCATGACGACGGGCGTGTATCATTCCCACTTTGTTTTATATTTTACACACCACGAGATAGCCACGCTGAACTGCAAATGATGTATGCCGGCAGCAAAATGTCTCTTCAGAGAGAGTTCCAGCTAACTCGGGCATATGAAGTTAGGGAACTGGAAGAATTAACAGAGGAATGGTTGTTAGGCAAACTGGGTAAAAATTGACTAAGCAAAATTAATAGAATCTAATTAATGTGTATACTATGGTTGATGGATTTGTGTAGGTACTTTTATTCAGCTTTAAACAGTATTTTAATCCAATGTTCGGTAATGTTGAACAGCTGTTATTACACGTGTACAACAATAATTGCCACAAAAATTGTTCAAAATGCTAAAATAATTTAAGAAATTGAAGTTACACCAAACGGAACCTTTGGTACACATAAAAACTAGCATCTACTAGTGTATAGCTAATGGTCCTGTTAAAAATGGAAGGATTATAGTATGTGACCATGTATTGTCAGTTACCATAACTATTAGTGATTGCAATATTCCATTTAGTACAAATCTTGCCACTTATGCTTCTTCATTTGCTAAATATATAGCAATAAGTTGACTGTCACAACAGCATAGCGTAATTACAATAGAAAGATTATTATAATTTTACCGTTAAATGAATTTTGATATCTGGGAAAAGTAGTCAAAGTCGTAACAGAAGCCATTTTATGCTTTCTTTATTATACAGATTGTCTGCAGGTACTAAGTACACAGGGTAACCACAAAGATGTGTTGCTTAACAACCACAAATTGTATACCGTCTCTGTATCTAGTTATCGTGTGTATCTAGTCCCTGCAGACAATCTATATATAGTTCATTCAAATTCAAGATAGAGCAAAATCTGCAACCCAAATTACAAATATCAGCAGTAAGTTGATTACTAATATGATTTTATTAAAATTTAGATCAGAGAGATATGGCTTTGTTGCTGTCTTGATGAGTGTCAAAATCAAATTCGAGGTTAGCAGGTTAGGTTTTGCGTCAGTTCGTGTCAAAACTGACGCAAAACCTAACCTGCTAACCTCGATTTTGATTTTGACACTCATCAAGACGGCAACAAAGCCATATCTCTCTGATCTAAATTTTAATAAAATCAAATTAGTAATCAACTGACCGCTGATATTTGTAACTTGGGTTGCAGATTTTGCTCTATCTTGAATTTGAATGAACTATAGTTGTATAGTGATAAGTAACTTACTTATTTATTTTATAATTGAATGAATAGATAACTTTTGTACTTTCAGACAGATGTAAAACATTTTCTATAAACTTTCTTTGTAATTACTCTCGAGATATCTTTTGGTGTGGAAACAAAGCAATACGATTATTCTGCTTTACCATAGTGCTGCAAGAAATCAAGACTTTTTATATCATTTACTATCGACGGAGATGAATTATTTTGGGTTACTTGCCAGTAGAATTTTCATAGGGCATAACGAGACAATATAAACATTTATTATTGAGCCAGGTAGTTAGTACTGTAGAATATAAAAACCGAATCTTGATTGCATGGTTTGATATTTGGTCAACTTAAACTAAAAATCAATTTAAATGATTAAATTTACAATAGAAGAATGTCGAACCAAATATCAATCAAGAACTTTTCTTACGTGATTAATATGTTTGAAGGAAATGACAGTGCTATATTGTAACCGTAGAGTAGGTTGTGTTCCTCACCAGCAACTCTTGGAAACTATAAGATAGAAAATTGGGTAAATAGGAAAAAAGTTCTGTATGATCATTAATTTTAATTTAAACGAATCAATTTTAAAATGGGTTGTGTACTGTAGTAGTAGTATGATGGGTTACACTAGATTATGTTGGGAGGCTTCAAGTTAGATAATTTAAGGAGTGGTCAAACTAGTTAACTCACCTAGTAAATTGAATAAAATATTATAATTTTTATGGTACAATACTATGGTAAACTTAATGTGATTTTTAAGTTTGATTTTTTATTAAATTAAATATAAATTCTACTACTGAATCGAACGAAATAAAACCCATAGTTTGTCCAAGCCTCGTGAAACAAAGCATTGAAATTTGGTGGCTTGAATTCGATCAAGTATGAGGCTTCCACATAGAAAAATTGAGTCTATATAAACAAAAAATTCTAAAAACGGAGTTATCGAAATTTAAGAAACTCAAATATACTAATTATGATTCTAATCTCTGGTTTCTAAGATTCTGTTGGTGTATGTAAAAATGTCTTATCCTGTATTGTTTAGAAACTAATTGAATTTTATTTAAATTTAGCAATTATGGAAAACCACTATTTACAATAACTGCCAAGTAGGCCCTGGATATCTTGCCTTTAAACGTGGATTGCCAAAGACAATACCGTAGGTCTTGGTATTTGTTAAGAAATAAAATGTATTCGTATGTTCTGTATTCCATTTAATATTAAGAAACTGTAGATTTAAGGGAAATTTTTTATTGCCTGTTATTATATAACCTTTTTGTATCTTTATATAATGCATTATTGAAAGTGAAGTAATACACAATATTTAGACTGCTATGTGTATTTTGTAAGGTATAAAAATAACAACATACAACAAATAAAAACATCGGCGACGCTCGTCGCATTGCTATAGTAAAAAAGCGAAACAAACACAACTGTAGTTCCATGAACACCGAACTGTTAACAAGTTACAAGGCTAACTTACACCTGAGACAATTTTGCCACAAATTATTAATCGGACAATATACAATTACGTAAAACAATTAAGTCATGTTAAAGGTAAGTCGGTTCCTTTCATTATGCAACCGGATCCCTGTGGCTCCGTAAGCAACTAAGTTAAGCGCAAATAAAACAAGCGGGTTAGTGCATAATAACAAGAACCGAAATCCCTTGTACTACTAATTATGTTTTCTATGATGGCGCTCACTCTGTACTCGTGTTGGGAATTCACGTCGAAATAAGGCAGTAAATCATTCTGCAACAGACAGACACAGTTTATTTAGGGATTTCGGTTCCATTTACCATCGATTATTAGTTGCTTAAATCAAGATTTTAAATTGTCTAATACATTGCAGTCCTTAAAAACTTTGTAAATACATAACACATACATTTGGTTATATGAAAAACTTACTGAGAGAAGTTAAAATTATAAACTACTGAATAAAACAGAATATAATTTTAAACTCCTCTCACTTTACATTATATATTATAGTATTCAGTCATTAGTTTAACAAGTAGTCAAAACGTTAAATCGAAAAGTCTGGCGAAACAAGGAACATAAAGATAAAAAGTCTAGAAACGTACAGCATATTTTCTACAGTAGACAACTAATAATTATCATGTGTGTTCGTGCGCTCTTTCCAGAGTTATTACGTACCCGTACAAGTAATAGAAAAATGATAATAAATAAAACGCCAGCTTGATCCAACCCTCCCGTTGGCAGCGTGTAAGAGTATCTGCATTCATGATGCTGGTGGGGTCGTACAGGCCCGGGCCAGACATCACCGGCCTTGTCCGATATCGATTCATGTGGTATGCTATGAGAGGGATGTTGATGAGCAGTGAAAACCACTCCCCTGCCGCAGCAAACAGAATATTGAACAAGAGATGCAACAGATACTCCGGAAGAACAAGCTGAAAATGATAACAGAGTAAGGTTATGTTCCTACCTGGGTTGTGCCAGCAATTTAATTTTTAGCCTTAAAATGGAGCAATGGCAATATTGGGCACGAAGTAAGTAAATAAATGTGCGAACTCACTGGATTTAAGCTGTTGCACTGATCAATGGGGTTTTTGTAGTCTGTTTTCAACTCGTCGAAAGCGATAACGTGGAATAGCGAAAAGAATATCAGGAATGCGTCGACTATTAAAGCAATAATGTACGAAAACGCTGGAAAATTGAACGCCATAATTACAAAGTTATTTTACTTAAAATGATAACGGTTTGACACTTCCTGCTAGGTTAGAAAATGTTTTGACAATATCGCTTCTTCATTAAATGTACTACAGGTGGCGCTAGGTGTATAATTATTTGTTTTACTTTACATTTTGGTGAGTATACTTCGACATGCTTGTGTCAATACTGCTGTAGAGACACACCAAACCAATTTTTTTTTAATATCCCGACAGCGAAACTGGAGGGGTATTTTTTGAAAAAGAAATTTGGTCGAGTGTTATTTATTTCTACAATAATATCGGCGAAAGGATACCAAAGTATACTCTAGCAAAAATATCAGCGACGAGTGGTAGAACCAGATTATCATGCTATACGCCCAGTGTGCTAATATTTTCCCCAATTTTTCAACAAAGGTGTTTTCCTCTAATTTGTACCTACTTGTAGTTGTGGTTCTTGCAAAAATGCGTGAATTGTTCCCAAATGTACTGTTTTGGTTTTTAGGAGCCACATTTTCAACGTTTTGTCAATTTTTTTCAAACGAAGTACATACTCCCAAAGCCAGTAAAGCCAAAGTGAAAAATGTTACACTTCATAAACAATTTGGGTAACAGTGTTCCTAGATAGCTATAGTTCATTTTAGCATTTTATCCACACTCATCGTTAAAATGTTACTTTATGACGTAGATAAAATACAGCTTTACAAGTAGGTATTGGAAAAAGGAAATGTTTGAGTTTATAATGCTCACGGAATCCTGAATTTTGTGATAAACTTCACTTGACGTTTGTCAAACAATTTAGCAGGCCGTGATAATGCTATTGCCACATGTATGTTACCATGGAAATGTACAAACATGAGTAGGTATACCTGGATATACAGTGAATATACAATATACCTCTGCTAATATTTTTATTTGTTCCTCACTTGTAAACATCAATTTATCAAGTCACTGTACTCACCTTGAAAAGGTTTCTTAACTGGCTAGCCAGTAAATTTTTTACTGGCTAGCCAGTTATATTTTACAACCATGCTCATAGATAAATGATAGCGTGCAAAGCCAGAGTTGTCTTCCTTAGTATGTGTCATATTGATTAATTTAGTTGCTTGTCAGTTTGACATTTTGAATAAATGGTGAATTTCTAGTTATTTACAAGTGAGGAACAAATAAAACATTCAACAATACACGCCAGGTAACCATTTTTACTGGCTCAAGGATATGACAGGCTCGCCAGTCATCCCAATCCTATCGCCAGTAAAACCTGTTTTACCTGGCTTGTAATGTTAAATACTATAAATTTCATTATTCAAAAAAATCACGTTATTGGTCGAAATAACATCGACGTATATAATCGTAAATACGGATGGGGCCATAATTATATATAACAGTAATGAAATAACATGAACAACAAAATAGAATGCATGAGTAAGAAAGAGATGACCATACGAAAAAAAATATTTTAGTAGGCATGTTTAGTTGACATATGTCATAATTAAAATGAGTGTCAAGCCTACTCGAATATTTGCTACTATGTTTATCTCTTTCTTACTCAAGCAATACGTGTTATTTTCTTGTTCATGTTATCTCATTGCTGTTATATATAATTTTGGCCCCATCGGTATATTATGTACACACATGATCATTGAAAATGAACAGGGTTATGCAACACATGTTATATATTTGAAGCAATGTTTTTAGAAGACTACTATAATTTTCAACATTTTTATAGAACTGACGATGTAAATAATATTTCTGATCATGTGCAGATCATTCAGAAAACGTAAATCAACTACTGTACTGTTGATTGTATAGCACTGTTCATTTTCAATGATTCTTTGTGTACCTGCTTATCATTGGCGTAACTAGCAGGGGGGCCAGGGGAGCCAGGCCCTCCCCAGAGTGCCATCTGGCCCACCCCAAAAAAATAGAAGTTAACGGAATTTAAAATTTGCTTTTTTATTAACCTAATTAAACTAAGGGGGCCGTTATTGACATGCACATGTTTTTAAATTTTTTGTTTTTTTGGCTTAAAAAACATAGTATAAATACCATATGTTGGACGGATGGCTCTAGTCAATAATAATATGAAAGAGAAAACATTATTAGTGCAAAAATGCAGTTTAGTTTTGCTACTAATTAACGTTGCAAAGACTGTTTCCGTCTGAATACTTTTTTAGTTAATTGTGTACCATTTTTGTTAGTTTCTCTTAAGTTTTCTATAAATATCGGGTCAATATATGTGCATAGAAAAAGACAATTGCAATTATTTCATTTGCGGGTAAGTAAATGAGGTGGACACTTGAGTGCATCGCTAACTACTCCCTGGGCACATACAGCTACCTACTATAGGCTCATCCAGTGCAGACTTACGGTCCTACGGTGACTTGCTATTTGGATATTTGTCTTGCCTAAAGAGTTCAGTTTATCGCTTTGAAGAGTACGATCCAGAATTTTATGTTTATAAATGCTTCATGTAGTAAAAATAATTTTGTGGTGCTTGAATTTCCAGTTTCCAGCCCAAGATAGAACAAAGAGAAATGGCAATAACAATTAAGAGGATATTGATGTTTTCAAGAAACAATTTGCCTTGACCATATGGAGAAAAAAATTAAAAGTGTGTAAATGAAAACCAAGTGATGTTTCCCAAAAAAATTTGTTTCTCATGAATTAGTATTTTTTACCGTCAACCTCATTGATTTGCAAGAGGTAATCTATACGTTTTTATGTTGTTTATGAACCGAGAAGTAATTTATTGATATGCTACTTAGACATATAGTATCACGAGAGTAGTACCCATAATGTCTGCAAACAAATAGATCACATACACCATGGAAATCAAACTTGCCATGAAAAAAAATGTTTGTTGTTTTCAGGTTTAACGGTTCAAATTTAGTTTTGATAATTGCAACAGTTATTATACAGTTAATTTTGAAATAAGTGTTGTGCAGCAAAAATTTATTTAACGAGCTATGATTTACCGTACCTTTCAAAATCCCATCTCCGAACAAAAGCTTTGCATGACTTCGTGCTGCTTTTGGTGACCAAGCGCCTGCGCATCAGACGACTCTTTATTGCTGATTTGATGAATTTAAATTTGAAAAATTTTCAGTCAGCAACGATTTTTGCGAAGGAGGACCAATTTCAGTTCGTTAAACGAACATAGACGCTGTGCGACGAATGTTCAGACTAACAATAGAGTCACATATAGAATTATTAAAAACATATTGGAGATTCGCATGACTGCAATAAACAAGATTTTACATAACCATTTGGGTGTAATATAAGTATGTTGTAAGTGGATACCACACAGTTTAACAGAAACACACCAACAGCATGTGGAATAGTGTAAGATGTATGATGAAGGTAGATCTAAAGCAGTTTACATAACTGGTGACAAAAGCTGGATATATGCATTTGAACCTGAATTTAAGCGGCAGTCTGCACAATGGGAGTTTTGATGAGATCCTAACCTAGTTAAAGTGAAGCTATCTCCAAGAGTTGGTAAGAAAATGAGTACTTGCTTCTTTTCAAAATTAGGACCTATCACAACTGTCGTGCTTGAAAATAAACGTACGATTACCGCAGAATGGCACACAACAATATGACTGCCAGACGTTATTCAAAAAGCTGGTTTAAGTCACCAAGAAGTGAGATCGTTCTGCACCATGAAAATGCTTTTAGTTATACCGCACATCAAATAAAATAATGTTTAGAGACTTCCGGGTTAATATTGCTAAGTTATCCCCATACAGTCTCGACCTAGCAGCTTCTAATTACTTTCTATTTCCTCCATTAAAAGATAAAATGCGTGGTGTGCGATTTGGAACTCCCGAAAATGCTGTGGAAAGCTTCAAAAAACTTGTTTCTCAAATGACTCAAGAAGTGTGGAATTTGTTTTGAAAATTAGTTTTACCGAATGCGTAAATGTTTCGAGTTTAAGAGCAAAATATTTTGTGAAACAATAATAAAAACAAATTTTGACTACACAATTTTGTTTTATGAGATTGCAGAAATTTATGGAGCTACCTTCGTATAACAGCGTAAAAAACAAGCAAATAAATGTATACGAAAAAATTATGTGTGTACGTAAATTCATGTCTTTATAGGTATACATAGGTATTAACGATGGTTGGTTGGGGGGCCTGGCCCTCCCCAGCCAAAAATCCTAGTTACGCCAATGCTGCTTATACGGAGTCCGACAACGATTCAGGGTGGAAGAATTAGTTTCTAAACCTATAAAAGTTACATAAAAATTTCTTATCTGAAAATTGTAGAGCTCTTACTAGAAGGTGGTTCAAATTTCAGATATATTTTTGATTCTAGAAACCGACAATCACGTTCATGTGGAAGAAGTTTTAAATAATTAGGAACAAGATATCCACAACAAATCCGTTGTGCGATTATAAGTCATACTGATAAATAAATCATTTATTGTCAAATTTTACTAGAAACAGATTAACACGTAACTTTTGCATTTCTTAACCAATTCGTAGGTACCTGATAATAATTAACATAGGTTTTGTTGCCTTCAAAAACGACTTTACGACACAATCGGGAAATTTTACACAAATACGCTGCCCTAACCCCGTTACGATGGACGTTAACAAAAGGTTCCCGCTTTAAACGCTCAGGGAGAAGGGCTGGTTCTTTACTACCTTAGGATTAGGGCTGCGATCCATTCAACGAGCTAAAAGATGTTAAATAATTGAATCGCCACCACTTTCTGACTAAATCGGGGAAATCAACAACACAGGTGAAGTGATTCACCTTTCTACTTCTGGCTTGGCACAGCTTGAGGCGGCGCGGCAACTGCAACAACCGACTTGGATCTACCTTTGGTACATTATCTTACACTCGTCTGAATTCCTTTACATCGAAACAAAACACAAATATATGCATGCAAACATCAATGAATAACGTAAATTAACAATGAACTCTATTGAAATAGAAAATATGTCAGGGTGGCGATGATCGTTACAATAATTACTTAATACGGTTGAAAATATGCGAAAAGGTTAGTCAGGTTAAAGATGCAATGTTTAAACTAAACACAGGTAACGAAAATGGCAACAATTGACATGGCTACAGCGAAAACAGTAATGACTGTAAATTCTTCACAACGGCACTACTTTACATGATCAAAACAAACAATCACTCAAATAGCGGCACAACAACAATAATTACTTGAACTTACAACACAAAACGACATATAAACTTTAAAATTTGACGTATTTTAATTTGAAGTATTGGACGGAATCAAGTTTTGACTACACCACTAAACTGTGAATTTAGCTTAAATGACCCGGGAAAATGCTAATATCCGAGGTACAAACGCAGGAATAGGTTGTTTGATGCTTTATATATGTCGCAGGCGTTTCGCATAATCCGTCTTTTTGCAAAACGCCGGCATTTTGTTCAAATATTGAATATTTTACAAAGTATCGGCTGAATTTCAGCCATTTTGCAAAATACTTTTTTGCTACTAGGCAAAATAAACAAATAAATAGGTATTGGATAATGTATGCAGGTGCACATAGCGAATAACCCCGGTACCTCATGTACTGCGAGTAATTTGCGAAATATTTATCAAGAAGATGTAACAGTGTATGATATAGGCTAGTATCGATTAGATACGACTAGGTGTGGTCATGGTGCAAAGAATACAAGGTGTAACGTTCCGCAGAATGGATGCATTGTGGGCGCACCTCAAATTCAAACAATAAGAAATGGGCCCACAAAGGGCACGATTGGTAGTACTGAAGTATATTGTTGAAGACGCTGTCGATGTCAAATTCGAGGTTAGGTTTTGTGTCAGTTGGTGTCAGACTGACGAAAAACCTAACCTACTAACTTCGAATTTGATATCGACTGACAGTGCCAGCAACAATATACGATCACGGCCATGGTTACACCATGATCACGGCCATGATAAATTTCCTGGCTAGGCCCATTGGGGATTGGTTGACATCTCCCCTCTACTTTCTGAACGACTGCGCATCTCCGGGAACGTTTCACCTTGTACTCTTTACACCATGGCTGTGGTGGCAACAGTGACAGCGAATTATGTTTTCTGTATAACCAAGAAGAAACTGTTACCTAATAAAGAAAGAAAGTATACAAAAGCCAAAAACAGGCAATGGGAAAAATGATCCGCCAGGCAAAAAATTCAAATCTATTGATATTGGATCATCTGTTATTGTTCACTACCGTAAAATGAGGTAAGGTTGATCAATTTTAAACTACTGTAAGGAATAGCTTTTTCATTTTTCGACATCAATCAATTGCGTTTGGTAAGTGAGTGAGATGGGTACGCCTCTACTAGAATCTGAAATATTAGACCATATAGTTCAGAAACAACAACACAAACAAATATTAAGTAGCTGACCAATCTCATACCCAGTTGTGGGATGAGATTGATCACCTCATTTTGGCACCATTAAACAGCTATAAATCGTTATATAAATAGTCAGTCCCAAGCTTGGAATTAAAACCGGGGTGATATTGTTCACGCGGCGCGAGATTGATCAAGACTGACATTATGGAGTAACTGAAGAAACTTTATTCATTAATTCAATGACATGACTTGTATCATTACAATATTGCATAAAACATGTAAAGCAGAGAAATAACAGTTAAATAACATAATATTTAACAAAACATCTAAATATATTAACATACAACCAAAAGAAAAATGAAAGCAAATCTATAATTATTTAATATCACATCGCTTTTAAAATTATATTTTATTATTCTTATTTTTTCACACTTTGGCTCTGGCAAAATGACTAAAATGTCTGTGAAGAGAACTGTTGATATGTAATTTTCTACAAGTTTAAATATTTTTCTTGATTGAACAGATTTCAGACCGACTACTTCAAACCCCTCTAATACTTTTTTTACAAGGCAAGGTTATCAAAATTCAGGTTTTCCTCGTGAACCAGATATAAATTTTACCAACACAAACCTGCCAATAGTGGTGTTATCAAAAGTTGGTTGAATGCATTCTAGAAGTTCGGCCTCCTCTGAGCTTATACCAATTTCGGAATTACTATCATTTAACTCCACACCTTCATCTTCTCCGCTGGACGAATTCTGATGACCAGAACCAGCAACACTTTTTCCAGGTTGTACTCTTAATAGAGTTCCTATATGTACTAAGAGTTGAGCCATTGGATCCACAAATCAAGGACCATGTGATGTAGCAAAGATATATTTCATTTGTTTTAGTTGAAAGAAGCATGTATAAAGTTTAAAATTGGCAAAAATCAGATACTCCATGGTTTGTGGATCCAAAACAAGTCACCCTACATGTCCCAACTATTCTATATACAGGGACTCTAACTCTTAACGGTTTCTTACTCCATCTCACGGACTTTGCTGTAGTGTACCTTTCATTTGTCAAACAATCTGTGAGGGTATCTGTGACTTCTTCTTCCACAGTTCCACTATCAGGATCAAAAAGTTTTCGTAACACTCGATCAGGATTGAAAGTCACGATGCCGCAAACTTCAAATCCAGAAGCCAAGTTTCGTTTAACGGCGTTCCTTTCCCTTGAAGAATCTGTGGGGGAAACCTTGTCCATGACATTTAAACATTGTCTTAATAGAAGAAGAAATTCGCTTTTTTGGGATCCCCGATGTTTTAGAGTTGCTCATTTTCTAGGTTGTTAATGTGTTTCGCCAACTTTCCTTGATGTTGTGCGTGCAGTTAGGCGTGGAGAACCATTCGTTCAATGAGGCCATATCTATCCAACCATGAGATGTTCTGGTGTATCAGGTTCCTCCAGAACAACAAGTCAGGTTGCAACACGGGTATCCACGGGTAGCACCATTTTCTCTCCATAAGTCTTCAGCTGTGTATATAGCAATAGCAGGTAGCGTGGATCAGTCGCTTTTCTCGCTGGGATACTGATCCACGTTTCTCTAGGTAGCCAGTTTCGAAACTCGCTGGGGCCGTGTACTTTATCGGTTTTCGAGCCTGAAAACAGTCGTGGAAGGCAACGGGATACCACAACAATGCTGCTGAATCTATCCCCAGTAAGGTCACTATATCAATAAGGTACCGCCATTAGTGTTTTTTTATAGCTATCCTTGTCGCACAATTTTCTCCAACTGGGGATAAAAACACATAACCTAACAGATTCCTCACTTTACAAGTGCCATTACACCAAAAAGAAAATCCCCAAAAACTAGTGTCTTCCCTATTGCACTTGGGAAATTTGTATTTGTTATCCTTATCTCACAATTTTCTCACATTCTCACGAGAGGAATGGAATGGCGGTACCTTATTGATATAGTGACCTTAATCCCCAGGATGTTTCCGCTCCACCTAAGGGTAGAAATCGTCAACGTGCTGTATTTGCATTAAGGCCAACTAAATCTATAGGAACAAACTGGACTTTGTTCCTGTAGATTTAGTTGGCCTTGATTTACATTAGAGTCCCTGTATATAGGTTACTATATACAGGATCTCTAATTTACATTAGAGACCCTGTATATTAAGACCCTGTATATTAAGATTAGAGACGGGAAATACAGATGATCAATGCGGATTGGTTGGAACCATTTTCCATGGCATAAATGATTAATGCCGTTTGACATTTATAATTTTTGCTGCAATGACAAGTGACATTTTCTTTGTATGATAGATAAATCAGGTTTTTATACGTCATTGTTCATAAATTGAACTTGAATGGCTGGCTGTTTAGCAGTTGGATGTAGGAAATTGTGTTTAGGGTTTCGATAAAATGACCCTTATATGTGAATATTGATAGAAAGACCTGTTATGAAGAACTTGAAGTGTGAAAATCGTACAGATTATGTAAAAAAAATTACGCCAGACTAGTTCTTAACTATACATAGGCAAAATATCGCAATTAGGAAACTAAAATATAACGCAGTGCAATCATCATTCCATTTGTACAGTTGCGAGAGTGAAACATATTCATAAAACCAATATAAAAGAGTTCAGCAAAATTTAAAGAATTTATGTGTTGCACAGTATTTTAAAAATTCTTCAAAAATAAGGTATAGTGGAAATGAACCTGAAAATTAAAATACAACAGAAAAGTTATTACCATCTGAGTGAAATGACATTAAATTAAAAGGGACATAACCACTATTGAAGCTAAATGGAACAAATTGTGTTTAACTTCTGAACTATTATTATTGGAGGGTAAAAAGCTTTTCACTTAGTGCAGTTCTTTCAAAGTCAAAATGGAATTTTTTGAGAAGCTTACCTAGCTATATGTACGGGCGAGGTTGCACTTCATGCAATATAGTGCCAGTTTAAGTATTCATTTTAAAATTTGAGTCTGGCTTAGAAAGAAACTGTAGTGAAATGTAAATTGGTAATTAATAACTAGAAACAATGCATAACATCTATTCTACTTTATGAAAATCAGAAGCAATTTTTATTGATAATGAACAATTATTTTCACTATTTGACATTTAGAAATGTGCCATTTTAGGTTAATGTCAGTTTGGCAATGGCAACATCATGAAACATTCTTTCAAAAACATAGCAAATAATCAATTTATCCTTGGAAATTGGTTCCACTTGTCCCATTTCTTATCTTACTTTGTATACAGGGTCTCTAATTTACATCACAGTGACTTTATATGAGACAGTGGCGACAATATAGTGTATTCTTTTTATTGGTCGCTCGAATCGGCCGCCATTAAGAGGGAAAATTTGTTGATGCTTTTGTTTGTTTATACCAAATCGAGGTTAGCAGGTTAGGTTTTGCGTCAGTTTGTGTCAAATTCGAGGTTAGCAGGTTAGATTTTGGTCAGTTTGTGTCAAAACTGACGCAAAACCTAACCTGATAACCTCGAATTTGTCATAGACTTACAGTGCCACCAACATATTATTTATACGTTGTGTAACCATGACCATTCAAAAACGTTCAATTTATTAAAGTTAGTAACCCATTGGCCGCCATTTTGTGGCAAATTCTGCCTATTGTCGCCACTGTCTCTATCAAGGCACTGTAATTTACATCAGAGTCAGTAGATATAGAAGAGTACCGCCACGTACGCCATGTTTGTTCCTCTGTCATATGCGTCACTTTGAGGTTTGTAACACAATTCCGTCAATGTGACATTTATTGACAATTCGAAATTTTATTTAAGATTGGCAAGACTGTAAGTCTATGTCAAATTCGAGGTTAACTGGTTAGGTTTTGTTTGTTATTTGACACAGACTGCCACAAAACATAACCTGCTAACGTCGAATTTGACATAGACTTACGGATCATCCCAGACAATGGATACGTCGTAGTTGAAAAGGTTTTTGGGAGGTACCTACCCCTTCTAATGTCGCATGTAGAATATTAAAATAGGCTTTAATCACAGCAACCGATACCTGGCATCGTTTAGTAGTAGAATATCGGGGGCTAACCGCTAACCTTTTCCCAGAGGCATCTCGGTCTTTTAAAAAAACTGTTGGTCCAGTCAAGACCGGGTAAATTGTTTTTGAAACGATGTACGACTCGACCAACTTTATACTACAAATAGCTTTTTACGAACATTCTGAGGTCGTATGCTGTTAAGGGGAAGTCCCAGTCAGAGCATTTTAAAATACTGGTCAAAATGGCTTGTTCTCCATTGGCTAATAGCACTGTTTGTCCACCTGTTTTCTTGATTCTGCGCCCATATAATCTATTGTGGAAAGTTCCGTCAGACACATTATATATTCTAGCTGCTTGGCGGAGAGACAGGGTGTTACTTGTAACAATGCGGAGAGCATTTTTGAGCTCTTCTGCAGAAAAAATTTCCATGGGCCCTACTGCCAAGTCTTCTGGCGTACTTTCTGACCATTTTGCGTTTGAAACCTACTTATAGTAATGTATCGTAAGGGGGAAAGATTGTTCACAGGGGCGATCAATTACACACCGTTTTATTTAGAAGTACGTGATAAACAAAGAAAACACTGCACTAACCTCCAACCTTAATGGCGGCCTCTCCAGTAAACCAACGGTTGGTTCCTAGCCAAATGCAGTGTTGAACACTTCGAGATAATTTTGTAACAACTAAATGTAGTCGACCTCTAAAAATAGGAACTTTTCTACCATCAACTTTGTCTAACGAAATGAGGCATATACGGTCAATGTAAAGCATGGAGAACTACTGATTCGAGAGAACTGATATATGTATTACCAACTGCCAGAAAATCGCGACAACATCGCGGGATAATTGGAATTTATTCGCAGCAGCATCGAGTGATCAATCTCGCCTCGCGAAATCAATCTCACCCCACTTTACGTTATCTAAAGTATACCGTGTATAGAGGGGGTGGGAATAGGAACACCAAGAGAAATAATAAAGAATTGGTTTCCTCTTAGTGAGATTCAACCATATGGTACCCCTCTATTAGAAGTTATTCTCGACAAACATTTAGTTTGGCCAAGTCGTTTCTTGTCAATCCAAATTTGGAGAACAGGGATATACAACATGTTTTTGCAAACGCTTACGGCAAGTAGACCGAACTCAATAGACCGAAAGCAGTTGACCGAACTCAATTGATCGAATAGCAATAGACCGAAACCTCACTAGACCGAAGCAGCAATAGACCGAAAATCACTTGGTGGAAAATATATTACGGTTACATTTATTAACATTAATAGCATCAACTTCCCTTCACACTTTATTCAAGCTTAGGACGGGCAACATAAACTGGTGGCGTGTTTAGAAGTTTTTTTGTTGTTTTTGATTCTATTTTAACTTAAACGTAAATAATCGACTATGTTTCCTTGAATATCGAAGTTACTGACAAGGCGCTTTGACGTTTTTTTTTGTTTTTGTTTGTTTTAGATTCTATTTTAACTTTATTCTAGTAAATCATACAATACTTAACAGATATATCCTACCCAATTACATATCTACTAATATTAAAAATTAAAATTATGCGCATTCCCACGTAAATAATCGACTATGTTTCCTGTAATAGTGTGTAAATATTTCTATTGATCCTATTGTTAATAAATGTAATTTTTCGAGATATTTAATGTGCGCATTTACCGAATGTGTACTTTAACCGTAACATATTTTCGACCAAGTGATTTTCGGTCAATTGAGTTCGGTCAACTGCCTTTCGGTCTATTGAGTTCGGTCTATTTACCTAGAACCTTTTGCAAACCATAAAAAATAGTGTAATACCAAGAAATTCGTATGTAAGAAAGACGATTTATATTTGTTTAACGATTAAAAATTATTTATTCAGCACTGACAAACACATTACATATAAACTAGCAGTCCAGTGAGACAAATGTCTCATTTAATAAAACAAAAAAGACCGTCCCGGACGGACCAGCGTCCCGGACGGACGGAAATCACGTGATTTCTCGAAAACCGGAAGTGTCACGTGACTAAAATTCGGTTTCTGACCTGACATGACCATTCCAAACATATAACTTTAATAACTTTTTTCTCTATCTCTTACGGTGTGGCTGCTGAAACAGCGTCCCAGACAAAACAGCGTCCCAGACAGACGAAAATCACGTGATTTATCGAAAACCGGAAGTGTCACGTGACTGAAATTCGGTTCCTGACCTGAAATGACCATTCCAAACATATAACTTTAATAACTTTTTTCTCTATCTCTTACGGTTTGGCTGCTGAAACAGCGTCCCAGACAAAACAGCGTCCCAGACAGACACGTCTATTAGATAAAGGATGATTACATCGGAGCTCTGATATTGACATGAAACCATGACAGGCTACCTGGATGCCAAACTATAACTAAGGTGTAAATTGCATCTTAAGAATAAAGTAAACTTTTTTCACAAAAAAAGCAAGGTCCCTAACGGAGCGACTTGTATTCCCATGAGCATTATTTAGGGACAGCTTGCATGTAGGCAGGATGCAAGCTTATCTCTAAGTTACAAATAAGTAACCGGCGCGGCGAGCTCTTGTGCTCAGCTTGCATGAATAAATAGGTACGTTTCCAAATAAATTCTTTGCGTGTAAGGTTTTTCGACTACAGTTTATTTGTTTTTTTTAACAAGGATGCTGATTGAACTGTTCTATCAGTTTTACTTTGTAATATTTATAGTATTAGTGATGGACTGGTAGTTTGACCAAATAAAACCCCCAATATTTCTTTTAATCTGAAAAATAAAAAAGAGATTTGGATGGTCAAACTATAGAAAAATAATAAGTGTTTTTAAAATTACAGATGTGAGAGGGAAAATAAATTGCGTGGTTTTAGAAAACAAAACAAAGCTGAAGTTAGATATTGAAGATAAGTAAATGATTTTCAGCACCCATTAGGCTGCATTTTCGGAAAAATTAAAGGGTGAAATAAAAACTAAAATAATCACTTCAGAACCGAATAAACCCGCGGGTTCTTTTCCTAGAGCTAAAACGTGTAATAGATCATTCAATTCGGATTATTATTAGCTAGGGTGACCAGGTTTCAGGGTTTCACCCGGCGTCTCAGGGTTTCTATACCGTACGAGGGATGGTTTTTATATTCCCGTACTAAGCACGAAATAGTAAATTGTGTATCTAGGAAGAAAAGCATAACATTCCCGTATAAGAATACTAGTATTAGAACGTTTTAATAGCAACTGTAAATCTTCATAAAAACAATTTTCTGATTTGGTGTTTAAATTGCCCTCTACATCTGATGCGAGTTCTTTATCGTCTCAGAATGTGTGTCTGCCAAGGCTTTTCTTTTTAAATTCGATGAAAAAAGTAATCGGAAAAAGCATTCTGATTATAAGGGCTATGGCTTAATTCCTTAAAGCCACATAAACTTATTGCCTGTAATGGACCCATTCGTGCCACCTGAATATATGCATTTCCTATATTTTATTATATTCCTCTAGCTATAAAAAACAAACCATAATTCTTATTATGTACTAATTAATTAAGTTGACACCCACTATAAGGGTATCTCGAGTGCGAAAGTGATTCGTGCGAATGCAGCAGATCGAAGACGCGGAGTTAAAAATAGAACGATGTGAGCGTGGGCAATTGAGCTCGGGGGTTTAGTCGCAACGAGACCAGCTAGCAACGTACAGGTCGCGTTCTAAAAGTCCAGGGACGCCTGACCTGATTAAAAAGTGCATTATCAAGTGCCCGAATTGTGAAGTGTTGGCCTGCAGTAATCGCGGCCGACACAAGAAGGTTCCTGAGCGGGAACACAGACTAGGAAGGCATTAAACCACTTGGGCCGCATCACCAAAGGTTGCTGCCGCAGTCAGAAGGAAGCCGTTGTGTTAACGCCGCAAAAGCGTCGTCTTTAAAAGCAACCGTATCAGGCAGTTCCTAGTTGAAATCGTGATACGAAATAAGAAGCGATTGCAACATCTTTGGCAATTGCTTCAAGAATGATTGCTTATTGAAGGTAACGGGGGTTTACCTGCAAGCCAGTACGAAGTTATTTCGTCATCTGCTGAGTCAGCGCGTTTGTTTGCATTGAACTCGCAGTTTGGCGACACCCTGAGGCACGTATTCTTCGCCCGCATGTCACCTATACATCAGCTGAATTCCACAATAACAGCAAGCGCATTTCAAGAAGAGGCAACTTCGCCAGTTCATTTTTACGCGGAATTTAATTACGTTTCGCCTTATCGGTGTTTGACTTCGCGTCTACAGTTGAACATTAACCCACTATTTAAGGTGTTTTCATGAATGCAGCGTACAGTCTTTTTATATGCGTATTGTGTATTTTTCCTTGTATATTTATGCAATAATGCGAGTAGAAATAGCTGCCGCGCGTAGATAATTAAATCATTATTAACAGCTTAACTGTATGATTGGACGTCGTTCACTCTTGTTGTTTTAAGTACATGTATTCTCTTGTATTTGTGTTTTTCTTACAGAATATATCTTTTTAAGTAAACTATTGGGTTTTTATTGCTGGCAGTGTTTGCATGCATCATTTCAGCATTCCAGGTGACAACGAGCAGCTCCAAAACAATATTAGCTTACCCTTAGCCGAACTGATGATGTTAATAGAGTCTTACGAAGGTAAGGTGAAAAATTCTCGGCCTGACAATGAAAGACTGCGATTTTCAGTTAAAAAATGATTTGATTTTTCTACATAATCTCCCTTGACTTCAACACACTTGGTCCAGCGTTTCTCCAACATCAGTATTCCTTCCCGGAAGTGAGAGTCTGGAAGGCTTATAAAATATTCACCTACGGCCCTCTTAACTTCTTCATTGGACGCGAAACGCTTCCCAGAAATGCGGCACCCATCTCGCCCAGAGCTTTCTCATCCCTAATTCTTTGTGCAAGATGTTTCTTCCTTTCTTCCGATATCCCCACAGCCTCAGCTATCTCACTGACTTTCACTCGCCTATCGTCCAACACGATATCATGCACTTTTTCGATGGTTTCCGGTGTGGTTGCGGTTTTTGGCCGTCCTTCACGTGGGTCATCTTCGAGGGACGTGCGACCATGTTTAAATTTAGCTGCCCACTTTTTAACCGTTGACATGGAAGGAGCAGAGTTCCCGTAAACTTTTGTCAACTTCGGATGAACTTCCTTAGGGGTTAATCCATCTAAAACGAAGAATTTGATGACCGCACGATATTCAAATTTATCCATTTTAACGAAAAACACGCAAGACGTATACGGCAAAAATTCGTGTAAACAAACTACTTGAGAGAACAAGTTGAAACTTGTCATACGAACTAATAACACTTGCACGCAGGCAGGAAAAATAAATTTTTGCAGATTGGAACGCCATCTTATGTCAAGGAAGAGAACTATTCACCTTACCCTCGTATACCTCTCCGACAGATTGAGCTAGCGAAACCAGGGCAATATAAATTAGTAGTATAGGGCTAAGCCGCATTTCACGTCCTGTTACACGGCACTCGATTTATTCATATTCCCTTTTTATGTGACACTTGACCAGTTTTCATAAAAAACTACATTATAAATTGTGCAATTGTTATACAAATTTGTATGCCATTTTCAAAGGCATATGTGAGTTGAAAAAGTTAAATCGACAACATATAACTAAACAAGAAGATACCTAGTCTGGGAAGATAAAAACGACCCCTTGTATTGCCGGCGATTTTGTAAAATATACCTTACCATAGTCAGGCCATGCCCATAATAGCATTAAAGTAAATTATACCCGGCCACAGTGCTGTCATGTAAAATATACCCGAGTGACTTTGTCGCACGCCAGCACCACCACGTGCGATGTTAATATATGAAGTGAAGTGTTCACAATGGATGACATTAAAAATAAGTTATTAACAATTTGTTCATAATAGAAATAATATACTAGAAGCTTCTATTAAAGTGATGAAAGTTGTAGAATTAACCGACTTCTTCACTGACATTCTGGAAAATTACCATGTAAGACGATTGTTGTCATATGCATATAACAGATACTCAAACAATAACAGTCTGCACAATAGGGAGGAATTAAATGTTATCAAAGTGGAATTTACGTAAGACAAAAATATTCTCTACGACACGGTGTCTACTAAAAATGCGTCCCGCTCGGGCAAATTAATACGACGTTGTTGGAACGCACTCAAAAAAATTTCCGGATATGAATTAATGCTCGAATGCAGATTCAGTAAGAAAATCGTAACGACACAAACCCTCACAGTTAGGTTGGTCTACCTACAAAAAAATTCCAAGAAATTTTGTTGTTGTCTTGGTTACAGCTCGTGAACTAATTTTTCTATTGGTCATTAATGACTGTCGTACGATTTTCAAGTAAATATTATTCACTCTTAGTAACCTGTTTCTATCTCAACTGCCACCATTCATTCATACGATTGTTCTTTTAACTTTATTTAAAAATAAAAATCTGGTGTGATACACACACACACAACTTCCTTTTACAGTGATCATATAATTTATCCAAAAATTTTATTTTTAAATTTTTAAGCATTTGTCAAAATTTTTCTAAAATTACAAATTCTACAGAACCCGTACAAAATAGAGCGTTAGTTGAAGAGACAAATTTTCTCTAAAATTTTAAGCAGAATTCAAAAATATAATAATATACCAGGTGTTCTATTTAAAATAGGTGTTAATTAAAGAAAAATAGAAAAACAAAATAAACCCATTTTAGAAGTATTCAACTTGAAAATCACCGATCTCACATAAAAAAATTAAAACGTTCGATAAAAATCGTTAGAGCTGTTTTTGAAAAAATCGAAAAAACTGAAAAATTACAAGAGTAAGCACCATACTTCCGGTTATGCGATTTTCTTCAAAAGCTTGCTGTCGCATCTAGATAGTACACAGAACTCATATATGAAGTTTCAACGCCATACCTCTTTTCGTTTTTGAGATATTCTATTCACAGACACACACACAGACAGACAGACCAATGAACAAAAACATGTTTTTGGAGTTTAGGGGACTCGAAAACGTGAAGATCTGTTGAAAACTCAATTTCGAAATTTTGGGGTGAATCCAATACTTCCTTTATCGTAAAAGAAAGTAATAAAAATAAATACTGCATGCAGCTGCATGTTGCATTACAAACATTAGCCACAAAGAAAAAAAAGTTGCTGGCTCCTACAAATATAAGAGATGTTCTTGCTCTACCAATATGGAAAAAAGGTCAGATAACTTATACTCACGAACTCGTATTAAATGAATTTCAGGCTAGTGAAAATCTTGGAAAGTCTTCTCTTGATTTTTTTTTTATTTTTCGATGACAGCGTAGTAGACCTTTTGTCGATCTTTTCTGTAAAGTACCCTCAAGATAACAATCGCTCTAACTTTTTGGTAAAAAAACTCTTGCATTTTATAGGTATTCTTTTATTTTCGGAATATGATTCTTTGTCTAGAATTCAGCACTACTGGTTAACTGGTGAGGATAAAGGAATTGATATAATAAAAAATGTATGAGCAAGAACATATTCCAACAAATAAAACAAAATGTATACCTATCTGGTAATTCTTTGTTAGACAAAAATGACAAATGTTCAAAAGTTAGGCCTTCCATAGATTTTCTCGGTTAGAATAATATGTAGTTTGGTATATTCGCCTTCAATCTTTCAATGGATGAACAAATGGTACTATATTTTGGCCGACACTCCTGTAAAATGTTGATGGAGGATAAGGCAGTGCGTTTCGGTTTCAAACTATGTTGCCTTTGTTTGTCTGATGGTTATCTTTTCTATTCTCTCGCTGGAGCCCAATACTAAAAGCACTCAGAGCTTGGTCTCGGAGACGATGTTGTCATGACCACTAAACCATCAACTCTTTTTTGACAACTTTTTTTGTACTTTAAACTGTTGGTTCATTTGAAACAGAAGGGCTTTTTATAACAGGAACCATTCGTGACAATCGAACAAGTCGTTGTCCCTTACGAAACCCTAAGACTATTGGAAAAGCCAATCGTGGGGCATATGATGCTGCTTGATGTTGAATCGAAAATTTTGATAGTTCGTTGGAATGACAATTCAGTTGTAACGATCGGAAGTAACAATTATAATGTAGAACCCCTAAGCAGAGTAAAACGTTTTAACAGAAAAGAAAAATCAGATTCATTCGTCCAACAGCAACAGCCTTATGTAATATCTCAATATATTAACAGGTTTATGGGTGGGGTAGACTTATACGACAATAGCAAACTATAGGTGCCAGATTTTGGGAAAAAATGGTCGTGGCCGATATTTTGCAATGCATTGGATAGTTTGGTCGTAAACGCATGGAAAATTTATAACTTAGTGAATGAAGATAAAATATCTCAGTTAGATTTCAAATCATATACAGCTTTACGTCTTTTGAAAACCAATAATATCAGGACTTATAATGGACGTTGGTGCTGGTATCGATGAACTACGATATGATAACAAGGCCATTTGATGGTTCCTCATGTTCGGAAGTCACGGCGCAGATGTAGAATCTGTCGTAATCATACAATTGTTAGACTCGTTTTTATATGTTATATTAACATTCAGATATCGATACTTTTGAATTATATCAAAGTGGTGGATGCAACTCACCCATGACCACAAAGCGGCAACGAGGTGCAAACAGCGCAGGTTCGAGCCCTCCTTGGTCCAGTAACGAAGCAGGCGGTTCAATGTAAAATAACACAAACTTACTGATCTGTAAATCTCTACTTTCTTCTTCTTCTTCGTATTATAGGTCCAAGACCTGTTAATTCTAGTATTTTACTATCACGGTGTAGGTTGTTCTATTGATGTGGACTGCCAACTGTCACGCCATCTCTTTCGGGGCCTTCCTGGTGGTCTGGTTCCTATTACGGGCTATTTTTGCTAGTCTCTCATCTCCCATTCGTGTTACATGTTCGTTCCAGTTTCTTCGTCGTTGTCGTACCCATCTAACAGTCGGTTATCGATTTTAGCACTTTCATTTCGTTTGTTCGCATTAATCTTTTGGTTTTTGTTGATTCAGCTCGCGTTTCTGCAGCGTAAGGATGACTGGTCTTACACAGCTTTTATATATGCGTATCTTTCTCTCTATGTTCATGGATCTGTTCCTCCAAACGATGTCTCGTAAGCAACCGGATACTGTCGCTGCTTTGTTAGTTTGACGTAATGCTTCCTTGTTATACTGACGCCTAGGTATTCGAATGACATGACTTGTCAATTGGGTTTGTTTCAACGACTAATTTGCATCTGGTGGGTTCTTTCGACATTGTAAGACATTTGGTTTTGCTTGTCGAAATAATCATGTTATATTTCTCTGTTTCCATTTTGAAAGTGTGTAATATATATTGTAGATCATCTTCGTTTTCAGCTATGAGGACCGCGTCATCAGCGTAGCAAACGATTTTTATCTCGTTGATTCCAACACGATATCCCCTTCCTTTTCTTTTAATGGTGTCTATAATTTTGTCCATAATAAGGTGAAATAGAGTGGGGCTAAGGCTATCACCCTGTCTGATTCCAGTTGATATTTGTAGTTCATTTGTTAGACTGTTCTTTACTTTGATCTTAGTTGCGTTGTGTGCGTTGAAATTTTCTATTGTTCGTATTATGTTACTGAGTATTTCCTTTTCTATCATTATTTTTACCGTGTCTGGTAATCTTATTCGGTCAAATGCTTTTGTGATATCTATAAAAAAAATATTTTTTTCCATAAAAACATGTTTTTATGTGTCAATTAATAAATGTTTATAACAAAGCTGATTTTTATTTATGATTCCTATCTTTGCTATCAAATGGGTTAATTTTGTATTCTTCAATTGCATTCTTCTAATAAAATTTAAAAAAAAGGATGTACATATTTTGTTTACAAAACGTAATCATAAAGAGCGGATTTTTAGGCACTGAAAATGTGGAAAAAGGCAGGCAAATAGGCACAATAAAAACACAAAATAGGCATTAAAAAGTTTCAAATAGCCATGAATAATTCACACATAGTACATAATATACAGTCGCAGACAAAAAAACCGGGACACTTTTTTTACCTAATTCTCAACATGCGTCAACATGAGCAATTATTCTGGCTTTATCCGTATTTCCAATATGTGCTGGCAGTTTTCAGAATTGAATAATCACTTTTGATGACATTTATTAATTAGAATTGACAGTGTCAGTAATTGTTTTGACATTTTGAGAAGTAGGTCAAAAAAGGTGTTCCGTTTTTTTTTGGCTGCGACTGTACATTGAAGAGAAACGTACAAATATGCGACTTAACTGTTAAATTTGCCCTCACAATAAGTAACTAATAATACTTGTTCTAAATTGCTTTCTGTAAAATTATGTCTCCGATCTGACAAAATATATTTATACATTGAAAATCATCGTTCGACGTCCACGCTTGTTGTAGAAACACATTTATATTTTATCAGATCAGAAACATTGCCATCAAAGTCAACTTATTTTTTTCACCACTAAGTACTTTAGATATCTTACTTAATACTCCTAGATCAGGATTTTTATATTACAGACTTCAGTTTGTTTGGTACATTCGATGTTTTAAAGAGTCTTCGACTTCCTCCAAAATCTGGAAAAAATCGATTAAAAGTTAAGCCTGCACTCTGCGACTTAGTGATAATGT
Source organism: Agriotes lineatus (assembly GCA_940337035.1). Lineage (NCBI taxonomy): Eukaryota > Metazoa > Arthropoda > Insecta > Coleoptera > Elateridae > Agriotes > Agriotes lineatus. Next base: position 130,135,034 of record OW679198.1, on the reverse strand, counting down.
CATCTAAAACTTTAAAATTCGAAGTAATGTAGACAAGACTAGCTTATATCCTATTTTTTCTTGAATTAGGAACATTTTAGGCGGTAAAGCTGAAAATAGGCAGTAAGTTAATGAAATAGGCATTATAGGAAAAATAAAATACATGTCAATAGACGTGAAAATGATTGATTCGCACTTATTTATTAATTTCCCTAAGATTAAAGCTAAATCTACAAAAGGCATTTGCTTAAGAATCCGCTCTTTAGTAATCAGGTTATATTAAATAACTATACCGTAGACGTAATTTGGGGTGGGCAATTTTGACTTTAAAGTGCAAGAGCAGCGTTCTTTTATAATGTAGGTTTTAAAATATTGTAGAGTATTGATTTCACCCCCCCCCAACCCCCCCTCCCAAAGTGATGCCCCAAGTTCCGCTCATGAATACTATGATGTTTCCTTATACAGGGTGATTGATTAGCCTCTTTACAAACTTTGGCAATGAAAAGCAGATTTAATTTCATAAAGAAATGTTCTTTGAACACTATTAAGTAATTGTAATTTAAAGAAATCTAAAACATTTATTGGAACAAACAGAAAGCAAAATTTACCCACAGTAAATGTTCGAATATTAGTCCATTCTCCTGAATACATAATTGGCAACGACGAATTAAACTCTCTTACACGCGTAATCAATTCATGTTACTTCTAATATCAATTGCCGCATCTTGAATCTTCTGCAATAACTGATTGCGATTATTTATTTCCACGGCATAAAAAAGTTGCTTGAAGTGACCCCATAAATAAAAATCGCAAAGAGTCAATTCGGGCGATCTAGGTGGCCATGGTATAGGACCTCTGTTACCAATCCATTTATTTGGGAAATGAGTATGCAGCGATTGAGTCACTTGTCTTCCTGGGTGAGGAGGGGCCCAATCGTGCTGATACCACTATCTTGTAGCAAGTAGAGTGGAACATCATCCAGAAGATCAAACAATGTGGTGTTCAAACAGTTATGGTACCTCATTTTCATTGCAAAGTCCATACACAAACACAATCTTCATTAGAAAATGGATTCATTACTAAGTAAAATTGCACAAATACAAATGTTAACAAATAGTAACAGAAAGCATTAACATCAACAAACTATTTTTGACAGGTGATTATTTAAAATGACAGTAAATTTTGTTTTGCTCCATCATGACTACTACGATTTTTCAACTTAAGCATTTTAAAAGCGCTATAACTTCTGAACAAAGAAAGATAGGACATACGTTTATCTGAAAATTTCTTCATGAAATTAAATCTACTCCAAGATTTGTAAAGAGGCTAATGAATCACCCTGTATTAAGTATATATCAAATTTTCAGTTTTCGTATTTGCAAGTCCGTTAACATTTTTTAAAATAGGGTTACAGAGTGGTGCTATTGTAAGGTTGTAGTAAAATTTACGATAGCCCAGTTTTTTAGAACCAGTCCAGTACCGGAGGGTTAAAGCTGGGGAAAAACAAAAACAGACCTACATATATTCGAAAGCTGAAACAACTTATTAAGAGCATCGTCATAATCTTAGCATCTAGCAAACAGTTGGATGGTACACGTTTCGTTTTTCCTTGTTACTCCTAGTGTTTCCTGTTCTTGGAGGAACTTTCAACTCATTATTTCTATCAAGAGGACTGCCAATGCTGCGATTACTCAAATGATTTATGTTGAAGAATATGCCAAATACCCAGTATATGTATAGTAGCACAAAACTAGCAGAAAGGTCGGAAGTCGGCATCCTTGATACAGAAAACTATATGTAAATGATTAGCTCTCTGTCTTCTCAGTTTGTTTGCTGCGCTTCAACAATTTTGCTTTCTAAACAAAGCAAGCGAACTCCATTTGCTACCGTACAAATGGCAATCTGTTTATTTTTGTATTTTACGGCCCATTTCTTTCGCCTCAGAAATATTTAGAAAACACCGTCAATTTAGCGTTTGCTTAACAATGTATTTAACCGTCGAATATTCCAAGCAAAACACCGTCTCGAGCTCGTAACATGGCAGTAAGTAACACGAGACCGAACGGCAACTCAAGAACTCGTCGAGTGCACGCAGTTTATTAGAAAGCGGCAATTAATAAATAGCATTATAGGGTTCTTTAATCTAATAATAAAGGCAGGTAATATTTATTGTTTAACGACCTAATCATTACAGTCTGTGTATGTCAATTTGCTGGGTGTTGTGGGTGAACCCGCAGCGAGTCACGTTACTAAAGATCCCAAACAAAGGGAAACATAAACCTCGGGTTGTTGGCTTTTTTAATGTGGGGCCGTAAATTTCAAATTGATTTTAAAACAATAACAAGCCGGGCCGACTGTAATATACTTGTTCAGAAACACGCGCTAACCTAAGTTACGATCGACCTGTCAACCGAACAACACGACCATTGTGCCCCTTTCCGTCTGCTTTATGGCCTTTCGCTGGTATTTTTTGCTCTGGTGCCAATAAGTGCGGCTGCTGCTGATGTGCGCTTTGCCTGACCTCCTCTTTTTGGGAGCCTGTAAATGCCGCTGTTTACTCTTTGTCCTCCTAAAACGGGAGCCAGCTTGCACGCATTTTTATTTATTATGTATCGTAAATCTGCCGGGAAATCTACCCGCGAATAGTTCTCATATTTCGTTGCGTAATTAAATAGAAGACGGTTGGCAGTCTGCAATTGGAGATTATCAACACATTAAATACAATCCCACGATCTGCTCTACGTTCCACCACGATTAAGGTATTAAATCGGTCATCAAAATTTGCTTGCTCAGAAGCCTTAACAATAGCAGGAGAAACATACGGGAGCTACCCTGTTAAGTGCAAATTAGGAGCTGCACGAAGACGAATACCTGAATCAAGAAATTCTGTAACGACGTTTCAATAATTAATTTTTCCATGTGCCTTTCAGTGGGTCAGAGAGCAAGACCTCATTTTTGTTTTAAATAAGAGCTTTGAGCTATGATTTTTGATTTACCATGACACTAACCTAGTAAGGTACACTAAGCGTCTGAGCTTAGTCAAAATGTCTAATATAACCAGCGTTGGCACCTTTCTAAAAGTGAAAATCGGAACGTGAATAGGGTGAGCACCTTTCAATTTATATAAACCCTAAGATCCTTCGTGAGTAAAAAAAGGGTTTTCTTCAATGAGAAATACAGAATGTTTACCTATAGAAAACAAAAAGCAAGCAAATAAAAACAACGTTTTCATTCCTTACTATTCTTCTTCTTCTTCTTCTCCAGCCTATATTAATATCCACTCCTATTAATAGCTAGCAAATATAATACAGGGTGTAACTCAAATACTTGCCCATATCGTACGTCACAAATTGGCCAAAAAAGTTTATATAAGCATAGTTTTAATTCTCAACCTTTACGGAAACAGTAATGGGGGAAGGGGCTGCTTATTTATGAAATGATTTTATTTTTTCCGTACGGTTTTAAGAGATTAAGATTAGCAACTCGTATAAATGTTTTTATTAAAAATTCTTAACGTAAAAAAATTTTGGGTAAAATGATTTGGAAAACCTGTTTTACTTGAACACGTTTTAGCTCGTTTTAGTTTTTTCTTAAAACCAATAGTTTTTTACAAAACAAATACATTATGGATTGCCGATTTCAACACCATAAAGCCATATACATTTTTTATAAATCTTAAGGAAGTCTTCTATTGGTAGAAAATATCTCCCTGTCTGAACGCGTAATGTCAAAGTTGCTATTACAAGAGACAATTTCATTTTTTTTACTTAACTGTCGAAGGAACTAGTGTTTTTTTTGAGTTTTATTCAATTTTCACTTCTATTAATACTTTTTTTTGTCACAAATAAAGTTTTTAGTAATTGAAAAAAATAATAATAAAGGCATTAACAATAATTTGAATATCCTTTCCCAATTTTCAGTAAAATGACAAAAATCCAATTTCAACTCCCCCCCCCCCCCCCCCGTATCTCCCTAAAGGTTGAAAATTTAACCTATGTTTAAATGTACTTTAACTAAAATTTAACCATTCTTGACTCAACAGATAGAAATCACGAAAGAACGAGAAATACAAAAGTAAATTACATCTAGAATCAAATGAAAGTAGATTAAAAATAAAACGAATACTCAAAAATTCTGTACCTAATTATATGAAATTTCCAAATATTTCTCCTTATTTGCGGCTATTATATGAAACGTATTTTATTTTTATTGATATAACTAACGGTGAAGTTAATTTTAGACATTCTTAGAAAATTAGTGCAACCCGGAGAAATTATTTCAAAACCGGGAGCCCGGAGACGCGGTGTAGAAAACCTGAGACTCCGGGTGAAACACTGAGAGGTGGTCAGGGTCACCCTATGTGTAAACTAGCTGGATAGTATACAAACCAGCCAATATTCATAGCTATTTTAGTAGAAATATGATTTTCCATCAAAATAGCCAGACATTTGGATAGTTTGTATACTATCCAGCTAGCCTAAAAACTAGCCAAGTAAACACTTTAACTGTAACATATACAGGGTGACACAGCGGACATGTAACAGCCCATAACATTTTTATTTATTAGAACTACATTCTGAAATTTGGGTGATGCATTTATCATAAGGGCAACCCTTTGATGACTAAACAAAACTAATTTTTCCACTTCCGGTTTAGCCGGAAGTAACCCTGCATTTTAAATTTTAAATGGCACCCTGCATATATTTTTAGCCTACCTGAACCGCTACAAAATTCTCTTTTCAACCGTGTGTCACAACTTGACATTTGATTTCAAAATGGCTGCCAAAATCATTTTTTCTCCCAAATTCCTAGTTGGCCATGACATAATACTTGCAAATTATCAGCATGTAAAGGACGTTGAGATGTAAAAATTAAGGTGTAAAAATATTTGTGATTTTGATACTTTTTATCTAATTAATAAGAGTTACGAATAAAGGATCATTTTTCAAATTTTAGAAATGTATTTGTTTAACGCTTAAATTCTCAAAATCCGAAATAGGAAACTCCAATTTTTATTTAATGTAACAGTAGAACAAATATTTTCTGTTTCATATAATTTATCAGAATTGGTATGAACAACTTTTTGTATTATTAAAAACACAAAATTATACATATCTACATTGTTTCCAAAATACGTATATTATTAGTATCAATAACAAGCCAAGTAGGCTGTGTAACATCCTAGCATATTATTGATGTTAAAAACGTTAAACAATCCTAGAGGGCTATGGATAGAATATGGCTGCAAAAGTTATATCATTTGTTTTGTTTTCTCTCGTTTAGCGTTATTTTGTCAATTTATTTAAAGTATTTTGGCTTTTAAAAGAATATTCGCGATATTATTTATTGTTTTAAATTATGTATTCTAAAGATGAAAAAGTTGATATGCTCTTAATTTACGGTGAGGTGAGAAAAAATAGTAGAGCGGCTGCTCGACTGTATGCGGAAAGATTTCCGGAAAGAAACCATCCTGCAAATAAGTTATTATAGTTTTCTATTCTGGATTTTGAGATATTAAGCATTTCTAAAGTTTGAAAAATGATCCTTTATTCCCAACTGTTATTAATTAGATAAAAAGTATCAAAATCACATGTCATGGCCAACTAAGGGTTTGGGAGAAAAAATGATTTTGGCAGCCATTTTGAAATCAAATGTCAAGTTGTGACACACGGTTGAAAAGAGAATTTTGTAGCGGTTCAGGTAGGCTAAAAATATATACAGGGCGCCATTTAAAATTTAAAATTCAGCGTTACTTCCGGTTAAACCGGAAGTGGAAAAATTAGTTTTAATTAGTCAAAAGGTTGCCCTTATGATAAATGCATCACCCAAATTTCAGAATGTAATTCTAATAAATAAAAATGTTATGGGCTGTTACATGTCCGCTGTGTCACCCTGTATAATAATGAAACAAACAAAAATTTATAAACATATGTATACTGTAATATTTCATATTTTATTAAAATTTTTGGTGGGCATGGGGCCTCCACCCACCCTAAAATGACCTCCTTTTTTATTTACGAAGTGTTTGCTATTATTTTGAATTTAGTCGTCCACTATTAGTCAGCCAACACAAAACGACAAACCCAAATAGCACGCATCTCATCGTCTGAATTCTTATAATTATTTGTTAGAAAACGATGATCTGTTATCAAAAATAGGTAGCTTCGAAAAATATGCCTGCCTCTTATTAGCACAAAGTATATACAGTAGAACTCGGATATAGCAAGCGGTCGCTATAAGAAAAAAAAATATTAAATGGAAAAATCACACATTTGAAACCATTTATTATTTAAATTTACAATGTGGTGTAAATAATCATTTTTATTATAACATACACTGTCCTCATCTCTTCGAACAGGTTTTCTATTTTTTTACTTTAGTCACGTTTATGTTAAGCAGCCCTCGTATTTTATTTTTTATTTGTTTTTTGTTAATCGTGGCATCCGCAGCATCCGCGGCATATTTCAGCGTTGGAACGGCCTTTTTCAAGTTCGCTAATAATTTTTTAATTTTTCTGTAATTGTAAATGCTTTTCTATTTACACTTATGTGCTCCATTATGGTTTACAGTTCCCAACATCTCAACAGTTAGTTACACTTACGGCTTACAGAAGCAAACTGAATTTTGCAAGAATTGTATATTGTATACCTAATGCATACAACATACACACATAAACGAAATGAGGGGAGCCACCAACCGCTATGAACTGCGGAAGGGTAAAAGATTGGCCAGCTGTGCTTCAGGGTCGATCATCGCTCACATTTGTGACCTAATTCGTTATAACCGAGCTTTATATCAATTTCTCTTTGTAAATTTGATCACGTTCGCTATATATATGTTCGGTATAAGCATACCTAAATACATGCAAAAGTATTGGGTTTTGATTGGGACTTTAATTTTTGTACATTAAAAGCGAGCGTTCGTTATATCACGAATTCGTTATCGGAGTTCTACTGTAGTTACTTACATATTACTATTTTATTATATACTAGCTGGCCCGGCAAACGTTGTTTTGCCCAAAAATAATTTGTCTCTGACACCCCGTTTAACCACTATAGAGTTTTAATTTTATATCATGTTCATCGTCTTGGACTTATATGCTAGTTTCTAGCTGTACCCGCGACTTCGTAAGCGCGAGGTTCGTTATTTCTGTATTAAATAATGACTAATTAGTTTCTGTCATCCCAGCCCATCTTATCCCATCCCATCCCCGTCCCCGTCCCGTCCCGTCCCGTCCCGTCTCCTCCTCTACCATCCCATCCCATCCCTTCCCGTCCCGTCCGTCCCGACTCGTCCCATTCCTTCCCGTCCCATCCCGTCCCGTCCAGTTCAGTCCCGTCCCGTCCCGTCCCGCCCCGTCCCGTCCCGTCCCGTCCCGTCCCGTCCCGTCTCCTCCTCTACCATCTCATCCCATCCCTTCCCGTCCCGTCCGTCCCGTCTCGTCCCATTCCTTCCCGTCCCGTCCCGTCCCGTCCAGTTCAGTCCCGTCCCGCCCCGTCCCTTCCTGTCCCTTCCCGTCCCTTCCCGTCTCGTCCAGTCGCGTCCTGTCTCGTCCCTTCCCGTCCCGTCCCATTCCGTCAACTCCCGGCAAACGTTCTGTTCAAAAATAATTTGTCTCTGAAACCCCGTTTAACCACTATAAAGTTTTAATTTTATGTCATGTCCATCGTCTTGGACTTAAAAATAAATGCCGTTTTCGCAATCAACGTCCTAAAAAACCTCAATAACGACACCCATATCGATTTTTAGGCTTATTTACCCCATTTCACCTCTTAAGGGGTAGCGAACCCGACAGACGTTGTCCTGCCCGAACATTGATTTGCCTGCTATTAGCGTGTTCAGCAAACGTTTTTCCGATATTCGAATTTTCGATTTCTTTCATTTTAAAAACATGCTAATAGCTACAACTATTTTCATTATCCGTAGCGCGCTGGTCATCATTGCGGTTGGCACGTAAAGTAGATACCCGCGCAGCTGACTGTCTTCGACGACCTATGTTAGCTCGTCGTGCCTTTGGCATTGTAACGGACACTATAAAACGACACCGAATTGTTTTCACAATCACTTGTACACAAACCAAATTTGAATGTCTGACTGACTGACTGACTGCGACGACCCTGCATTCGCTTCGCCCCCTGTGGGTGCAGGTAGCGGCTGGGCCTCCCAGGTCAAAACTGTCCTTCCGAGAATTGTCGGCACAAACAGCACAATAGCTCTGATGCGGATTATGACATGATTTTATTTTCCGGCTTTCCCTTTGGATTTTTCCGAATTTTCTTTTTTGCTAAACCACCTCGGGAGTAAGACGAACACAACAAAAGAAAAATCATCCAAATCGGTCAAGTCGTTCTCGAGTTTTTGCGTTACTAACACACTAACAGACGGCGATTCATTTTTATATATAAGAAGATTACAAGATTGTAATGTTGACTTTGATTTTTATAGGTTTTTTGTAGTATACCGATAATAAAGCTTTATTTCTTAAATGTTTCTTCACTTTAAAAAAATGTCCCCCATTTAAACCGATTGCAGACCAAATTATCCTCCTTTTTCATTTTTGCATCTGGTAACCATAGCCCGGGGGGACTTCAGCCTTAAGAAAGCCCGTGCCCATTTATAGACATCTGGGCACTTAGCTATTAATGGGAAATGCAGAAAGTATGTAGCAAAAAACTGAACTAATAAAAGAAATATATTTGCTTTTAATACAGAGTTAGTAAGTTAAAATATTGGCGATAAGTACAGATATATATTTTTTTAAATTTTCCCAAAATGTAATAAAAATGTAGACTCAAGGACATATTTCTCAACACTCATAATCATAAAGGCTTCTAATAAGTCTTGAGAAAGACCCGCCCATAATCGAGATTTATTTTTAATTTACTTAGCCCCCTTTCACAAGAAACCTGCGTTCAGCTAAGTGTTAATATCTATTAGTATGTTAAAAATAAATTTATAAATGCTGCAGACTGCATATTGTACGAGTATCGAAAAATATAGCAACAAGCCAGACAGTTATTACATTTCCTGTTCCTTGTATTTTCTGGACTTCTTTTTTTTTCTTCAATATTTTCTTTCGGTTGTTCTACTTCCTCTGATTTTGATTCAGATTCATTTTCTACAATTTCTTCATCATTGTCCTAATTAAGCGAGTCAATAAGGGCATCACTTCTTGATGTTAAATTGTTTGACAAGGTGGGAAACAATTGACGAATCTGCAGTAATTCATTTCGTAGGAGGGACATTGTCACTCTAGCTAAGGTGGCCAGTTTTTTGAGTTGCTTCTCTATAGGGGGTCCTTCTTCCTCAAATTTTGAGCAACTCTGATAGTATCTTTGATAACAGTGAAAACTTCAACTCGCAACACGTCACTTTTGTACAGTGACCTTGCCCGATTCAAAAGCTTTAGCAACCTTAGGATTGGTTTCATGAAGCAGTTTCATGTCAGGAATATAAAAACTTACCCATCTGGCATAGTTTATCCTATCTAGAGAAAAGAACTATGGAGCGTACAGTTCCAGATCTTTAACGTAGGTACAACAAAAATTTACTTGTTCTTCTTCTAAAACCATGGTGCAATATTTAAACTGAGATGATTCACTTAACATTTTGTCGCGACTTTCACTCTGATGATGCAAGCTGCAAGGTCTTGCGAAACGTTAGTGAATATGGATGCACAAACAGCAAAACGGCCAAATCTGCCTAAGTATCCTCGTTCTCAAGATACTGAAACAACACGAGCCACCAGAGAGCATGGCAATCGCGCGGGTTTTTGCTCGACTTCACAAGGTGCAAGGCACATTAAGCCAGAAAATGCTGGGTGTTCATACACAAATACTACGCGGTCTAAGACGAAATTCTATGCTAAGGAAAATATTATCTATATTTATGAAAACAAAAATATGAGCGGATATGTAGGCCCGCTTTTTCAAAAAATATGATGTGTTTCACAATTTTTTTCTGTCCAATACCAATGAACAGGACTAGGAACTAGTTGCCATTAGTTTTTATTTATCGTAACATGTAGATATTATTTATTTTTACTTAGAGAAATATTAAAAGCGTTTGAAAAATGCGAATAAGTATGTACTTATTTTTATAGCTCCCTTAGTATAAAGTCCCTAACAATTTTTTAAATAAAAATGGACCGGGCCGGTGTTAATGGTTTCCCGGGCCGGTTTACCCCACCCCATCCGCCCCTGCCCAAAAGCTTCAGTTAAAAAAATATATATGGGCGCCAAGTAGCAGATAACCCAGCTCTTTGCTAAACGCTCAAAAGGGCATACGACAAAATGCAAAAGAGAGATAACGGAAAGGGCATAAATAAAATTCGCTGGCCTAGGTAACGATTCAATATAATAAGCAACAATAAAATGGGGTGCTCTACAATTACCACATAACATATAATACAAGGAACCCGCACAAAATCTCAATAGGGACATAATATCACAGTACGTCGGTAATAATAAAGCGTTTGGTTAAATCTCACCGCAATATTGACGTATAATTTATATAATCATTAATACGTAGTTGACAAGTAGGCGCAATTTAGTTAAATAGGTAAATAGTAAAGTAATGAATTAATTGTAATAAGATATAGGTATGAAAATTACAAGTTGACTCTTGACATTGTTACGATACTTTTGGAGTGCCCCCCGTAGCATTGAACTTTCGCTAGCTGAATTCTGAACTTGAATATTTATGGTTGGCTTTTGTCAATTTTTGCAAACTTTAAACTAGGTATAATTAGCTATATCTTATTTTTAATTACTCTCCTATAATTATCATGCAGTTTCGTAAGCAATCCCTCGTTTAATTACTCATATTTTGCAAATTAGGTTTATTCTTGCTATATTTCTACAAATATTTGGGTATGGCCGCTAGGCAACCGGTGATACAAATTGTTTTTAACTATTCCATTTGTTGCTAGAGCAATGTTATCTTTGCCTGCAGTCAAACTTGCCTGACTGGTTTTTTGGCTTCTTCTGGCCCAAATTTCTGTTATCAGATGACCTGTGGGCTGGGTTTTTGAATTTTTCGGCTTTCTTTCCAAGCTAAACTGTCGTGCTAGTAGGTGTTCCTCTGCAGCTAAGTGCTTCATAGCCCTTTGGTAGGGCTCGCCTCTTCGAATAGATTGTTTGAGGGATCTGGAAGCATTTCTGCGTTATCGTGGATGTTCGTAATGATTAGATAGCTACTTACTTGCATTCCTTCGCTTTTGGCGGATCTCCTGGAAACTACTTTAGCACGCTTCTTTCGGCTCGACCCCCAGCTTGAGGTAAGATTAGGCCAGTTTCTTCTTAATCGGGAATACATTTGGGTTCTGTGCGTTTTTAGCCAAAAATTCCCGGTGGGAATTAAGACACTCCCCATCTGCTTGAAATCCTTCCTGTCTGGAGCAGGCCTATCCCGTTCGACTGCACCCTGCTGGAATCCAGTTCGATGCACTGGGCCCTAAGATAGTCGCATCGCCTGTGAATGTTGCAACTCTCGTGGGCAACACTGAAGATTGAGCAACTGCTTTACACTCACCTGCAAGTCATTCTGCAGCCTCCACAGCTGGCACTGCCTCCCGCAGCTGCAGCCGCCCTCGTTGCTTCGCTAGCTACGTCCAACAACAGGGGAGCAAACGGAGAGATTAGGTTCTGGTAAACTTTCCTGCAGGCAAGACGTTATTGTAGATAATATGCATTGCGCCTGTTGTACTTTATAATTGAATCATACTGTTTCATGCCGTTAGCACTTCGGGCATGTGATTTAGGTGATAGGTTTCGTGCATCGTTAGATTAGTAATATTTAGAATTTGTGTAATTAAATGTTAGGGCCGCCGCGCAATGATATGCGGATACCCTCTGCTACTTGCTAAATTGAGGTCATAAGGTTTACCTGTGTATTGCTCCGTTTGTGCCTTCGGGTCTCCTACCCTTATTGACCTGTGTTATCTGAAAAAAAAATTTATAGAGTAGAACTTGTAGCTTTGAGCTTCACTTGTGTCCTTTCTGGACGTCGCGTTTACTCACCAGCTTGCATAACACAGTTCGGAAGCCTTAAAGCTTCGCTGTTTACATCACAAAACAGTATTTAATATTTTCATGTCAAACGTCCGGCGTGAAGTTAGGCACACTTCAGTAGCGTGTCTCATAAGCCGACTTCGGGAGCATTGTGAGTATTTGTAGATCTTCGCTAACCGAGTAATGGGCAAATCCAAGCCTTTGCTTTCTTTAGCATATAAATATACATACGTACACTGAATGCATTTCTAATATGGACACCGTCGTTCATGTGTGGCCACGCAAACGCACGCTGATTCCGCCCCTTAGAAAATTTTGAATATAGATATAGCGTCATTTAGGGCTAACCTTCGGGGTTAAAACGTTAGCCGAGGTGGTCTTGTATTGCTCTGAGCCGGTATACGCGAAATTTTAAACCCGCTCCGCGACTCGCGCTTAATCAATTTAAATTATTTTAATTGTCTCCGCGACGCCCGGCGTACCCTCGTTTCTTTTTTTTTAGAGTGTTTGTACTGTCCAACGATTCGCGGCCTAAATTTTGCTTTATGAATATTTGCATGGTAATATTTATTTACGGCCCGAAACTACATTTCTTCTTTTTTTGCATGCATTTGTAATAATTTATTTAGATATATATATATATATATACATTTACATTGAAATTTATAATTGGTACATCGTATGATCATTTATGTGTATTTGAACGCCTGCCTGATTTGTTGTACATTAATGTTTGTATTTGCACTATAGTACATACCCACCATTTATTAATAAAGCTGTGATATTTTCTTTGGTGGTTGATTTGATTGTTTTCTTTGTGCTGCTGGAAATTGTCCTGACCTTATGTACGGTCCGGCATAAGGATTAGAACTTGAGTCGTGGACCTGGCGCCCTATTTTTTTTTTATACTTTTTCAGCATAGCTGGAACCCTGCGACCCTCGCGGCGAGCTAGCCCAATTAGGCCGATAGTTACCAGCCGGCAAAACATCAAATATAACTTTCGCCAAAAGGTAAGGCCGACCGTCTATCTTCCCTGACAAGAAGATTTTGGCGCCCAACGTGGGGCCTTGAAAGGATTTTTGACTGCGTCGTTATTAGGGTACTTGGTGGTACTATAGTGCAAATCGAACTGTTAGGGTGTTAGAATTTATTACTGGCTAGGTGATTTACATTATTTTGGTATTATTTATTGTCGATACTTGTTGGGTATTTACAATTGATTATTGCTAGTTATAGGTTTGTTTATTGCATGCTATTTACAGGTTTTGCTTGGGTTAGTTATAAGCCTAGTTTAAATAAGTTTTTGTGATCATCTTGTCCTGTTGGAACAGCAAGATGGTATTTAGATTAGATGTTAATCGTTTGCTCGTCGATGAGCTCGACTATGAGCTTCGAGTTAGAGACATTGCCATTTAGGGCAACGTCCAAGACAAACGTAAATTACTCCGTGCTCGTCTGAAGATGGATCTTCTTATGAATGTCACTTTCACTCCCGTGTCTCTGGACGCTACTGAAGAACTTGCGATCTGCGAAGACAAACTCTCTATTTTAGCTGCCGAAATTGATAGTTGCACCTCTAGGAACCTGGACAATGATGCCCAACGATTAGGTACTCGCCTTCTTCATGTTCAAGGTCGTCTAGGTCATATTCTAGCAGAACCAGATTCCGCTTCTAGGTTGGAGTCCTTGAAGGATAGATGCGAACAATTAATTGCCGCCTTGGAAGCGAAACTTCAGCTTCACGTTGATACCCAAGCTCGCAACGACACAACAGCTGCACCGAGTGGTTCAAGCTCGGACGACGGTTCAGTAGCTTCGCCTCAGGAAACTCATATTCGCCCCCATAGCTCTGTTGTCACTACGTCTCAGGAAGATGCTGCCTTGCCTGTTCGTTCGACTGCTAATTCGGTTACGTGGAGTCACCCTTTGTTCACTTCACAGTTTTCTGCCCCTCAGCCTATTCCCTCTAGCTCAGCCATTCAACCTGGCATGTACTTGGATTATCCACCCTTTGCCGATGCCGTCAATCGACGCTCGTCTGCTGCTGAAGAGGTCAATCATTCTGCATCGTATAGACACACTTCAGCCAATTATTTAGCCATCAATAAATGGAGGATTACCTTCGATGGAGGAAATGGTTTAACTAGCTTTTTAGAGGAAATTGAAGAAACTCGCATAGCTCGAAACGTATCCAAGGATCAACTTTTTGCCGCTGCCATCGAATTGTTCACTGGCAACGCTCGAATTTGGTTTCGTTCCATTCGCAACACCATTCGTTCTTGGGACGATTTGATCATTGCTTTGAAAGCCGCTTTCCTGCCTTGCGATTATGAAATCAGCCTATGGGATGAGATCCGTAGTAGAACCCAAGGACCCGATGAGTCCGTAACAGTCTACGTCGCTGTCATGGAGAACCTTTTTAGTCGCCTTTCTCGTGTACCTGTGGAGATGGAGCGCATAGAGATTATGCGTAGAAACTTGCAACCATACTTACAGGCTCAACTAGCTCTCTACTCTCCTACGAGTATCTCGCAACTCAGACAACTTGGAAAATTAATTGAAGATGCTAAGGTGCGTGCTTCGAGGTTCAAGAATCCACCTCCACCTTATCAAGCCCTCGAACCTGACTTGGCTTATCACAAGCCCCGTTTTGGAGCTAGAGCTGCTGCCATTGAGGAAACTAGTTCCACTCCTAGTCCCTCTGCCGAAGAACAAGTCTGCGAGGTTACAGCTGCTCGACCCTTTGGTGTTTGCTGGAACTGCGGAAAGCCCGATCATCGCATGGCCCAGTGCCCATCACTTCGCAATTCTAGGAAGGAAAACTCTGAAGCTAATATTGTCAAACAGTCACAAACAACGACCGATTTACCTACTGAACATCGCATTCTGCTCGATTTCATCTTGAGTCACGCCAGTAAAGATGAAAGGCCCTATCTTCGTGTTTCAATTTATGGCAAGGATCTACTTGGCTTGTTGGACTCCGGCGCGAGCCGTACCATTTTAGGTCGACAAGGATGGGAAGTATTGAAGGACGTCTGCAAATTAAGCTCTGCTAAATCTACCACCTGCAGCGTCGCCAATGGTGAGAAATGCCATAGTATAGGTAC
Organism: Agriotes lineatus; assembly: GCA_940337035.1. Taxonomy (NCBI): domain Eukaryota; kingdom Metazoa; phylum Arthropoda; class Insecta; order Coleoptera; family Elateridae; genus Agriotes; species Agriotes lineatus. The sequence continues at coordinate 130,119,936 of OW679198.1, read as the reverse complement.
ACTTACCGTCCCCATCGTACTGAGAGATCGCGTGAGAACTTTCGAAGTCCTGGTTATTCCTTCACTCCCACATACATTAATTTTGGGCACCGACTTCTGGAAAAGGATGGCCCTTGTGCCAGATCTTCGCCATGGGGAATGGACCTTCTCCAAAGCCTCGGCTGATGAGCAAATCGCTGCGATCCGTTCAACTGAACACCTCACGAACGACGAACAAGCTGTGCTTGATCAGACTATCAGCGAAGCTTTTTCTTTGATAGGAGATGGTGTAGGATGCACCCATTTAGTGGAGCATGTAATCAAGACAGATGCTGAACCAATTAAGCAGCGCTATTATCCAATCTCGCCTGCTTTGCAAAAGCACGTGAATGAAGAGCTCGACGATATGTTAGAAAAGGGCATTGTGGAACCCTCAACATCCGCATGGTCATCGCCCATCGTTATGATAAAGAAGAAGGATGGTTCCTACCGCTTCTGCGTAGACTATCGGAAGCTCAACAAGGTGAGCCAACCTGATGCCTATCCACTTCCGTACATCAGCAACATCTTGGACAAGTTACGTGATGCACAATACCTGACCACGTTAGATGTCAAGTCAGCTTACTTTCAGGTGCCGGTTTCTGTCGCTAGCCGTCCGCTAACTGCCTTCACTGTCCCTAATCGTGGGTTGTACCAATTTTGTCGCCTCCCGTTCGGCCTTCATACCGCCCCGGCGACTTGGCAACGCCTTATCGACCGAGTTATTGGTGCCGACCTAGAACCTTACGCCTTCACATACTTGGATGACATTATTATCTGCACTCCTACCTTCGAAAAACACCTGGAGGTCTTGAAGGAAGTCATATCTAGGATCGCCAAGGCCGGCCTAACTTTGAACCGGGAAAAATGTCATTTTTGCAAGCCCGAACTGAAGTACCTGGGGTACGTCGTGAACTCCAAAGGTCTATTGTCGACCCGGAAAAGGTCGAAGCAATCTTGAACATCCCTAACCCCAAGACGGTACCAGAGGTTAGAAGGATATTGGGAATGGCATCGTGGTATCGGCGCTTTGTGCCTAACTTTTCTGCAGTTGTGTCACCTATGACTCGCCTGCTTCGCAAGAACCAACAGTTTGTTTGGTCTGAGGAATGTCAAACCGCATTTGACACCATTAAAGACTGCCTCGTCTCGGCCCCTGTGCTCTCTTGCCCAGATTTCAGTCGGCCCTTCACCATTCAGACGGACGCCTCTGGTTATGGACTCGGAGCCGTCTTGTCCCAGACGTATCCTGAGGGAGAGAAGGTCGTCTGCTATATAAGCCGTTCACTCACGAAGAATGAGCGAAAGTTCAGCACAACGGAACGTGAATGTCTCGCGGTACTCTTCGCCATCGAAAAACTTCGCCCGTACATCGAGGGAACTAAGTTCGACGTCGTGACCGACCACTACGCCCTCAAGTGGTTGCATAATATTAAAGACCCCATAGGACGCATTGCGCGTTGGGCCATACGCCTACAACAATATAATTTCAATGTTATCCATCGCAAAGGCAAAGACAATGTCGTACCTGACGCTCTATCCAGGTCCGTACCTATTGTCGATGAAGTCACTGAGGACGACGATATTCGAGATCGCTGGTATGCTCGGATGCGCCTAAAAGTCCGAAACGATCCACAGCACTATCCTGCTTGGCGCGAGTCGAATTCGCAACTCTACAAACATGTTAGGAGCCCGTATCCAGAACTCATGCAGGCCAATGAAGATTGGAAGATAGTTCTACCTAAGGACAAACGTTCAGAAGTACTTAGACGTAATCATGATGATCCTACCTCAGGACATCTTGGCGTTTCGAAAACCTTAGGTCGTATAGCTCAGAGGTACTACTGGCCCAAGATGCGAACGGACGTTCTGCGCTACATTCGCAATTGCAAGGTGTGTTCCCGCACTAAGCCTGACCAACGACCACCCGCTGGACATATGGGAGGCCACACAAACATCTCGAAGCCCTGGGAGGTTATCTGTATGGACCTCATAGGACCTCTACCTCGTTCATCTCGGGGATATCAGTATATACTTGTAGTGGCTGATTGCTTCACTAAACTTCCTCTTGTATTTCCCCTTCGTAAGGCTACGGCCGCTGCAGTCGTACGTCACGTTGAAGAAAACGTGTTTTTATTGTTTGGCGCTCCGAAGAGAATTATCTGCGACAATGGTGTCCAGTTCAAGAGTCGCGAATTTACTGCCTTGGCTAGGAACTATGGCTGCAGAATAGCGTTTACAGCGTTGTATCACCCTCAGGCAAATCCAACGGAACGCATCAATCGTGTTCTGAAAACAATGCTTACAGCGTACGTGTCCGACAAACAACGTGAGTGGGATAAATACTTACAACAAGTCGCTTGTGCCATAAGAACCTCCAAGCATGATGTCACTGGTCATAGCCCCTACTTTTTGAATTTTGGCCGAGAAATTACACTCGACGGGAATCCTGAAGAAAGACCTGAAGATGAAGGTCCCGAACTTCGTGTCATCAGGGATGAAAACCCCAACATCAGAGCCCAAGCGCTGCAACGGTTGTACAAAGAAGTAAAAGTTCGTCTTGCTAGGGCCTACGATCGTTCGAAGGTCTACTACAACCTGCGAAGACGACCTGATGAATATCAGGTAGGCAACTCCGTTTGGAGAAGAAACTTCACGCAATCGGATGCTGCTAACCACTATACTGCTAAATTGGCACCCAAGTTCATTGGACCCTTTATAATTCATAAGAAATTGTCTCGCTTCATATATCAACTTAAGGATCCAGACGGACGTCTACGCGGGAATTGGCATGCCAAAGACTTGAAGCTCAATAACGCTGTCGACAATGATGATGATTTGGTTTAGTCTACGTCTTTTTGGGAGGTTGGTTTGGGGACGTCGGACGGAATCTTTGGGACCCAACTCACCTTTCCTTTTTCTCGAATTGGAGTCCCGACCTAAACATCTGGTCCCTTCATTTCTCGCATCTTTCTCTGTCTCATTTTTTTTTCTTGTTTGAAAGGGATGTTCCCTCTTTTTGCTGTGCTCGTTCTCTTTATACTTCGTGTTATTTTGGATATCAGTTCTATCTTCCGTCATTTGGAGATAGCTTCAGTGCTGTAGGTCGATCCTGGGCCTAAGTACTTAACCCTTGGTTGAGGTTGGTTTTCCTTTCCCTTCCTTCTTCTGTGTCGTTCGCTTTCCTGTCTCCCACTCCACATCTTTCCGAGGTGTTTGCGTTTCGGGTGCATCTTTGTTGCAACCTGACGTAACCTTCCCTTCCACCGGCGCAGCTCACATCATCTTGCAGCGACGGAAGAGGTTGGTGTCTAGTTGTCTTCGATGATGTGCTTGAACTCTTACATCCTCTCTTCTTGTCTACTTCTTTAGATCCTTTGTTCCTTCCCTTTGTTTCCTTCCGGCAGGCATCGTTTTTTTTTTGTTGTCTCTTAGGGCGATTTCTTTTGTTGGCATTTGTATGGTCGGGTAAATCTGGGGTGATTTACCCTCCCTTTTGTTGGGGGAGGATTTGTTACGATACTTTTGGAGTGCCCCCCGTAGCATTGAACTTTCGCTAGCTGAATTCTGAACTTGAATATTTATGGTTGGCTTTTGTCAATTTTTGCAAACTTTAAACTAGGTATAATTAGCTATATCTTATTTTTAATTACTCTCCTATAATTATCATGCAGTTTCGTAAGCAATCCCTCGTTTAATTACTCATATTTTGCAAATTAGGTTTATTCTTGCTATATTTCTACAAATATTTGGGTATGGCCGCTAGGCAACCGGTGATACAAATTGTTTTTAACTATTCCATTTGTTGCTAGAGCAATGTTATCTTTGCCTGCAGTCAAACTTGCCTGACTGGTTTTTTGGCTTCTTCTGGCCCAAATTTCTGTTATCAGATGACCTGTGGGCTGGGTTTTTGAATTTTTCGGCTTTCTTTCCAAGCTAAACTGTCGTGCTAGTAGGTGTTCCTCTGCAGCTAAGTGCTTCATAGCCCTTTGGTAGGGCTCGCCTCTTCGAATAGATTGTTTGAGGGATCTGGAAGCATTTCTGCGTTATCGTGGATGTTCGTAATGATTAGATAGCTACTTACTTGCATTCCTTCGCTTTTGGCGGATCTCCTGGAAACTACTTTAGCACGCTTCTTTCGGCTCGACCCCCAGCTTGAGGTAAGATTAGGCCAGTTTCTTCTTAATCGGGAATACATTTGGGTTCTGTGCGTTTTTAGCCAAAAATTCCCGGTGGGAATTAAGACACTCCCCATCTGCTTGAAATCCTTCCTGTCTGGAGCAGGCCTATCCCGTTCGACTGCACCCTGCTGGAATCCAGTTCGATGCACTGGGCCCTAAGATAGTCGCATCGCCTGTGAATGTTGCAACTCTCGTGGGCAACACTGAAGATTGAGCAACTGCTTTACACTCACCTGCAAGTCATTCTGCAGCCTCCACAGCTGGCACTGCCTCCCGCAGCTGCAGCCGCCCTCGTTGCTTCGCTAGCTACGTCCAACAACAGGGGAGCAAACGGAGAGATTAGGTTCTGGTAAACTTTCCTGCAGGCAAGACGTTATTGTAGATAATATGCATTGCGCCTGTTGTACTTTATAATTGAATCATACTGTTTCATGCCGTTAGCACTTCGGGCATGTGATTTAGGTGATAGGTTTCGTGCATCGTTAGATTAGTAATATTTAGAATTTGTGTAATTAAATGTTAGGGCCGCCGCGCAATGATATGCGGATACCCTCTGCTACTTGCTAAATTGAGGTCATAAGGTTTACCTGTGTATTGCTCCGTTTGTGCCTTCGGGTCTCCTACCCTTATTGACCTGTGTTATCTGAAAAAAAAATTTATAGAGTAGAACTTGTAGCTTTGAGCTTCACTTGTGTCCTTTCTGGACGTCGCGTTTACTCACCAGCTTGCATAACACAGTTCGGAAGCCTTAAAGCTTCGCTGTTTACATCACAAAACAGTATTTAATATTTTCATGTCAAACGTCCGGCGTGAAGTTAGGCACACTTCAGTAGCGTGTCTCATAAGCCGACTTCGGGAGCATTGTGAGTATTTGTAGATCTTCGCTAACCGAGTAATGGGCAAATCCAAGCCTTTGCTTTCTTTAGCATATAAATATACATACGTACACTGAATGCATTTCTAATATGGACACCGTCGTTCATGTGTGGCCACGCAAACGCACGCTGATTCCGCCCCTTAGAAAATTTTGAATATAGATATAGCGTCATTTAGGGCTAACCTTCGGGGTTAAAACGTTAGCCGAGGTGGTCTTGTATTGCTCTGAGCCGGTATACGCGAAATTTTAAACCCGCTCCGCGACTCGCGCTTAATCAATTTAAATTATTTTAATTGTCTCCGCGACGCCCGGCGTACCCTCGTTTCTTTTTTTTTAGAGTGTTTGTACTGTCCAACGATTCGCGGCCTAAATTTTGCTTTATGAATATTTGCATGGTAATATTTATTTACGGCCCGAAACTACATTTCTTCTTTTTTTGCATGCATTTGTAATAATTTATTTAGATATATATATATATACATTTACATTGAAATTTATAATTGGTACATCGTATGATCACTTATGTGTATTTGAACGCCTGCCTGATTTGTTGTACATTAATGTTTGTATTTGCACTATAGTACATACCCACCATTTATTAATAAAGCTGTGATATTTTCTTTGGTGGTTGATTTGATTGTTTTCTTTGTGCTGCTGGAAATTGTCCTGACCTTATGTACGGTCCGGCATAAGGATTAGAACTTGAGTCGTGGACCTGGCGCCCTATTTTTTTTTTATACTTTTTCAGCATAGCTGGAACCCTGCGACCCTCGCGGCGAGCTAGCCCAATTAGGCCGATAGTTACCAGCCGGCAAAACATCAAATATAACTTTCGCCAAAAGGTAAGGCCGACCGTCTATCTTCCCTAACAACATGACCAAATGCATTACTGAATGAAAACTGTCGATAGGTTCATGGCTACGACACAATTGTTATAGCTGAAAATTTGGAGTGGCTAGTTCAATTCGACCAACTAGCAACTATGCAAGGTTTGCCTTAAATTACAATAACGCCTACACGAAAATCAAGATCTTGCTTCCTATCATAGCGCTTTAAAAACCGATAGTTGACTAAAGTACTCATCAATCTGCATTAAATTGTCGTAAGCGAAACTTACTTGCACTTGCGGGGCGTATACTGAAGTTGTATTCAACCGAATGTTATGTCACTAACGAATCGTGACGCTCAAAAGTGGATCAAGGCTTGTCATGCAAATGCCGTACAAAAAGCAATACTATTAACACTCGAACGGGGCATGATACACAACCGTTCGAATAATCTAAAAAGCTGAAGGCTAGTTAGAATGAACTACCGCAATAGTTTCTTTACAATGAAAATTTCATCAACTACTTTACATGGGTGAGATACACGCTTAAAATACATATTAAGAGCATCCTAATGTTTATTGAGTACGCCGTAGCACAATCACGAAAGCACTTTCAGATGGATCTCGAGGATCCAGGGACCGAAATTAAAATACAAAGTAACCGACCTTTGCGATTAACTTCCCAGCTGCAACAGACTTAGACAAGGGCTCGAGGGACTGCAGGGGTGCAGAGCTAACGACCAGCAGGTAACGTGTCGGAGCTCTTTATTGTAGGCGAAGGATCTCTACGTGCTCGCCAAACTCGAGGCGGCAGCTAGGGGCCATCTTCGTCGATTAATCTTAGGTGCAGATGCGCTCGCAAGGGGGCGAAATATTACTCGGAACGCCACCAAACAAAAGGACGCCACCAAATCAAGGACGTAGCCCAGCGAAAGGTACGTCACCAAACAGAAGAAGCTAAAAGAGCAACAAGCCATATAATCTAGCTAATTTATTCATCCATTAAACATACCCGCAGGTGTTTCCGGCTTCATTTCGCCAAAGGGGGAAACATGTGCATTGCCAAAGCGAAATCCAAACTAGGTTTGGGCTTGGGAAATTATCAAAATACACTTTACGGGGTCTGCATTAGAACCACCGCAAAATTCTAACCACAACAGAATTAACTTCACAAGCGAGATGCCATCGAAATAACCCAATTAATGTACGTCTTCAAAACGTCGATTTTCGAGGCAGCTATCTTTAGCAGCACATCATGGCGAAAAGCAAAAATGGTCCAAAAAGCCTGATAAGAAAACCCAAATTTGGAAGGGGCTTTTTTAAAAGAAACCTGATATATGCAATCCAAAAAGCTTTATGCGCTAAGTGGAGTCTAAACTCTAGGGGCTTTCAAGCACTGGAATTCTGATTAAATGGATTACGTTAGCTCAAAATATAGCTTGCAGAAGGTCTGAATGCTCAGTTTTATTGTAGGCAAAATTAGACTTAAAGAAAGATAAGGCAAAAAGTTAACTTTAACCAAGATTAGGGCCATTAATTAAATGAATAGCTGCAAATGACTTTTGAACCGTAATAGTTAAAATAGCAATTGCCATGTCCGGTAGCTCAGTGGTTAAGTAGTCTGACTACTGATTTAAGGGTCGAGAGTTCGATGCCGGTCCCTGCGAAGTTTTTAAAAATAAAAAATGTGGATGAAAACTTCTACAGAATGCAATCAGTCGGAAGTGATGTAAAACCGTGGGTCCCATGTTACTACGATGTGTAGCATGTAAAAAATCCTAGAAAGGGATGGAACCCTAGTGAAATTATTTGACACGCAGCCATGGGCTGCACAAAAAAACAGTTGAAACAGTCTGAAAAGATAACAATTCGCTTATATCGAAGGTCTTCAATGTTATGCTATGCAAATCTCAGGGGTAATGCGCCTAATTGTACAAATAAAAAGAAATTCCGCTGGCATATGAGCAGAAAAAACAAGCATGTGCTAGTACTTACACACCACGGCGATCACTGCCCAAATTCGTGGGCAAGAGATAGCAATGAAAATGCTCATGCATTTGCTGATCATCTCGCCAAGGTATTCGAGCCCTTTCCATCGTAGTTCACAATTCAGGAAGAACCGCAGATTTGCCAAGTATTAGAAGCACCATTTATCAAATGAACCAGCCAATAATAGGTCTTAAGATTCAGAATGTCAGACGAACAATTGTGACACAGATACACCTCAGGAAGGCCCCTGGTTATAATTTCATCACTGGCGGAATCTAACAATAATTACCAACAGAATGGTTCCGATTTATTACTATGATTTGTAATTCAGTTCTGAGAATGGGCTATGTTCCAATACAGTGCAAGGTGGCTCAAACTATATTAATTCTAAAACCGGAAAGCAAGCTGAAGAAGTGAGTTCATACCGTCCAATCAGCCTATTATCAATATTAGCCAAACTTTTAGAAAAACTCATATTGCAAAGACTAAGACCCATACTCCAAGATAAAGAAATGGTTTCCAAGCACCAGTTTGGGTTCAGACAAAGTCATTCGAGAAGTGAACAAGTGAATAGAGTACTTAAAGAGTCAGGCACGATCTGGAAACAAGCAGATATTGTCCAGCGGTATTCTTGGATGTTTTCCGGGCTTTTGATAAGGTCTGGCATGGGAGTTTACTGTATAAAATCAAAACTCAGCTGCCACGAAACTATTACTAAATTCTAAAATCCTATCTAACGGACAGTTACTTTATGGTAAGATATCAGGATTGCCAAACATGGCTAGTCCCAATCAAATAAGGTGTACCGTAAAGAAGCGTTCTCGGGCCAATTCTGCATTAATTATACACAGCAGATCTGCCGAAAACTAGATTACTTTCTATAGCCACATTTGCTAACGATACAACAATTATAGCATCTTCTAGAGATCCCCGAATAGCTTCACAAAATCTGCAGTTGCATCTGAATGATATTCAATACTGGCTCAGATGCTAGCGCATAAAAGTCAAGTTAAAATCTGTGTGTATCACTTTCGCACTAAAAAAGAGCACCTGCACAATTCAGCACAATTCTATTAAATAACTGTGTCCTCCCTCAAAAGGAAGTAGCGAAGTACTTTGAAATCCACTTGGATCGGCGGCTTGCTTGCAGACGCACATCCTAACCAAACGCAACCACAATTTTCCAAAAATGTACTGGCTAATAGGAGGTTGCAAATCTCAGATGTCGCTGTATAACAAAGTGCTGTTGTAAAAAGCAATTCTGAAGCTAATTTGGACCTACGGGGTGCAACTCTTTCGCTCCGCTAGTGTAAACTGATCATTTGTCTCGATTTAGGCGTGGCAGTATATACTTTTTAATGCCTGTACCGACTTTTATTTTGTCCCAAAAATTGTCCGCTTTATCTGATTTACACGAAAAGTTCCGCTTAAGACCTGTTGTAGGCTATTTATTATATGTACACTATACCTTGACTGCGGTCTGCTGTAAGGGCCCTTTTTAATTTTGGGTTAAAAGCATAATTTCTTATTGTGGGGCATATAAGCCTGTTCCTTTTTTGGATAAATTTTCTTAGCTCTACGTAATTTTGGTGGGAGTAGAGTTAACTCCACACTGAGTTTTAAGCGACACAGAGTCGAATATGAAATCATGGTTTTTCCTGTTTCGCATTTGGCGAAGAAAGCTGTGAGTTCCATCACTGTGCCCTTTTCGGGATTTGTAACCCATGTGCCAACTATAAATTCTACCATGCTTGAAAAATTGCCTAGCCGAGCGTGGCGAATTATTTGTCTTTTGCGCCATGTGAACTCTGGGTCCGTGCGCACTCTGGTACGCAGTAACCGTTGCATGTCAACGCGGTTGCATGCTATCTGGCCCTGTCCACCTCGGCGACATTCCAGTGTGTAGCAGGAGCTTTTTATCCAGCTATGACGGATTCTTTAATTCTCCGAAGCTACAGCGAACGTCTTGATTAAGCCGAGCAGTGTTCGATCTAATCTCTCTTTATGCCTTGTATTAGTGTAAGTACTAGCACTTGCTTGTTTTTCTGCTCATATGGCAGCGGAATTTCTTTTATTTGTACACTTAGGCGCATTACCCCTGCGATTTGCGTAGCATAACATTGAAGACCTTCGATATAAGCGCGTTGTTATCTTTTCAGACTGTTTCAACTGTTTTTCGAGCAGCCCATGGCTGTGTGTCATATAATTTCACTGCGATGGACTATCGTATGCGCCAGAACGTGTAACAGTCAGTTTTAATTCTCTTTTCTTTTTCCAAATTTAGCTTGCAAATTTTAACTTGACATCCAATAGAATAGTTTTTTGGTTTGTGTAATGCATCTTGCTGGGAGTTTGTATATCCGCATTCTCTACTCTTGTAAATTTCTGGATGTCCCGCTTTTCCGCATTTAAATTATGGTCAATTTACGTTAGTGAATCAAATATAGCAATACTGCAAAGGTTCCAATCAAAAGTTCTGCAGTCTATTTTCAAACACCTTGGTTTGTACATTGTGATTTACGTGGAAACAGTGAAAGATGTGATTAAAATTATTAGTACTAATTACAAAACTCGTCTCCAAGATCATTCTAATACTCTTGCCAGAACACTGTTTGATGTCCCCACTGTGAAACGACTAAAAATATTTGATCCTCTGGACTTAACCATATAATATATAAAGACCAGTCACTGCGTATAAAATGTAATATAATATACTTTGTATTACGCAACTAAAGGAGTACGCCACTGGGTTACCTCCTACAATGTCAACAAATCGTGTTATAGTATATTACATACCGAGGTGGAAAGTGTTTCATTACTGTCGAGAGATTAGGTAGTGGCGTAGCGTCGAGGTTAACTTTATCTTGAGACAGGAATGAAAGTTTTCACCATGGTATATTTACTATTTTACTCACACTGGTCACAATCGGTTTTTGTCATTATTTATTTAATTAGGTAAGTTTCAAATACTACGTATTTTTATCGCAGTTTAATAAGTCACTTTAACAAAGGAAACTGCGACGCTGTTGCTAGGTAACATGATAAATTCATTGAAAGTGACGTTTAGCTAGCCGTGAAAATCCTTCCCGGCCATCTGGGAAAGTAAAGGAAACAATGACTCGCTTTCCTACTATTTTGTAGGTTAGAAACGTAAACAAAGAATTATTGAAAATGAACAGGGCTATGGAACCAACATTACAGTAGTTGATTTACGTATTCTGAATGGTCTATACATGATCAGAATTATTATTTACATCGAATATTTAAATGCAGAGATATCAGTTATAGTAGCTTTCTAAAAACATTGTTTCAAATGTGTAACATGTGTTGCATAACCCTGTTCATTTTCAATGATCGTGTGCGTACCTATTATTAACCGATGGTGAGTAAAATATTTTACTTATTGTTATCTACCTATTGTAACAGATTGGAAAACAATCATAGGCGTCATTTTAAAAAAATAAGGGCTTGCATACGGATGTCAAGTGGTCTAGTTACGCCACTGCATCTTGAGGTGTGGCTAGCCCCCCGCGGGGCTAGATATACCGGCTCTTATTTTGGCTTAGGCAAATAATCACCAGAATGTAAATAACAATGTACTTGATTTCACATTCACGGTATAGTGTCCAGTAGCGGCTCGCTATAAGAAGCCATGGCTGTACCATAACAACCCAGCCATTCACGATTTTTGTTATTCTGAAAGAAATATTGTTTAATATACTTATTTTTTATCGTGCTTCTCATTTTAAAGCTTAAACAAAACACGGGTGACTTTTATTTCATGAATATGAACTGTAGGATCACCGCTGTTTGCTTTCGAAGGTAAATGTAACATGAACTGATTTGTCTTCATTTACTTTTATACGCCATGTCTTCAACCAGTCTTCTATCTTTTTTAATGTTCTTTGAAGTATTTGGGATACTGTAGTTGGATCATCATGCGAAGCCAGCAGGCAGTATCATCGGCATAAGTGGCTACCATTGTTTGCCTTGTGGATGGAAGGTCTGCGGTGTACAATATGTATAACACAGGTCCTAGGATACTACCCTGTGGAACTCCAGATTGTATTGGGTAAATCGGTGACAGTGGTTCTTGATATTTGACCTGAAACGATCTCTCTTCTAGGTACGATTTTTTAAGATTTTGTAGTAAACTGGCAGCTCGTTTTTGATCGTGTAAAGCAATCCCGTATGCCAAACCTTGTCAAAGGCTTGGCTGACGTCTAGAAAAACTGCTGAACAATATTTTTTAAGTTGTAGATCGTGGCGTGCCCTTCTCTAAAACCAAACTGGTGATCTGGTATGACGTTTCCTTCCACAAGAGTTGGTTTCATTCTTCTTAAAATTAGTTTCTCCAATACCCTGGCTATAACTGGAAGGAGACCGATAGGTCTGTATGATGTAATTTCCTCCGGGCTTTTTCCTGGTTTTGGGATTAGAATTACTTGCGCTAATTTCCATTGTTGTGGGAAGAAATTCAATTTCAGAATAGCATTAAATATATAGGTGATCATTTTGAAGTCTTTCTCTGGAAGTTCTTTCAAAGTTTTAGCAGTGATTATATCGTGGCCAGGAGCTTTATTTAACTTTATACTTTTAATAGTTGTCTCAATTTCAGTAACCTTGAACGGTTCGATGGTCTGTGTTGTTTTTGGCGTCCCTTCAACAAATTTGTGAATTTGTCTTTCTACTTCTGGAGAACAAGTTTAAGGGAATAGTTGAAATACTTGCGCTAAATGATTGGCAAATGCGGCTGCTTTTTCCGTGGGACTTTTGCCCAATTCCCGTTTGCTAGTCTAATAGGTGGAATTGTTGGCTGTGGTCTCTTGAACTTTCTGGTGGCTTTCCATAATGAATAATTTGTGTCTTCTGTAGCGGTAAGCCTAGACAAATACTCTTGTATTGCCTGGTTTTTCAGGTTATGCAAGAGAGATTTTAGTTCTTGAGTTGCTTTATTAAGTTTAGCCTTGTCTTGTGAATGTCTTGTGTATTGCCAGATCTTTCTCAGTTTTCTTTTTTCAGATATCATCCGTTTAATGAATATAGGACAATCTTCTATATCACTTTGTGTTTCCTGGTTCGGAGTAGCGGCTCGAGCAGAAGTTTGAATGGTCCGAGTTAGAAGCTCTACAGCACTGTGGATGTCTTTTTCTGTGTTTAATCATATGTTTAGCTGAATCTTGTCGGCAATTAGTTCCCTATATGTATTCCAGTTAGTGATTTTATTGTGAAGTCGGACAGGTTTTGGTGTTTTCAACGCTCCGTTGCTGTATTTGATAGTTACGGGTGAGTGATCCGAAGATAACTCGAAACAAGATGTTACGTTTAAGTTGCTTTTCCCTATTTCTTTAATGACGCAGAAATCCATTGGTCAGGAATTTTGTGAGGATCTGAGGGCCAATAGGTAGGTTCACCAGTTGATGCGTAGTTTAGGTAATTTTCGTTCATAGCTTTTTCAGTGAAGTGAGTTTCGGATATCATCATGATATCAATGTTATGGTTGTTGATAAATGTTTCTTCAATGTGTTGTGACAAGCCATTAGCATTCCACAAAGCTAGTTGTACGCAAGTAGTTTTTGATTGGTTGAAAGTTAAAAAAGCGAGTTCGATCATTGGTTAAATTATATCGTTTGACAGATGTATGCAACAAATAGTCCACGAAAGCACAGCAGAATAGATCATGTAAATCGCGAGGCATGTTTTATTATCGGAAATTAACCAAATTACATCCGTATACGAACGAGCACGTCTCACATGGAACTTTAAACGACAGTAAATTTTTTGGAGGAAATATATTAAAAAATAAAAATTACAGTTATGTTCATATGTAACTTAACAACAAAAATCATTGCCAATATTCATGCAAAAAAGAGTGAATAGATTATACTTCAACTGTCTCTACAAAAATCAATCGAACAAAGATGTTGATAATTTAAATTTAATACATATATCCATATATTTTTCTCGAACATTTTAAGCAGATTAGTTTCTGGCATGAAGTGTGTGTATGTATATGCATACTATCTTATACGTGTTCCTTCTTCTTGTAATTAGTTGTTCTCTTTGACGCCGTACACACTGTCTACTGCATAAGGTACCTCTCGCCTAAATATTGCAATTGCATTCATTATTCAGTGCTAATACGGTCTCTTCAGATTTTGCTACCTAACCGCACACGTTGCCAATATTATAGGGACAGAATTCATTTCAAATTTGGTAAAACACCATGTACTAATACAGGGCTGTCCAACATGCGGCCCGCGGAACGAATTCCTCCTTGAGTCCACCAGTCCTGATCCTTTTCTACCTGGGCCCTCCGGTCTGACACGCTGAACTGTCTAATGAAGTAGGCCTCCAACCCTTACCAGACCAGGCTTCAAGGAAGATGACGTGTTGTACTGTTAGCCTGAGAAGTTCAAATTTTCCGCAAGAGCAAGACCGCTAGAATTCGATTTTACCTTGATTGTTGAACTTTCTTGGGAAATCGAATCCCTGCGGTTTTAACCCTGTCTTAATACGCTGCACTGTGTTGCCAGGCTAACTGCTTAAAAGCCATTTCCGACCGCCTAATTTATAAACGCAAATCCCGGCGCCCCGAGAGGTGAAATACTTATCATAACCTCATTTTACTAATACTTAAACCTGTAATCTGTAGCAATCGCAGCCTCTACCCCGCTTGTGAGCGGCTAGAGTCCTGCAGCCGCCCTTCATAAACTCACCTGCAGGGCCCCTTTTTGGTCATTAAAAGGCGAATTCCTGGACTTCGAATTCGATTCCGCAGCCCGAAAATTCCCTACCGGGGGAATGTCAGCATCATTTTCCGGCTCAAGGCGAAAAAATTCCATCTGCAGGATTTGACACCACGTTGGCTCCAAGAACGACGCCTAGCCGTCGTAAGGTACCAGTAACCTCAGCATCAAGATTTAGGCACTAACGCCCGCCCCAGGTAACCCTTAAAATCGCTAAATTTACCGGAAAATTACAGCTTAAAATCACTGCTGAGTGGAAGGTCAAGTTTGCAGGAATAAAAGACCTACTCAGCCCATTTCCCGAAGAATCGGCGTGCGTACCGGCGGACTACCAATAGGGACCCGCAACACTCGCCGGTGCATTGGGTTGCAGCTCGACCAACGAAACCAGACACCGTTCCAGAAGAACATGTTAATTTTAAATAATGTGCAACTCAGAGTTATTTTTAATTAATCATTGTAACTAGCTAAAAGCATTATATTTGCTTTGGTAATTATCTGGTGTTTTACCTAATCGAATATATATTTGAGTGAACGTATTTCTCCTATTTGAGCTTAACCCGAGGGGTAAATCTTTGATGCCCTTAGTAAGCGGGTGAAACGTCACATCTCTATACGGAAATTTACATTAATTGATGTATTTTTTTTCTTTTGTCGGTATCTCAAGAACGGAAAGGAACTAACCAAAAGTGAATATAATTTTTTTTGTTTAGAATCACTTCTAGAACATATGGTGTAAGTTTGTCGGTTACCTTAGGTAACACCCTGTATATCTCTTTTATGTTTCAATGCTTTTTGTAATTTAACCTTAGCTTCTTGAATAAATAAATATTAGTATTGAAATATACACGTTTTATATTTATTACAAATCACTCACAAAGTCGCATACGACACATTTTATGATGCGGCCCTCACAACCTTCAAACTTTTTACTGTGGCCCTTGGGCCCCTTGAAGTTGGACAGCCCTGTACTAATAGAAAATAGTAACCTAGCCACCGACCGTCGAGTCGGCGTCGGTCTGAAAGCCCGCTATTCAGATTCAAAAAATTGTGAACCGCAGCATAACAGATCGGAGTTGCAGGTCTGGATATCCTGGAAGAATTTGTTCGGTAACTTACATATTGATATTGGCAAGTACTGGTATAGTATTGACTCTACTTTGCAAGCCAATATTTACATAATAGTTATTAGACTGCTTAACTATTCCTATTTATTCAATACAAAACATTTTAAATAAAATATTTGCCCTAATTCAAATTTATTTAATCAAATTATTTATTTCTTTTAATAGCTCAGGTAATAGAACAATCTCTCTTATCTCAGGTAGGCTCTTGCGTTAGAAAATCTATCAAAATACTTGTAAAAATTGTTTGGTTAATGAAAAGTTATTTCAGAATTATTTGAGAATTTTCAATTGTCATTGTCATACTATGAATATGACATATAAGCTGAATTCATATTCAATCAATATAAGTTAGTTCAAATATGTTAACAAGCATAAGTATTTATGTACAGTCGTGTTCAAATAAATCTGGGACAATGTTTTTTTTCATATGTAGGTTGAGTTAAGAATTTAGGAATATCTCCATGGATTTTCTGCCATCAGAAAGAGTTACATTATACTTTGACGGGTAAATGAAATCTATAACTCTTTCTGATAGTAGGAAATCTATGGAGATATTCTTCAATTCTTAACTCAACCTACATATGAAAAAAAACATTTTCTCACATTTATTTGAACGCGACTGTACATAACTTACTATTATTTCACTGTTGAAATTGATTAATGTTTATTTTTACATATACCTGGTCATCTTCCCTTAATTGAATTGATCCAATTCTCTTGTCGAAAAAGTCCAAATGCAACCTGCTTATTCTGTCACATGTATCTCCAACCAAAATTCCTACTTCAATTCGAACCCACGGTGTGACCATGGGTAGAACATTATTAAAGTCTCATACACCAACCTCAACAACCAACCAGCTCTCCCAGATGGTACATGCTTTGTATCTCAGCCAACAGCAATTCCAAGATGCCTTCCCCTTTATAGCAACTCGCATGGAATCCAACCAATTAACTCCATTCCATAAGCATTTATTTCAATGATGACTTTGCAACAGCGTACCCAATTCAAATACAAGTCACAGATGTATTCACCTTAACTGGGACTCGTATGGAATCCAGCCAGCAATCCAGGTTTTATTTACTCCAATAATAACTTTATGACACCATACCCATTCAAATCAGTTACGTCTTGACATCAACTCAAATCGCAGCTCTTCCAGTCACTTCAGCTCGAACAAACTCACCTCACTAATTCCAATATTCTTAATTCTTCCTTAATTAAATGGTCTCCTTCATGTTAAAGTTTGTTTAATTTTAAAATTCTTACTTATACTTCTTATTTTTAATTAATTTTGTCCTTTGCACCCTTGCATATCACTCCATTAGTAAATTATTGATTATAAAAGGGTTTATTTCGTTAATTTGTCGATACAAATGAATTATGTCTACATTTTAAAAACCAAAAATAAGTTGTTATCCTCTATTTACAATTCACTATAGTAATAGTCATTTTATACAATATGTAAAACTAACACCCTGGGTTATTTTTAACTACATACAGTTTATCTTTGTTCTGACAATCTTATACGTAACTTATTCAAATCTGAACTCAGTTTAGAACTTTGATATTTCTTCAAACATACTTATAGTTTGTAGTAACTATTAATTACTTTTTAATTAGAAATTTCTTTCTGTTAATATCAACAACCCTCCAACCACTCCAAAGATGATAATTTTAATTTATATTTTAGAACCTTATCTTTGAATATTAAATGTACCTATTTCCTGATTTCAATTTCTAATTTCTTAATCATTTTTGAATAGTTACTCTGTTATTTTCTGCCTAACTTCACCCTTGTATTTTTAAATAATATTTTTTTTATCCATAAATACTTTTCTGTCTAGAAATTAACTTTTAACAATAAATCAGCAGTCCTGATCTACAACTCTCACAGTACATATAGCAGTCTTTAAGACCGATCATTCATGCTTTAAGTATTAAAACTGCCGTAAAAAACAGGCCAATTGCGTTATAGACCAGCGAGTAACTTTAAATTTATAAAATGAAGGAACTTACAATATTTGGGAACTAAAATTTTGAACCAGGTAGACAAGCGTTAAGAAAAATGCCAGAATAATCCCTACTCCAGCAGCTTGTTTAGGCCCGTATTAAATGTCAGCACCAATCCGCTCGGGTACGACGTCCGAATGGCGCAGACGGGCGTTATCGTGCAGTGCAGGGGCCGCCTTTCACGAATCCGGCAACAGGTAGTCCTCAAATTCATTAATTTTCTGGGGTTCCTTGTTTCTTCCGCACTGGCGATGTAGCAATAGGCATAGAGCGTAGAATGGTTATTCCTAAAAGCAGTACTTAATCACTAGAAATTATTATAATCGGATCCTAAAATTACAAACTATCAAATTTAGAATGGAAAACATAAAGCAGGTCCTTCTAAACTATGGTAATTTATAAAAAAAATATTTCAATTGTAAATGGGGGTGTGGGCATATAAAGGTTTTATAGAAAATATAGAAGATACTAACAAACCAATTGTAAACAATGGATTTGACATAAAGTAAGCTAGAATTGTTCAAAACTGTAGACCTGAATTTACTTTTATAAGTATAATGCAACAAGTAGGTATATGTGTCGTAACGACTAAATATTGGACCACTGAAAAACTTCACAAACGTAATGACGCCTTGTTAAAACAAAACTATAATTTGCTTTTCCCTTTATCTCATTTCAGGTTAAATGTTATTAGATACATTTGTCGGTATTGTATTTTTCTGATATTTTGTTTGTGAACTGTATCTATTTAAAAATAAGTGTAAGTTTGTTGACAACAAATGTTGGAACAATGTCTTTTTCAACTGTACTGAAACAAAATTGGCTAGTAGTGTTTGCAAAACAACTGCAACACATAAACCGAGATGGTTTCCATAGCAACGGCGATTATTAATCATCGGATTTTTTTGCAAATTTACCGGGAAATTTGTACTTGTCACTGCCATCCAAGTATGTATTTAGGAATAAAAAAGCTGTGAACAAAGTCAGTAGGCCTATAATGATTGTTGCTGCGTGGGCAACCAAAAGCGACGCCTAAACAAACTTAAATGTTAATTGTAGTTTTGACAAAAAATCCTAAAATCTTAGTAGGTATTAGTTTTGTTATTATTTTTATTAAAAATGTTTTCTTTAGTGTGTTTTTCAATCGTGAGTTTTTTGCATAGAACTGTCAAGTTGACAATGCACAATTTTAATAAAATAGTTAAAAAGTGTACCTACTTTTTGTCACGATTTTGCTTTAAAAAGAAGTGGTACTTTCTTCACGATTTTTCATTAAAAAAAGACGACTTTCATGATAACTATGCAAAAATTAAGTTTACAAACAGGGAATGTATAACAACAAACATTAAATTAATATTTTATACTATCGCCACTCTCTGCAATTACAGCTTTCAAGCTTTCCTTCAGCCCAATTTGCTTTCGTGCTCATTTTCCTAAAATTATCAATCATTTTTTATGTACTTATTATACTACTACTGATAATTGTATGTGGCAAAAACAAGAAAAATAATTTAATTTTGAGAATACCTCGGCATCCAGTAATTTTGACATTTTTTTTCTCTACTTTGTGTAAGTGGTATCTTTCTAGAATAACGTACTTATTTAAGTTAGTAAAATCTGTGCAGATTGTCATCTTTCCATTGTGCTTATTTAGCACCAACATCGCAGAACACCATGCTCTGGCGCCCTCGACTGGTTAGATTACACCCTTTTTCACGATCTTTTTGGGTTCTTGTCCAATTATTTCCAACAATGGCATATACAGTGTGTCCGCGGATTGAGTTCACAAAAAAATTTTGAGTTAGATGTTAATATTTAGGAATCGCTCCTGCTTGTTCTCAAACCAATATTTTGAGAAATGCAATCAAATTAATTAATATACAGGGTATTTTTCAAATCGATTTTTAAAAAATGGCCAAGAGTACACTACCTTTATTAGAAGAGATAACAAAAAAAGTATTAAGAAAAGTTGTTTAGAATTAAGAGGAATGGCAGAGACACTCAATTTTCAGACAAATCGGCCTACTTTAATTTTTTTAGATGATTTTTGTTTTTTTATACCAACATACTTTTTATCGTGGCTGTAGGAGGCACTCTAACGGGTTCATGAACTAAGGTGTCAAAAAAATAATGGAGTGCCTCCTACAGCTACGATAGAAGGTATGTTGGTATACAAAATCCAAAAAAAATTAAAAATCAAAGTAGGCCGCTTTGTCTAAAAATTGAGAGTCTACCATCACTTAATTCTAAACACTTTTCTTAATACTTTTTTAATCTTTTCTAATAAAGGTAGTTTACTCTTGGCCATTTTTTGAAGATCGATTTTAAAAACACCCTGTATATTAATTAATTTAATTGAGAACCAGCAGGAGCGATTACAAGAATATTAACATCTAACTCGAACATTTTTACACCTTATGTGAACTCAATCCGTGGACACGCTGTATATATTCTTCTTGTCATTATCACTGCGAATGCTTCCGTACCTTTCCCAGGCTCTTGTTACGATTTGCGTTCTTGTGTGAAAATGAACCATGCGAGGTTGTGCGAATAGACTTTAGACAAATTCGCGACACCCTCAAATAAATCCGAGTAAGGTTCTACAATCTCTTTTTTTTGTTATTAATTGTGTTCCTCCAGCTTTGTCTTTCTGACTGTAATCCACAGCTTTTCCTACAGTAGTTTGTCCTTCCCATCTAAGAATGTCCAACGTGTACAATCTTCCGTAAAATATAGTCTTTGTAGTGTCGACTACGTACCTACATTTTTGTTTTCTTATTTTTACGAACGGTAAAAGCAAAGGAATTTTTGTAGCACTGGTCACTTACAACTCGCTTTTGCTTTATTAGGATTATCTTGTTGCAATAAGCTATAACCGATTGTGGAAAACAATAATATTCGTTTTTATTTACATTAGAACTCACAAAATACAAATACAAATAGCGAATTCTATATACAGGGTGGTACAATAATGGCGTATTAACTCAATGGTATGTTGTTAAGGGATACTCCTTAAGTATGAGGAAAATAAGGAAAAATTCTTTGTTTTATATTTTTGAAGATTTCTTTATTTTGAATTTTAATTTTTTTTTTAAATTGACAAAATTATTTACAAGTATTTACATTTATACTATTATATTGAAGTGGGTAATGGTTTTCTATCCTAATACTGAATATTAAAGAAATTGATAATCAAACTTTGGGCTCCCTTATTTTCAGAAATTTAACACAAAGATGTTTTCCTTATTTTTCTCATACTCAGGGAGTATCCCTTAACAACGTACCATCCAGTTACTACGTCATTTTTAGCACCCTGTATACGAACGCCAGAATCTGATTTGAAAAGTAGTCTAAGGAACCTAACCAAAGCTTAAAATAAGTCAAGTTGGGATGTGGAGACGCAATTGTTTATTTATAAGAGGCTTTGGGAGCTGACCAAAGCCTTCAACTTAATCAAAGTAACTCATGCTGGGTGGAGACGCAATGCTCGAATGCCAGACTGTCTACCCTTATATACAGGTCGCCTATTTAAGGGAAAGGCGGGCTGATTCTATTGTCGCACAAGGGTTGCTCTCACTTTCGCCTGGACGAGGTTTCGTTTGCTCGGCTCGGGTATATGGCCTATTGTTCGTTCAGTCGAGTAACCAGCCGTTTATTGGTCCTGTCGCATTACGCAACACGCTGTTTGGAGACTTCCAGCGCGATGTTTAGAAATGTTCGTTTACTATTTTTGCGCGACTAACATTAATCAATTTACAGAGATTTCTTAGCTGCACGCACAAATGGCTTAGACACCCACAGGCTTCACTAGAATCGCTGCACCTTGAATTTCACTTTAATTTATGTATTTCGTAGAACAATACACACAATTGACTTTGACACCACTGGTTTATGGACTCCATGCTCTAGTCCCATTAGCTTGGCTTGGATTTTTTTAATTCATACTTTTTCTAAGCATGGCTGGGTTTTTCACCGTATCTATTGCACTCGGTGGAGCCTCCCTTCTTATTTTCTTCTTTCATTGGCTTTGTTCTTTCACTAGTGTCGAATTTACTAGTTAAAGCAAGCGGTTTCCTCGTTTCTCTATTTTGTTTTTTTACTACTTATTCTTACTACTAACCTGCCTCTAATCTCGGTCCAGTGTCCGTACTTACATGCTTTCTACAAGGCAATCACATTTGTAATACATATATTCTTTAGCGGTTTCCCCTTCTAACTGAGTTGTTGTGTTGAATTATGGTCCTTCGTATATTATATTTTTGGTAAAATATCCATTGCAGAGCTTTTGCGGCCATGTATTTTCGAAATTTCCTTCGTTAATTTGGAGAGTATTTGAAAAAGTCTGGAATACAAGTTAGTAAATGTATCTATTGTAAAACCAGTACGAAAGTTGGATCGAACAATTTTCTTTCCTTATTGGCCGCATTATTAATGTTTGTGACAGTTGCTGTAATTAAAATATCGGCGAACAAATTCTAATAAAAAAATTAAGATTTATGTTTATAATACTGTAACGGATAAATAGTTGTGGACCTAAAATTGCGGTGCCCACAAGTTGAAATACTTTTTCCGACGACCACTACGAAAAATGCCAAAAATGGCATGGCTTGGTGTTAATGAAAGTGACACATTGCACAGGTCACCTGAAAAGGTCACGTGGAGTGTGCGTTTTCTGTCTTGAAACACCAGTGTGACATGGTCTCCCGTAGCAACTAAAATGCGCCAGAACGTCACGGCCAATTCGGCATAAAACAGCGTGTAAGTCGCGAAACAAGCCGGTTCAAAAATCTAGTAAGCTAATGTCACAGAAATAGTATGACAATTTAAGTTGATGTTTAAACAATAATTGTTTCATTTTGAGGTTAAAAGTGGTAAATTTGGTTTATATTATAAAGAATCAATAGTATATTGGTGGTCGTCGGAAAAGTATAGTGTATAACACGTGCTGATTGGATATTTCACACTTCTGCGAATGAGCCACTTGCCTTCGGCTCGTGGCTCAACTATCGCATTCGTGTGAAATATCCAACTTTCAGCACTAGTTACACAATATACTATTTCGACGATCCTTTACCATTGAATCGTGTTATTTCAATTCTTTTAATTAGATAATCCCTAAATCGTTTATTTTAAATATTTTCAATTACGTACCATTATAGGCCAAATTATCTGGGACAGTTTGTGTTAGCCTTTATAAATATGGCAATACATGTATTTAATATCAAAACAACCTTGTCACAATACCGTCAGTGTCAGTCAGTGGAGACTATCATCATTGACCATAAAGAGATCCTTTTAAAAATCAATGCTATCATTCTAGATTTAGTATAAGCCAAGCTCAGATAGCTTAAAAATCTCTAAAATAAAACATGCCCCAGATACTTTTGCATACAATAGTATATGTTATTTCATCATATTTAAAAAAAATCTCATATTGTTTCAACAGATCTTCGAAGATCAATGAATAAATACTTACTGCCATTTGCTCAATTTGGTCGTGCCATTTTGCTAGTACAGAATTTAACATTGTTTCACAAAAATGACCTTGCACTCCTGTGTCGTTGGAAGACGAAGACCCTGTATAGATTAATATATCGTTAGAGTTACAGTAAAAAGTTTTTGAAAAAACCTAACTTTGACAAGAAAATATGATGCCTGCTGCGGAAAAGTATAGAAAAAGCTCTAAAACAGGGGTGTCCAACATACATTCTGGAATGTTTTGAGCCCTGGAATGTAATATAATCTTGAGGAATGTATTAGGCGCTGGCTCGCCGTCCGTTGTTTCAGGGACCCGAAGAACACGTGCAACCAATACACCGTATCGATGGGGCTCGGTTAGAAATGAAATTAAAAATAAGACAGAACGTTTGGGGTTGTGGCAGAGGCGCGACGTATTAGTGAACGTGGGCCGTTTTGCGTAGTTATTTCTTGGCGTAAAGGATTATATGTGAAACGAGTAATTATATTGTTGCAATAATGCGAAGCAAAGCTGCGAGCGCAGTTAGGTAGTGAATTAAATTAGTTAAAGTAGAATGTACAATGTACGTACTATCGTATGATGTTTGGTAGATTTTTGGCAATTACAACGACCGGTATACGTCAGAGGTTCTTGCTTTTCTGGTCGACTATGTGATAGTCAAAGAGTTGAATCCCGTGAAAGCACGAGGTTTCGCATAGTGATTCGCAGAAGTATGTGGTTCTGCAACCGGAAGCAGGGAGTTCCGAATTATAAGCCCCGTTAGAGCCTAGCAAGATTTACGCATGATATATGTTAGTTATATCATGGATTTACGGTAATTACTGTTCTGTGAAAGACCAGTATACTACGGGTTTTTACCGACTCTGTACGGGTTGTAGCAATAGTTAATGTAGTGGATTACTATTGGGCAGTATTAGCGAAAAGTACCGACAGCTAACCCAACCAGTGAAGGCGGCGATGAGGTGCCAAAGGGTTGAGGCTGACTGATGTGGCCAAGCATTGTGATGCCACTGCCAGAAGTACGGAGGGGCCAGGGGGGGGGATGAGATTCACAGGTCAGTAAGTTTATGTTCTTTTATATTTAACTGCCTGCCTCCGCCATTAGGCCAAGGAAGGCTTGTACCTGCACTGTTTGCACTCCGTTGCCGCCTTGTGGTCGTGGGTGAGTTCCATCCACCACTTTGACACATTTCAAAAGTATCGGAAATTGAATTTTAATATAACAACACACAAACACGCGTATAACTATAAATGATCAGATGATCACTATTAACAAGATAAGATGGTTAGGAATTTAGTTTGTCCCGGCTCACCTAAATGTAAAAAATATATAGCTTCAAGAAGTAACTAACATTTTGGTGGAATATTAATAATAGTTTTTAGAACCATTAAACACAACTAAAATTCTAACAATTAAAGATGATAAAGCAAACAAGATGTTTTTCCAAATTTTCGGAAGTAAAACTGGTTCTTTGTTCTTAAAATAGCTTTATGAGAAGAAAATGATCTTTCCACATCGCAAGGTGTAATCAGACAAAATTTATACAAGGACCAGTCAACATTACTATAGTCGGTTTCACTGTCTTCCCTATTTAACAGTCTGCCAAAATCTTGCACCTTTGTTGCTCCGGGATTTTTTGAAATTATGTTTTTAAATTTTTCGTAGGCCAACTTTCCAACAACTCCTGTACCACTTTTTAGAGTCGCTTCTACTTCGGCAATGATTTTATATGATTCGGTTAAAGGTAGACCAAATGTGTTCAATTTTTTAATATTTTCTGTCAACATTTTAAAATGAGCTTTGATATATTGCAGATCATTTTTTATATTTCTGGGCATTTTCAATATTGATTTAGCACAATTTTTGTCAAATTTCATAACAACCTGAAATAAGGAATATTATTTACTAATTGTAATTTATGCTCAAAATATATGCTTACATTTTTTAACCATTAAAATTTTCTGCATAAAATAGGTACAGCGGGTTCAATCCAGGTCCCCAGCGAGTTAGAATTGGTTCAGGGGCAAGGTGTACTCCTGGCAAATTCTCCCGTTATACTTGCACACGTAAAGGAGCTTTAAAAAAAATTCTTTACATTAGAAATTAAACCATTTACATTCTCATATTGATTGAGGATGGATTCGCATATCAAATTTAAACCATGTGCAAAGCAGGTAAGATGTATAACATTTTGTACACTATCTGGAATTACCTTGCAGATCTAAATGTGGAGGGCTCGATTCTTTTTGCAATTGCAAAAAACCCGAAAAAAATAATTTCGGATTTTTTCTAATTTACTTTTGGCGGTGTCTTATAGCAAACAGTAAAAATTGACTTTAAAGTGTAATTCTGGATTTTGTATAGCATCGTCTCTCCCTTTGTAATCAAACATAGGCCTCCTTTTCCTCGGTCGCAAAGTACCGATTGCTAGGAAACTAATCTCACAATCCAATTCTTCAGCAATGACTTTTCATTCATTTAGCATCTCTCTATAAGCTGAGTCTGTTCGACGTTGATTTAAGTATTTTTTACTTCTTTTAACATTTTAACAGCCTCTGGAAGTATCAGAATGGACTGCTGCATAGTTTTACTTATAATATTAATTTTTATTAAAATATACCAAGTGACTAATGAACAAACAAATTTGTATGACTTTATTTTTGAAATCAAAGAATTTGCCTAGTTTTTTGTGTCATTTTCCCTGTTTGAATCAATATATAAATAAAAAACAAAGCATCATATTTTTTCCAAATTAAAATGAATGGCGTCAATTCTGCTTTCCCATCGTGTATCGGAATGTGATTTTAGAGTTATAATGTGAAGTTCCTTCTTTAAGACTTGCACCATTCGACGCTGAAATGAATACACATATTTCTTGGGCAATGGCAATAAATTGGTGACTTCCAACGAACTTTTTGCAGCATCATTTACAACTAAATTAAGACTATGTGGTGCTCTTGATATATATATACAATGCTCTAGGATTGATATTCAACATTTTCTTTTGTAAGCCATTCTTTTTCCTTTCATATAGGCACCATTGTCATAGCCTTGGCCGCACATTTCATTAGTATCAATATTTAAGTATTTTTAAAGAATTCAATAAAAACGTAATTAATCCTTGTCCTGTCGTGTCAGTAATTAAACAAAATTCAAGAAAATGCTACCTTATCTCAACATGTTTTGTTGAGGGATTGAAATAAACAAATTTAAAAACGACTGCAATTCGTTCCTCATGATTGCTATATTTATTTAGAATATTTTAGGGTGTTAACTATAGTTTGTTTTATTTTTTCGCCTATTGCAGTGGTTAGTTCATTTTGAATGTTATGACCAATGTACTTAGGCATATTGTGGTGTTGGGCGTTTCAATGTGGTTTATGTGCTCTGCTAGAATATTATCAAATTTTTAAATACAGTATGACCAAAAACTTTTCTCCTCTAGAGGCCTGGGGATTTTTAAAATTTAAATTAAAATTTATGTTGCCAGTGGTGAATAAAGGTACTTAATAATATAACCTATACAGTTTTGACAGAATCACTTAACTTTGACAGGATGTTTACTACTGCACACAAAGTGGTGCTGCGTATGGAAAGTGAAGGAAATTATTTTCAAGAGCTGCAGTTGTTTTTGTTATTAACACTTTTACGTAGTCAACAAAAATGTTTGTATCTATTAAAATGACCTTACTGACATAACCTGAAACTGACAAATATAAAATGCCGATGTAACTTTTACTACCACGACTGCCAACGTAAATTTAAAAAAAAAACAATTCCACAGCCCTCTAGGTCTAAAGGATAAAAGTTTTCGATCATACGGTACTTTCTATGAATTAAAAGAAATCCGTTATCGTTTTGAAATAACTTTTCAAAAAGCTAAATTTTGTCTGCCTAAATACTGAATGTCGTATATAATTCTTTCAATAACCGCCATCCACCTCTTTTTCTTCACGATCCATTTGAGCCTGATTTATAGAATCTACGGTTGTTCTTTTCTCTATATTTTGTTTTAAGTCTACACATTCTCTCACACTGCGATATCAACTATTGACAATTTAATGTTATCTGAAATAAGCTGTGGCCAAAGAGCAGGATCTGTCAACGCATCGGTACTAAGTTGCGGTGCCGAAGTATCAGTGCTAGAATCAGAAAGTTCAGCAACTGACACCGAGGGCGAGACTGCTGCTGCTGAACTTGTCCTGGTTCGAGAAACTTTCTACTAGAACTCGTAATTTTTCTCACGTTTTCCGTTTTTCCGTTTTCCTTTTTCGGTATTGGATAGCCAAATGTAATATGCCTTTTTGTGGTCATGTTGAAAAATCCGACTCTAAACGTTCGGGGCTGTTTTTATTAACAATTTACTTACTGGCAAAATATGAAAATGTTCTAAAAACTCTACTGGAAACCAAAGCAAAAAATTCAATAACATACTTGAACCCAGCAATTCAAAACGAAATTATTTCATTTCTGGGAAGGTCTCTACAAGATCAAATATTCGTGAAATTAATACTGCTCCATTTTTGTTATAATACTAGATACAACACAAGATGTGTGCAAACAGATCAAATGAGTTTAATAGTTCGTTATGTATTACTATGATATAAATATTTACTTATTAAAATAAAAGAGTTTCTATCATCTCAAAAGAGTCAGGTTGCTACATCCTAGCAAACATTATCTTGATTTGTATAAATTTTAGGATATATTTGCTATCAACTTGATTATCGTGGTATATTTTTAATAAATTCATTGTAAATGAACACTTTGTATAATGCTGATTTAACTACTGGGGTCGCTACAATACTGGATATATTTTAACTAATGACAACTTAATTCAAATGTGGTGATTCAACCTCATAATTCGCAAAACAAGTTCACCACTATTATTCGACAATTATCTGTGATTACGTAATTAAAGCGTGCGTAGGTGATAACAATTGCAGTAAGCAAATACACGTCATAAAAACACTACCACAGAGGACGCGTCTGTCGGAAGTGCACAAAAAGTCGATGCTACTACGAAAACAATCTTTTAGGATAAGCTTTCCTTACCTTTCCGTTGCTTTTTCCATGGAAACTAGGGATTAATTCGAGCCCCACCAAGTCATACGATGCTTGGGCCCCTCTTTCTTTGTTGACCTGCCGATACAAGCCGTTGACGCTTACAGAACGACTCCTGTTCCTGTAGCTCGACCGCTGCAATAGCACCTCCAATTCAGCCGTTGCCTAACACCTACGGCTCCAACTGCTTCCCACGAAGGTCACTGCCTACCCCTACCTCACAAGGCACCAATTGCACTGCTCGAACCTTGTACACAATCTTGACAAATCAACCAACACTCGATGCACAAATTAAACACTTTTATAGACTTCTACAGAGGTACTGCAACCTACTATAGTGTACCCAAAGGATCTAGAATTAATTTTCAAACACACTAAATCGGAAAAAGGGTATTTATTCACGGATTAACAATTATTTATTGAGGAAGCCAAAATTAACACCACTTCACAGCTTGGCTTATTTTCCCCAATTGTTTGTCTTCGATCTTACATTGTTTTACATTATTTACAAGCCTACTCTGGATGTTCAAATCAAGGCTAACACTAGTTTTAATACTGTTTTACAAATTATTATCAAGGTCAATGTTATTGCATACTATTTAGAAAAATTAAACTAGCACATTTCCGGAACATTTTATAAAATATTATTTGATATGCTTGAAATATTATTAATTGCTATTATAATCATAAAGGCTTAAAATATGTTCATATCAGTATACGATAAATGTTGAAAACCAACCAACGCCAACAAAAACGAAAATCAAAGAATCTTTTTTAGGATTTAGTTATACCAGACTAAAATCAGACTAGTGAAGTACTGGCTAATAAAATAATGTCTTTGTTATCAGATAATAAATTACTAATAGAAACATTGCATGGCCAGTGTTATGATGATAGTGCGAATATAAGCGGAGTGCATAATGGGGTTCAAGCTAAAATTCTTCAGTTGGCACCGAACGTCGTTGTGCAGCTCACAATTTAAATTTACTTTTAAACGATTCGGTGAAAATTGTAGAGGAAATAAGAATCTTATATGATGGAGTTTAGAGAATTTATACTTCTTCCGGATATAGCGTAACTTATGAATCATCAAAGGTAACATTGAGAAAATTAACCCCAACTCGCTGATCTTATTGACACGACGTATTGGATGATCTGTTTTTAAATACGACGACATATTAAAAGCATTGTCAAAAATTCATCTTGTTTCGTAGGACAAATCAGAAACATAGAAAGCTAAATCAATAAAATCATTTTTGGAAAATTTTGAAATGGTGTTTCAAAATTGTTGTAGAAAGTAAAATCTTAAAAACAATAGATACGGTTTCAAAATTGCTTCAAAGTTTAAACCAAAATTTAGAAAATGCTGCCAAATTACTGACTCGAGCTTTTAAGGATGTCAAGTTGTTGAGAAATAATTTTGATGGGGTAAAGACAGAAGCCATCAATTTATCAAAACAATCACTAGAATTTAAAAAGAAAAGAATATACAGACCGAAACGGTTTTACGATGAAAAACATAATCACCATCACTTGGAATCGAATGAAGATTGGTACAAAGTACACGTTTTCTACAAAACTTTGGATATACCTACTTATTTCCTAAATTTCGAAGAACAGAAGGACTTAATACAATAAACCTAATCTTTCAGATTATATTTCCAGAACATTTAATAAAATATTCAGACGAAGAAATATACCTGAAAGGAAGAAAACATTTTTGAATTTTATATCAATCTAAAATTATTCCTCTGCTAGTAGTTTTTCAGAAATAATTACTGCTTGCTACATATTTTTAACAATCTCTGTAACTGTACCTTCAGCAGAACGTTCCTTTTCAAAATTAAAATTGATAAAAAATTATCTGCACTCTAGTCTTGTCCAGCAACGATTATCTGCTTTGGCATTACTTTCAATTGAAAGTGAATATACTAAAAATATCAATTTAAAAAGAACAATTTCCACGTTTTCTCAAGAAAAAGCACAAAAGAAAAGTTTTGGTTAGTTTGTTGTTATGTATTGTCAGGCGCGTAGGAGCCGCGGGGGCCACGGGGGCCAATGGCCCCCCCAAATAATTTTCAGAGGGGCCTGGCCCCCTCAAAAATATCTGTTTCTAGTTTCATCATAATTTATAATTTTACGTATTTCTTGCAACCACTAACATGAACATATATGAACTTGAATTGTAATTAAAACCCGCGTCTGTAAATCCCCTTATTTTTTATTGCCGCCGAGTGAGCAATATTAAATTTCACTATTCCAGAAAGTAATCGGTGTGGTCGGATATAATTGAAATGGGACTACTATAACAACACTTTTCTTATCGGGCATTTGCCGTGCAACTGCAAGGTTGTTTCCAAAAGATGCCTACTATTAAGATTTTAACCGCCTTTTTGAACAACCGATTTGGGCGGGTTTGATAATAGTTATTTACTATACAAGTGGGATAACAGCATCATTAATATACGTGTGTGTAAGTTACAAACGAGTGCGTAGCACGAGTTATGTAAGCACACAGGTATATTAATGATACATTATCACACATGTATTGTACAAAATCTTATCTACGACTGCCTAAAACTGAAAAAAGTGCATTAAGAGAAATGTCAGATCTGTCATTTTCAAAAGTATTTTAGTAGGCAAATGTCATTATGTCATTCATTTGACACTATTTCAGTTACGTAATAAAGTCATTACACAACTCAGTTGCGTAATGAAATCATTACATAACTGAGTGGTGGAATGAGCTTCATTACCTAACTGAAATAGTGTCAAATGAGTGACGTAATGCGTTACTTATCCCACTGGAGTAGATAAAATACATTTATTGATTTATTATGTGGAACATTAGTAGGTGCTTTACCAACTAGAATTTCTGATTTTGGTACAGGTTTCTAAATGATAGTTTGTTAATTGAATTTAGTTTTGTATTTGTGTTTTATTATTTTTAATCTTTATTTATACCCTTTTTATTTTTCGGAAACTCGTTTCTATATTCCTTTAAGTTTGCTTATTCATGTGTATTCTTTGCTTATGTGAAAATCTGATAATAAACATTGTTCATTGTTTAATTATTTTTTTTATGGTACAGTGTTTTTTTTTTATAAAATAGCACTTATTAAGTAACCAGTGACTACAATATACTATTATAGTATAAAACTAAAAATTGAGAATCAGGAAATCAGAAATATTATAGCTCGTATTAATGGATCAAGTTAGAAGTATAAGTCTTTATTGAAAATAGAATGGCCCCCGCAGTCTAGAAAACGCTCCTACGCGCCTGTGTATTGTAACAGTTTTTATAAGCAAAAAGAATAAATGTTCCTTAATGTAACAAATATTTATGTACCTGCATTGTTATGTAACTTAATTTTTCACTATAATAATAATTTGTAATTTATGTCGCTGTTTCATATTTTTTAATTTTCACATTAAATTTGTTCGTGTGTAATTAAGTTTTAGCAATTAATAAAAAAAATACTCACCAAAAAATGTTACTGTGCTATATACTATGTCTAAATGAGTGATTAAAAATTGGGGACTCCTAATTCTATACGTTACGCCCCTGAGAGATATAAGTAATGGCGAGGTGAGAAGTTTTACTAGAAGCTGAAAACGGAGAGAAGGTAACAATCAT
Organism: Agriotes lineatus; assembly: GCA_940337035.1. Taxonomy (NCBI): domain Eukaryota; kingdom Metazoa; phylum Arthropoda; class Insecta; order Coleoptera; family Elateridae; genus Agriotes; species Agriotes lineatus. The sequence continues at coordinate 130,087,977 of OW679198.1, read as the reverse complement.
AAACATAGATGAATTAAGGGAAGGACTAAAAAATGGGGAAAGCAGTCGGTCACAATGGCATAACTCCGGAAATGCTGAAACAATTGGATGAGGCAGGACTGGAACTATTGCACAGTGTGTTCGAACTAGCCTGAAAATACAAAAAATACCACTGGCAAATAGCAGTAATAATGCCGCTACACAAACAAAGATATAGTAAAAGTTGTGCAAATGATGAAGGAATCTCGTTATAAGGGAAAGTCATATAAAAGAATACTGGAGAAGAGGCTGAGAAAAACCGTTGAATTTCAATTAAATGACACACAGAGTGGATTTAGACCGGGTTACAGTATGCAGGATTGCATTTTTACACTCAAACAAATAACTAACAGATTTATAAAGTACAATCAAGTAGCGTATCCATGCTTTATCGACCTGACCAAAACCTTTAAAAGAGTGCCAAGGCAAGCCATATGGACAGCCTTCAAAACAGAAATGTGGAAAAGGCATGACAGCGGCAATCAAGTGTCTATACATAAGAACAATTAATGCAGAAACAGGAATTTTTGTAACTACGGAAGGACTGAGACAGGGTACAGTTCTCAATCCATTGTTGTTTATTACCTTGATGGACGATATAATCAGTGCCGTCTTTTATATGATTAAGGCCCCGGGCCCAAGGTAATGAAGGGGCCCTTCTAGAAAGGAAGTAACTCAATACAATACAATATATATTTTTATCTACGACCACTACTAAAAGTAGGCCTTTTAACGCTAGCTTGTTTCACTAAAAGTGACGTTTTATAGTTTAGCGTGGTTATAGAAATCAGCTGTTTACTTTTAACCCATGTGCTAAAAGTGAAGTGAGGTTACAAAACTACAATTTCGAACTGGAAATGAAGTTGTAAAGTTATTCTAGTTACTTCTTGCTTTACAGGTAAAGTGTTTTTGAAATAATTAACGCGTTATGTAATAAATACAGTCAGACGTGGAGTATTAATAATTACATTCTGTAACTGACCTTGCAGTACTGGCTTCGCAAACATTCGCCCGCGCGGCATGGGCTACTGTTTATTATGACATAAATTAGAAGTGTCGTAGATGCAAACCTTTGTTAAATCGATATTATGGATTAATAACGGTAAAATTAAGGTCGTCGATAAAATATTGTATGCAACGCATGCTAAAAGTAGTTTATGCACGAGACATGTTATGAAACTCAGCCTTCGGCTTCGTTTCATGATTTTCATGTCTCGCGCATAAACGTTGACTTTTAGCACTTGTTGCATAAATAGCTATTAATATACCTGCTTTTATTTTTATACAACTATGTACTGAAACGAAATTAAAATTCTAATAAAATGTATATAAACACAATAGAACATAAGAATCCTAAAAATTAAGAAATATGTCATAATTATTGCTACACAATAATAAAAGATTTTTTTCTCGATTTGGTATGGGCAAAGTCCTGTATTATATCTTCAAAATTTAAATTCAACAATATGTCGCTTTCTATGCACATTAATGATAAAAGAGTTTAGCCTCTCTTGTAGCACAGTACTGCAAAGTTCGTTTTTTATCCTGCTTAACTTCGAAAATGAACGTTCTCCACTGCAATTAGTGATCATTAATGAATAATGACATGAAAATTCTAAGTGATAACGCAACGTTAGGAAATGTTTCTTCTAATTTATCAGTTCTTAAAATGTTAAACAGTAGCGAGTTATCAATTTGTTTAGTTTTATATACATCGTTAGTTCCTAAATACAGCGCTAAATGAATACATTCCGTTTCTAATTCTTCTCCATTTATAGCAAGGTGATAATATTCAGCAAACTTTTTACAGCTATCGTGCAACACATTTGGACTAATGGTTCTTAGTTGATAAACAGCCACACCGATTGTTTACTTTGATATATGCAGCAGATCTCTGCTGTAGTTAAGTTATCGATGAGTCGATAATTGGGATAAACATTTCCACTTTAAATTTATCAAATGAATACACAACTTTAATTTTTATTTTTTTACAATATATTTAATGAATTACAGAATGATTAGTTGATCAATGCGCCTGTCGGGGGCCCCAAAAAATTGGGGGCCCCGGGCCCGGGCCCGCCTGGCCCGTGCCTAAAGACTGCACTGGATATAATAAAAGAGTGTAGACCACCAATGGGGAAACTACTAATGGGGTATGAGAATATACAACCAATAAAGATATATAAGTGCACGTTCGGGGATGTTATAGTTCTTTTGGAAGGGGCTGAGCGGGCTTCACAGAGTAACTTGCAAATCTGGGACGAGGTATTCGTACTAAAGACAAAGAACACGAGAGTGAACCCAACCATTGCAAAGGTACTGGCAATATCCCCTCAGAATACGCAGGGTGAGTAGATCTTACAATATATGCTAAAATGTAGAGGTCAATGAAAACCAGTCTTGTTTCATGAACTAATCTAATAAACTTGTTAATCTCGGATGTGAACAAATCAACAAGATTATATTTAGCTATAAAACCCAAAAGAAATAACACAGAACGGGAAAGAATAGCGCAAGTTTATCAAGGACGAGCTAGAGAAATAGGGCAGATCAAGCCAATACTGGACACTTTCGGGTACAAGAGGATCCGACTATGTATGTATGTATAAAACAGCACGTTAGGCCTGCAGGCATATGGCTTTAATTCATTTCCTTCGAAATAGAAATAATTAATAAATATGTATTGTTAAGATTCCACGTTCCGGTACTTTTTATGTTATAATTAAGTATGTTGTAATGGTATTTACGTGTGTAAATGGTTATATTTTATAAAATTTTATTTTTTTATGCTACTAGCAATTGTATTTGATTTTGCTTGTATTGAAATCTCATCATCTCATCTTTCAGCCCCCTTCTGTCCATTGTTGGGACATTGCGATCCAGTTGGTTGTGATTCTTTCGAGGTCGTCTGACCATTTATTGAAATGGATTTATGTAATTCATATGCCCTTTTTATTAAATTATTAATCATCAATATTACGAAATATCATTAGCTCCGGTAGAACATAAGTACTCTTAATAACAGGTTGTGATCTCGTAACATTACAATGGCTATCGTTATTTCTGAAATTTGATTTCTTTTTGTTTTTATGAAACCTGACTTCAAAATCAAATGTCTAATTTCTATCTATCATTGTCATTTATGTTTTTATGAATGTTGGAATTAATCATAAATACACACTTATTACACTTACACTTATTCAATAAACAACATAAAAATGGTACACCAAACCCAGAATATGCGGAATCAGCCAACACCAACTGCTTAAACTTTCCAATCAAAACACGACGGGATTCCTGCTGCTTCTACCTGGATACTCAACAAGACCCACTAGCTGCAACTGCAATGTCTTTTCCCAACATCAAACAAACAGTAATCAATTCAGCAACAGCAGACTTGACGCTACCCAATTCACAAGACGTTTGATCTCTTTCAAGAAACTTTTGTGGACCACTTCCGGAACATACACCGCCAGTTTATTCACGTTACATGATGTAATCAATTGATAATAAATGACGTACAATATCCAATTCCAATAATTACTTTTGTAGCTAATATCTGTATAAATTATTGTATTTCTACCAGATTCTCTTCTTAGTAATACACCATACCTTGTTATTTTTAAAATTTCATTTTTATGTTCATTCTTGATAATTTTATTTATGTAAACCGTTACATACTCCAAATAGATATAACATCCTATTATGCAAGGGTTTATTTCCCCTTTTCACTATTTACAAATCAGTGTTTACATGTTTCGAATCAAAATTTTTTGGTCTCCAAATAACATTTTCCGTAGTAATATAATAATTCTTATTTTTAAGTTTTAACCACTCTATTTTATTTTAACCCACTTCCTTTAATTATCCAGTATATTAAATGACATCGTTCAAATAAGTATTTAGTATTAATTACCCCTTATTTTTTTATACAAATAATCTTTACATGATTTTATAGATCCTTTCTATTTCTTTTCTTACATTGTTCAATTGGATGCGTATTTTAATCTATTATTTTCCAAATACATTGAACTGAACTGAAGTATATTGATATTAATCTGTTTTTTTTAAATTACAAATTTGCCCTATTATGTATTAGAATGCCAATAATAATTATTATTAGAAATAGCTCCTGAAAAATCAGGGGTTGATTCTTTTATCTAGTTACTTGATTTCTGAAAAATTAATGTTCTAATATTTTAATCTCATTTGCATAAGTCACAATATTTACGTCAACCAACTGCTAAAACAAACCTGCAATTCAATTGACAAATACCCAATCTTTACAATGGTACACAAAAATATTAAAAACACAGTAAGTAATTATTTCTTAATTAGTTCACCTTTTAATTGTCTTTATTTCGTTTCTAGTTATGATTTTAATAATAAATCACCCACCTTTCATTTTGCACAACCTTTCCAGATGTCAACCTCCTTTTAACCTTTTAACCTTTCAAGCACCTTCACGCAATGCACGGTTCACAGACACACAAGACGTCCTAACCGTCCAAGATCAGCAAACTCCACCTTTTCTACAGCATTCAGCCAACAGACAAAACCTGCAGACATCTACTTGCTACCGCATCTGCTGCCCTCCTGGAATATGCTTCTTTTATCCGATGATCCTCCTCTGGAAGTCCCACTTAGTACCAAACAGCTTGACGTAATCCACTTTGATTAATGTAATATTCAAATGGAATTTTCCAATAAAATTGACGCATTCTATTTCTTTTGTAGAATAATTCTGTTATCCATTAGTTTTTTACCACATACCATTAGTTGTCTTTGCTTCTTCTCGATATTTTAAAATTCTATTTTTATTCACCACGTAGATTTTAAGTATGTATACCCTTTTTTGTTAGTCAAAACATTTCTCAATAAAAACAGGGTTATTTTAAATATTTTTAATCACACCAATTTCATTTTACTACATTTTCAAAAAAAAATTATTATCAATAATTAAAACAAACGATATCAAATCCATTTTTATACACTCTAGTCTTAATATACTTGAGTTAAACCTACTAAATTTCTATTTTATTTCAAATTAAGTATTTGTCATTCGTTTCAAACTGCAATTTATAGAATATTATTTTATTTTCAAATCAATCTGTTTTTCAAATAGCTATTTTCCATTCATATTCCCACCTCATACATGAATAAATCCAAATTATTTTTAACCATTGTAATCCCTTAATATGTTCTAAATTTAATTCTAACACCCTTATGGTTGTATCATTACAACATATTTAATAAGTCTGATTTCTTTGGAACTACATAAATTCATTTTTAATAATTTTAATGAAATATCTTACGTCCCTTCTGAATAAAACTTCAGCAGTTTTCATAGTTTCAGGTTTTGTACAATATTTGTCGACAGGTCTGGAAAGAAATAACTCGAGGAGTAAAAGCATTGACAATCCTAGTAGAGATTTGCAAATCTGGTTTATAGGACATTGACAACTTTGTTCATAGTCACATTAAAAACCCCTATTTTAAATTTGTCAGTTATTTTTTTTTTGTGCTTTGCAGTACCTACCAGCTCGCTATAAGGAGCCAAGAAGCTATTATTGTACCATAACAAAACTGCCATTCAAGATTTTTTTAACTAAAAAACATGTTTTACACTTATTTTTCATTCATAATCTAATTTGAAGCGTGAACAAAGAGTGAATATATAAATATAAACTGTGCGGTAAGCGCTTGCTTGCTTTCGCGGACGAATAGTCCCAGATCCCAGATTGGGGTGCATTAAAGAGTATAAAGCTGTAAGCATCCGGCTAAATGAATCAAATTATGTATCTCTTAAATAAGTCCTCTTGGTCGTATTTAGATACTCGAAGAAAATCTGGAAATACAACAGTTACGTAGACCTCCGCTTGACTTACCATTTCAAAAAGACGTACCTCTATAAGTTCTAAACTATAAAGTGCGATCAAGAAAATTTAATAGCAATTGTGATTGACTGCAAATAAAAAGAACGTAGAATGGAGTTTATATATCGTGCAGGTTGCCAATAAACACCAATGTGTCATTCATTGATTTGGTTGTGTAACTTAAGACGAAAGCAAAGCTACTTTGGTAGGTAATTCTTCCACTCGTGCTATATTTTGCCGGTTCAGCAGTCCATATGCGAAATATTACAATGTAGTAATGTCGGAATCTGTCTTATATTCGGTTGGCCCTACCATCAAAATTCTCCATGAGCCGCCACTGGTGTTTCGTCTTCGCAACTTTCGTTGTGAAATCTCTTTTTTCTTTCGTATTTTATGAGCACACATCTCTTTTGAACGACATCTAGAGGGCTTTCCTTTTCAGAGACATTCCTCACTTAGTGTGTTTATAAACTCTTCAGCATCTTCAGCAATTTTATGAAATGCTCGAGAAAGTTTCTTCGGGGATTGTAGTGACCTCGGCCATGTAATAAGTTTGCAAGAAATCCATTCCTGATATTTACAGAGAGAGGGCAAGCAAGCATAAAAATTCTTCTGAACAACATTGCAGTAATAATTGTTTTATACTACCAATATTCATAGTCCCCAAGGCATTTTTGTGAGCACGAGATCCGACGGCCCATCGAGCTAGCGCCTGATACTCTTAAGCTTAAGACGGTCCTGCCAGGACAGTCTCTAGCTTACTTGTCACCGGCGTGCAAATTCTCATGTACCGCCCCTCTTTTTTTATTGCATTTTATTAAACTTTTAATTAGGTTAATAGCAATCGAAATACTAATATGTAGTATTTTTCTGTAGAATAATATTAAATTTGTCTATTTCGTCTAAGATATTAGTCCACACTTATCAAACTGGTAATAGAATGGAAATTTTGTATGTTTTTATAAAGTTTCTTGCTTCTTCATTTCTCTTAAGTAGAACAAGTTTTCCTAAAGCATCTAGAACCTTTGTCAACTATTTGAAAACCATAGATATAGGTTGTTCTTGTTTTGTGAACCATTGAGTATCACAGCGCTTCTTCAAATAAACTATTATTAAATGCGACATACCTAAGTTTATTTCAGAAAAAGACGAATAAAGTGCATTTCAAATGGCAGCAAAAAATGTTATAACTTGGTGATACACTCCCGGCGCAAAAATCAACCAAGTTTAAATGGTAAAAAATAAGCAAATTTATTCACTTCGATAATTTGGGTTTGGACTTTATACAGTGTGTTTAGAAAAGATGCTACCACATTTTAGGCGTAAGGAGTGCTTATTAAAAGAAGACAAGTCCCTATGAACAAAGGTCCATAAATGCGTTTTAAGGAAGCTACAGTTCTGGTTAGATAATAGGAAAGGTTAGATTTTTACTTCCCTCGCCTAAAAGACGGAGGAAGTATTGTAATTGCGAAAAAATCACCTTCCGAGATTTCTTCTGATCTTCACGTTTCAGGGTCTCTAGATGTCGAAAAACAGATTTTCTCAATTCCGTCTGTCTGACCTTGGCAACTGTACACTTTTCGATTCATATTTGCACTAGTACAGAAATGGACGCAAGATAGGGTTTTACATGGTACATTTTAAATAAGAAACAAACACTTCGTCAATATTCGGCAATCGCCGTCGTTGTTGTTTAATTTCCCCGTATAGTGATTGTTTATTTGCGCCATGACAGTTCGACAATATAATGTTTGATTCTAAATAATAAGTCATATTACCGAATTTATGAGTAGTTGGAGAAACAATAGTATGTTTAATTTGCACAAAAAATGCGTTTTCGGGACGCGTAAGACTCGCCGAACGACGCGCAGCGTTACTTGTCCCGAAATCATGCATTTTTTGTACTAATGAAACAAATAACTATTTTGCAGGATGACGATATTTTGCATGCAGATTATATATCTACCTGGCATGAAACCGAGAAAATGTCGGACCAATATATACAGGGTGAGCACCTTAAAAAATTAAGTTTTGTTTATTTTTGCGTTAAGTGGGAAATAGATGTAAGTAATAATTTGCACATACGCCAGGCTTTACACTTGACGAAAATAGGACCCAACAGATACCATATAAGGTCGCAAAAAATTCAAAAAGTTTCAACAATAACTCCGTTCTCTTAAATACAGCCGCTCTTCGAACACATACAATCGAGCCAGCATGGCGCAGTATAACCTATCGATGCGGTTACAATTGCATCCGCAGATGATGTAGATCGAATGGCTCCCCGGATTTTTTTAAAATTTGATATTGATTTAATTTGATAACCAAGTGTTTCGTTTTATTGCATCAATATTATTAGTCTCGTTAAGATATTGTTAGCCTTATATTCCTTTGCTTGTTATTATTTTTGATTTAATTGAGATACAGAAAAGTAACAATTTGAACATAGTTCAGACTTTACTTTTGACGATAATCCCACAGATACAGCGTAAGTGCTCTTTCTGCTTTACAGCGTAAGAGGTGTCAACGAAAAAAGGTTCTATTTAAGACAGCCCAGACGCACGTAGTTACGTAGTGGTCCGTAACGCAGGTAGAAATAGCCCAATACCCAAAAAAACGTTGGGATTGCATACGCATCCACCTGCCCTTCGAATTCGATCACCCGTAATGTTTTTTATTTGAAAATTTATTTAATTTATTGGAAACGTAAAAATATTTTTACCCCTAACTTAATTTGATTTTAAAAATTATTTAGTGTCACAATGGCCATGGGGGAAGTACTGGGTAAACCTCTTTACAGATTTTTTATATACAAAAGATACAGTGGAAAAAGTCCGATAAAACACATCACAAAAGATACTCTTGCGTGGAATCGCTGAGAGCAATAGTGAGAAAAAAGCGAACCTAAAGATTGAAATTCGCTGCTTCATGTGATAACAACGTGTTTCTCTATTACCGTTCTCAGGACTGTAGCTCCCTTAAAATGCACTTCGAGACCTATGTTCTTAGGAATTAGGTCTTATTTTGATGAGCACTACCTACGCCGAAAATATGGTATCAGAAATACCCTGTATTTGGTTGATTTGTGCCATTGTCATACCACCGAACACTATAATTTTGACTGTCGAGCGTGCCGCAGACAAACACTTTTGGAGATTCAAGGTCATTGTATTTTTAAAGTACTCCAAAAATTAGTGTAATAAGGGTGTTTTTTTAGAGGGATACAACTTTAAATTGAAATAAAACACAGAAAGATGTTTTTAATATCCATGAAATTGGCTTTATTTGAAAGATAATTTTATGGCATTTATGTTTAATATGATTTCGGGCATGTGACCGCCGCGATTGGCATATACATGACGTAATCTGAAGGTCCAATTTTCACACACTCTTTTTGCAGTAAATCAGGCTGTATTTCATTTCAGCAATAACGCGTCGAATTTTGGCTTTCAAGTGCTCAACTGTTTCCGGTTTATCGGCCTAGACATGCGACTTTACATATCCTCCAAGAAAATAATCTAATGGCGTCAAATCGCACAAACGAGGTGGCCAGTTAACAGATCCACGAAATGGATTTTTAACTGGCCACCTCTTTCGTGCGATTTGACGCCATTAGATTATTTTCTTTGAGGATATGTAAAGTCGCATGTCTACGTCGATAAACCGGAAACAATTAAGCACTTGGAAGCCTACATTCGACGCGTTATTGCCGAAATACAGCCTGATTTACTGCGAAGAGTGTGTGAAAATTGGACCTACAGATTACGTTATGTACACGCCAGCCGCGGCGGTCACATGCCCGAAATCATAATCAAACATAAATGCCATAAAATTATCTTTCAAATAAAGCCAATTTCCTGGATATTAAAAACATCTTTCTGTGTTTTATTTCAATTCAAAGTTGTATCCCTCTAAAAAAAAACACCCTTTACATACTACACAAGCTTCAAAAAGATCGTTCTGGGGACTCGTACTTCACTTAAAATGTAAGAAGTGTATCAAATACACTATATTTTTCTGTTTCTTGAACCACTTGCAACTGTATGTCATTGATGTAAATAAGTGAACTTGAGAACGACATAGCCTATGAGGATGATTTTTGCGCCATTTTGTGTGAAATATTAATGCAGACTATTGAAAAGTTTCAATTTAAGCTATTCAAAATTAATTGTCAAATACTATAATCCTTTAAAACTACTGAAAAACTTTTGGGCAAGATTAATTGCCTTTTGCTTTGTATGTATTTTCGATTTGTATTCGGGTTACCAGTAATAATATGCTGTGAGATTGGTGTAGTGTAAATACTCGTGGACTGTCGAGCCTGAGTTTGCGAGTTCGAATCTCGGTCCGAGTTTTTTTTTTAATTGTCGGAAGATGCGGATTCAAATTTCTATGTCTCTCATCTTTAAATCTGAAATGCCAAACCATCGGCGCTATCTGACTCATTCGTACTCTTCGAAATAGTCGACCGATTTCCTCCGTTTAGGCTTTATTGAAGAATTTCTTCGCCACATTGTGGACGTTCATCGGGAAACAGGAAGCGTAGCTCGTAAAGTAGGTGCTGGCAGGCCAAGAATACTGTACGAAGAAAACATTGAAGCTGTGAGAGCAGTGATCGAAGATCAACCGCATACGCCAATTTGACAATTGCATCAACAGATCGATCTTTCTTACAGTACTTGTCAGCGTATCCTTAAACAAGATTTACAACTTTATCCCTCTCGTTTACAAGCTTTCCATGATATTGTCCTAAATGATTTTTCACAGAGACAGGTGTTCTGTCAGTGGTTTGGAGTGTGTGAAAAAATATTTTGTACTGATAAATGTTGGGTCTACCATTCTAGGTACATCAATTCACAGAATATGAGGATGTGGAGTTCAGACAAACCCCATTATTTTATTGAGACATCTTTACATCCACAGAAAATTGGAGTTTTGGCAGCCATCAGCAAAAGGCGCATAATAGGACCTATATTCTTTGAAGGTAACAATAAACAATTTAATATCTGTTTTTCAACTATACAGATTTTTTACCAAGACCAGTAAGAAAACATTATTTTGTATTTGTAGGAATTACGAATGCTGAAAGATAGCGGATAGGAATTTTGACTCCATTTATACTCCAATCATTGGATGTCGAATTAGCAGGGTGGGGTCGAATTCATACTACATGGCAACATTTGGATTTTATTATGGATTTTTTGACAATCAAATCATAAGTTTAAATACACCCGTTATATTTCCTCCTAGATCATGCGATTTGACCCCTTGCGATTTCTTTTTGTGGCCAAATCTTAAACATTCGATTTTTAAAACCCCTATCGCTGATTTGGATGAGCTTCGACAGAGGATAGTGAATTATATTGAACACATAAATAATACTCCTGGGGTTCTACACAATGTTTTCAATACCACGAAAAGAAGAGTTAGGTTGTGTAAAGATGACGGCGGTGGCGACATACAACATCTTCTTTAATTAAATATTTGTTAGAATCGTTTTTACAGCATTGTAGCGAAACGAAATAGTTATTACGTTATAAACAGAGAATCTAGTTATTTGCAATTATTAGCAGTTGTTTTTAGTTATTTACATAATTTAAATTAAATAAAAAACAAAGTTTACATGAAACTGGCTTTGAATGATTAGCTTAGTTGCTGTTTATCAATATTTGCAAAGATTTGCTGCAATAGCATGTAGTTCAAATGTCACAAATTCAAGCAGTGACATACGTGATATTTTTCTGACCTGTTTTGATGAATAGAATTTTGAATCACATATTATGATAATGACATGACTGCATTGAAAGCGATTTTTCAACAGATTACGGAGACTGCATGTGTCTTAAGGAACGGTTGTCCCAAGGAGCATATGGCAAAAACCGCTCCATGCCAACACGGTCTAGGACGCTTAGGCGCGATTCTTTAGGCGCGCATCTTTAGGCGCGCACTTTTAGGCGCGAGCGCTTTAGACGCGGACGCTATTAGGCGCCTGAACGTTTAGGCGCCGCAACTTTAGGCGCGGGGGCACTTAGGCGCCACATGAAAGAAATTCGCATTATTCTTGATTTTAAAACTTGTTGTTAGTTAAGTATTGCAGTAATTACTGTTAAAGAAAAATTCAAACCTTCATAAACAATATGTATTTGGCGCTTTTACGAGCCTTCTTCAATGTTAAAGTTTTACAAATTTACATATTTAAATTACATTGTATCGATTATGAAAAATGAGTTATTTACATTTTGTATATGGGTAGTTTAATGTGGTGGAATTATACACACCATATAATTTCACTACGTTAAACTATCCATATACAAAATTAATGTAAATAACTTTTTGTTCATAATCGATATAATGTAAATTCAATATATAAATTTGTACAACTTTACACTGAACACTGAACACACTGAAGGAGGCTCGTAAAGAACTGAATATATATTGTTTGAATTTTTCTTCAACATTCATGACTGCAATAATTACCTAAGAAAATTTTTTTAAATCAAGAATAATGTAAATTTCTTTAATGTGGCGCCTAACTGTCCCCGCGCCTAAAGTTGCGGCGCCTAAACGTCCAGGCGCCTAATAGCGTCCGCATCTAAAAGCTTCGCGCCTAAAAGCTCGCGCCTAATAATGCGCGCCTAAAGGTGCGCCCCTAAACGTCCCTTTCCGATGCCAACAGCATACTGAATTTTCAATGAGACGCTTGCACTGACTCATCTTGTTCTATTTTATGGAAGAAATACAAATAAGCATACCGAAAAAAAAAGAGATGGATGTAGATATTTATATTTTTGGAGAATTCTAACAGCAATGGGTATTTTAGCCATTTTGGTACGTATTTAGTTTTGCATAATACAAACACCATAGCATAAACTTAAATGTTGCGTGGCGCTTGCAACCAAAAGTAAGATTATATACATATCGCATTATATTAAGGTAATGAACAATCTGTAATTATTTTTCATCGCTCCAAGGAGCCGGTGCCAGCAGCCAGGGGAGTAATTTTGGAGCGATCCACTGGAAATCGTATCGATATCACGGTAAGCCAGTCCGCCCCTGTCGGTCTGTATTTTTTGGGCTAGTCCTGCGTCTTTTTTGGTTCAATGAAATACGGAAATGTTTCTTCAATCGAACAAATCCCTGTAATATCAATATATCTTAGAATTTACGACATCGGTGGCGTAATGGATAGATTGTGAGGCTTGCAATAAATAAGTTCTCGTTTCGAATCCATCGATAGGCACTTTTTCCGCAGTCCACTGGCTCGATACTGATCCGGTTGATCAGTTGACGTAGGAGTACAATTAAGGTAGAATAACAAGACATACACACATGTAACATAACGAGCCCACATTGAGGCCTAAATTCAACCTCTGTGAAGTTAGCACCACAAGTGCCAAAAAATTTTTTTTTCAAGAGTTCCCGTTGCACTCCAAAGAGTTCTAGAGTTCTTTGCTATTTTTAAAAATAGTTCTATGTATTTAAGAAAAAAAAATGTGAATCGAAAATTTGGGGTGCTAACTTCACTTTTTCCTCGGACAAATACCATTATAACTCCTTTTCAGTCATACTTATTGAAAAATATCATAGCACTTTTCGATAGAACTCGCCGGGGTACTACTAGAACTATAAAAATAATCGAAAAATAATAATAATAATAATAGTGACTTTATTGACTGAAACAAATACAAAACTAAATATATAACAGTTAAAACAAAACAAAATAAATTTATAAACCGGAAAAAACATCTTTTTGATTTTTTAAGTTCCGGTAGTTCTAATGCGAGTTCTAGTAGCACCCCGACGAGTTTAATCGATAACTCTAATAACATATTGTGATAGGACTCGAAGGAAAAAGTTACCCTCATTTTTACTTCCCTCGTCTGAAAGACGAAGGAAGTATTGTAATTGCGAAAACATCACCTTCCGAGATTTCTTCAGATCTTCACGTTTCAGAGTGCCTAGATAACGAAAAACAGGTTTTTTCAATTCCGCCTGTCTGTCTGTTGGCAGTATAGCTCAAAAACTATTTGTCGGAAGAAGACGATATTTTGCATACATATTATATATCTACCTCGCATGAAACCGGTACAATTTCATACAAATATATACAGGGTGGACACCTTAACAAATAAAATTTTGTTTATTTTTAGGGTTAATTTTGAAATAAAAGGAAGTAATAGCTCTCACATAGGTCAGACTTTACATATGCCGAAAATAAGACTCAACCGATACAGGATAATGTCACAAAAGAGTAAAAATGTTTCACAATAACACCGTTTTGTTCAAGACAGGCGCGCGCCGGACTCATCTGGACGAGCCTCCGTAGTGTAGTTGGAATTTCATCGTATGTACTTATTATGATTAATAAGACATTTATGACTGACTGGCTGACTGCTGCGGTTACATACATCCGATGCGTAGATGCGCTTACGATCGCTCTGCAGAGCGGCGGGTTCAAACCCCAGCGGGATATTTTTTTTTGATTTAAAAAGGTACCTATTTAATTTATTAGAAAGGTGAAGATATTTTTACTCCCAACTTAATCTGATTTTTAAAATTATTTAGTGTTACAATGTCGACGAGGGAAGTTTTGCGTAAAGCCTTTTACAGATTTTTGTAATAGCACTTTTACAAAACGACGAAGTCCTAAAAGCAATTTTTTAAAAGTTCCGGTAGTTCTAATGAGAGTTCTAGTAACACCCTGGCGAGTTCTATCCAGTGGCGTAACAAGACGGTTTGGCGCCGGTGTGCAAGAATAAATGATAGCCGCTGTAGAAAAGAAGTTTCAGACAAAAGAGGGGGGAGGGTAATTTTTGCTCATGCAACACTTTAAATTTAAAAGAAAATTAATAAGCTCTTTTCTTAACATGAAAGGTTACTTACTGCAAAATAAAACACATTTAGATGTTTCAATCTTTTATTAAATATAACATAATAATAATAATAATAATAATTCCATTATTCCCTATTGGGACATGAGGTATTCGTATATTCTCTCCAGTTGTCATTTTCCTTTGCTATTTGGCTCAGTTGTGCTATAATCTTTCCTGTCTCTTGTTTTACAATTCTCCTTCACGTTTTCGCGGGCGTGCTCTGTTTCTGAAACCCTAAGGGTTCCAATCGAAACTTTTCTGCAAATTTCAGTTTCATTTTTTCGCAACGTATGCCCTAACCATCCATATTTTCTTCTCCTAATTTCTATACTAATGTCCACCTGATTTGTTCGGTCCCAAAGCTCTCTGTTCGAAATAATGACTGGCCACCAAAAACCTATTTACAAACACCTGCAATTTCTGCTTTACGAGTTCTGTAACCGTCCACGATCCCGACCCATAAAGTAGAACAGGTTTTACCATTACATCAAACACTCACAAAATATAACGTGAAACATAAAAATACATATGAAAATACAAAAACAAAAACCACGTAAAAGGAATACAAATTTAAATAATTCACAAGAAAAATAAAATATATAGATATATAAATATGTAGTTGCTATAACTTTAATTAAATTCTCTTTTGCGAGACTTTGCTAAAGCTAACATATCTATCAGTGAATTAAAACCAAGAGTACTGGCTCTTAGTTTCTCGATACTCAGTAATGCAAAACTCTTTAAGTTTTTAATAATTTTTAATTTAGAAAAATGTCTCTCAGTGGAGGCTGTATAGTGACGGGATGTAAAAAACAGAATATAAGCTGTATACAAATCTGGAAAGCTAGCCAATGATGTGTGATTAGACAGACATTTTTCTCCCACTTCCTTCACTGATAAGCAAGATTTAATACTAGTTGTGTACGAAGATCGAAATTGTACAATTTGCTTTAGTAAGCCGTCATCGAGATCAGTTTCATACATAGTTTGAAGTTATTTAACACTCTCTATGACCTCTGTATCTGAGGCAATCGTCAGAAATTGGCGGTTTAAAACTTTGAATTTATAGTATGTTACTATGCACTATGAAATCTAAGAATCACAAACACACACTAGAGCTGCAACTTCTAATCTACTCAAAAGGAGAAAAGATTGCACACTCAAAAGAGCCCCGTGGAGCTCACGTATCATAGTCTATTGTCGCTTTGAACCACAGTAGTGTAGTTAGAGGGATTCTGGCGCACTTCCGGTGGTTTGGAACTTGGCTAAGTGTCACGTGGCGGCCTCTGGTTTGAAACTTGGCTAAGTCTAGTCGAAGGTCACGGGTCTAGCCGGGGTCAAGGTCACGGTCATTGGCCTCTGGTGTGAAACTTGGCTAAGTCTAGTCGAAGGTCACGGGCGAGGTCACGGGCCTCACCTAGGTCACGTGCCACTTCCGGGAATTTTTTGGGTTAAAAGTGTAGTTTTTGAAATTTTCCCACGCTCGAGCGTCTGAGTACGCAGACATGTCTATTCTTGCAGGATGTTATCAGTAAATCAGAAGCTATCAAAATTTTTCTCAGGCTCGACCGGATGTGAGTCATCGTCTGACAGACATGCCTATTCTTGCAGGATGTTATCAGTAGAACAATGAAGCCATTGTTGTCTGGAGATTAAAATGTGCAAAGCTGGTAAAAAATAAACCGAATTAATTGTGGTCTAATAGTATATATCGAATTATTTCCACATAAAAAAAGATGCAATATAAAAATCCAAACCATTTTAAATATCTTGTTAGGTTTTTGTTTTATTACGCGTTCGACGAGATGTATGTCTGGATATTTAACTTGAATAGGCCGATTGGAAGCATCTTTTAGTAGATAGGTAATGTGTTCGATCCCACTGGAGGACTGTTTAAGCGGTAGACAGTATATAACATAATACAAAAGTGTTGGGGTGTTAGAGACATTGTAAGCAAAGTAAATATTACGTGTTTTTTTTCCTGTACTTTATTAAATACACAGTCTCTAGCCGATAGTTATTTATTTCGCTTGGATTTATGTACAGCATCCCTCACTTTAGCAGGAAGCAAGTTCCTAAAGAAATATTATTATGCTGTAGAGATTTACAGGTTACAGTTCGGAGTTAAAAATTTTGGATATTAGCAACAGTACCATTTAATTGCATATTGTTTTCTTTTACCAAATTTTAGATTCGATAGGTTCGAAAGCACTGCTAACAGACAGACAGAAAACTTGTAAACCGAGCCTTGTCAAATATCGAACAGCAATATATATTAGTAAAAAATACCCTTCAGTTAGCAGGTTTAATGTAGTTTTAGCCAATCTTATACACATTCCAGCAGTAAACTCTGGTAGGAAGCGGAGTCTTAGACAGCTGAATTTTTATAATACAAAACAGGAGCGATAAAATAATCGTCAGCATTTTTCAGTTTATCCGATTCGGCAACTTCCGCATATCGCAAAAACAAACACCTTCTTTGTTCTTGTGTTAGCACCTTGGCTTTAAGAATGGTAGTATATTTACGAAATCCGACGCCAGCACTATATGTTTTAACTACATTTTTCAATAACTACAAAAAATAAAAAGCAGCTTAAAATATTGTTCCTAAAAGGAGTGGTGCTGTAGTTTTATCATTGGAATTTCGATTTCTTACAACGGTATTTGTAAATAGTCCAGTTTTTGGTTGCAACGAGCATAGTTGTAGCAGAGATATCTGACGAATAGAAGATATAAACAGACAGTAATATTAATCTAAAATTGAATTAACTAATATTATTAACAAAGTTGTTAAACGCATGATACAGGCAGTTCTTAATTACTTAATATATACAATTGTCCTATATCCCGTATTCATGGTTTATGTCTTAATCTGATTTTAATAGTCGATTAGAGTCGAATAACTAAGGTTATTACAATGCTAAAGACTGTGCGCAAAAGGTAAGATATCAAAATTTAAAATAAAACCCAGAGAATAAGAATTAAATAAAATAAAGCCATTAGATCACTGCAATATATTAGTAAAAAATACTCTAATTAATAAGCATGCTATACTCAATGGTGAGGGACAGTATAATTTTGCCGGATAACAACTTATCTAGATTGGTTAAAAATCAGATGTATGTATAAGAGAAAATCTCAAACTTGTTTAAAAACATTTTGTCAGACTATAGAAAACTCCTGTCTAGACCTGCGGATGTGAGTCATCGTCTGGGAATGTGCAAGGTTGCTAAAAATAAACCGGTTGTCTGAGGTTTCTGCGTAGGTCTGCGCGGGGGTCTGCGCGAGGGTTTTTGCGCATGCTTGGCGGTAAATTGAAATTCTGCGCAGGTTTGGTAGGAAATTCAAATTGTGCGTAGGTTTGGGCGGGAAATTCAAATTCTGCGCATTATTTTGACGGTGAATTTTAAATTATGATCAGGTTTTTGGCGGAAAAATCTGGGAATGTACAAGGTTGCTAAAATGTATGGAGTGTTTGAGAAATTTACACCGGATGTAGTTAATGACCTTCCCATTATCAGTGTCTGCAAATTTGGTAGACAGACAGACAGACAGACAGACAGACAGACAGACAGGTAGGCAGACAGACAGACAGACAGCCAGACAGACAGACAGCTAGACAGGTAGACAGCTGTTCCTGTAACGGTTTTATGGGCACGACGGTGTAATAAAACGACAATTGTAAATATAATTGTATTTTATTTGTCTAATGTACAGTCGTGTGCAAATAAATCTGGGACAGTGTTTTTTTCACATGCAGATTCAGTTAAGAATTTGAAGAATATTTCCATGGATTTCCTCTTATCAGAGAGAGTTACGGGTTTAAGTACCTGTTAAAGTTTAATGTAACTCTTTCTGATAGCAGGAAATCCATGGAGATATTCTTCAATTCTTAACTGAATCTGCATGTGAAAAAAACACTGTCCCAGATTTATTTGCACACGACTGTACATGTATAAAATTATTACAAATATATGTTATACACTAGTTAATTATTGTGATAAAGGTGTTGTTGTCATCTCTGTCTGGAGGATCTCTTCGTGCTGTTTCCGAACTGGATTTATTCAATTATTCCTGCCTCTTTTAACTCTTCTATTATACTAACAATTTCATTTATATGATTTGTATGACCAGATGCTTGAGAGGCATACAGTAACTTTAATCGATCAACTAATTCGTTCGGATCATCCCAGTAAACATAATCCAACGGTTTATTGCTAACTTGTTTATACATTTGCTGCATACCTTTACCAGTAAGCTTTGTAGTCCTTAACGATATCGATGATGGCGTGGGTGATGATGACAGGTTAGATTTTATAAATTTCTTGTATTTCGCTTGGTTGAAACCTACCTTCTGATCATTTTTATCAAAATTTCTATGCTCTGCATTTGTTCTGTTTATGATATCAATATAATTTGCTCTATCTGTCAGCGTTGGAGTTATTTGAGGATCGTTTTTAAATAGTAATTCGTACAAACCAGGTGTACCTTCATAGTGCACATTTTTAACAATTATATCTGATCCCTTTATATCTAACTCATCTCCACCAAAATAAAATTGGTTTTTATCAAAATCATATCTAATTCCATACCTTCCTAGATTTGGTCTTTCTATAAGATAAGTGCTTACATATTTCCTAGGAAGTTCGTCATACTGTTCTAAGAAAGAACTTATAGCTTGCGGCTGAAATTTGTTTGCTATAGTTGTATTAGGTTCATCTTCGGAGGATTCACACAATACTTCATCAGCCGGTTTTGGTGTAAATAATTCTAGTTTTGGAGGATTTGATATATTGATATATTCATCATCGTCATCATCCACGTCATAATCGTATTTAATTGGAGGATTTGATATATTGATATATTCATCATCGTCATCATCCGCGTCATAATCGTATTTAGTTGGAGGATTTGATATATTGATATATTCATCATCGTCATCATCCGCGTCATAATCGTATTTAGTTTTTCTTTTAAGATTATATTTATCATCATCATAATTGTATTTAACTTTCTCTTTCTTTTTCAATTTGAAAGGCTTAAATTGTGATGGAGGATTCTCTTTTGTATTGATTTCTTCTGCAACACTTTGTATTTGTTCGGTAACAGGTTTAAAAAATTTACCAAGGAGCTGTTGTTGCACCAACTTACCCTCCTTAAGAGCTCGAACTTTCTGTCTTATAATATTTTTAGTTTTAATAAGTTCTGTCGCTACATTCGATTTCATTATCGGCGCAAGTATGTAAGCGGTAGACGGGTAGACAGCTAGACAGCTAGACAGGTAGACAGCTAGACAGGTAGACAGCTAGACAGGTAGACAGCTAGACAGGTAGACAGCTAGACAGGTAGACAGCTAGACAGGTAGACAGCTAGACAGCTAGACAGGTAAACAGCTAGACAGGTAAACAGCTAGACAGTTAGAGAGATTGGCAGATTCAAACTAGTTCACACGTCAACAGTTTCTTATCAAATGATAGATATCAGAACTGTTAGATGTATATATAAGAATCAAATTCATGACGATAGCGTCCACCAATCTGAGTTCAGTTATTCGCTAGAATTGTCTGAAATATGATTGAGGATAATGTTTACCACCACTGTTTTCTTTCATATGTTCGTGCAATGTGCAAGCAATACATTTTCGTCCTTCTTGATCGGTTTCCCCTTTACATTTTGGACACTTATACTTAACTGGTACAGGCATCTCTCTCACTCCTATTTCTATTACTGCTCACAATCTGTACAATAAATGGTGTTAAGAATGTCTGCCTGTCTGTCGGCCTACCTATCTGCCTGTCTGTATGTCTATCTACCAAATTTATAGACACTAATAATGAAGGTCATTAACTACCACACGTCAACAGTTTCTTATCAAATAATAGATATCAGAATTGTTAGATGTATATATAAGAATCAAATTCATGACGATAGCGTCCACCAAGCTGAGTTCAGTTATTCGCTAGAATTGTCTGAAATATGATTGAGGATAATGTTTACCACCACTGTTTTCTTTCACATGTTCGTGCAATGTGCAAGAAATACATTTTCGTCCTTCTTGATCGGTTTCCCCTTTACATTTTGGACACTTGTACTTAACTGGTACAGGCATCTCTCTCACTCCTATTTCTATTACTGCTCACAATCTGTACAATAAATGGTGTTAAGAATGTCTGCCTGTCTGTCGGCCTACCTATCTGCCTGTCTGTATGTCTATCTACCAAATTTATAGACACTAATAATGAAGGTCATTACCTACCACACGTCAACAGTTTCTTATCAAATAATAGATATCAGAATTGTTAGATGTATATATAAGAATCAAATTCATGACGATAGCGTCCACCAAGCTGAGTTCAGTTATTCGCTAGAATTGTCTGAAATATGATTGAGGATAATGTTTACCACCACTGTTTTCTTTCATATGTTCGTGCAATGTGCAAGAAATACATTTTCGTCCTTCTTGATCGGTTTCCCCTTTACATTTTGGACACTTATACTTAACTGGCACAGGCATCTCTCTCACTCCTATTTCTATTACTGCTCACAATCTGTACAATAAATGGTGTTAAGAATGTCTGCCTGTCTGTCGGCCTACCTATCTGCCTGTCTGTATGTCTATCTACCAAATTTATAGACACTAATAATGAAGGTCATTAACTACCACACGTCAACAGTTTCTTATCAAATAATAGATATCAGAATTGTTAGATGTATATATAAGAATCAAATTCATGACGATAGCGTCCACCAAGCTGAGTTCAGTTATTCGCTAGAATTGTCTGAAATATGATTGAGGATAATGTTTACCACCACTGTTTTCTTTCATATGTTCCTGCAATGTGCAAGCAATACATTTTCGCCCTTCTTGATCGGTTTCCCCTTTACATTTTGGACACTTATACTTAACTGGTACAGGCATCTCTCTCACTCCTATTTCTATTACTGCTCACAATCTGTACAATAAATGGTGTTAAGAATGTCTGCCTGTCTGTCGGCCTACCTATCTGCCTGTCTGTATGTCTATCTACCAAATTTATAGACACTAATAATGAAGGTCATTAACTACCACACGTCAACAGTTTCTTATCAAATAATAGATATCAGAATTGTTAGATGTATATATAAGAATCAAATTCATGACGATAGCGTCCACCAAGCTGAGTTCAGTTATTCGCTAGAATTGTCTGAAATATGATTGAGGATAATGTTTACCACCACTGTTTTCTTTCATATGTTCGTGCAATGTGCAAGAAATACATTTTCGTCCTTCTTGATCGGTTTCCCCTTTACATTTTGGACACTTATACTTAACTGGCACAGGCATCTCTCTCACTCCTATTTCTATTACTGCTCACAATCTGTACAATAAATGGTGTTAAGAATGTCTGCCTGTCTGTCGGCCTACCTATCTGCCTGTCTGTATGTCTATCTACCAAATTTATAGACACTAATAATGAAGGTCATTAACTACCACACGTCAACAGTTTCTTATCAAATAATAGATATCAGAATTGTTAGATGTATATATAAGAATCAAATTCATGACGATAGCGTCCACCAAGCTGAGTTCAGTTATTCGCTAGAATTGTCTGAAATATGATTGAGGATAATGTTTACCACCACTGTTTTCTTTCATATGTTCGTGCAATGTGCAAGAAATACATTTTCGTCCTTCTTGATCGGTTTCCCCTTTACATTTTGGACACTTATACTTAACTGGCACAGGCATCTCTCTCACACCTATTTCTATTACTGCTCACAATCTGTACAATAAATGGTGTTAAGAATGCCTGCCTGTCCGTCTGCCTGTCTGCCTGTCTGTCTGTCTGTCTGTTTGCCTGCCTACCTGCCTGCCTGCCTGCCTGCCTGCCTGCCTGCTTGCCTGTCCGCCTACCTATCTGTCTGCCTGTCTGCCTGTCTGCCTGCCTGCCTGCCTGTCTGCCTGCCCGCCTGCCTGCCTGTCTGCCTGTCTGCCTGCCTGTCTGTCTGTCTGTCTGTCTGTCTGTCTGTCTGCCTACCTGTCTGTCTATCTGCCTGTCAGTCTGTCTGTCTGTCTGTCTGTCTGTCTGTCTGTCTGCCTGTCGGTCTGCCTGTCGGTCTGCCTGTCTGTCTGTCTGTCTGTCTGCCTGCCTGCCTGCCTGCCTGCCTGCTTGCCCGCCTGTCTGCCTGCCTGCCTGCCTGTCTGCCTGTCTGCCTGCCTGTCTGTCTGTCTGTCTGTCTGTCTGTCTGTCTGTCTGTCTGTCTGCCTACCTGTCTGTCTATCTGCCTGTCAGTCAGTCTGTCTGTCTGTCTGTCTGTCTGTCTGTCTGTCTGCCTGTCGGTCTGCCTGTCTGTCTGTCTGTCTGTCTGTCTGTCTGCCTGCCTGCCTGCCTGCCTGCCTGCCTGCCTGCCTGCCTGCCTGCCTGCCTGCCTGCCTGCCTGCTTGCCCGCCTGCCTGCCTGCCTGCCTGCCTGTCTGTCTGTCTGTCTGTCTGTCTGCCTACCTGTCTGTCTGTCTGCCTGTCTGTCTGCCTACCTGTCTGTCTGTCTGTCTGTCTGTCTGTCTGTCTGTCTGCCTGTCTGTCTGTCTGTCTGCCTGCCTGTTGGTCTACCTGTCTGTCTGTCTACCAAATTTATAGACACTGATAATGGAGGTCATTAACTACATCTGGTGTAAATTTCTCAGACAAAGACCCCATACATTTTAGCAACCTTGTACACTCCCAGATTTTCCCGCCAAAAACCTGATCATAATTTAAAATTCACCGTCAAAATAATGCGCAGAATTTGAATTTACCGCCAAAACCTACGCAGAATTTGAATTTCCCGCGAAACCTGTGCAGAATTTGAATTTACCGCCAAACCCTCGCGCAGACCCCCGCGCAGACCTGCTCAGAAACCCCAGACATCCGGTTCATTTTTAGCAACCTTGCACATTCCCAGACGCTCACATCCACAAGCCTTGACAGGTCTGTGGCGACACACAAATATAGCCTCTATTAACACCTGCAACCAAGGAGATGATAGGATAACTTATAAAAACTGAAAGATGCTGGGTGGCTACAAAAATATGATCAACAGACGACTATTTCATCGCTTCGTTTTGTATTATAAAATTCTGCTATTTAAAACTATCAGTTTAGGATTGGCTTGCGGATGTCTTATATTGCAAAAACCAAGTTTTATGCCTTGCTGTATTATTTACTTGATTCAAGAATCTGGCCTGTAGGAGCTTTAGTTTTTTCGTGGAAACTTGGCACAGTCAACCTAACGACTTAAAGAAAATTCAAGAAAATGTTTTCCATTAAACAGGTATCTGGACCTGATTTCTAAGCAATAAGTTTTTTATGCGATAAAAATGAACTGTCCCTCGCCTGTTGGATATCGTGTATAGCATCCTTATTAATTAGAGTATTGTTGTGGCCTAATAGCTTTTATTTGGTTTTATTTAGTTCTTATTTTCAGGGCTTTATTTTAAAATTTTGATATCTTACCTTTTGTCTGCAGTCTCTAATTGTAATAATCTTGAGTATTAGTCGTGCAGATTTTTCAAATGTATTATCTGCTAATATTTTCTTTAAGTATTTTATCACCCCTCTTAAATATCTCTCTACCGGATTGGCTTGCTTATACAACAAAAACCAACTTTTATGGTTTGCTGTATTGTATTTATAAACCTCGCGTTTTTAAAATAAGTTGTATTATCTGCTAATATATTCTTTAGTTTTCCAAATTCTATAAAATATTCATTTACATAACGTTCTTAAAACCAAGGGCGCTAACACAAGATGTAAATAAACCATAACATTCTTAAAGCCAAGATGCCAACACAGGAACAAAGAAGGTGTCTGTTTTGCGATATGCGGAAGTTGCCGAATCGGATAAACTGAAAAATGCTGAGTGGAGAACACGGTTCTTTTATCGCTCCTGTTTTGTATTATAAAATTCAGCTGTCTAAGACCCACCGTACTTATGTGTGTGTTAGCTTCCTACCATTTTTTTAGTGCTGGAATGTGTATAAGATTGGCTAAAACTACATCAAACCTGCTAACTGAAGGGTATTTTTTACTAATATATATTGCTGTTCGATATTTGACAAGGCCCGGTTTGGCAGCTGCATTACAAGTTTTCTGTCTGTCTGTTAGCAGTGCTTTCGAACCTATCGAATCTAAAATTTGGTAAAAGAAAACAATATGCAATTAAATGGTACTGTTGCTAATATCCAAAATTTTTAACTCCGAACTGTAACCTGTAAATCTCTACAGCATAATAATATTTCTTTAGGAACTTGCTTCCTGCTAAAGTGAGGGATGCTGTACATAAATCCAAGCGAAATAAATAACTATCGGCTAGAGACTGTGTATTTAATAAAGTACAGGAAAAAAAACACGTAATATTTACTTTGCTTACAATGTCTCTAACACCCCAACACTTTTGTATTATGTTATATACTGTCTACCGCTTAAACAGTCCTCCAGTGGGATCGAACACATTACCTATCTACTAAAAGATGCTTCCAATCGGCCTATTCAAGTTAAATATCCAGACATACATCTCGTCGAACGCGTAATAAAACAAAAACCTAACAAGATATTTAAAATGGTTTGGATTTTTATATTGCATCTTTTTTTATGTGGAAATAATTCGATATATACTATTAGACCACAATTAATTCGGTTTATTTTTTACCAGCTTTGCACATTTTAATCTCCAGACAACAATGGCTTCATTGTTCTACTGATAACATCCTGCAAGAATAGGCATGTCTGTCAGACGATGACTCACATCCGGTCGAGCCTGAGAAAAATTTTGATAGCTTCTGATTTACTGATAACATCCTGCAAGAATAGACATGTCTGCGTACTCAGACGCTCGAGCGTGGGAAAATTTCAAAAACTACACTTTTAACCCAAAAAATTCCCGGAAGTGGCACGTGACCTAGGTGAGGCTCGTGACCTCGCCCGTGACCTTCGACTAGACTTAGCCAAGTTTCACACCAGAGGCCAATGACCGTGACCTTGACCCCGGCTAGACCCGTGACCTTCGACTAGACTTAGCCAAGTTTCAAACCAGAGGCCGCCACGTGACACTTAGCCAAGTTCCAAACCACCGGAAGTGCGCCAGAATCCCTCTAGCTACACTACTAACCACTATTCTAGGACAACTTTTATTTTCACTAAAAACTCCGCTACCGCGGCGCCTATATAGATTCGGCGCCGAGGTTCTTCGCACCCCCTGCACATATGATAGTTACGCCACTGGTTCTATCGTTAACTTTCATAACATTTTTTGATAGGACCCGAAGTAAAAAAGTTACGTCCATGCTTGTGTTAGTACTTTTACAAAACGACAAAGTCCTGAAAGCAATTTTTTAAAAGTTCCGGTAGTTTTAATGGGAGTTCTAGTCAAATCCCAGCGAGTTCTATCATTAACTTCCATACAACAAAAGATACGCTCATTTTTGTGTTTCTACTCTTGCAAAACGAGGAAGTGCTGGAAGCAATTTTGCTACAAGCTATTTGAGCCTCTACAGTACGGTATTTTGCGTTATTTTTTAAGGAGAATAAGGAACTTAAGTGGGATAATAATTTTATCGGATTTTAAAGGTTCTTATCTTTGTTCCTCGTTGATAGGTTCGCTAAATACATGTCAAGTTATTTTCCACAGTGATAGCCGGCTCTTTTAACTATATTCTTATATTTGTTCAATGTCCAGTTCAGTCTCATTTTACAGTGAGCTCAGTTCGAAAACTTTATGATCTTCGTTCGAAAAGTGTCGTTTTTATAAAGCTTTTATAGTTTCTGTGAAAATTTGGAGCATTTCTGTGTATAATACAGAAAGTGTTAGATAACAGGTAACATAATTATTTTCATAAATACGTTATATATATAATAATTTATATAATAATTAGTTTTTTTTCTTTATTGTCGATGGCGTGGTAGAAGCATTTTATTAAGTTTATTTTGTCGAAAGGCG
The DNA here is from genome assembly GCA_940337035.1 of Agriotes lineatus. NCBI lineage: Eukaryota > Metazoa > Arthropoda > Insecta > Coleoptera > Elateridae > Agriotes > Agriotes lineatus. Next base: position 130,061,256 of record OW679198.1, on the reverse strand, counting down.
ATTTTTTGGGAATTTTAATTCAAAGACGCTGTGTGTTGTTGCAACTTGTTCGGATTAGTTGCAGCCTTTGATTGTGTGTCTGTTGTACGCATTCTTCATTACATGAAAACGCAATCTGATGTATAACTGTTTATAAGTAAGTAATGGCAGGTGCCAAGTTAACCACTCAAAAGGCCTATTTGCGGGGGTCCTATCGAGTCGACACCACCGCCATTGTGTTAGCCGCCCCCGAGAATCATCAACCTACTGCTTACCTGGGTGGCCCCGATATACCCAACTTTCACCATGTACTATCTTCCAGTTAACGAATACAATTCCCTATGTGCAAAAATATAATTATTAATAAAGTGCGCATTGGCTAATCACGATCACGATCACGATGAGCCTTTTTCCATCCATTGTTGGACGTAGGCCTTCCCCAAAATTTTTCATCTTTCTTTGTCCATAGCTAACGTCATCCACTGTATTCCTGCCATATCTTGTATATCTTCCCGCCATCTTCTACTTGGTCTTCCCTTTCCTCTTTTGTAGCTTCGCGGTCTCCACTGTAATGTGGATTTAGTCCATCTATTATCCTGTCTACGAGCCAAATGACCAGCCCATTGCCATTTTAGCTGTGCAATTCTTTCCATAATATCACTAACTTTTGTTTGTTGCCGTATCCAAGTGTTTCGTTGCTTATCCATTAGTTTTATTCCAAGCATTTGCCTTTCATGTGCTCTTTGTGTTCTTGTCAGCCGCTGAGAGTTCTTTTTAGTAAGTCTCCATGTTTCACATCCGTACGTGATCGCCGGGATGACACATTGGTTGTAAACTTTTGCTTTTAAAGAATTTGTGTTCTATAATATAACTAAGTTTTCCAAATGTGGACCACCCTATTCTTATTCTTCTTGTTATTTCTTCGGACATGTTTTCTTTATCTGTTGAGATTTGTTGACCTAAGTATATATATTTATCAACAATTTCCAACGGAGTATCTTCTAAAGTGATGTTTACATTTTTATTTGCGTTTGTCATTATTTTAGTCTTCGTCTTGTTCATTTTCAGTCCAACTACTCTTGAGCAGTTGTTGAGTTCGTTAATCATTTCCTGTAGTGGCTCAAGTTCACTCCGTCAATGTTTGTACCTTTGTCCGACCAGTCTATTTGACGAACGACGTCTTCTAGTACGCTGGTAAATAGCTTTGGGAAGAACACATCTCCTTGTCTTACTCCTCTCTGTATAGGTATGTTATCTGTAGTTGTAGTTGGATCTGTTTTTATATACATACTCGCATTGCTGTAGATGTTCTTTATTAATTAGTTGTATCTGCTGTCTATTCCGCAATTGACCAATGAGTTGAGTATTGCCCAGGTTCCTACGGAGTCGAACGCCTTCTCGTAGTCTATAAAGGCTATATATAGATGAATGTTATATTCTTTGCTCTTATCTAATAGGTTTTGCATTGTTTGAAGGTGGTCACATGTGTTAAATCCTGATCTAAATCCCGCTTGCTCTATTGGCTGATTGGCATCGAATTTTGCAGTCAGTCGGTTGGTGATTATTCTTATGAATAGCTTATAGAGTTGCGACAGGAGGCTTATGGGTCTGTGGTTATTTAAATCGGCAATATCTCCTTTCTTATGGATGATTATGACTTCCGCTGTTTGCCATGATTTAGGGATTTCTTGGGTTTCCAGGCACTCATTATATATTTTGGCCAGTTGTTGATATAGTTTCTCTCCTGCCTCTTTCAGCATTTCAACAATGATGTTATCTGGCCCTGGTGATCTATTGTTCTTCATCTTACTTAAGGCGTTTTTAATTTCGTTTGTCGTTATGTCCGGTACCTCCTCTGAAACCACATTTAAAATTTTTCTTTTTGAGACTGCAATTTGTCTCTCGTCTGAGTTTATTTTTGATTCGTAGAGTTCAGTATAGTACCTTTCGATTTCGTTTTTTATGGTGTCTCTGTTTGTTAATATTGTGTTTTCTTTGTTTTTGATCTTTACAATTTCTGTTTGGCCTATTCTAAGACGTTTCTTTAAAGTTTTAGGTCTTTTATTTTCTTCTAATGTCTCTAGTATAGTCTTCATTTTAAACTTTTTTATGTCTTTTCGTGTTTCTTTTTTAATCAACTTGTTCAATTCTGATAATTCTATCTTGTTCAGGTCATTTCTATTTTAAAGTATCTTCGTCTCTTTATGAAGTTTTCTGTTTCTTGGCTAATTTTCGTATTTTTGTTTTGTGCTCTGGGGGCTGCTTCTTGTGCTGCTTCTATTATTGCCGATGGGCAATCTTGTACGTCATCTGTTTTATCTAGTGCTAGCCTCTTTATTAGTTCTTCCTGATAGAGTAACTTATTTTTCATTAGTTTGTTAGCGTCAATGGGTTTCTTTCTACTTTTGAATTTTTTAGCTCTAAGTGATTGGAGATTGATATACAGAATGGTGCGAGCAAAGCTGTATATCAATCATTGGCTAATAAGGTTTAATAAATATGTATTTGCTATAATTTCTGTAATAGATTTTAAAGTTAAACGTGGTTAACGGTTGCCAACAAATTTTAAGTACGTGACAATTTACTCTCATTATACAGTTGTAATATACAACCCAACTCACTCGCGAGCGTATTTTCGTCGTCCTATCAAAAAATTTAATCAAAGTTAACGATAGAACTCGCCGCGGTGCTACTAGAACTCCCATTAGAACTACTGGAACTTAAAAAAATTAAAGATATTTTTTCCGGTTTATATTTTTTTTTCGAAAATCTTTTTTTTGTTAGAGTTCTAGTATCACCCCGGCGACTTCTATCGAAAAGTGTTATGACATTTTTCAATAAGTATGTCCTAGAAAAAAGTGAAGTTAGCACCCCAAATTTTCGACTCACATTTTTTGTCTTAATAAATACATAGAACTATTTTTAAAAATAGCAAAGAACTTTAGAACTCTTTGGGGTGCAACGGGAACTTTTGAAAAAAATAACATTTTTTGAACTTGTGGTGCTAACTTCACAGAGGTCTAAGTTCACGGGAACCCTCTACCCAATATTTCAAATATCCAAACTGTTTCTTATAATTTGTCTCATTCATTTTTTGAGAGCAATACCTGAAGTACAATCAAAATGAATTGAAAAGTACTTTACTTTATAAACTTCATAAAAAATTATTTTTTTACTTCATAGGAAGAAGATGTATCAATCACTTCATTTTGAATATTATTTGACAAGTAAAATGCATGTTTCTTGAATGGCTTGCGTCTTCGACATTGCAACGTACCTGTGGGTCACGTTGTGCAATTAACTTAATAATGTTTAAACAATACCACAAATTTTGCTGTTAATATCATTTGACGACGATTTTAATACCAGATTGTTCTCAGTCAAAAGGATGTATGAATTCCCGTGTTCAAGAAATTCTCGTGGTCGGGAATTTTTGGTGTTAACTTCTTCCAGTTTGGAAAGCCATAATCTAAATCGGCTAACTTTGAATGGCGGTTATGAACATTTCCGAATAATAACTACACAAAGCAAAATAACGATGCACAAGCACAAGCCAATCATCGCCCTGGCTGCGCTTGACGTCACGAGTTCACTTTATCTCATGAGTTATGATGCTTTATCTTTAGCAACAGAGTTAAAGGGGTACCCTAAATTTCGGATTTTAAAAAAATCAGATATGAACCAACGTCTCCTGCCGCCCCCCAAATCCTGCCGCCCAGGTTCCGTGAACCCCTTGTACCTCCGCTTAAGACGCCCCTGACATTATAGTACATTTACAATGGTTTATTTTATGTTATATTTATTCAAGCCAAATTAATATCTAATCTTGTTTTAAGTTCGTGACGACTGTTATGTCAACATACAATTATAATTAACCAGTTATTTTGATAATGCTTACACATCCCTTTATTACTCATATTTCGAACGAAACACGCTAAATGTGTTATAATGTTGATGAATGGCAACTTGAATGTCCACGAAACAAATCTTAAAAATACGAGGAAAAACGGTAAGCTTTGCTAGATTACCTTACTGACCTGACATAAGATGATTTTATAATTAAAAAATGTAGCAATCGGCATATTAATCGATTGTCGTGAGTGCTCATTTGGAAATTGCAAGACTGCATTTTATTTCGCTTGCATAATATTGCATGCTGCTGTGTAAGTAGGTAAGTATGACGGTGACTTAATTAAAATGTGGGTTATAATTTCTTTTATATCTAACTCAACATTATTTCTTTTTAGATTTTAGGACACTACTTTTGTAAGTTTGCATTGTAAAATTATTGCTGTAGTTCTTTTTTTAAACTGCACATTTGTAATTGTGATTATTTTTTAAAAAATAATTTTATACATTAATATTGTTATTAACTGATTTGTCCTGTATTTTTATCAGTTTCAAACTGTATAGTTCAATTTTGCTGTGATACCAGTAAAAAAAATCAAAATTTTCATATTTCGGCGCCAATGCATATATGTATTTTGTAAAATCTTGAATGGATTTTACCACAGTTACATAAAATGTGTTTATAAATAGTAGTATTTTGTCTTCAACAGGTTTCTTTACAGTTTTTCCAATACAAGTGCGTTGTGTTATCTCTGAAGATTTAAAATGTTTCTTGAAAAGGCATTCCTTCTTCGTAAATACTTAGTTGAAAAAGTTTCTCTTTTGTACTGCTGTAAAATTCGATTCGTCTAAATCAGTGATATCCAAACAAGAGGGAAGAAGTCTGCTGGGGGCAGAATGTATGAAAGAAAGTGACAAAGATGAGTTCTCGATTTTTTTGGCATAGTAAATGTTATTCAGTTTCAAGCTTACTTTCTTGAAAATGATCTTAACAATGAGTGGAAGCGAAATCAATGTTAATGTGATAAGCTTATAGATTTTTCACTTAACATGAATTATTGATCGACTGAATCTCTTTCGATGAAGATTTGAGAGGAACTTGAGTTGAGCAATTTTTGGCTGAGAGTTCGAATCGAATTCTGGGGATTATCTGATTTGTGTGAACCCCCACTTAAGTTCTATATAGTCAAATGCGATAAAAATATAATAAAATAAAATGACAGGTTCATAAGTCACACTAAACTTTTTTTAATATCTTATAATAAACTCAATTTAAATTTGTTTGTTGCTGTGAATTGAGTTTTAGGTTTGTCTATACATGTACATCTTATATGCATACAAAGTATAGAAATAATGTTTTTTCTTAACTTGAGTCTATCTCATTATCAGCTGACTTTAAACTTTTAACAAATACGTGTAAATCATGTGACCTTGCACTCATATACTGGAGTCACCAGATGATTGGGTCACCAATGTGGAGCTACGCTACCAACGAGTTTGAATACCACTGGTCTAAAGAATTTAGACTTATGTATTTTGAAGAGATACAATTATTTCATAACATGTTACGTCCATATAACTACAGTTTTTAGAATCCCTTTGTTAGCAGAAACATAAAAGTCGAGCAGACAGTTGACACCTAATTTTCCAGCCATGTAGTTACTAACGTAGCCATAATGAATTTCGTAATAAACTGTGGATTTCCTGTTACGTCAATGCCGCTGAATTGAGTTATAGTTAGATATCAGATATAAGAATAATTATATGATTACTAATGTGACTTAGTGACCTAATTTTTCCATTCGCTTCCCTGCGCTCGCTCATAAATAAATTAAACGTTGACATTCTTCAAAAAACTCATTTTTCTTAACTTGCAGAACAATCTATTATTTCTTACTTATATGAAAACGGTTTGCTTATTGACTAGTTAAATGGAGGTTTCTGATAACCCATAAGAGTGAAATTAACTTAGCTTTACCCAAACGAGCAATTTTATTATAGTCAAACTATAATAATAATAATAATAAAAAACGTCTTCATTCTTTTCATTTCTTGTAGATAAATATAAATGAAAAGAAAAATAAGAGGAGAATCACAAGGTGAAGTTCGGTGGTATAAGTAAAGTATTACGTGATACACCCTGCTCTACCACTTAAACCTTGCTTTGAACACTGTTTAGTTTTTAAGTGCTTTACATCTTTGACCTTCGCTTTCCGTGATATGTCATACTTTCAGACAGTATTTGTGATCGAAGCATGATTTTACCTTTATCTGCAGCATTTTGAAGATGAATGTGATATCCTGATCACACCATAGATTTTTATCCTAAATTGTTATGGCTTTCTGGTTTCTAAATTACTATTTTGGAACCTAATTCTACGACACATTTCTTGTTGTCCCATTCTTCCCTGATGTAGGTAACACTGAACATTATCTTTAGCCTCTTTTACCTTTTGGTGTTTCGCTGTCGAGGACCATTATAGGTATGGGGACTAAAACCGCTAGGCCGCTGACCCTTAAGGGCCCTTGCGCTTAAAAACAAACTGCTTCCTTTTATTTATTCTAAGTAGAACGATTTAAGACAAAAGTGAATATTAACCAGTAAGTATAATAAGCTACGTTTATGTTGAAGTACTGATAACCTGCTAGAACGAATAACAATAACAACGATTCGGATTTCACTTCGCTTGAAAACTGGTGAAGTTTTAATTTCTTGAAGCCGGTAACTATTTACATTCTCAAAATTGCTAATTTAATAGTAGCCCTTATTCTTACCATTTGTTATATTCACACAATCGCATATATTTTGTAAATTCAATAAAACAAGAAATGCGGCAAAAATGTTCAACTTAGCGGCAAATAGCTAAATCCGTCTCTGGCTAGAGCGCAATCTTCTTCTAGAATTATAGGACTCTGTGGGCATCACTATGTGGGAAAACACTTTAAAATTTAGAAGCTGCTAAAGAACTTGTTGCTTCATAATAATTCCAGGATGCACAAAATTCGAAAAGTTATAGTGTATACCATTCAGCCTTGATTTGGCACCCATTATTTATTTCAAAAAAAAAAAAACATGTGTATAAACGACGAGTTTTCTGAAGGGGAGCTCAAAGAAGCCGTTGAAAAGTACTGCTCAGGATCGCCAAATTTTTTTTTCAAATGAATTGCCTTGTTGAAAAAATAAAAAATTGTGTTATATAAAATGGACATTGAAAACTACATTTTAATGTATGACCAGGTAGATTACATAAAAATCTGTTCTCGTTGGTTGATGGTTGTTGATAATACCTTGTTTCTTGCTGATGATTATGTTATATTAGTCCAGTAAAATTGTGTTCAAAAAGAGCTTAAAGTGGAAAGTTCTGGTGTAATTGTTTTGAGTGACTTACTTTATGTTTTTTGGGGTGCTGAACACGAATCTGAAGTTGTCCAACCAAAATTATTCGGCAAATATGAGAAATCATTAAAAAATCACTAACAAACACAGTTGTTTTTGGTTTTTGGATTATAACTTGCAAAATAAGCTTCTTACGCAAAAGATGATCCTATATTAAAATAAAGACGAGAAAATTTCCTACAATTCATGTTCGTATCATTTTTTTGTACGACATATGGTTTCCGTGCAAAGAGGCGTTGAAAAATCGTCAAAAATCAGTAGATTTTGGAAAATAAATAGCCTTTCCGTTCATAATACCAAAAGTAAGCATTTCACTGTAAACATTATTCTATACTTTGAAATAGCAGATAAAATTCTGAAAAATGTATGTGTAAGTAATTTTTTCGGACCTTCAATGGTTATGATAAAAGCAATGACGAATACATGAAGTAGTCAGTCGCCATCATTATACGTCTGCGCAGATATGTAAAACATTAACGTTAGGTTATATAGGTACAAAAAAATTATAAACAGGGATTCATAGTTGATTAATATGAAAACTGTGCAATGTTAAACAATACATATAATAACATAGGTATAGAGGTAGGTATTTTATAAAACGCTTATTATTAAATGATTATTGACATTGAAGTGAAACTCGTCAATCACACCATGCCCTCTTGGTCAAAGGTTCCATGATTTCTGCAGGGATGCCTTCCAGTTCTTCTACATCTAAAAAAATTAATTAAATATAATTAATGACTTAGTTTAATTGTTTGAACATTGAATAGTTGTATTAGGATACATATTTTAAACACATAAATAAAAGCCAATGAGTGAAAAAATAAAGGTGAAATGGAATTATTTATGCATAGTTACCTTCAAGTACTTCAGGAAGTTCCGGGTCATATTCGTCTTCTTCGATTTCAATAAGAGGCATGTTATTGCAACTGGTTTCGCAGTTCACACACATATTGGAGCACTTGAGGCCCGCTTTTTTTCATCCACAGTTTTTCTGACAGATCTTCTTGCATTTGCAAGAAATAAGTTTCAAAACCGCTTGAGGTGCTGGTAGTTCTAGTGTGGTTACTGGCTCCAGACCATCTGTGGTTTTCTTCCAACCCCATTGTTCAGGATCTTCTTCATTCCCAAGCCAGCCTCGGCTGGTAGAAAGTGTTCACAGATGCTTGCTGATTCATAGATTTTCATTGTTCTACGAAAGTGAGTAAAGCTGTACCTATATATACTGTTGTAATCGCTCGGTGGAGCATTGAAAAATGGCAGGCAAGCAACAAAGGTTGTGTCACAAAGAAGACCACTTGTGGTTTGCTCCATGAAACCACTCCATCTTGGAATGCTGGGCACATCTTTCCACTTGCCGTAAAGCAAAATTAGGTCCGCCAAACAGGATGTGATAATATCGGATGAAACAAAAAACTTTTTGAAATCCTTTAAGCCAGGAGAACCTGCTTTCTCAAAATTTTGATGATTTGGCCAGTCAAAAAAGTTTTACGAAAGTAGTTTGTTTTGGCAATGTCACAAGACAAACTAACTTGATCAAATTCCCGAGCCGAATTTGTCAAAGTTAGATTGTCGAGGGGCATTGCCTAAAAACAACAAATCTTAAGTAAATGACGTTTTTGAAATACCACCTTGATTAAAACAACATATTTAGTGGTTGCTATGGATATAAGTAGTAAAAGAAAGTGATAAAATCCCAAGGGAAAATTTTTATCTTTTGCCGCTATAAAAACATGTGATTGGTTGAATTTTGAAAAATCATGGTATTTGATTGGATAATAAGAGATGCGGGAAATAGTCAAGCAAACAGCACCCATCTCGCCAACTAGTTGAGCTGGTATTTTCTTCACTCGGACAATTCTCTAATCTGGAGCAATAGCATTTCTTGGGATTATCAAATGTATACCCCCATTGCATGAAAGGTATTATACCCATCCAGTGTACGAGTGTTAAAATCCGTGTTGTCATGAACGAATTGATGGAAAGCTGTGGAGTGTATTTATAAAGATGGTCTCATGATTACTGACGCTTTCAAACGAACAGCTTCAGAATAAGAGGTGCAAAGTCCCAAGGCTGATACTTCTTAAAAAAAAAGCTGATAGTCCAATTTGTAAGGGAGAAACAAAAGAACTAGGTCTGACAGCGCTAATAATACTGTGAAATGGCTAAAACTTTTTTTCATTTATCACTGTCCTCGCGGTTCTTCTTCAGTATCAGCATTTCAAAGAAAAGTTTGAGAACCTCAGGAACAGGGCTTTCATTTTCGTGCAAGAAAGAATCTGGAGGGGGATAATCATCAACGACATACGCTACAGATCTTATCTCTTCAAGAATTATAACAGCCGCTGTCTCAACTAGAAGTCTTCCAGTTTGTAAAGTATACGGCGTCATAGATGCGCAGAACGTTAGAAACGTCCGAACGAGTCCATTACGTTCAACAACGTGATTTTCGCTTTTGTATTCAGTTCATTGCCGTTCGTAGTGAAATTTTGTTTTCTCGTGTGTTTATCAAAGCTTAACTCTACTTTTTACTTCTTTTCGCTTTAGCTGCAAATTTCATTAAACCAGAGCTCTATGAATGGATTAAGATTCACAAACCTCGGCACAAGATTTACGAATTAGATGCCCTCCTACAAGAACATGGATATAACGTACTTCGTTTACCACCATATCACTCAACACTGAACCAAATCAAAAAATATGGGCCTCGTTAAAAAACTGGGTTGCCAGTCGAAATGTCACATTCAAACTAGAAAATGTGGAAGCACTGGAAGTTGAAACATTTTACGCAATTACACAAGAAGATTGGCCCGCTGTGTGTGAAAATGCAGATAAAGTTGCAGAGAAATATATAAAGGAAGCCCATATATTGGAACATGCAATAGAAACGATAGCTTTCACTGTGAATACGGCGATTGAGATGACGATGACAGTGAAGACGATAGTGTTTCTCCTTTGTCGGGCAGTAATTAATGAATTATGATATTATTTTATTTACTATTTGTATGTAATTAATTTACATTTGTTTATTTTACTGAACATATTTTGCATTAGTTCACTTCGTTGCACTATCTTTCAAAATTCAGATGATGTCTGAACTGTTGTCAAGTTTTCCTTAAAAATGAGAATTTTAATTTGCCCCCTAAAAATACCCATTGCTACGCCACTGATACCGGCTATTGGCGCATAACTGTAGCCACTCCTATGTACTTCTTGCTTTGACGCCACTCTAATCGAAGACGTTTTTCGGTGTACCACGTATCTGTCAAAATCCTATGGCCAGTATGTTTGAAACATACGATCGTATTCTGTTTAACCTTTGATATGATTACATCCTCCCCATATCTCTCTAGTAGATGGTTTATTACTGTTTTCCATTGGGGAATGTATTCACCCTCTGTCTCGGCTATTAAATGGTCTAATGAAAACGGACATTCCTCATCACTCTTTTCCAGAAAAGTAAAAATGTTCTCCATAGCACTCCCAATTTCTTTAGCATAAGGGCCAACCTTGTTTTTCACATCAACCTCGGGTCTACCAATGTACATATATTATAAACAGTTATCATGGTACTAACAATCAGCAGCAATATCTGTTCATATCTCTATCAGCAGAAAGAGGGGGAGCTGAAGGTCACAAGATAGTCCGCTAGCTCAATACATACCTATTTTATTATATTGATTAACATTACACAGCTTTCATATTAATCAACTATGAATCGCTGTTTATCTTTTTGTTGCACCTATATAACCTAAGGTTAACGTTTTACATATCTGCGCAGACGTATAATGATGCATTTAAGTATATTCCTTCAATAAGGAGGCGACTGACTACTTCATGCATTCGTCATTGCTTTTCTCATAACTATGCAAGGTCCGAAAAAATTATTTACACAGAAATTGTACAGAATTTTATCTGCTATTTCAAAGTATAGGATAATGTTTACAGAGAAATGCTTAGTTTTAGTGTTATGAACGGAAAGGCTGTAAACAATGTGTTTTTTGCTATTTTCCAAATTCTACTGATTTTCGGCAGTTTTTCAACGCCTCTTAGAGCGGAAACCATATGTCGTAAAAAAACTGATTCAAACATGAATTGTAGGAAATGTTCTCGTCTTTATTTTAATATAGGATCATCTTTTGCGTAAAAAGCTTACTTTGCAAGTTATACGCCAAAAAACAAAAACGAAAACTGTGATTTTTAGTGGCATTTAATGATTTCTCATATTTGCTGAAAAAAGTTTGTTGGACAACTTCAGATTCGTGTTCATCACCCCAAAAACATAAAGTAAGTCACTAAAACCAAATACACTAGAACATTCCACCTCGAATTACCATTTGACTGGACTAATGGGTACAAAGGCATTGCGTGCTGTTTGAATTGAAATTAGTTTTCTTCAGCGATTTCTTAGATAGTGTGAATTGATTAGGGCAGTAAGTAAATTTACTGATGATTGTTGCATCACCGTCCAGAAGAAGAAAGAGAGTATACTGTTTTTTGGCTTGAAGAAAGTATAACCAGATGTAGTCGCGTTGTTAAATTCAGAATTGTTGTTTATTGTGAGATTGTAATTTTGGTAGAAATTAAAACTTGCACCTTGATGGTTTGGTCCTTCTAAATCATAGGTTTCAATGGCCAGACCGCGAGAACATTGGTCCATTCAATTCCGATGAGATGCTCGTGAACATCCATTGATTTTTTTTCTTTTTTCAATAAATTAGCTTTTGACTATGAGTGAGGCAGGGGGATGTATGGTGATAAATTGCAATGGACTGAAACATCAAACGCCGGGATGCCACAAGAGAGGTACGGGAACTAGGAACAGCAGGACAAGCCAACACTCAACCTACTTCCAATGACGGAAAGAACAAATGTTCAGCAATGAGTCATCTCCTGAATCATTTGGTCAGATATCAAAGGTCAGTATCAGATCAAATACTTACGAAGTTGCCGTGCTTAAAAAAAGGTCAAAAGGTGCTGGGGAGATGGCCGCTCTAGATGATTAGGATCGAGCGAAGCCAAAGGATCTCATCCAACTCAAGCTGTACATCAAATAGAAACTCAAGTAAGAGTTTAAATATGTGTGGATGAAGAGGACGGAAGCAGCAGATCTTACCAGTATTTATTAACGGTTGGCGGTGGTCTGTAATGCTCATGGTTACAGTCCCCAGCACTAATGCATAGAGTGACTCGGTGGTTACAAAGCAGTGGTAGACAGTATCAATGCCGGAGATCACCGTCTCCCGTTTCTCAATTTGATCCTACAGTCGGTCTTGCTCTTCTTGGAGTAGTTCAGACCATTCAACGAGCGCGTGTGGGTTCTCTAAGAACGAGAATCTCTGCCGTATTCAGAAGTGCTTAAAAGAAGCAGCTAATGAATATGTCAAATCGATGCGTGCCCTTTCTGACAAGGTTGAGGTCGTAGTAGACATCTAGAAAGGGGAATACTGGTATGGCATATCTAAACTCATAATTGAAACAATAGTACAGCGAACCCGAAAAGCGACATCTCTTTCACTGGGTAAGGGCGAGTCTATTGTTTTCTCAATTATGAAATATGGTCTCAACTGTAGAAACACTTCCGCGTTCAAAGTACCTGATCAATCTTAAGGTTTTGACAGAATTGACTGAGGCTTCCTGTCGTTTTGAGGATGAGTTGGAAAAAAAAGGTAGTCAAGAATCATCCAGCCTCAAAGGCTTTTCCAATTGGATCGAAAGAGAGACTCGAACTCCACCTGCTTTATTTGAGACAAAGATCAAATTTCCTACTAATGATAGAAAGGAAAAGTCAGAAGTCAAACGTAATGACAAGGGTACAACGAGATATACATCAACCAACAAGTGCCTTTATTGTAATGGAAAGTGCCATTCCGCCATTCCATCGAAGTTTGTCGCAAGTTTAAGTGTAAGTAGACGATAGATGGACATTGGTGCGTGAGAAGAAATTATGCGTTGGGTGCCTAACAGGCAAAACACTCATCCCAATGCTAGAAGGAGAAACTTGTGGTGTTGGCCGTAAAAGTAACCGCAATCTTCTTCACTCAAAAGAATCAGCACAGAGAAGTGTTTGAGTCTTCCATTGAAGATTTATCTGAGACAGTGACATTGGTATTGAGAGGGCCCAAATGAAGTCTCAGCATTTACCATGCTCGACCAAAGCTAAACTGCAACACTGATTTATGTCACCTAGCAGCAGAACTTGAACTTTCTGGTCTTCTTCATCCTCCAAAAGTCAAGTGATATGATTACTCAACAAAGGTGGACTATACGCCACGCAGCGAATGTATATATCAAGGTTCGAGGTGCTCATTCGTACATTGGAGATTGTCAGCTATAATATCCCAAGGCCAGTGATAATTACGAAATAATTTTATTGCAGTTTTCGAAAGCACGTTGCTTGGAAACAGCCCGACGCCAACGGCGGAGGGCTGTTGCCTAAAAGCAACGTGCTTGAGGAAGTTGTAATAAAATTATAAGTATTTATCAATGGTCGAGGGATATTCGGTTAGACAATTTTTTGCTCTTGAAACTATTTATTTAGTACATTTATTTAGTGGAAGTGCAATTATGAAAAGAATATTACATATTAACACTGCTATAATGATATATGAACATAGTGAATCTCACCCGAACTAACAGCACACGGTCACAGCAGCTGTCACATCGCAGCCCACGGCGACAGATCTAAGTCTACAAATTAGCAAACTTTTAAGCCATTACACAACTTAATCGATCCAGTATTTTCGGAGGAGATAGCGAACAAAAATACAAATAAACAAAGAAAGAAAGGCCCAGTCTTTTAGTATCATTGCCAATTCATCTCCGGTACGCTTTTCATTCAGTTCAAATTTTCGGTCGCCGCAAAAATTCATAAACATTCTCCATGTATATTTTCTACTACTTACAGTATTTTGTGGGGTATTTTCTTCTATTATCACGTTTATTGAATGGTTATTATCACTACCAAAGCGTGTATGTGACATTTTACAAAAATGTTCTGTAAATTATGAAACTGTCAAGTTAAATTTGACGTCACAATATTTGATTCTGAGCTGTTAAAAACTTGACGTAACCTAGCAACCACACCTGGCCGCTGTACACAAAGTGATAACAACCCATGGGTTGTTTTCATTTATAATTTACCAAGGGCAGTGATAATCACCCGCAATAATTTTGACAAATAACAACCCGAAAGTGCTTGCCTAGAAATAACCCGAGGCGAAGCCGAGGGTTATTTCTTAAAGGCAACGCACTTGAGGGATATTATTTGTCAAAATTATAAGGATTTATCACTGGCCGAGGTGAATTCGGAAAGATAAGTTCTTAAATAAATTAGCCATTTTCTGACAAATTAATTTGACACTTCATTATAATAATATTATGTTGGTGGCACTGTAAGTCTATGTCAAATTTGAGGTTATCAGGTTAGCTTTCGCGTCAGTTTTGACACAGACTGACGGAAAAGCTAACCTGCTAACCTCGAATTTGACTTAGATTTACAGTGCCACCAACTTGTGATAGGATACTACTGAAATCTAATTAGGTAGTTTCCATAGTAATTGAAAATCACCCTAGGGTCGTTTTCACTTCAAGTGTGGTCTGATTTGTCAAACTGAGTCACGTGATTAAAAATAATCAAATTCGATTGGTCTGCAATATATGTAGGAACTTATCAATGTAAGGATAATCTAATTGGTTGGTTTTGCCCACATGACTAGAAAAGAGTTAATTTCATTGGATCACTAATTTCACAAAAAATTGTCACATATAATCTCATAAGAGCATTAATTCTTTCCGGAAATTTTTTGAGTGCGTTCCAACAACGTCGTATTAATTTGCCCGAGCGGGACGCGAGGGCAAATTAGAACGTTGTTGAATGCACGAAAAATAATTTCCGGATATGAATTAATGCTCGAATGCAGATTCGGTAAGAAAATCGTAACGACACAAACCCTAAAAAGAAGTAATGTCTACCTACAAAAAATTTCCAAGAAATGTTTTTGTTGTCTTAGATACGGCTCGTGAACTAATTTTTCTATTGGTCATTAATGAGTGTCGTACGATTTTCAGCTTAAGTGCCTTCGACCATTTACAAGTTTTGGATCTGGAAGCCGCGAGGAGAGCAAAGCCCAAGCTTTTTAAAAGACAAGACTAATCTCACTTAATTGAGTCAAGGAAGACATCAAGTTTCTCGTGGAGATGAGTGCCATTTCACTTGCCATGTCTACAGTAACAAGAAGCATAAAATTCCAAAATAACCTTAAATAACAGCTGAACTAAAGGCGGAGTTGGTGCGCTTGATGGACGAAGTTTAACTGTGACACATGGTGGTGGTTGCTTATTGAACCCAAGTCAATTCCCTTTATGGAATCGATTTATTGATTAGAGTCCTTCGATTTGACCCAGTTATTAAAAGAGAAGTCCAGTTACAAATTGCGGGAACTTGAATTAAGACAAGCAGAGTTGTTCTGTCTTAATGAAGGTCAAAGGAACAGCTTTCCAGAAGTGTCCAGTGAATGATACGGGGGAAGTTAATTCTAAAAGACAGTAGATTAAGTCAACTTTCTCCTATTCTTGATGATGGCTTACTTCAACTGTAGAGTAGAATTCAAGTATCACCTAGCTTAGAGCATTATATTAAATAGGTAATCATTCTAGACCCAACGCACCCTTTGACTGTTCTTTTCATGCACGAACACCAGAACAAAAATGGACATAACCGATATGAGTTTAAAAATTGGCAATGTAGTTGTCAAGCTAAAGATACTTGAGATGGCCTTTTTTCCAGATTTCAGAGGCAGCCGTCAGGTAAGACCATTCATAAATGAACTTGATTACTTTGGGCCCTATAACGTGACCGTTGGAAGCGTCAAGAAAAAAGGTACGGAGCTCCCTTAACTTGCCTTAACACAAGAACGGTACATTTGGTGTTAGCTGGGTCGTTGCTTACAAATTCAGCTATTTTGGCTTTGAGGAGAATGATTGCATTTACTCAGACAATGGACCAACTTCAGAGGAGGTTCAGCAGAGTGGGGGGAGGCACTTATGGCTTTGGATCAAGACCTTCTGACTTCGAATTTAGCGTCCAATGGTAGGGGGGAATTTGGGAGCGGTTCGGGCACTGTATACGACTTTGAGGTCTCGTTCACCCAAGGGGAGAGTGACATATTTGTTTTTGGAACCGTTGGGTTGAGGAATATCTCCCTTCTGTGACAAGGAGAATAAGTGGTAGCACGGAGTTCCAGAGGTCAAGGTTTGAGATATCGTACTAATTTGTGTCAGCATCGTTCCCAAAGTAGCAGATATTCGTACTATTAGTGGTGTTTTAAGACGACCAGTGGTTAAAATCGGCGTTGTTGATGTTCATGCTAAAGCAAACGGAAATCCTTCAACAGGGGGAAAAGTGTGCCGGTCGAGGGGGAAGATTAGTGAAAGACAAAAAATAGTGTTTTGTGTGTGTCACTATGGTAGCATTATTGTAAAATTCAGAATTGTTTTTTGGTGAGGTTGTATTTTGGTAGAAAATAAAAATTGCCGCTTGATGGTCCTGATCCTAGTCCTTTCATCATAAGCTTCAATAGTCAGACCGCGAGAAGAGATATCTCTGATGTTTTTTATCACAAAAGTTATAAATGGTATTTTGAATTAATTCTTGTACTATAATAATATCTAATAATTTAATGTTACAGTTTTAGACACGGCATTACTAGTGCCTTACATGAATTTAGATCTTAGTATTTGTGAAGGCATCGATATATTTTCATATATAGGTACTTCTACAGATTTGAGGACATACTGAACAATTATAGTTGTTGTTATCATTATGCCGACTCACGTTTCAAGATGAATTACCTAACGGATATAAGAGAAACAACGAAAAGATGATTTTTTAAACTTTAAACGTTTCTTCATAATATATTTTCCCACGCAAATAATTTATTTTATATATGCATTATGACATTCATGTCGTACTATTAGACACGAAATTGTAGATGTCCAAATATAACAACATGAGAAATACTCATTTAATGTGCCAATATCAATTAGTCTACCCACGACACCAGGAAAATTAAATACGACGGACAGTTGTTCATTGCGTTACATTTTTTTTCATTTAAAGTAAACATTTTCAAGGTCGTTATCTAAAATAGTCAAACTAACCGAGCATATAAATCGCATTCGATTACAATCGTAGTATCATGCTTCACTTGCCACTACAGTTAACTAAATAATCACGAGTAACGTAATGTTGTTTATTTGTTTGCAAATAAGTGCAAAATATTTTGAGAGGTTAACGTTTGTTCCATATTTTTCACAAATAGTAGTGATTATATACATTTCATTAACGTCAATAATTGTTAGCACTCGGTGCAGCTTTGCGCCCAACCAATAAAAAAACCTTTGCGGGTTTTAAATTATTTTATTAATTTATTTTTTCTAATATAATATTAAACTCTTCTCGACTATAAGTCTTCTGAAAATAGAACAATAATGTTATAACTGAATTCTATATTTAGTAACATACAACGAAGGGTGAAATAGTGAATGGAGCATTTGAGGAATAAGTATTTAGAGAGCTATTTCCAGAGCTTGTTTTAAATCTACGTTTAGCCGATATGATCTGTTACTTCGACTGTTTATCCAACTGTAATTATTAAAAATGAACAACCAAGCGTAACTTACGCGTTGTTAACGTTATAATTAGATACGTATTTTTTATTACCTACACTATTGAATTGTAAAAAAACTTTCGTATTTAATTTTATAATTAGTCTCTTAATTCATAAAAATGATCCTAAAATAATTTGGATATCATCATCATCATCCTTCTTTTAATGGATTAGGCATGTATGTCTGTTCCGCCGTCCATCGCTTTCTAGGATATTAATATTTATTTCATACTTTACCTGTACTGATTAAATTATGAATACCCAATAAATCAAATTCCTGTTCATATATTATGTGCCTGAAGAACCGTTTTAATTAATAGTAGATACTGTTGAATACCTACGTTTTCGAAATTATAATCCATTCACAATGTTTCCTCCTCCCAGTTGGCTGTTATATGTTTTCATTAAGTTGTATGCATGAATTGTGATAAATGTCAAATGTGACATGAAAGAACTAACTACCTATAACATTTTTTACAACTGCTTTATTGCCATTGTTGCAATTGTAATGTCAAAATGCCTAAAATTCGACGGAAGGTGACCAACATTGAACTGGCAACAGTGCAAACCTTCAAAAATCATAACCTCAAATTGAAAATAGCGTAACACATTTTTGTCATGTCTAGTTATTTCGCATGCGTACCAACAAAAATGAAACCCTAACATAGCCTCCTGGAAGGAGCAAACATTGTGAATGGATTATAGTGTATCATTTGGTCATCCAAATTTGTTACTTCATAATCACGTTAAAGAGTTTTGTCTGGTAATTATCCGACCTTATGCTACACAAAGTACTTCCCATGAGTAGGGTTACCAACATTGTGCCGATACTGACCCGGAGAAAATAGTTTTGGGGGAGGAAAGCTGGGGGAAAAAATTTATAAAAAAGAACAAAATGAAATAGTCTTTTTACATTATCAAGATATGATTCCAAAAATTATGTTATATATATTTTTAAGTAGTATATGAAATGCGACATTTTTTACCCCTCAGTGGATACATTAAATTTGAACAAGACGTCTCGTACGCTTCAATATTTAAATAATTATTATTTGCCCTTTTTATTTCTTAGATAACCCAATGAACGTGAAGCAATCTTAAAATCTCAGTTAGTGGTTTATAAAAAATCACTATCTGCCAGAACAGGAATCTGGTTCCCTCTCGTAGTGTCGCGATAGAGCTTAAGACTACTCGTAGGCATGTTGTACACATGCATGAACATCGTAAAACAAAAAGAACGTCAAAATAATTGTCTTTTAAAAGAACGCAAATGTCAAAATGTCTTTAACAAAAACGTAATGTCAAAATTACCTAAAGCTGATACTTATTTGAGTCCGGCCCTATTTAAATTCACGTGCAAGCTGCACACATATTATTCTTCACTTTTGAAGAAGATCACAGTGAAACGCAACCTTATCACGCTGACATAAAAACAGTTTACTTGGAGCTGGCAGCTGAATACCCTTGGAAACGGCACGCCTCGATTGCATCATCCGCTCCTTGCGCACATGATGCTCGGAACTCTCGTGCAGTCCTTGTACGGACAATTGAGTTAGCGCCTCTCAAAATGGATGCTTTAAATGAGCCTTTAAATATAGCACAATAGGTGTACTTACATGTACACTTGGAAAATGCTTTTAGAAATTTACAAACTTGCAGCTAGAAAACCAGCTACATTGGCTACCAGGCGCTTTCAGGCCACTTCGAATTAACTTATATAGTCCTGGGAGAACAAATCCATGCAGCTCTCAGAAGAGCCTGCGTACGACAGCCGTCTGTGGCGTTATGTTAAATTTGCATGAGCTGAAAACCCCGCATCCCGCGTACAGCATGTGTTTCTTGCTGCAATCACAAAAACCGAAATTCACAATACACGTCCAGCGCAGGACCGGCTTTGTGAACATTTGGTTAAATAAAATACAATACTAAATTTAATAATAAAACATAAGAAATACAACTTGGGTTCTATATTTAAGCATGGAAAGTAAACGTTATCAGTGAGGGATCCAGCTGGCTCGTTGCACATAGCATAATTGTCGGCCGTTGTAAATCAGAAATTAAAAAACCAAACTACACTTCATATTTCATAAAATATATTTTTTTAAATCCATCTTAGAAGTTACGTAAACTATTACAAAACTACATTTTTCTGATTTTTAAAATATTTTCTACAATTATATTTTTTTTCTCTATGGGCACTCTCTACCAGTGACCTCTGTCCTGGAGCTTTTATATAGGAGTAACATTTTTCGCAATTCATGTATGTATGAACATATAGTTAACCCGAATAATTTTATTGAAAACCCGAAGAATGATTGCCAAACCCGAAGTCTTCGGGTCAAAATGACAGTGTTGGCAATCCTACCAATGAGACGTATAGACTTATTCTAGCACTCATACTTCTCAAAGCAAGTTTCATACTCAAGTTTGGGATCGCCTTGAGCTACTCGTCGCAGTTTCCTTGATCCGCTCCATATGCTGAAATCTCTTTCCCTACAAAGACGAGTTCAATTTTGGCAACAGCCAAAAATCGTAGCTGACGGACTTGTGTAATGAATTGTTTGGCCAAAAATTCCTGGATGAGATGAGTGGTTGGAAACGCTATCTTGGTGAAGTTATCAGCCGCTGCTTTCTCAGACGAAGTCGTCCTCTTCAAAGCTCTTCCATGTTCTCCGTCTGACGTAACGCAAGTTTGCTGAATAAGTATGCATCATAATGTATTTTATTTTTTACAAAAATAATCAAGACCTTCTAACTTCAACTTTGGCGACCAATACAACTTGGCATTTTATCCCTTTAGGATCACCGCATGTGGGGGAAATTTGGGAGCGATTAGTGCGGTCGCTCAAAACTAGCTTCTACGACTGAGATTTCGTTCACCCAAAGAGGAAGTTATGCTACAAGATAAGATGAGTGGGCGGTCATGAATTTGCAGTGGCCCAGTTAACAAGATTAAACAAAAAATCCCGAAAATGTAATGCCATCCGGGTTCAGCAGCCGCCGATGGTACCTACTACTTCTTGGAAGTATTGTGCAACCTTTGGCATTGAAAATAAACTGTCAATGTCAGCTAATAAAGCATTCGCTTAATTATGTGTTCAGGTGTGTAATTCTTAAAACTTAAAGTAATGAATAGCAATACCAAATGTTTTTCTCATTTGAACTTGCGTAAATAAATTACGAATAACATACGTTTTTCTGATATTTTGACTTTTATAGCAAACATTTTTTAATTCACCGTTGAGTTTGCTCAATAGGAGTTCGACTATATTTAAAAAACTATGTTTTATTGGACATCCATTTCGTACAAGTATACTTCTTGTCTCGTTTTAATTGTAAAATTGCATTTTTTATTTGTTGTAATGAATACACTTTAGTCAAGATAACGCACCATCACATAGAGCAATAAGAACCCATTTTTAAGAGGCAATGTTCCATCGGTTGTTGTGGCAAATGATTGGCCACCAAATTCGCCAGACGGAATTCCATTAGGTTATTCATGGTGGATTTGGAAGGGTAACTAATAACTATAAAAGTGATGTCTGCCCCAACATCAATTTGTGCCCAGGGGCGTCTTTAGCCTACTTGCCGCCCGGGTGCAAAGTCTCAAGTGTCTGAGTTGTGGATTAGGTGGTTATAACGTATGTGAGCCAATCATATCAAACTTTTTTTTGTATGATAAACTGTAGCATTATCTGTCAAACGAGATGGATTTTATGGCAATTTATTGATAAGAAGATCATTAAAAAATATTTTAAAAACACCTTCTAATTTATCTTCAAAGAGTTTTTTTTTCGTAAACAGAATTTGAAATGTATGTTTCATTTTTGAAAAAAACACCTTAAAATGAAAAAGTTAGTCGTAGAGTTGGCCACTTCATGACGCAAGGCGTTTTCTCAAAAACGAAACATAAATTTCAAATTCTGTTTACGCAAAAAAAAACTCTTTGAAGATAAATTGCAAGGTGCTTTTAAAATATTTTTTAATGACCTTCCTATCAAGAAATTGCCATGAAATCCATATAGTTGTAGTAGTAATGCTACAGGCTATCATACAAAAAAAAGTTTAATATGATTGGCTCACATACGTAGTAGGTATGACGCTTGAAACATTGGCTACTTTGAGCAATTTTACCTTTACCCGCCCTTAATAAAACTTTGATCTCTTGTAGCTAGGTAACTAAATGGAATACGACCTATGTTCATATAACATTCTTTACTCAAAATGACCACCCCAACAAACTGTTGAAGTTTGGTCCGCCCGTTATAAATCTCCCTGTATAATAATTTTCAACAATCAAACTCAACTTTTCTTGATTTTCTTCTTGCAAATTCTTTCACAATGCCATTTACCTATATCTATGTTAATGTCATTTTCGATACTTATTATAGCTATATTTGATAGCCTTTCTTGATTTCAATCTTAAATATTTTTTTATAATTTTTAACTTTCAAAATGATCTTTCACCCTCTGCAACAGTGACCGGTAACGTCAAATAAATGCGCAAAGCAATCGATAAATTTGGGAATGTACTAATTAGGTTATTTTTAGACAAACACTTCAAAACATCTACTGAAGATGCGGTAGATTATAGATACGTCGGCAAAATCTATATTTCATTCAGTAAACCGATTGCATTTATGTCCAAATGATTAGTTCAAAAATCTGTCAATTTGGTTTGCAATTTCGCGCAGTATTTAGTTTATCATCGGAATCTAAGTTTGCTAAGATGTCAAGGCTGTGTAAAAAAGAGAAACAACTGTTGTGATATCTTAGCAATTCGAACCTTTCTTCTAATTTAGTCATGGCGGTGCCTAATGGAAAAAGATTTAAAATTATATGTACCTTCGTAATCAAACATAGGCCTCCTTTTCCTCGGTCGCACAATAACGATTGTTGGAAAACTAATCTCACAATCCAATTCTTCAGCAATGACTTTGGATTCATTTAGCATTTCTGTAAAAGCCGAGTCTGTTCAACGTTCTCTTTGTGGATTTTGTTACTTCTTCTAACATTTTAACAGCCTCTAGAATCTATAGGGTCTAGAAGTATCATAATAGATTGCTGCTTAGTTTTACTTATAATAGTAATCTTTATATATATAATCCTTCTGTACGTGTGTACGTGACTGAACTCCTCCTAAACGGCTGGACTGATTTTGATGAAAATATAGGAAAATTTATTCTGTTTTTAATACAATAATAGGCATAGAAGTAGATATAAAATCATATTAAAAAAAGTGAATATTTATTAAAAATAAAGCATCAACTTCTGTCTGTCCTGTTTAACAAATACAATAACACAAATAAAAAACTAAAACATAAACCAAAAACCAAACAGTTATTCTAGTCGAGTGCATACTTAAAAATCTGGTGTGATACACGCACACAACTTCCTTTTATAGTGATCTTATAATTGACCAAAAATTTGATTTTTAATTTTTTTCAAAAATTACAAATTCTACAGAAACCGTACAAAATAGAGCGTTAGTTGAAGAGACAAATTTTCTCTAAAATTGTAAACTAAATTCAAAAATGTAATAATATACTGAGTGTTCTAGTTAAAACATGAGTTAATAAACAAAAGAAAAAAAACAAAAGGAACCCAATACACATTAAAAATGTAATAAATATGTCAAGTTTGAAAAAATCGTAAAACCTCATATGGCTTATTTGCCTTGGTCCTACGGGCTTCGGCAACTAAATCCACATTCGTGTTAAAAAGGTAAACGTAAGTGCTTTGGTATACAAATTACTATTAAGCTTTAAATGGGACATATTTTTATTTTGAATATTAGTTTTTTAAGGTACTGATAATTTTTTTGGTTTTAAAGGATATTTAGCGTCCTTTGACACCTTATTAAAGAACAAAGGACTTTATTTTGAAATAAAGGACTGCCCTTTGAAATAAAGGACGGTTAGCAACCCTAATTAAAACCCGTTAAGAAAACTATTTTATCTTAAGCCTAATACTCAATAAAATTCTACATTAAATCCAAAAACATAATTTTTACCCTTTAAAGAGTACATTAAGAATATTTTAAAGCTTAAAGGTTTTAATTTGATCAATTTGGTTAAAAGAAATGTCTTTTGGATTTTTGACGACTTTATTAAAACTACTTCTACCCCCTCCACATTCGGAGAAGTTTTAATCTAGATCACGCCGTATTTTATATGAAAAACAGACCCCGCCATGATGGACATTTTCGATAGCCAAAGAAAAAAAAATATTATTGAAATATATACGCCATAGGTCCTCTTAAATAACTGAAGAACAGTGTGTCCAAACATGCAAGTTAATAAAAACATGCATTTAGATGTTGAGATGCAAAATAAAATTCGACGATATTTTTTAAATAATAGAAAAACATATTAAATTAATGGTGCTCGAGTTATGTAGAAGTATTTTATTATATTTTGTCAGAAAAGTACCAACCGTTGGTAAATTCTTTACCAGAATAGTTTGCATTTGAATATTATTTTATGATCTGCTTTATATACGTATGCGTTACGTTTAAAATATTACCACTCTGCCATTATAGAGACTTACAAAAGTTGTCCGACAAAATAAAACTCTTTTAGGATTAATTATAATGATTCTCAAGGTAATTTAGTCTGCCGCAAATATATTTTAAATGCAAAACGTCAGTTAATAAGTTTTAATACATAAATTTAAAGTTGCCTTGAAGAACTCTTTAAGAATATAAAATTAAAACTAAATGTTTTTAATATAGTTTTAAAATTTAGTCTTGAATGCCCTTTTAGGAAGGGCCCTTTTTGGCTAGAAGCTGCTTTATGGTGGTCTTGGGGCTGTCTTGGAGATCATTTGGTTTTATTGGAAATTTTATTGTATAGTTTTAAGGCGACCTTGAACATCGCAATAAGAGCAGTGTTACTTGGGAAGGCGTAGCTGCCGCCCTCTAAACTCTGCCGCCTGGTGCCGTGCACCAGCCCCTCTTACGACGATCTTGCTTGCCCCCCCCCCCCCTATTTTGTATGGACCTCCTGTATTTATGTGTTCATTTCTTTGCGATATCCTTGCGTTTGTAATTTAATACGATGTGAGTCTTTCTTTTAATTCCGCTGATTATAGAGTCAGGAGACCTTGAATGACAACTGACAGCTGACGTCCCATTCCCTATAATGCATGACGTTCCGACATGCGATTACAATTCCGTATTTTGAATTTCAATTTTATCGAAGAATTTAATAAAACCGTTTTAAACTTAATTCTTTAAAAATATGGAAGAAAAACTACCATATACGTAGTCTTCGTTTCTGCATATGACTCTTCTTAAATATGGTGTGACGGAAGACTTGATTTTTGATATTCTATACCTTAGTCACCTTAGTGGATGTAGTTAAAGCAGTAATTTTGAGAATGACACCTCTTCAAAATTCCCACAAAAGTGACGCCATGTCTGTTCGATTCCATTCACAATCATTAAGGTTTTCTTGATGAAAGTAATGATTCACCTTTAGGGCTCCAAATCTTTCAACAGTATAAATTGTAAATAAAACAAAAATAAGTTTTCGTTCAGAAACCTATTACCTCCTCGCACTGCGGAGGACACCACTAGATCTATTCAATGTCAGCTGTTTCGGATTTAAAAAAGGCAAAACAATAACGTTTTTGTGTTCTGTGAACCGTGATGTGAAAGATAAAAGTTGCACGATGTTGTCCTTTTAAGAAATAATAGAAAAAGTGAATCTACTTTCTTCAGTACACAGGAGTCAGTATATCTTCAAACCACAGCATAGAGAATAAATGAAACCATTTGAGAAACCCTAAAAGGGTCGCGTCGCGCTTTGAACATTTGCTCGGCTATAATTAATCTATTGATTATGCCCTTAATACATTAATAACTATTATTGACGTCGCTCACAAAACTAACTCGGCCATAAAATATACTCGTCAAATTATATACTTGCTATATAAATAGCTATTATCCAACACCTTCTTAAATAAAGCATATTACTACAAACTTCAGTTATTTTTTCAAATAAAGAAAGTTCATCATTAGTCAGTTACTAGTGAGCTAAAAATAGAAAACTCGAGGAGTCGAAGGCTAGTTTAAAATTTTTAAATTCTATTAATAGTATATCAAATCTCATGTTAGTGTCAAAAAATCAGAAAAAATGAGTTGAAGAGTTTTAAAAGAGGTGTTGGACAAAAGGTTGTTTTGAACTATTTCTACGGTCGACGTGGTTAAACTGTTTCTTTCGTGACTAACATGCTCCGTTCCACACTTATACAATAAATAACCATTATTTTTGCCACGGGTATTTTTAGGGGCCTTTCCAAAATTTCAATGCCCGAGCCCTCTGCAGAGTCCCAGCACGCGCCTGCCTATAGGTACCACTGCCACTTATATTATCCATTTTTTTTATTAAAAAAAATAATTCTCATTATCAAAGTCGATGATTATGATCAGAGTCAATTTTTGCGTTTTCGGGCAGGGAAATTATCTTATTTTACAATACACTACACACATCCAAAGTATGTTAAATTGATCATATCTTGCAAAAAAACGAGATGATCAAAGTTGAATCTGGATTGCAATATACAGTGTGTTTCACTTTACATGGAAGCACCCCTGTATTTTCTTTGTTTTTGTATGAATCGATTTGAATTTTTTACCAGTTGTACAACCCACCAAGAGGCATCTATTCATGTCCTTGAGTGCAAATGGCGTTTTTGGCCTTGCCTACTACGATCAAGAACTTGGGTCGTATTGTCAATATTTTGCATCGCGTTAGAGTTACAGCAAAAAGTTATTAAGGAAAGTTGTTTAGAATCAAAAGAATACCCCAAATACCGATTTTCGTTAAATAATTCGAATTTTTAATTTGTATCCATAAATTTGTCCAAGTCCCAAATTTCAACTTTTAATTTGGTATCAAATGGTGCCATAGAGAAACAACATTTCTATTATTGCTGCAAACGTCATTAGCTTTTAATAATGGCTGAATTACGTTTAACTGTAGCTGAGAAAGTAGAAATAATTAGAATTACTGGTAAAAATGCAAGATCCAATAGAGAAGTAGCTAGAATATTTAATGGAAGGCATCCAGGGCGTTCACCTTTTTTTCCTGGCAATTTTTGAAACAGTTCCAGGATAAATAGGTGCACGCCCTGGATGTCTTCCATTAAATATTCTAGCTACTTCTCTATTGGATCTTGCATTTTCACCATTAATTCGAATTATTTCTACTTTCTCAGCTACAGTTAAACGTAATTCAGCCATTATTAAAAGCTAATGACGTTTGCAACAATAATAAAGATATTGTTTCTCCATGGCACCATTTGATACCAAATTAAAAGTTGAAATTTGGGACTTTGACAAATTTATGGATAAAAATTAAAAATTCGAATTATTAAACGAAAATCGGTATTTGGGGTATTCTTTTGATTCTAAACAACTTTGCTTAATAACTTTTAGCTGTAACTCTAACGCGATGCAAAATATTGACAATACGACCCAAGTTCTTGATCGTAGTAGGCAAGGCCAAAACCATCATTTGCGCTCAAGGACATGAATATATGCCTCTTGGTGAGTTGTACAACTGGTAAAAAATTCAAATCGATTCATACAAAAACAAAGAAAATACAGGGGTGCTTCCATGTAAAGTGAAACACACTGTATTTTGCCTGTTTGCAAACCATCAGGGGGAATGATAACATGGGCATATTTTGTCGGTGTATGTAAAATCATTTCTTTATGTTATATTGATAATTCGATTTAAAAGTAAAAACCTAATGGTACTGGTGCAAAATACTCTCCATATGATACTTTCCCAAAAAATTAATAATTTAATTTTTTAGATTACATTTTGTGTCAAAAGTTAATTAGTGTATCTGGGTTACACCTTGTTTTATGCTTCAAAAAGATTTAAATAGTTTCATGACACGGAAGGAATGGTGGCTTTTACAATAATTTTGTAAAACTTCAGTAGCAAATGAAGCAAAGTAACTGCATTCTACATTATGAATTTTCAATAAATGTGGTGGTACAAATTATAACATCTTATGTGATTATGTAGTTTTAATAAGTGGAAGTTGAGAGCAATATACTCAATTAAGAAAAATTACACTGGTATACAAAATTTTGTCCCAGAGCAAGTAGAAGTGGTTTCTATATGTACTTTTCCCCCTGAATTCAAAAATGTCATCAGAATTCTTCTATCACCCGTAGTTTTCAAGTTACACCCTGTTTAGTGTTATATACGTTATGGAAACTATACAATTATGATATGGTATTACGCATTTATTTATTTATTTATTAATAAAAAAGTTGTATTAATTAAGCATTTAAAAATGAAATTAGTCATAACTGTTGCATGGTGCAATTCAAAAAAAGAGTCAGACGATGGTTTTCTTACAGACTTAGTCATCATCGTTTGTCAAAGGGATGTCACAAGCAACATCTGATTTGATTATAATGTCCGAATTACTGGTTCAAGCCATAGCTACTCTGTGGTCAGTGTTCACTCTGTTGACATCTGTACATCTTTCGTGTGTATGTACTGATATAACAAGTTCAGTGTAAACGTTTCTCAGTGACGATTTATTCTAAATTTTCATTTCATCGTTTGAATTCAAGACATGTAGTGAATATTTGTTGTAGTGTTTTGGAATTGTGTGATTTAGCAAAATGCCTAGAAATTGTATAAATCCACCGAACAACTTTTGCTACATTTGTGGTGAAGTTACATTTAAATTTCAAAAACGTAGTTTTACTTCTCTCATAAAAAATGTTTGAGCTTTATTTTGGCTGCAAAGCTGGTGACCAAGACAAATATTGGGCCCCTCACATTTGTTGTGCTACTTGTGTCAGACTGCTTACAAGGTGGAGGGTTCTCAGCACATAAATTTTGCTGTTCCAATGGTTAGGCGGGAACCAAAAGATCATGCCACCGATTGTTACTTTTGTCTGACTAATATTTCGGGCATTAGTTCAAAATCAAAGCACACTATTTCATACCCTAATTTACCATCTGCCATGATATCTGTGGCTCACAGTGAAGAACTGCCTGCGCCTAAAGCACTAGAAAATATCATTCTTTGCGATGATAAACAATACAAAGATTTGACAACGAATAATAATGATGTAAAGGTTGATCCAAACTATGAGGCTTTGGGCCGGTTGCAGAAAGCAACGTTAAGGGCCGGTTGCAGAAAGCAATGTTAAGTCTGGTGTTAGCTAACGCGACGTTAAAGTGAACAAAAACGAATCAAATCTCAAATGCTTATGGTAACTAATACATTAGTAAACAAAATTTGATGCGATTTTGTTCACTTTGACGCGACGTTAGCTAACACCAGACTTAACATTGCTTTCTGCAACCGGCCCTAAGTCTGGTGTTAGCTAACGCGACGTCAAAGTGAACAAAAACGAATCAAATCTCAAATGTTTATGGTAACTAATACATTAGTAAACAAAATTTGATGCGATTTTGTTCACTTTGACGCGACGTTAACTAACACCAGACTTAACATTGCTTTCTGCAACCGGCTCTAAGTCTGGTGTTAGCTAACGCGACGTTAAAGTGAACAAAAACGAATCAAATCTCAAATGCTTATGGTAACTAATACATTAGTAAACAAAATTTGATGCGATTTTGTTCACTTTGACGTGACGTTAGCTAACACCAGACTTAACATTGCTTTCTGCAACCGGCCCTAAGTCTGGTGTTAGCTAACGCGACGTCAAAGTGAACAAAAACGAATCAAATCTCAAATGTTTATGGTAACTAATACATTAGTAAACAAAATTTGATGCGATTTTGTTCACTTTGACGCGACGTTAGCTAACACCAGACTTAACATTGCTTTCTGCAACCGGCCCTTTGTGTTCGTTTGGTAAATCGCATTTACTAACACAAGGGGACCTCAATGGCCGTGTACAAGATCTGAATTTATCTAAAAAGGAGGCAGAACTTTTAGGCTCACGATTAAAAGGTTAAAATCTCCTCCACCACGAAACAAAGATATGGAAAAGCGGTACCAGGACAAGTGAGGTTGTAGCATGCTAGCTGACTATTGTTAGACCCTAAAGAGAGATGTTCATGAAGCAAAATATCGTAGAAAATCAAACACTACTACTTTTTAGGTAAGATTATATAACACTTAGGGTGCATTTTAAATACGTTATGTTGTACAATAAAAATAGTTGTCTCTAAAAATCCTTACGTGATAGAATAATTCTGAAACCATATTTGAATTCAGCGAGAAAAATGCTATTAGATTCACCCATTTTCACTTCTGGGACAAAAAATAAATGAAATTTTGTATACCAGTGTTATTAGTTAAGTAAATATGTAAACAATTGTAATCTTAAAATAGTTTATAACTATAATAGTATATTACATACCGAGGTGGGAAGTGTTTCATTCCTGTCGAGAGATTAAGTAGTTAATCGAGACACGCAGCGTCGAGGTTAACTTTATCTCGAGACAGGAATGAAACTTTTCACCGTGGTATGTAAACTGTATACTATTTTATTCACAATCATCTAATTTTAAAAATAACTACAATTGAATTTTGAATAATAGATATCTTGATGTAGCAAATATTTTTGTTCCCATGAAAACAATCCACTCAATATTTTTGTTACCATGAAAACAACAGTCTTCAGGTATGTAATATTTTTCGGGGTATGTAATAATTTCCCGGCTAGTTTCGGTAATCATCTAGTTCCCAGCTGTTGACATGTCATGAAATTGACACATTACAATGTGTTTGCGAATCAAGATTATTACTATGAAAAAAAATCGCCCATCAATTTATTTTTGGAATATTAGGAAGTTTGCGGTTCTGCTCCCGCAAAAGTCGTAATAATAAATAGCGCCATTAACGATAGTTTTCTCCAATCGTGCAGTATCATATATTTCGGTTAACAATGCGGTAATTAAATTAAGTGCATCTTCCTTCTTGACCAAAATAACCAATTGTTTAACCGTGTCAGATAGGCAGATGCCAAAAATATTGAGCCAATGCTATATTACAATGCGCTGTTGCGTGAAGTAATGGTAGGCAATGCACATTAGCGTGAGGGCGATTTTTATGTGGCTGATTCAGCGACCTACTGCTCCTTGCTGGCTAAGCTAATCGTTTCAACACGACACACTTTTATTTTATAAATTGGCTCATAAAATAACAAACAAACGCGCGATTTGTTGCAAGGATTCTGTTGCGTTGCAGCTTTGTTACGTGATCTTAGCGACATACTTCACGGTTAGTTTTATGTCACAAACACGACGTTTTTAGCACTGCGAGTTCTAATTACACGGCTTAACTGTAGCTTATTAACTTGTCCGATAGTGATTTACCCTGCCGGTATCTTGAATTACTGTTTATTTTGGAACCCGCTTACTTTTTACACGACACAAAGATCGACGTGTAAACATGAAACCAATTTAATTATATCTCTTCAGTTGTGCAAATTCCAAAGCAATCTGAGTTTTATAATCTGTAATTAATGTTAAAATGGTTCTCATAAACAATCGGACTATTAACACACGTATCTAGGCAAATGGTTTGTGTAGGGGCGGGGGGAAACAAACAGTACGCGCCCAGAATCATATCATTTGGCCCAGTTAAGACTTTTCAGGTATCTTTATTTTGTACCCAGAAAAGAAAATCTTGTTGGGCAATATTCTTACATCATAGTTGTAGGAGTTTTTAGCAATATTATAACAGATTTAGCAATAACAAATTACAAAAAGTACTCGGGAAACAATAACTTAAAAATAAATTAGCGATTCATTTCATTTGGCCCATATGCTCAAAATATCATTTCGTTCACCTTAGCATGTTTTGGTTGAAGTGAAACAAGCTGTTTGTTGTTTAATAACATATAGACAGTCGGCTGTCTGTATTCTTTGTGTAAAAATGGTACGTGGTAAAGCTATTGTCTATTTGTTGAATTTAGGTTATTCCTGTGGCAAAATTTATAAACAATTGCAATTATCGTATTATAGTGTATGAAATATTGCGAAACTATAAAACAACAGAATCCATAGCAGAAAAACCAAATATTACACCAGCAAATTTAAGAGCTTTACTGATCTGGGCCAAATGATATGATTCTGGGCTCGTACACGAGATATTCTTTCACGAAAAGCAAAAGCCATGAATATTGAATACCGCGTTTATATATATAGCAACGGTTGATCATCCAATAAAAGCTACTCCATTTAACTGAACTTATATCTATAGTTCTATACGCAAGAGACGCTATAGCTACCCTACATCCACTTGACATTAAGGATAATATTTTTATTCAGTTTTGACAGTTTCAAGTGACATTATTAACTCCATAACAACCTTCATAAGCAGTTAATTATTCACAAGTAAAATTTTAGCGATTTAATTCACTAGTGAATTAAAAAAGTTTCAATGTAGAACAATATATTTTTATTATTTCTACAAATATTTACATTCATTTATTATTTCTCTTTGTAGTGTGTAATATATAATTACTAAAATTTAGATCAAATCGACGATGAATGGGCAAAATTTATATGTTGATTTGAATATTTTTTTATTTTTTATTCAAAATTTCGTCATAATTGAATCAAAATATATATACGCAAAGTGAATTAAACATTAATTCTTCTACTGTATAATATTTATTATCTCCACAGTTTTGCTATCTAACACATTTTTAATAACTTTTTCGAGGAAACTCTTTTGTTTTTAATGTAATTTCCCAATTCCAGTTCGAGTTTCCGCTATATTTATGACGAGTTTAAAGAATGAACTAATTACTTCATAAATAAACAAATAAGGTAGCGTAAATGATTCATAAACAAATTAGGTATAGATACAATATTAAGACTATGGCCAGAGACATACACACATCGTATTATAATACTCGTAATAGTGGTAATACAGATGGCGATTCAATACTATACAAGAACATTTCGAGGGTTGACTGTACTTGCTAAAAATTTAAAAAATTGCTGCAATAGAAGGGTATGATCTTTTGAAGGTAGCGTTTTTTGTATTTATTTTATAACATAAAAATAATAATGCTATAAAATTTGATAGTTTGGTATAGTGTTGGTTCTCAATAAAATTTAAAAGACATGAAAGTTGGAAAACCCGAACAAGCAACTGCAGTGACTTTCAATTATCGGCTCCAGTATAGACTTTACTTACCTTTGTAACAGCATTTTCTACGAATATATGATGTTATTCATAACACAATATTGACAGAATTCTAATTTTGGCGGAGATGCATTACAGAGACAGCTGACAGAAGATTTATTCTACAAGCATAAACGAAGATGCCGCCCGAGTGGATTCCATACACCTGAATCGTCATTGAAAATCAACCAGAATAATATTTATGGAAACGGATAGAAACCGAATTCTTCTTAAACATAGCACTAGTAATCAATGGCTTGAAACATTGTGGACAACTATGACTCAAATAAACTCAATAAATAAACTCAAAGGCATTTTAATGACACGCTAGGCGATTGCAATATCCACATATTAAGGATAGCGTTTTTAAAAACAATGCGATAAATGTCAAAAGGTGTGTTAATTTTCAAGACAAATAAGCAATTATTTACTTCTTGTCCGACAATTTTCACTAATTCGAAAATTTTTCCACAACCGCTCAATCAATTGCAACCAATCCAAAATTATATTCAGCGACGCAGAAACTACTGTAATTGGGGGGGGGGGGGCAATTTTTTTTATTTGTTTTAACATAACTAAGCTTTATGTTCGACTGTTCCATAAACACTTTATTATAGTATTATTTGGCGTCCATAAAGAGCCAGTTTAGTCCTTAGAGTCGAGTAAAACGGCCGCCTGTCAATGTCCCATAGTTTTTATTAAAATAAGTGCCATTTTATTCAAATCAGGAAAGGAGATTATATTAACTGAAAACTTTACAAATAATACAAAGGAATTCATCTTTAATACCTTACGGTAATAGGTATTTATTTTTGATATTGATAACACAAATACATAGAAGAAGCATATATACTTCAAAACTATCAAATGTTTCAATGGCATCTAATATTCTATAATGTAAAGATAAAGATTTGTATGCAGCTCGTATATAGTCAGACCTTATTTGACTCGTCCAATAAAGTCCTACATTGTGTACTTGATACATAAATAACTATAATAGTTAAATTGCTATTTTGTTGCGTATTGAGTGGTCATAAAAATACAAAATCTGAAAGGTATACTTCATTTTTACTTCCTTTTACTTCGCAGAATATAATAATCATTATTTTAATAGAAATATCTGCTTTCGTCTTTTCTCGTTCAGAAAAAGTGGTTTTCGAAATTATGTCTGTCTGTCAGTTTGTCAGTTTCATGGAACAAGACGATATATTGTGTAATTATATACAACTTTTGTTCAACAAGTTTATAAGAAATGCAGATTTGGGAGAATCGGAAAATTTTTACAAAAACTTTCTCCAAAACGAATGGGAATAAGAAAGTTTAAAACTGTTATATATTTTGTTTTTTAGTATTTTTGAAAAATCGCAAATTTCAATTATTACAAGCAGTAAAAGAAAGTAGTGTGGTGACCACACTTCTTTCTTTTCATATGGAAATGCAATCTAGGGAAACCATTGACAAGAAGTATGTATTGTCACTAGGCTGCATTGTGTTGGTACATAAACTTCTGGTTATTATTTTTACAGTGAGGTTAGGTTTCATGTTGACTGGTTGACACCGTAATTATTTTAAATTGTAGTTCTGGCTATTATAAACTAATATTGACCTTGGTGCAATACCTACCCAACTAGTTAAAACAATTTTATAAAATCACATTCCAAGTTTATAATAGCCGAAACTACAATTTAAAATAATGAAATGTTAACCTGTCGACGAAAAACCTAACCTCACCTCAAAAATAATAACCAGAAGTTTATGTACCAACACAATGCAGCCTAGTGACGTGACAATGCTTGGTGTCAATGGTTTTCCCAGAATTTCGTCATTTGTATTTCCATATGAAAGGAAAATGGACTGCATATATCGAATTATCCGCTGTCGACCTAAAAATAAAGACGTGTTTAACTAAGGCAGTCTATATTGTTCCAGACCATGACACTGGGCCTATAAAGTGACCTTTGGAATGGCCTACCATAATCTGGCCAACCTTTAACAAAAAATGAGTGATTTTGGTCAGTTTAAATCACTAATCTGTCAGTGCACTGTCCCTGTCATATTGTTACATGCCAGTTGAACAAAAATCTTTAAAATCGTTGCTATTTACATCGCAGTGAGTCACTTTACAATAATATTCGATTTAAAAGCAATTTCTAATGGGTAGGTACCTAATTCTTTATTGCAAGTAAATCGCTATTAATTTTGACTTCATCTAAAACAGTAATTTTTTAAAATAACTTGCTTGGAAGCTAATGGTATTGCCGTCGGAACCAATTTCTTCATCTTATCAACCTTTACATCGACTTTTTTAAAGTGCTTTTCACAAATAAGAGATCTTTCCGATCCGCCAGTTTTCTCAAATCAAAATGTGTTACCATTTTTGTGCCACGGTTTCATTCCATAGAAGATTGAGCACGCTAATGATGAAGAGTAGTTAATTTGACTTGCAGCTTGGTATGCAGCATTTCAAAGGCATTTTTACTATGATGAGAACTGTCCTGTCAAAATTGTTTATTAACGTCAAATATATTTGAAAGTTTTTAATGTGTCTTAGAATGGCCTAGCAGAAAATTTGGCATCACAGTCAGTGTCATGGACTGTTTTAGTTCTGCACCACCTACAATAGAACAATAAATTTTAGCATCTCGTATAGATGAATGTTAAAACTCAAATGTACATATTTTTAAAAACATCTCATAGAATATATCGAGGGGGCAAATTATACTATTTGCCCTCCCCCCTCCCCGATATATTCTATGAGGGGACAACCGCCATCCTTGCCCCCCCCCCCCCCGTTCCTGCGCCTCTAATTATATCAAAGGTCTCCTGAAACTGCGTAGCTTTTGTGACGACAGCAACCGCTTTGGCGTTAAAATAGAGTCGGAAAATTAAGTTTAGTGAAGGTGTCCCGCCGGTTGGATGTAAATACGCTATCTCGAGAATGACATAACCTATCGGATTATTTCAGTGCCAGTTTGTGTGGAATATTATAACGCATAGAACTGAAAAGCTTTTGTGAGAAATTGGTCGTTTTTCTTTGCATGTGTTTCTATTTGCATTCATAATACCAGTAACAGCAGTTATGCGACCGCGTAACTACGAATCACGGCAGTGTAATCGTACAGAATTGGGATGCTGAGCTTAAAGTCACGAGTTCGAAACTGTACGAAAATTATAGAAAGATTCGGATATAAATCTCTATTCATTTTCTGTCTCCACACTGAAAGCACCGTTTTAACGGATTCCGAAGACTAATTAATGTCTTAAAAGGCGCGCGTCTCAAGACTGTGTCGAAGTATCGATAAGGCGCTTGCACCTTCTCATCTTGTTTATGAATAAAACTATGATATTGTCCTTGGAATTGATTTATTTTTCTATTATTATTATTTGTTTTTTAATTTTGAAAACAACTTAAAAGATAAACAATTATATGTTAAATGAAGAGGCAACTGCCATGGCTATGATTTTCAAACTAGTAAAAAAATACCAAAGAGGCGTTCACATGTTGCAAATGTATAGAATGAATAGACATTTCTTTTCATTTAGGCTAATAATTTGTCACTGCACCTTCGTATCTAAAGCAATTTTATAATGCGCTTAACAAGTTTTTACGTAAACCGGAAAATCTACTGAAGTTTTCAAAACGCTTGTATGTATTACTATCATATTAACTATTGCACCCTTTTATTTGTTTGTAAATATTCATTCTATTATTTATTAGTATTTTTTTATCTAGGCCTTTGGATAAATCAACCGCTTAAATATAATACGTTCTAAATATTTTGTGAATTGAACCGACCCCGAAGTCATTTTAAGGGGCTTTGAAAATCCTCGAAACTTGAAGGGCTGAAATCGTACGTGTGTGGATGTGAAACTAGATACTAAAGAGGGTTGCATTCTCTTACGCTCTGCTATGATGTTGAAGTGTGACTTGTGGTAATTATGTGGATTAATAGAAAAGATGAAAGAATAAGGTCTGTAATAAATATTACTGCTTGAGTAGCTTTGCGAAGGAGGTTGTATGTAGTTCGATGGTGCAGCTGAGTTGTACAGTTTTATTGTTGATATTGCTACAGTGATTGTAGAAAGCTTTATTGTTTGGGTCGTTGCTCATTGTTATTATTGGGTTGGTGCCCAATTGGTACCGCATATACTGCACTATTTACCTGGGATTAGCGTAAATCCTGCTAGCTAATTGCTCAGCCTTTACGTGGTAAGTAATTATCAGTGATCCAGAAAGCGCACCTGGATAGTATGGAATGCTCATTTCCCCATAAATGCCTTGCGAATTTCGGTCGTCTCCTGGGGGAGGGAGGGGGCAACTGCAGATGCAAGTTGCACTGACATGAACTAGAGCTCATTGGTCTAATACTCTAGTTAGCATTTGGCTAATGAGCGCTAAATGCGGTAAGCATTCATATAATAATAATTTACACTTTATGTAGATTAGAAAGAAAAAACTACCTATATTCATGTGTTAATCAAAAAGAAATAAATAAATATAGGGCGAGATTCAGCTCAAAGCAAAATCAGTGAGCTGCTATTCCACCTAACCCTACGTTGCAAAAACAAACACTACTAAAAATATAGTCACTATTGCCCGAAAACCGCTACGCATTCAAAAATAAAAACATTTTAAATTTGTCTTGTATGAAGTGTTTTTCTGCGCTGATACCTAAAAGTGGATAAAGAGAACTTGTACTTTGAGGTTTACGGGCAAGTCACCAAACCATTTTGCAATGTTATATAAATAACGTGTTTTCCAAATTCACTGTAACGTAGTGGAACAGCGATATTACCCCTAAACCTCAAATTCAAATTATGCCCGTCTGTGCGAAATGAGATTTTGTTATATAAAAAATACGGTAGTGTTTTAAATAACAGAATTTTATAATATAAAACGGGAGCATATTGATCATATTTAACCACCCAGCATCTTTCAATTTATAAGTTATCCTGTCATACTTACGTATGCCATAAACAAGTTACAAATAGAAATTCTGTAGTTTTTGAACATGCCAAATCATTATTAATAAATGTATTTTCTAAATTTGCGTTTGCAGCATGACAAGAAAGATAAATCTGCGAATGTCAGCATAAAAATGAGAATTACAAGAAACAATCGCAAAAGGAAAATGATAAACGTAAACAAAAATGGTCCAAGAATTGAGCCTTGGGACACTCCTCTATTATTAACAATAAAATTTGATATATTGTTGCCAACTCTGATAGCTTGTAACCGCCCACATAAATAATGCTACAATAAGGAAACTGCATCAGGTTTTAAACCGATATCGTGTAAAATCGATAACAAAGTTTTATGCTCAATTGTGTCGAAAGCTTTTCAATAATCTAAGAGAATAAGCACAGTGGCTTTGCTAGCATCAGTAGCAGAAGCCAGATCATCGATAATATTTAAGAGAACCGTGGCACAGCTATGGGCTTTTCTGAAACCTAACTGTGTAACAGATAGTATCTTATTTGAATCTACAGGTTCACGGAGTTGTTGTTCAATGATTCTCTCGATAATTTTTAACATTGCTGGTAAAATACTCATTGACCTCAGATCTTTAAAAGTCTTAGGACTATTTATTTTAGGGATAGGATTAATAAAAGCATATTTTCAGGCTTCTGGAAAAACAGAGTTGTTTAAATAATAATTAACGAGATGAGTTATGACTGGCGAGAGAAAAGGGACAGAAAATGTAATAACGGTAATGCCTAGTTTTATTGGAAAATATAATTTTTAGTACTTCCAATTCATTTACAGATTTAAAAACAAAATATGAAATAATAGAATTCTTAACATTACTCCTATAAAAAGTACGAATATTATCAGGTTTCGTCGAAATTTGAGGTATAGAATCAATAAAATAATTATTAAATTTATTACTATCAGATAATTCAGGAGCTAAGTCTGCTTTACTAATCAGCTCGTCCGTGGATTCATCCTTCTTCTGGAACTCCAAAAACCGCAAACTGTTTAATTTCCATAGCCATTCATTGTTAGATAATAGTAGTTGTGGGAAGTTTTTCTCATTTAGAAAAATTTCTATTACTTCAGTCAGTCCATTAATATGTTATTGGTTACAGCGCGTAATTTGATTTATTTTAAATTTTTTCATGTAAAAACAGTATTAACCGCGAGTGGATTAAAAACAGACGCCGGGCCGGATATGGCCCGCGGGCCGTAGTTTTCCGACCCCTGCTCTAGAGGGCTGTAGATTTTTTTAAAATTTAATTTACGTTGGCAATAGTGAGTAAAGACACATACTATAACTTTTAACAGAATCCCTTAACTATTACGAATGTTTAATACTGAACACAAAGTTTTGCTGTGTTTAGAACATGAAGAAAATAGTTTTAACAATCTGCAGTTGTTATTACAATTTTTATGTATTCAACAGAAATGTTTGTATTTGTTAAAATGACGTTATTAGTAATTACTAATACAACCTTAAACTGTAAGAGGTAAAATGCCTATGTCACTTTCACTGCCAACAACTGCCACATAAATTTAAGAAAAAATAACTCCACAGCCCTCTAGGTGACAAAAGTTTTCGATCGTACGTGAAGTGAAAACTCAATTTCGAATTTTTGGGATGAATGTAATACTTCTTTTATCGCAAAAGAGAGTAAAAACGCCTAATGCAGGCATGGCAGGCCAGTTTGTTGGATCCATGGATCAGCTTTGAATAGTCACTTTGAAATATGCATAAACTCCCGGATTCATAGACGTTAGACTTATAGAGTACACTTGAATATGCCGAAATAAATAAGGCAGCTAGAAAGATGGCTAAATTAATAAACAAAAACAGCGTCCTAATATCGGATAAAACTGGAATTTTAAATGTGATTATTTCCTTCATATCCATAATAATGCGTAATCACCATGGTTTCTGTCAGTTTAATAATGACTAAAATTCAAACGTCAAAATTTAACCGCGGTTAAATTTATGTCAAAATTTAATCGCTTGTGCATAATTTTAACATAATTATTAAAGGTGCTTCACCAACTTAATTTTATCTATTTATTCAGGAAATAATCACTCCGAACATCCCGCGTGCATGTAAACTAGCCTGAATAAATTTTGACGATTTTCTGTCAGAATGTTTTGCTCTGAAGAAATATATCTCGTAAATTTCTTAGCAAAACATTCTGACAGAAAACGTCAAAATTTAATCGGCTATTTTAATGCACTTGGGATATTACTGTTGATTATTTCCTTCATATCCACAATAATGAGTAATCACTATGGTTTCTGTCAGTTTAACAATGACAAAAATTCAAACGTCAAAATTAAACCGCGCTTAAATATGTGTCAAAATTTAATCGCTTGTGCATAATTTTAACATGATTATTAAAGGTGCTTCACCAACTGAATGTTATCTATTTATTCAGTAAATAATCACGCCGAACATCCTGCGTGCATGTAAACTAGCCTGAATAAATTTTGACGATTTTCTGTCAGAATGTTTGCTCTAAAGAAATATATCTCGTAAATTTTTCGCCCCAAAATCCGTCGTGCTACGCACTCGGGATTCTTGTTGAGCGGCAAATTTACTTGTCTAATTTCTTAGTAAAACATTCTGACAGAAAACGTCAAAATTTAATCGGCTATTTTAATGCACTTGCGATATTACTGTTGCTAAAACAATTTTACAAAGACTTGTAGAAATCAAAAGTTGCAAGTGATGTGCAGCATGAAAAACAGCATATTTTTTGTAGGTGGCGGGGCGACTGATAAATTTCAACATAACCTACAAAAGTTGGTTATAATGTTGTAATTTCACGATTTCTCGATTTCAAATAAAACATAGTGTACACCTAGGAACTGAAGTTCCTTTTTATCCCTCATGTGGCTTATTTGCTTTGGTCCGAAGGGGGCCTCGGCAACTAAATCCACATTCGTCATAGGAAGTTGAACTTCAGTGTCTTGGTATACAAATTACAATTCTCTCTCAAATAACAAAAATAAATAAATAAATCGAAAAGAACAAAGTACGAGCAGGAAAATGTGGTTCGTTATTATAATTTTGTTTTCCTTCAAGAACTTTGAAGCTCGACTACTGCTGAAACTTTTGTTTTTGGATATACAGTGTGTTTCACTTCTCGTCTTGTAAGGCCTCCTTTCATTTATGCGTTACTTTTGAATTCCGCTTCTTAATGCAGCGGCATCTCTAATTCTATTTACCGCGCGCTTCTTTCGGGCCATGCGAAGCGTAGAAATTTTTGGTTTTCCGAAGAGCGCTCGACCTCCGTACCTGGCCCGAAAATATTCGAGTTGCGGTCGTCTAATACCAACTCTCGTCGAAGGCGGCTGGGTCGTAAACATAATTGAATTGACGAATATACTGCGGCGTCCCTTCAAGCACGATCAGACCGATTTCCAGCTGTGTGGTGAGATTTTCCTTTTTAGTTTTCTTCTTGTGAGGCCTGCTTCCATGTGGCCTGCTTCAATAACGACTGCTTCCACGTAGCTTGCTTCCCTGTCTACGGCTTTCATGCCTAATGCTCCCATGCCCTTACTACAAGCAACGGCTTTCTGGCCTTAAGCGCAGACGGTTGGGTTCCTAGCAATCAGTTCCTCTGGCCGAATTTATCGTGGAAATCGGCTTCTGCAGAGTGAGTGTCAGATGCAGACAGATTTAGCGACTGCTTAACTTCCTTCCGTTAACTGTGCTCTACTCCAAACCACAGACCTAAAAGATATAGTAACAAGGTCAACACATCACCAAGACACACATCTGATACGCAAGCACAAAAGAAGCTCCCCAACGTTATACCTCAAAAACCCGAGCCAAGTAAAGCACTGCACCGCTAGATGGTAAAGCGTACAAAGCACCAGCCTCTACGCCGGTAGATAAGAAGAGGTTCCCAGTAATACATACATACATACATAGAAATTGAACCTTGATATTTAAAATCTTTATCGAGATGTGTAAGGTAATGGCGCACACATAAGCAGTGAATACAGGAACAAAAACTTTTTAATGAAACTATATAATTTATTTTGGGCATTAGCAAAATGGTGGAGTGTGTAAATATTTAACAAAATTAACACTTACAATTATCAATGTGTACTTATATTGGATATCCGCTATTACTTATATGTAAATGGATGGTACTATGTTATAAAGTATACAATTTTTTACTAACGTATTTCATCCAGTTATCTACATTTGCAGGTGAAAAAATAAAAGAAAGCATCTTCAAAAACCTAAAAGTTGTAGGTGTAGTTATAGTTGGTGAAAATGTAGTCCTTGTAAGGTGTTTAATGGTTTAATTACAAAAAATACTAACTGAGGTTTGATTTTCTATTAAAAAACTGTTGCACTTTCTCCTGTCGTACAACTTTGGTGGTTGATGTAGCTTTAGGAATTATAAATTTAAAAAAATATAGTACCTAGATGCATTTCTTCGTCTTTTAAAGTAAGTGTCAGGTAAAAGATAAAGATTCAGGGTGGAGGAGGGCTTCTATTGGGAGCTTGCGCCCCTCTTCAGCCAAGAACAAAAATTATAGGATGCGTGAAAGATAGGAGGGGTGGAGAATGGAAGAAAGGCCAGGAAAGGGGAAAGCGTTCTGACACGGCGTTCGCCTCAGAGAAGGTACTCTGTTGACTCAGGTAAACCACCTAAAAACCTGAATCGCAGCAGACGGTAGCGGGAGTCGAACCACGACCTCGTGAAATCCAAGAAGGCTTATCGGTCACTTGGCAGGATTTATATATTTTCGTTTCACGTGCTTTTTTATGCAAACGAACTCTACTACCAGAACGTTTTTCGACTTTCAAATTTTAGAAGGATACAATCTTTGTAAGAGTTTTTATTTTAATAAAATGCTATGTTGGCCTTTTTAGTAGGACTTCTTTTACTGTTTTAAGGCAAAGCAAAACATTTATTTTATTTAGAAAACTATATAACCCATTAACTGGACAAGAATTCCATCTTATTTACTTTTATTAGGCTCCTGGAATATTTACGACACAATTTTGTCAGCCTTTGAAAAATATTTGCATTGTCTGCTTCTTAAAATTTGCATTTTCCTTTTATGGTTCCTAGCAGTTAAT
Organism: Agriotes lineatus; assembly: GCA_940337035.1. Lineage (NCBI taxonomy): Eukaryota > Metazoa > Arthropoda > Insecta > Coleoptera > Elateridae > Agriotes > Agriotes lineatus. Next base: position 130,018,140 of record OW679198.1, on the reverse strand, counting down.
TTCGTTTTGCTTTCTATTTGCACGGTTGTCGTAGAACAGATGTTCACATTCAACAATATTCATTACAAAAAAATCGGTTTTGAAAAAAAATGAGAAAAGAATTTGGAAAGAAATAGTTATTTATATACCAAGGCACTGAAGTTTAACTTTTTATCATGAATGCGGATTTAGTTGCAAAGGCCCACATGAGGAATAAAAAGGAACTTCATTTCAATGCCGAGGTGCACATTATATTTTTTTAAATCAATACAGTCAAATTAACATTATTTGACAAAATCTTATAGGTTATGTTGACGTTTTCTGCCACTCATTTGTCACCCCGCCAACTGCAAAAATTACTACTTCACTACCTATTAGTAGTATTTTTATGAAGATTTAAGTGTTCTTCACCACCAATTTTGAAAAAAAATATTTTCAATGAAAATATATGTGTTAATAGATGAGTGAACTGAATTACGTAAATCATCAACTTTGTTGTTTTCAGAACATTTTTGCTGATTTTCCTGAAGATGCTTACGTTTTTAATTTCCACTGCAGATAAATACTTCCGCATATAATAATAGTTTGGAATTTATTGTTAAATTGTTTAAAGAGGCATGTTTTTGATAAATGTTTTCTTAACGAATGTTCCACAGGCTTTCCATGTAATGGTGTGTCAGGTGTCAGCAATTTTCGGCAAAAAAGCTGCAATAGCAACATTATTGAAACACATTTCTTAATGTAGTAATTTGGAATCGTGATAATCCTCTTCTAGAAGACATTTGTGATGCAGTTGATGAAGTAGTTATATTAAATAATTTTAAAGTATTATTGATAAACTATATAGTTTGTATCATCAAGAAACAAAGAACCAGAGGGAATTGAAAGAAATAGCTGAATTATTTGACATATACTTATTAAAAATTGAAAAGATTTTTGTTGTGTATTATCGAGTTCACTGATCTAAATAAAAAAAGGGAGGTTTCCTTTCATGGTGCTAATATTAAAACTATTAATGTTAGCCGGTTTTTAGATCATTAGCTAAAATAGTCAGAATAGAATGATGACTACACTAAATCTACACATGTCACACACAATGAGAAAGAACAAAACGCGGACAAATACAAATTATTTATTATAAGAATGATGATGAAGAAGGAGATATAAAACATAGGGAAAAAATGTTCGCACATTGTGCAAGGTATTCAAATTGGATGAAAAATGCATTCTTTTTTATTTAATTATTTTAAAATGGATGATAGAAATAAGGCCTAAGAAGCTATGGCAACAATCCCATTTTCAACCAGTGAATGTGAAAGAAATTTTAGTTCAATGAATGAAATAATGGTTACTCTGATATGTTCCCCGTTCATGAATTCTGTGACAGCTCTGCTATATGATTCTGTTGGATCGCCAGTACATTATCAATAGTAATATCCCTATAGATGAGAAATTACTGACAGCACTACGTACGAAATCAGCATTGGTTACTCCGATGTTAATTCTTGCTTCCAAGAGTGTTTATTGTCATATTAATTTGCGGCTCTGTCATATGATTGGCCCCTTTTTCTAGATCAATGTACATAAATTAGAAACTTGTAATGTACGCGTTTTACATGACAAATACGAATCAGTATCTGTTTTATTTTTTCACGTCCATGTGTTGTTAAAGTATTAACAGTATCCTTTTTCCCGTATGCTGTTCGCTATATATGCACAAAAATGTGCTTAATGAGTCTTTAGTTTTTTTACTTAATCCTTCTCAATCATTAATACTTTCATCAGTCTAGGCAGTTGATGAATCCTTATCAGAAAAAAAACCAACAAGGCTTGTACTAGACACCGTTTAGAATTTTGGTATAACATAATCAAAAGCTCTCAATGTTTTGCCAAGTTTATATTCGTGTATAATAATCCTCCGAACTGAAATATCCATTACACTAAAAGAATCCGCAGGTCCATTCGGTCTTGCAATAATTTGTTAGCTTTTATTTCATCCGTTAATCGCTCCAGAAATATGTACAGCCCTATCGGTGTTAAAAAGCATTGGCTCCTCTTCAAAATCTTCATCTTTGTTTTGTTTTTTCTAAAACCACATTGTACTCTAATAGTAGCCTCGCTTTAATAAATAATAATAGGGTTTATAAAATATATAATTTCTAATTATTAGCAAGGGGTACTACACTTTATAAATTGTTATGTTTCAATTAAGAATTGCCTGTCAAACTCAGGGCAAATTAAAATAATGTAATAATAATTACCAAAAATAAATGGTTTATTGCTTTTTCCTTATTTTATTTATTTGCAATAATTTAGGGCTTAGCTCCGGTGAACATAAAATAATTCTTAACTCAGGGGGTCGGTTCATAAAATTAAGGAGAAAACTTTGTATGACAAATAATTTGTTGTATGCCAATTACGTTCCGATATTATGGCAAATGCAGTGTTCCCAACTGACAATTAAATAACCTCCAAATTTAGTGCCGTAAACAAGATGATCCGTCACTGCAAAAGTAGCGAAAATTGAATTTTAAACACTAAAATGGCAAGAATGCATCAGGTAAATACGATTAATTCTGTGACGTAGCAACGGCTAACCTCGTTTTGTTTCAGTATGACGTCAAAACCCACGCTCGATTGCTTTTTGTCCAACTTCCTGCGAGAACTGTAAATTCCGCCTCAACTAGCACTTTTTAGGGACTCCAACTAAATTATTCGAAGCTCGATGGATCTGAGACTGTGGAAACACGTTCAACTTCTCGGAAAAGATCTATTCTTGACGAACCCCAGTTTCTACAAGGCTGCTGCTCCTAGTTTTTATGGAATCCTACCTTTTTGAAGAGGTGCTCCGCTATTGGTTGGCGCACTGGAAGGACGCCACGGCAAATGCTCGCTTGGAAATAGCTTGCTGGTTCTAATTATTCTACCCAGGGGTAGCTGTAGGCCTCTTCTCCATGTAGCACAAAAAGATCTGCCTTCCGATGTCTGGAACTACCCCAAAATCGTCACAAAATCGTCACTGAAGTTGGCTCGCACTAAACGACTCACCAGGTGGCCTAATTGCACTATCTTGGAAACTCCTGCCCAGAAACATGGTATATAATTTTAACACGAAGCTGGTATCACAAATGACTTTTTATTCACAATTTAATACAATAAAATATGGATCTCAATTTGCTCCAACATGAAAAATTTAAGCTTGTTTGATTCATTATGACAATTGACTGTTTCGTAACTAAGCAACTAGATTTACAATTGTTTAAAAGAAATTAGGTTTGATTATATGTTTGAACTTATGGACTGCAGTTTTGATGTCATGTCTTTGCATTTTCACTAAATGGTCTTTTTTTGGGATTAATGTCACCACACTTTGTTCTGCTTTTAAGTTTCACTTTGGTTTATAATGCACAGATACACTTGATTTCTTTTAGCATCTCACTAATTGTCTTTCGATGCCCTACGTTTTTCCATTACTCTATTACTCCATTACTCTATTGCAATTATTGCTTTGCTAGCACTGTGTTTCGTTTACTTTTCAATTGACCTGCCGTGTGCTGTCTTATAAACTTTTAGTACATAACGCGCATACAATTTCTGTACTCAACAAATCATTCTGTATCGTTTTATTCACATTAAGTTTGACGTTACTAAGCTCAAATCCGTCAGTTACAAACTAAATTGCATTGGCCCTTCCGAACATTTCGCATATCTGAAACTCTGAATGTAACCCTTCTGAAACCTGCCTTATTTCATGCTAACTTTTATCCCTCAAATTATTAGTTACTGCTGCTCACATCAAGTGCATTTATTAATGTAAAGTACTGATTATCTCGCAATAAATAAAATATTTAATTCTGTGATCATTTTGATCTTATTCATTCTGTTAGTTAGGCAATTAGAATTGCTATGGGCAGTAAACCATTACAATATATTTTGTTATTATTTCGGAAGTCGTAGCTTTTGGTTATTTATTTCAAGTCTACAAGAAGTCTGCGATAACATGATTGATGGTGTTCCAACTAGAAGCGGATTGTTTTAATGTTTTGCGAACGCAAATGTTTTGTAAAAGTATGGGAAAAATTACATAAATCGTAATAAGAATTCTATATTTTAGACAGACAAGGCTTTCATTTATCTATCAAACCCATCGCCAGACTTTATCCAATCGGTGGATTGTCCGCTAAATGTTGCTAACGATAGGTATTGATGGTAATCTGACTAGCTGATGAGAATCATTGTTTATGTCAGCATGGTTGTTATTGATAGTTGGATTATTATTGCTACTCCTAACAAAAAAAACATCGAACATGATTGTTCCCTGACGTACAAAACCCTTTTAATTTGTAGAGTAGCTTGTAATACCAAGTTTCAATACTAGAACGTGTTTCCCCTTTGATTACAACCCCTTTGTCATTTTTTTAGACCCACGAAAGCTTGTTTATTGTTAAAAGGTACCAGAGTAATTCATATTTGATCTGCACTTTGTTTCCTCCAGAGCGCAAATAAAAAGTTGTTGGAAAGTTTCATTACAGAAACCTAACTGGTCATTTTTGCCATGGCCAGAAACAGTTGCTATTTGATAATATAAAATTTGACAGTTACATGAATAATGGCGTCAAATGCTGTTGCACAACATGTTTTGGTGCAGTGAAGGTGCGAAAGCCAGTGAAATTCCTTCAAGTATTCAAAAACAGTTTAACGAAGATTGTTTGTCATGGAGATCAGTTTTCGAATGGTCCAAATTTTCAACGATGGCCGTAAGTGTTTTTCAAATATGCCACATTTGGCTCGACCACCTACTGCTGCAAAGCAAATAAACATTAGCAAAGTTAATGAGCTTATTCCAAGCAATAGAAGAATATCTATCAAAAACTATTACTGCAGTATATTTTACCTCTTCAAAAAACTTAAAGCGGCAATGCGGACGAATAAATGTAAGTTTTTTAGCAAGGGTGTGATACCTTTACATGATAATGCCCGTCCTCACACAACGCAATTAACAATAAACACTTTGTCTGAATTAGAGTGGGAAACATTGCGTCATCCTTTATTGGTGGCGTTGAATAAAAATAGGGGGTGGCAAAAGAATGAGGAAAGAGGAGATGTGAAAATTTTGAAAAACACTGTGTCACGCATCGTGGACACCTAATTACCAAAAATGTGAGTGAACGCCTAAATAGGTCATGAAATTATGTCCTTAAAGCAATCAACAAAATCAGCAGCAATTGTTTAGACAATTTTGTATTAACAACGATGAAGACTCCAATCGTTACTTCATACAGGTGCCTGTTTGAATCGGTTATATAAACTCTTTCAATCTGTGCTAGCGCTTCTAGAAAACTATGATACGAGCTCACCTAATTCATTCCAAAAATGACATAGCTTATACGACAAACATGTTTAATAAATTTAATGAAACAAACATATAGCTACAAGGCGGTGATCAGAATTTAATCAAAACAGAAACGGTTATTTCGGCGTTTGTGGCGAAACTTCTTCTGTATACACAAAGTTTAGGAGGTGGGGGATTCAGCCAGTTTGTAAATTTATCAACAATAGAGAAACAAGATGAAGACTAGCTTATCTCTTATCAGCACTTGGGGGCTCTCTATTCTGACTTCAATCGGCGATTTGAAAATAGTCTTAATATGAAGATACCAGTTTGGATTGTGTAGCCTTTTTCAAGTATTAATACGGTAGAATCTTCAAAATTACAAGAAGAACTGATTTAGTCAACTCAAAGACGTCTATCAATAGTTTTGGTTGCAAAGGCAGATACCTATACTGTATTCTGGATTATATATTTCCTTCATCATGTTTAATGGAACGTGCGTTCAGTGCGGTCACAGTTGATAGTAACGCAGCAGGTGCAACTTTCTCATTAAAATTATTTTTATGTTAGATATTAATTGTTACGTGATTTTTATTTTAATATTATCCTTCGTTATCTTAATTTTCTCTGTATAATGCCAATGTTACTATTATTACCGATTTCAATAACTCCCGGGACTAAACGACCTACTTTAGGCATCATTTTGAGGGACCAAAGTGCCACTTTTAATCCCTGAGGGATATAATTTTTATTTAATCCCTCAGGGATCAAAAGTGAAACTTTGGCCCTTCAAAATGACATTATTTACAACATTACCTTAGTTATAGTTACTCATCTACATTTCCTAAGCCATCCATTTCTCCGAATCGAACGTAGAAATTTTAAAACCAGCAAAATCAGATGTATTTCATGATTTGTGCTCTAGTACAGGCGCCAGGGAAATCGTTAATAGGGCTTTACGTGCAATTCTTGGTACCTGAACTTTGGGTTAATGGGTGGGTGGGGGGCTGTGCTCTGAGTCTAACTTTAAGTTTTCGGATCGATCGGAGAAATTGTTTTTCCGCAATATCGGAAGAAGTGTTGAAAACGGCTTTTTAGCAATTTCTCGTTTCCTGTTGCTCTGATGCTGAAATTGCATCAATACAAGTTTGTAGTTTATGAAATTCCTCACAACTTTTGGAAATACCTTTTTCTCGTGCGCTCAACAATTCAAAAGTTGTTACCCCATAAAGCCAAGAAATTAAGGGTTGAAATTGGTTTTACATAAATATATCGCTTTTAATTAATCCTACGATAAAAAATACTCTTATATTTTTTGTAGAACAACTAATTTGCATAAAATTTGTGTATGAGTATTTTTCCATTTGGACAATTATTTACCGTTCTACAGCGCCGCAAATGTCGCAAGTCACTTAAACCGTACATTTAATGTGCACTTTCGAACGGCCCTGTTCCTTTGAGGTACAGTTTGTAGCGCGTCTTTTTATGTGGTTTCCCCGATATGCCTACTCCACGAAGTGTATTTCTAACAGTCTCACACTTCCCATGGTCTTTTTGATGAACCGGGTTCTGCATCGTTGATCCCACTCATTGCAGAATCGTTGATTTTATCGCCCTTGTCAAGTTGTGTTTCCTTTGAAAAGAACTCGGAAAGAGAAAATATGTCGTCGTCGTAATTGATGTGATATTCGTCAACATCTGTAGTAAGCATTCTGGAGAATTCCTGCACGTTCTCACAGGATTGTCCGGCGGGAAGCAAATGACGGTGCACTTTAAACCCGCTTTGCGACAGCCATAAGCCTTTCCACATTTGGTCTTGCACCCGCATAAAATTAATTTTATTATTGCAAGAGGCGCGGGAGGCTCAGTGCTAGACACCTGTGTAAACTTACGGTCACTTTTCTCTCAGCCCCATATTCCCGTGGGTAGAGTGTCACTAAACTTAAACAAAATAAAAATTTATATTCAAAATTAAGGATTCACGACTCACCATGTGAAGAACAGTCAACTCGGTTATTCTGTTATTTGATTAATTTTTTGAATCTAGACTGCAGTGTGTTTTTCTTTGCAAGCCCGGAAAACTGAATACGAAGGATAAATCATGCGTGAAACACGGCGATGCTGTATCAAAGCATATCTTGTTTTTGCATGCATTTTCTGGTTGTGACACAACATCGGCTGCTTACGGTAAGAGAAAAGTGAAATTTCTTAAAACCCTAAAAAAGACACCTAGCCTGGAATCTGCAGTGAATCACTTTGTACAGAAAGATGTAGACGCGGATATCATCGCATTTAGCGGGAGAGCAATTCTTTATTGCGTTGTACGGTGGAGACATCCATAAAGACAAGTCAATCAACTTGCTGCGATACAAACACTTCGCGAAATCCCTTGCGAAGTCAACGTTTACTCTGGCATCCCTGCCACCTACAAAAGACACGGCCAGGATGCACGCATTCCGGACATACCATCAAGTTCAATCCTGGCTTGGAAATGACACTCTACCCGCGGAAAAATGGGGCTGGAAGAAACGTGGCCGTACGTTTACACCGGTGCCAGCACTGAGCCTCCCGCGCCTACTGCAATAATTAAATTAATTTCATGCGGGTGTAAGACCAAATGTGGAAAGGCTTGTGGCTGCCGCAAAGCGGGATTAAAGTGCACCGCCATTTGCTCCATATGCCCCGGGGAATTCTGTGAGAACGTGCAAGAAATCTCCAGAATGCTTGCTACAGTTGAAGATGAATACCACACCAGCTGCGACGATGACATATTTTCTCTTCCCGAGTTTGTTTCAACGGAAACACAACTTAACAAGGACGACAAAATCAACAATTCTGCAATGATTGGAATTGACGATGCAGAAACGGCCCATTAAAAAGACCAAGGGAAGTGTAGAAATACACTTCGTGGATTAGGCCTATAGGGGAGACCACGTAAAAGAAAACGCGCCACAAGCTGTACCTCAAAGGTGGTGTGCAAAACAGTTGGTGCGACACACTCGAAGGAACAGGGCCGTTCGAAAGTGCACACTAAATGTACGGTTTACGTGACTTGCGACATTTGCGGCGCTGTAGAACGGTAAATAATTGTCCAAATGGAAAAATACTCATACACAAATTTTATGCAAATTAGTTCTACAAAAAATATAAGAGTATTTTTTATCGTAGGATTAACTGAAAGCGATATATTTACGTAAAACCCATTTCAACCCTTAATTTCTTGGATTTATATGGTAACAACTTTTAAATTGTTGAGCGCACGAGAAAAAGGCATTTCCAAAAGTTGTGGGGAATTCCATAAACTACAAACTTGTACTGATGCAATTCCAGTGCCAGAGCAACAGGAAACGAGAAATTGCTGAAAAACCGTTTTCAACACTTCTTCCGATATTGCGGAAAAACAATTTCTCCGATCGATCCGAAAACTTAAAATTAGACTCAGAGCATAGCCCCCCAGCCACCCATTAACACAAAATGCAGGTACCAAGAATTGCATGTAAAAATTCCCTGGCGCCTGTACTACTCCGGGAGTGCAAAAAATAGCGTATATACCTGGGGACCAAAGTGCCTTTGATCCCTTGAGTGATTATTGCCCTCGACGTCGTCTCGGGCAATAAACTTCACTCGCGGGATCAAATGATGCACTTTTGTCTCTTGATATATAATATACTAGGTATTATAATTTTAAGCTTCAACATGTCTTACTTGAAACAATATCTTGTCTTACTATGTTGTAAAACATAGGTAGAAATATAAATACATGAAATAACGTAAAATTGTCTTTGGGGCTAATGATGATGTCATTAATGAAGAATTTACCTGAGCTATGGAACAAGTGCATTGGAAACCAAGGTTATTATGTAAAAGAATGACATATAATTGTTAGTTTTTATTCCATTTGTGTTATATTAAATAAGTGCAGATCAAATTTGAATCACCCTCCTAATAACACGATCTAGTTTTGTAAGTCATTACATCTGTCATAATATAGGGTGACCACTTTTCAATTTATACAAACCCTGAGATCCTTCATCTTAGAAAGAAAAGTCCTGACTCAACACTGACTTATCAACGCCCAGCCCAAACCCTTGGACCTAGAAAGCTGACATTTTGCACAGAAATTCCCTTTACGATGTATAGAAGGAATAAGGACAGATATTTCGAAATTCAACCCCCAAAGGGGTAAAATGGGGGTTCCAATTTTGTATGGAAAAATAATATTAAATAGACATTTCGACTTGAAACTTTGTAGGAGTACTCCTAAAAACAAATAAGCAAATATGTATTTCGTCATTTTCCGAAAATCAACCCCTTAGGGGGGTGCAATGGTGTAAATAAGCCTAAAAATCGATATGGGTGTCGTTATAGAGTTTTCTTGGGACGTTGATTGCGAAAATGGCATTTACAAAAACCAATTCTTTTTAGCCAGAAAAACGTTTGCCGGGTCAGCTTGTAAGTAAATAAATATGGTGTGATACACACACACAACTTCCTTTTATCTACGACAGTGTTATTTCCTTTTAGTTGGCAGTTTATATACGACTGTTTAATATCATGTTTTTATTAGTTTACGTCGTCAGTAGTAACGTGTTTAAAAGATTTCATTAGGCACGTTGTCAGTAGCAACGTGTTTTAAAAATTTTAAAACACGCAAAGTTACAACCGGTTGCTGGTAATCCTAATTAACATTTATTTTTTTTATGTTTACCGTGTTTTTTAGATTCTATCGTAGATGAAATATTGTACTATACACATGCCTAAAGCTTCTTTAGTCACTCACGGTGCTTAAAACGCTCGCTCACTCGCGTTTTAATTCTACCCCACTCGTGACTAAAGAGTAACTTTACGCACTTGTATCGTAAATTACTATTACAGTGATCTTATAATTAGTCAAAAATTTGTTTTTTAACTTTTAAGCATTTGTCAAAAATTTTCAAAAAGTACAAATTCTACAGAAATCGTACAAAATAGAAGGTTAGTTGAAGTTAACAACAATTTTTTTAGAGGTATTCAACTGGAAAATCACCTATCTCACCAATACACATTAAAAATTAAAATGTAATAAAAATGTAACGTTTAAAAAAATCGTTAGAGCCGTTTATGAAAAAAATCGACAAAAAAGACAATTCACCAGCGTAAACACGAAGTATGGTGTTGTGCGATTTTCTTCAAAAGCTTGCTGCCGCATATAGATAGTACACAAAACTTATATGTATATGAAGTTTCAACGTCATACTTCTTTTCCTTTTTGAGATATTCTGTTCACACACACACAGACTGACAAGACTGACCAATGAACACAAACATGTTTTTTGGGTTCAGGGGACTATAAAACGTGAAGATCTGTTGAAAACTCAATTTCGAATTTTTGGGGTGAATCAAATACTTCCTTTATTGTAAAAGGAAGTAAAAACGGTTTTCTTCAATGAGAAATACAGAATGTTTATAGAAAACAAAAAACAAGAAAATAATTACCATGTTTTTATTCATTTCTATTAATGCTTAGTAAATATAATGCAAGGGGTAACTAAAATACTGTCTATATCGTACGATGTACTAAACACGGATTGTTTCTACTTGATCTGCATGTATTCAAAATAAAACATCAACACAGACGGTTACCCTTCACTATAGTTGCACTGACTAAGACTGCCAGCTGCTGCAGGCTATTCTCTTTTCGGTTTACACGCTTGCGAAATCGCAGACAGACCATTAAGATAAATACAAAGATTAATATACCTTTCCTTACAATAAAATGAAAGATTACACGCTCTCGCCGTGAGTGAGATTTGCAACTATTTTATTTTTATTTATCTTCATTAGTGTTGTGGGTCTATAACCAAATTGATTTTGGTATCGTTAAGAGCTTGATTGCCGCACTCAGTGCGGTAATGAATATTACCGCACTCTTTTTGTATAAAGAAATACGTTGAACCAGAATTTATTGATGATGATAAAATATTGAACAATACACGTTTTGCTTATGGCAGTTAACGAGACTCGTTTGATTGCCGCAAAACACGGCTCACCGCCTCGTTTTTGGCAATCAAACTCGTGTCGTTAAGATGCTCATAATCAAACTAGTATCGTTAATATCTGTAATATAACCAACTTACGGTGAAGTTAGACATTACAAAATTAGCGCAACCCGGAGAAATTATAACAAAACCCGGAGCCCGGAGATCTGGTGTTGAAACCCTGAGACTCCTGGTGAAACCCTGAGAGGTGGTCACCGTAGCTCATAAAGCGATTGATCTTTTTCTAAACATTTTTTGTATTTATAAAATAAGCCTTATCAACCATTTGGTTATTAGAGGAGCTCTTGAATTGATCGGATTTTTTTTTATTAAAACGATTAATATCTAACTTATCACTTATCAGTAACATTATTCGCCCGATTTAGTATCTTTTTAATTTGTGCTAGCTGAGTTTTTAATTTACTAATTTAGTAAATAGATATCGTTACACGCGAACGTGTTCTTTCAATAGGTGAAACAAATAATTGGAACCGACTTGCTCCGGCTTAATACCTCAAGTTGCAACATTATATAACACTAATACTGACTTTTGTATTCTGTAGTGGATATATAAATTTTTCTGTCTCTAGCAAAATCACAATTCTTTTCATCCGGCTCGAAGGACCACGTTATCGCAGGCTGCTTGTGGATAGTTTTTTACGAAACTCATGAAATTCGAGTAGGATGTTATTTAACTGACTTTTTGTAAACCTGACTACATAAACACACATAGATACATGAGTAATTGTGCTTGCTTTTTACTTCCTTTTACAATAAAGGAAGTATTGGATTCACCCCAAAAATTCGAAATTGAGTTTTCAACATATCTTCACGTTTTAGAGTCCCCTGAACCCAAAAAACATATTTTTTTCATTGGTCTGTCTGTGTGTCTGTCTCTGTGTCTGTCTGTCTGTCTGAATATCTCAAAAACTAAAAGAGGTATGGCATTGAAACTTCATATACATATAAGTTTTGTGTACTATGTAGATGCAACAGCAAGCTTTTGAAGAAAATCGCATAACCGGAAGTAGAGATAGGCGATTTTCCAGTTCAATACTTCTAAAATGGGTTTCTTTTGTTTTTTTTTCTATTTTTTTATTAACTCCTAGAACACCCGGTATATTAATACATTTTTTAATTCAGCTTAAAATTCTAGAGAAAATTTGTCTCTTCACCTAATGCTCTATTTTGTACCGTTTTTGTAGAATTTGTAATTTTTGACAATTTTTGACAAATGCTTAAAAATTTCAAATCAAATTTTTGGCTAACTATAAGATCACTGTAAAAGGAAGTTGTGTGCGTGTATCACAAAAGATTTTTGCCATAATGTTATTAGTTTTAGTTTGTTACATTCTTCAATGTGCCTTCTGAAAATTGGGTTGTATTTGCAAACTACGTTTATGTGAAGGGCAATAAAGTTAATATCTTTATGCCAATCAGCACGATTAACTGTTACACCAACTGTAACAGGATATTTTTTCGAATAGCCAAAATCCGACTACATATTATTTCTGGGAAAAATAAGTGTAACAATATCTATCGCCGATTTCGCCGCTTACTCATGCGAAATTCGCTTTAAAAGTTAAATAAATGACATACACCAAGTAACTTTTAACCTTTTAATGAATTTGGAGTGTAAAAAACAACTCGTAGTTGTATTTGTTGTTGAAATGAATACGAGTGATGAAAAAAATATATATCTTCTAATTTTTGTTTAAAGAATGTCTTCGCCCCCCCCCCCCCCCCCCCCACCTCACAATTCCATTGCAGCTATACCTTATCTACTCCACCGAAATTATGGAACAATAACATGTTTAGCCTAAACATGTATCCGAAGTGTTACCGAATTCAATTTTATGGCCCTTGGTAGTTGATTTCTTTTTGCTTTCTGTACCGTGGGTACTGGGTAGTCGTCGCTAA